>CM030367.1:205010914-206210914 GCA_017893485.1 Hemerocallis citrina | reverse complement strand
ACCAGGGAACTATCATGGGTTGAAGTGGTAAAGAAAAAAAATAAAAAATATTAATCCCCTCAATAATTTCACTGATGTCTTCTCCTCTCTCTCTGGGCCTTTGTCTTCAAGGCCATCCAGGCCCATTCTCGAGAAGCTTCCGGGGTTATCTAGGTCACCCTATTCCCGCCAGTTCTCTTCTTCTATCTCCCCTTCGTCTCTTGCTCCTCATTATAATCCCCTTCGAGCGCCCATTACCTGTTACCAGTGCTTTCAGCCTGGCCATTTAAAAAATTTTGTACTTCCAAAATGAAGTGTTTATTCTGCCTCAAGCCTGGGCATGCACGTCATCGATGTTTCGCACTTCAAAAGTTTCTTGGCCTCACCCTGGGAGCTCCCATCTCAGATCAATTTCTAGCTGCTCTCGACTTTCCCTCCCTACAACGCAAGCTTGCAGAGGATCAGGCTTTCAAACCCAAGAAGCAGAAATTATCTTCTAAGTCTCCCTTACTTCCTACCCTTCCTATCTCCAGCCGTATCTCTGGCAGCATTCCACCTCCTCCTCCTGCTTTGTCTACTTCACAAAATCTCCCGCCCAAGCCGATCATCACTCAGGTTTACATCCCAAACATGGAGCTGACTAATAGGTTGAAATTCTTTGATACCTATGGCGCTATTTCATTTTGCGGAGGTTCGATTCCTTTCTTCACTTTAAACTCATTTCTCTGCATTTCATGCAATTTTAAATGAAGTACATCTTGCTCATCTTCTTTGCAGAAGATGAGCTTGTCATCAGCAAATTACAGTATGGATAGGTCAGCTAAGGAGCCCCTGAGGTTTAACTGGGAGAAAGTGCCATAATCTTTACCTGTTCTAAACATTTGGGCGAGCACATCGACACCTAAGATGAACAGCATCGGATATAGGGGGTCGCCTTGCTTCAATCCTCTTTTGGATAAAATTACCACCAACACCATTAACAAGAACAGAGGATTTGGTTGAGTGAAGAATTGCTTTGATCCAACTGCACCAGCGTGGGACAAAACCCCTGGCTATAAGCATCTGCTCAATGAAAGTCCAGCTAAGCGTATCAAAGGCCTTCCTAAAGTCAATCTTAAGCATAAATGTGTCTGACTTTTTGGAGCAGCAAAGGTTGATTGCTTAATGGGCAACAAGGAAACAGTCCACTGTCGACTTGCCTTTGAGAAAAGCACTTTGGGAAGAAGACACCAGGGTATGCAGTAGTGGGCTTAATCTGTTAGCTAAGATTTTGCTGAAAATTTTCATAGAACAATTGAGGAGGTTAATGGGGCGGAAGTCAGAGACGGTGTTAGCGCCTTCGCACTTAGGAATAAGGACGATGTTGGAGTAGTTAAGTCTGTTAATGTCTGCCTTTCCATTTTGTATATCAAGCAGCATGCAACAGAGATCGTCCTGTACTGTCTCCCAGTGTTGTTGGTAGAAGTGCATAGAGAAGCCATCGGGGCCAGGAGCCTTGGCCCCGTTCATGCTGAATTCTGCCTTACGTATCTCTTCTTTATTGAAGGGAGCTTCAAGCTCAGAGAGATCAAGGGCAGGAGTGGGGTATAGCGCAGTCCAGTCAACTCTGAAATCTGGTGGTGAATTAGATCCACATATATCTCTAAAGTGTTGCTCGAAGCATGATCTGATAGAGGGTTGATCAGTGATTAACTCACCATTGTGAAGTAGAGAGTAAATGTAGTTCTTGCGCCTTCTCCCATTAGCAATAGAGTGAAAAAATTTGGTGTTAGCATCCCCCTCTTGGATCCAAGAAATCCTAGCTCGCTGTCTCCAATATGTAACCTTCGCTAATATCAGAGTCTGGTAATCCCTATGGGCTGCAGAGAGCTCATTTACTTGTGCAGTATCAAGGGGTTATGAGTCCGCCAAGATATCCAGACTGTGAATTTTCTCAAGGAGGGATTTTTTGCAAATTGAAATGTGACCGAATTGCTTATTTCTCCAACGTTTGATCCGTCTCTTCAAAAGCATAAGTTTGCTGGCAAAAACGTCAACCGAAGAGCCTGAGCATGAAAAGCTAGACCACCAAGTAGAGACAGTAGGAGTGAAGTATGAGTGGGAGGACCATGCCTTTTCAAATTTGAAATAGTGGACTCTGGGCTTAATAGCTTGAGAATCAAGAATTAAGGGGCAGTGGTCGGAGGCAATAGGTGGGAGAGAATGCTGGATGCAATTAGAAAATAGTTGTTCAAACTGGCTTGTGATGAGAAATCTGTCCAATCTAGCAAGCGCAGGCTTGGTTATGAGATTAGACCAGGTGAACTTCCTACCTGCGAGGGGGAGGTCGATGCGGTGGAGTTGGTGAATCCAGCTCCTAAAGTCCTTCATATCTCTGCTCGAACTAATATCACCATTCCTTTCGGAGTTAGAGATGGTTGCATTAAAATTCCCACAAATAACCCAAGCATCACATAAGAGCCTTCTTCGGAGGGTGATTTCTCTGAAGCAGAGGTCTCTGTCATCCAATTCAAATGGTGTATAGACAGATGTGAGTGACCACTCAGCACCATTTGTTCTAGAGCGGAAGGAAAGGGAGATGGAGAAGATGTCTACTGCACAATAGAAGCAATCAAAAGTGTTGTCATTCCAACAGACGAGAATATCGCCACAGCTATCAATAGCATCAAGAGAGTTCCAGTTTGAGATAGAATTCCCTCCAATGGATGAGAGCTTGCGGTTGGAGGGTTTAGAGAGTTTGGATTCTTGAAGGCAAACCACATAAATCTTAGGATTCTGAATACCGTCTTTGATCAGGGAACATTTGTTGGGGTTGCCCAACCCACGAACATTCCAGCTGCCAATCTTCATTAAAACAGAAAGAGTACACAGCAAAAATAATGATGGAAAGGGGGCCAATAAGCGCAGGCACTCAATTGAGCTGCTGCTGTTGATCAGGAGGATCAACAGTCACCACTGCAATTTGCTTGAGCTTATCAACCGAGTGTGGCCCAAAAGCCTCCTCTCCTATAGATTCAGCTACCTGAAGAATGTCCTCATTAGAAAGTAAAGCAAAAGGATTGTTGCATGCATTGGTAACTGAAAACATAGAAGAGGAGGTACCTTCGGTCTTACGGTGGGAGGTTGACTTGATGGAAGCCCGCAGATGGTGTATGAAGGGTCTGGTGGAAGATACTTTGGATGCTGAGCGGAAACGCTTGCGCCGTTTGCTATTGCCTTCGTCAAATCCTGGCGGTCCTGAGTCTGAGTTAGAAGAGGAGGTGAGTCTGCGGTGCCTTGGTATGAGAGACTTCGTGCGGAAGCTGGAAGCGCGCGCTCCCTTGGTGCCAGCGCTGAATTGCATAATCTTTGGAGCTTCAGATTTGCCAACACGCTTGGCCACAGAATTCTCGAGGGCGGACTTAACAGCAGGTTGAATTTCCTTGAAGAGAGACAAGGGAATATTCACGATCTTTCCTTTCCATACCATTTGCCAAATCTCTTCTTCTGGGGGGATGTCGTGCGAGCTTGAAGAGCTGTCAAGGATGATGTTGGAAGCGCTTGAGGCAATCCCCAAATTGCCCTTAGGAGAATCTGATGGGATTTCAATTAGGGATGGGGCGTTGACTGCAATATTCTCGTCCAAGTTGGTCCCCACAGGATCAACCACAATCTGCTTTTGGGGGGGATTGGGGACCAATTTGGAGCCTTCTGCGGAAGAGTCGGCCAGACCTGAGATATTACAGAATTTTCCGTCAAAAGTGGAAAGATTTGGTGGGTGCGGTGATTCAGCTGCAGATCCTCTAATGAAAAGATTTGCATCCGAGATAGGTGCCTTTCCTTTTGCATCTTTAACAATTCCCTGAGTTTGCGGCTAGTTTGCTCCGTCTTGTTTCTCAGCCGGAGATTCCCTTCGGTGCCAGAATGAGGTGGACGAGCCGGTGTCAGAGGTGAAGAGCTGGACTTTTCCTTTAGCAACATCGTCAGAAGGGATAAGGCTGCCGAGAATAAGAACGGGGACTTCATGGACCTAAAGTTCTTGGGTCCAAGGCACTCTAAAGTTGATTAGGATGTTCTTAGGAATAAGACTAACATCATCGACTTCAATTAGGATGAGTGCCTGGTCTCTGGAGACCACGTTCTTCATGTCACCACTCATGGTGATGAATTTGCCAAAGGGTTGAATCTGTTGCTCAAGGGAAGTTTGGTTCCACAAGTGGAAGGGGAGGAGCGGCACATTAATCCAAATGAAGCTTGGCTTGGGCTTAAGCTTAGCGCCATAGTCCATCGACCAGGGCGAGAAAGTGCCATTGAAACCCGAGAACTGGAAGACTCCATCAGCGATCGCCTTCTTTGCCTCTTCTTCATTAGGGAATTGTACGTGGAACACCACCTCACTGACCCGCTTAACAACCCACCAACCTCCTTGCCTCCTCCAAGGAGAGTTCAAGGCGCTTTCAACCGTCGCTGCATCGAGACGAGTGCGGGGGTTGATCAGGTGGAGGAAGGTGCTTGCATGTAGCCCTGGGAGTGTAGAGGCGATTTCTGAGTTGTGAGAGACCTCGATGGTCATAGATTCCCTTCGTTTGTGGAGCGGACGGTCTCGAACCCGGTGGCTGAATTTTCGGCAGTTGAAGCAGTGAATTCTGCTCTTGCGGCAGTCTACTGCCAGGTGATCGAACATGCCGCACTTCATGCATCGTTTCTCCATTCTTCTAGGGCGAGGCTTGAGATGGGGTGGTCTAGGGTTTCGGGGGTAGGGGTTTGGAGGGAAAATGGGTTTAGGGGGGAAAGAAGGATTTTTTAGGAGAGGTGGAAGGTGAAACGGTGGAGAAATGTAGTGGTTTTGGGGATATTGAGAAGGGCGTGGGAATCGAGGGGTAGGGTGGGGGGGGGGGGGTAATGGTGAGAGGTGGGACGTGTAGATATTAGAACTTGAGCAAAAGATTTGCTCTTGTTCCAAGACAGCCATACACGCACCTCTCTCCTCTCCTCTCTCATATTTTTTATATCCTCAGTTGCCTGATATCTTAAATTTTGTCTACTAGTTAGTTTTGTGCTTTTTTTTCATAATATTTCCCAGACAAATTACAGACGGTGGAGAAATGTAGTGGTTTTGGGGATATCGAGAAGGGCATGGAAATCGAGGGGCAGGGTGGTGGGGGGGTGGTGGTGGGGGTAATGGTGAGAGGTGGGACGTGTAGATATTGGAACTTGAGCAAAATATTTGCTCTTGTTCCAAGGCAGCCATGCACGCACCTCTCTCCTCTCCTCTCTCTCCTCTCTCATATTTTTTATATCCCGAGTTGCCCGATATTTTAAATTTGGTCTACTAGTTAGTTTTATACTTTTTTTTTCATAATATTTCCCAGACAAATTACAATTTTTAAGTTATACAAATTACAAACCAAATAGTTCTTCCCAAGAAATAAATCACCTAGTATTGTTTCTACATTTTAGTGTACTGCACTTTATACAGATAAATTTTTATTTCCACAAATATATATATATATATATATATATATATATATATATATAATTTTTGTTTTTTTTTTGAAATACTGAGCAAAATACCATTTCCACAATTTTACAACCAAACAAAACAACCCCTAATAAGAAATGAATTGGACATCTTATAGTGAGCACTACCTACTAAAATCTATTTGCACTTTTGGAGGAAAGCAATATATCAAAAATAAACTACACACATAATCCACTTTTCTCCCCTTTTCTACCCCCATTGCTTTGCTATTATTTCGTTCCAAACAAACTCTTCAGAAATGAAAAGACAAAAAGAAAAGATCGAATAAAACTCCTCAACAACAATGCCCTTTTAAAACAGAGTGGCCTTATTCCCCCTTTTCCATCAAAAAAAAAAAAACCCTTTTATATGATTTTTCTATTTTTTTATAGATCATTATCATTATGCCTTAAAGGGGATATACTTAGCCAGGATTATACATTTCCTTTGCTAATCTATGAGGTGGTGAAATTTGTCATATTTTCACATGAAATAAACACAGAACTAAGAATTCTCCAAATAATCACACATTTTTTTGGAGCGAAGAAGATCCCAAAATCTTAAAATTGCCCTATGATCAAATCAGTGTCAAGAATACAACTGGAAAGATTTCATATTGCAGAAAAGTTCTGAGAAGGAATTTGTTCATATCTGCATCACTTGAAGACAGATCTATTAACTATCTTGTTAAATAAAATCCACATTCCTGAGAAGCTTATAGGGCCTTATTTTTTTCTCATGATAACAAACGCAAAAGAGAAACACGTACAGCCCCAACAACAATCCCATACTCTCTCAATCGACGAAACAGAGTAATGGGTGTCACAAACACAACTAAAAAAAAAAAAAAAAAACAATTGCAGCAAGAAGTAAGGGGAATTAATTGATCAGTGTCGTTGTAACTAGCCGCAGTGAGAATGACGTGAAAGTATCCTTCGGGACTGGATCACATCACATGTAGTGATCGATGTAGAAGTGAGGAAGAAAATGTCACGTCAAGTCACCGATCGAAAAATTAAAAAAAAAAAAAAAAGTAGAGTTGCAACGTTATTGTAGTCCCCCTTCGATCTCCCTAAACAATGGACAAAAGATAATATCATCAGCGTAAATTTTTGGTGTTCATTGCATCTTTGACATCCTGAGTGGTATGAGCGACTTGCTTGTAGGCATCAGCCTTGGCACAGTTGCCCGCAGACTCATTCGCTGATGCATTCTGGTTTGCAGATGCCTTAAGATCGTCAGCCTTCTCTTTGATGAAGTCCTTGGCATCCTCGGCCTTACCTACCACTGTCTCCTTCACTTTGTGAGCAGTTTCCTTGGCTGAACCCCAAGCATCCTGCATTGACTGCTTAGCTCTCTCTCCCATGTCCTGAACCTTCCCCACCATATCATGGTTCTCCTCATCTGCCTCATCGATAATCTAATGGATGGGTGATCAAAGGGATTAAATTTACTAAAAACGCCGTGGATCATTTATTCTGTGAAGAGCTCAACTTCCCAAGTATTATTGGGCAAGCAATACTTTTTGGTCTTACCTCATGTGCTCGTGCAGCCGCACTACTAGCCATCCCCCTAGACTCAGTGGCAGCACTGTCCATCGGTCCGGTCTCTTCCTTCATTTGAGATTCGCTCCCCTGATCGACAAATGAGAAACAAACCATACATGCATGGCGATCGAAGAGCATATCATATCAATTTGATATATAATATTGTTATATAAAGTACATATATGCAACAAGAATTAACAATTTGTTCCGATATTTGATCTCAATATATACCGTAGATTTTGTCTGAAAATTTTCATTGGTGATATGTGCATTTAATTAAATCATTTTTGTCACGAATATTCTGATTTTGATAGGACTGAAAATTTCTTGGAGTGCATCGATGTTTTCAATAATGTAAGTGTACGAGATCGATTTACCTCCATTGGTCCCATTGGTCCCATCCCGGGGCCGCCCGGGCCGCCAGTGACGATAGCCCTCACATTGGCGGGGATTCTCCTCGTAACGGTGGGGCCCACCTTAAGGAACTTGGTAAGAGAGACAGTGAGTGCAATGCTTGACATCTTTGATCTTGTGTTGGTGAAAAAGAGACTATATATAAGATGGGGAATGTTTAATTGAAACTGTTACTTACTGCAAGTACAAGTTATTGTTCTTCAATATATATAGATGAGGGTAGGCTAGGGCTTGGTGACACGTGGCAAAGTTAGTTAGTTAGTTTTAGGTTCACAGTGATGGGACCCAGTATTTGCGGTTTGTTAGTTCGTGTCTTTTCTGACAACTTCCTCTCTCTAATAAATGCCCACTTGGGGGGGAGGGGGGAGAGTTACAAAATATTTTAGCCTTTAGTACTCCATAAAAGCAGTTGCTCTCTTAAAAAAAGCCAGATTTACTCAAGCGGAGGTTCAAATCCCAGATCTACTCCTTAGCAAAGATCTTACAGCCAGGTTATTAGGGCCCTGGCTATTCCCCTCACAATTGAACTAGTATATACCCTTTGCAAAATTATAAAATTGCAAAGCGTACAATAATTATAAGAGATTGCTAAAAATGAATGACCAGCTGGAAAGCTTAACTAAGGTTATTTAAAAAAAAAAAATCAACTATAAATCTGAGCAGGTATAGAATTGTTTATTATAATATAGAGATTGAAGTATTTGTCATGTAATAATGAAAGAAAAGAACCGAAGTTAAGATGTGGGTAGAATATAAACAACATAGAAATTGAGGTGTAGATGAAATTTTATATATAAAATTCTTCGAATAAATTCAGGATAGAATTACTTGCCTTCATATTAGTGAGTCTGCGTAGAATCAATAAATCAAGAATCTAAGAAGATGAAGGTGAATATCGGCGAGTATGCACACATCCTGACTTTTGTTTAAATTCTGACCGGCAACACCCAGGCCCACCCATCTCGACTGCTCCCCCCCCCCCCCCCCCCCCCCCCAATCCACACCATATCTGACACCGCCTTCCACTCCTCTCTCCTCTTCCGTGTCTCCGCAATCCTCGACCACCACGACATTTCCCTCTTTGACACTCCCTCCACCTTTCCATCTGCCTCAACCTCCCCCCTCCTCCTCGCTGGCACCAACCCAGCCTGCATAACTCCTCCAACAGTTAATGAATAAATGTGTGGTGAATAACTACTACCTGCAAGCCATTCACAATCACATATTGGTGAAATCTGGTGAAAGGGGAAAACATAAGGAAAGTAGGGCAATCAGTTATCAGCATCTCAAACCATTGATCTGTTGACTTCACTTATTATGGGTCACACCTCCCGATAGCCACCTAATTAAAGAGAATATCCACATTTCCCCTTTCAAATTATGTTGAATGCCAAAAAATGCTATCTAGTTAAATAAAAGAAAACAAAAATAAACCCAAAAAAACGTCACAGTAAAATATCAATACAAAAGTGAGGGAGAAAATCTATAAATTATTTTAACTCATATTTCTATAAGAGTAGGACATTATATTCACAGAATAATATTGTAGTATCTGTTAGGTTTTGTGAGAAATTAACAATTGGGAATTAAGGTTTATCTCTAGATTTAAGTTGCTTGAGATATTCACCCTAGGTATCAAGATTGGAATACCTAGACTGCTATCACAAGCCAGTATTTATTCCTAAATACTGGTTTGGGTATCGGGTTATAAGCCCACAAACCCGCGTTCCAATATCCAATCAATTGTACGTTCATTACACGTGTTACTCATATGTACGTGCTATATTTATATAGAGAGAATGTACCAATATATCTAACAATCTCCTCTTATATTCTCAATATATAAAGTACAGGATTATCTCATCAGATCAGTATACAACTGACTGGCTGATAGCAGTCCATAAAGGAAAAGCATCATAAAGGCATAGTTTCATAAAAACCGAAATAATTATAAAATTGAATAGTTCAATCAAGACTAAACTAATATAATTAAATAGTTCCAAACCATATCCAATTCAGAATAGTTCACAAAGACTAAACCAATAGATAAATAAGCCATAGTCTCAAACTAAATAAAGCAAATAAACTTCAAACCAAATAAAAGAGTTTTAAGCTCCAAAAAGCAGTCTTAAACTCAAAAGAAGTTTTATTAAGCAAGTGATTGGCAAAAGAAAATTCCTGCATGCTGCTTCATGATTACTTCTCCATATCGAGCAAGTCATCATCTTCAAAATCGAGATCTAAGATTTCACATCCATTATCTTTGCTAGCACCTGTTGCTCAACATTGCAAATAAAAATTTCATGAGTCATTTCTCTTTGAATTCAAACAAATTGCATAAAAGTATCTAGTTCAAACAAAAGAACTTAGTACAATTCAAATTGGCTAGCAAGATTTTAACACAAGCATCACAATCAAGTATCTTTAACAAATAAAGCACATGAATTTTATAGTTTCTACACAAGAACCATATTATGTTTCATATTGGAATGAAAAGACTGTCGTTTCAATTATGATTTAACATTGAATCATCAAAATTGGAATGAAACATGTATCCATAAAAGACATATCATCAAAATTAGAATGATATTTAGGACAATTTAATTATTGGAAACATATCGACAAGTTTTCATGTTTCGTATTGGAATAATATGATTATTCTAAGTAAATTCTATAGATATATGATACCATCAAAATTGGAATGACATCATATATCTGTGGAATTTATGTGGAATCATCAAGATTATCTAAAACACGTTAACTGTCAAATTGATGCTTAATTTTGAACTTCTTTATGGCTGTGCTAATTATCAAAATAACTAGGGTGTTAAGGCCTTTATGACTTGATGGCTCTTAACCCCATTTTCTCCACAGTTTTAACAATTAGACCTCTTTGTAATTCCTTAGTAAGGGCATCGGCCACATTCTGTTTTGATCTCACATCAATGAGGGTAATAATCCCTTACTTAATAAGATAGTTCAACTTTGCCTGTCTAAGATCGACAGTTCTTCTCTTACCATTGTAAAGAGAATTAGTTGCTTCAGTTTTTGTAGCTTGGTTGTCGCAAAACAAGCTAAGAGTTGTTACTTTAAACCTTCTCAATGGAATATCTAGTAACAGGTCTCTCATCCATTCCGCTTCTTCACCAGCACAAGATAGCGCAAAGAGTTCAGACTCCATAGATGAGAATGCAATGCCTGGTTGCCTTTTTGATTTCCATGACACAGCTGCTCCCCCTAGTGTAAATACATAACCACTAGTGGATCGACTTTCACCAAGTTTTGTGCACCACGATGCATCAGAATATCCTTCCAAAACTGAAGGATGTCCAGAGTAGCACAAAGCTAACTTTTGAGTACCACACAAGTAACCCATTAGCCTCCCAAGGGCATTCCAATGTGACTTACCAGGATTACTAGTGAATCTGCTAAGCATGCCTACCGCAAAGGCTATGTCTGATCTAGTGCAGATCATTGCATGTACATAAGACTTCCAATTAGTTTGGAATAATCTAACTGTCTCACTGTTGCACCAACGTTAGGTGTCAACTTATTATTGTAATCACAAGGTGTTTCAAACCTTTTGCAATTACTGTATCCCCACTTTTGTAACACATTATTGATATAGTGAGATTGACTAAGGAGTATACCTTGCCTACCAAAACTCACTCTCATACCTAGTATAATGTCCACAACACCTAGGTCCTTCATGCTAAATTCCTTGGATAGCATTGTTTTAACTTCAACCACCGTTGAGAGGTCTCTTCCAACAACAAGCATGTCATCAACATACAAGCAAATTATAGCAACTTTATTTGATAGATCACGAAAATAAAGGCATTTGTCAGAATTACTAGATTCAAAACCTAAGCTCTTTATTGTTGTATCAAATTTTTCATACCATAGTTTTGGTGCTTGTTTTTATCCATACAAAGACTTTACCAATTTGCAAACTTTGTTCTCTAAACCTTTAAGTACAAAACCTTCAGGTTGTTTTATATAGATTTCTTCATTAAGATCTCCATTTCGGAAAGCAGTTTTAACATCCATTTGGTGAATAACAAAATTTTCAATGGATGCAAGGGCAAGAAGAATTCTTATTGTAGCAATATGAAAAACAGGTGAGTAAACATCAAAATAGTCTAGCCCACTTTGCTGAGTATAATCTTTAGCTACTAGTCGTGCTTTATACTTTGCTACAGACCCATCTGAATTAAGTTTTTTCTTCAAAACCCACTTGTTTCCTATGGTTTTAGCCCCCTTTGGCAGATCAACTAATTTCCAAGTTTTATTTTGTAATAAAGAATCCATTTCATCATCAATAGCCTCTTTCCAAAGTAAACCATCCCTAGATCGAAGAGCTTCATTCACACTAAGTGGATCAGCCAACAGTGCACAAGTTACAAAATCATCACCATAGTTCTAGGTGTCTTATCTTTGGTGGAGGTTCTCCTAGGCTCAATTTTATTTGTAGTTTCAGTATCAGTTATACTAGGTCTAGATTCTGTTTGTAAATCATTGACTAAGTATGTGTAGCCAGATAGTGTTATGCCTTTGTCTTTGATGAACACATCTTCAAAGAATTCTGCATCTCTAGATTCAATTATCTTATTGAGAGATAGGTCATAAAATCTGTATGCCGCACTATCAACTGCATTTTCTAGATACACACAAGTATTTGTACGAGGTCCTACTTTAGGCCTTCTAGGGTATGGTATTCTAACAAAAGCAATACAACCCCATGTTTTTATTTTATCAAAGCTCGGTGTGTGTTTATGCCATAACTCATAATGTGTTTCAGTCAATTTAGATTGTGGTAACAAATTAAGAATATTATTAACAGTCAATGCAGCATCTCCTCAAAAACTCGAAGGCAATCCAGCAGTCAATAACATAGAATTCAATATTTCTGTGAGTGTTCGATTCTTTCTTTCGGCTATACCGTTTGACTGTGGTGAGTAGGATGCTATTGTTTCAGAGATAATGCCATGTGAAGTGTAAAATTCTTTAAAACCCATTGATACATATTCCCCACCTCTATCAGATCTGAACCTTTTTATTTTAGCATTTAACTGATTTTCGATACGGTCTTTAAATTCTTTGAATTTATTAAGTGCTTCATCCTTCGATTTTAACAAATAAATATGACAATATCTAGAACAATCATCTATAAAAGTGATCAAATACTTCTGACCTCCTTGCGTCACAAAGTTTTTAAAGTTGCATATATCAGAATGAATTAGTTCAGGAAGTTGTGTACTCCTAGAAACAAAACTAAAGGGTTTTCTAGTGATCTTTGTCTGAGCACACACTTCACACTTGTCATATCTTAAGGATGTATCAATTGGCAGATTAAAAATTTTAGCAACAGAAAGAATTTAATATAGTTTACATGTTCCAATATGTTGTGCCAAGTATAAGGGCTACACAGTTTTGAGCTAACATCATTAATCACTTCATTTGCTAAACTAAGTCTGTTCATACCATTGACTAAACAAGCACAACCGAAGTAGTATGAGTTAACAGATAAAATTGCTCTACCACTTATCATAGAAACTACCATGCCAGCATTATTCAGCAAGCTAATAAAAATTAAATTTTTTGCTAAAGCAGGTTCAAATTTAATATTACGCAAAATTAAATTCTTACCTGATGAAAGACTGAGATTTGCAATTCCAACCTGGAGCACCTTAACTGATTCTCCATTCGCCAAAGAGACAGACTCATTTGCATCTTTGAGATCAGTTAGCAGGTTCTTATTGTTGCAAGCATGGCATGTAGCCCCCGAGTCCAACAACCAACTAGTAGAGGCACTGACCTTATCGTCACCAACAACACACAGAAAGTTGGTGGGTTCAGTGTTGCCCTCTAATAAGTTCACCGTTTCATTGTTAGGTTGTTCTCTTTTGGGTAGCCTACATTCGGTATCATGGTGACCCCACTTCCTACAGTTGTAGCACTTCCCTTTCTTTTTCACAATCTTTTTATTGGCTTCCAACTTGGACGGTTCACCCTTAACTTTATTAAGCTTGTTCTTCTTAAACTTAGAAACATATTTGGTATTGGTTAGCACATTAGCATGAGAACGTTGTTTCTTAGCCAACTCCAAATTTATCATAGTTCTTGTCTCATCCTCTACTTTAATACATCGTTTGAGTTGTGCAAGCTTAATTTGTTCTGGCAGTGTATACATTTCAGTCTTAAATGTAAGCCATGATGCACGTAATTTAAAGATTATTGCTTCAGTAAGAAAAGCATCACACACAGTGATATCTTCAGTTTTCAATTTAGCTACTAAGTTTTTAAGATCAGTTACCTGAGGGAGAATGGCCTTCTCCTCTCTGAATTCAAAACTCATGAACTTATCAACCAAGTGAGTCTTGGAGACCTTCTCCTCCTTTTTGAATTCATCCAGCAGATTATCCCAAATTTCCTTAGCTGTTTCGTACTTCATGTACACATCTGCTAACCGATCTGAAATACTGTTTAGAGGAGATTCCCTGCACAAGTCCTCATCTCTGATCCAAGCGGTATCATCCACATCTTCAGTACACTCATCATAAGTCGTTTGACAGGTATAAAAAATCTTCATGAATTTCATCCCATACTGTGCTTTCCTCTTCCAACTATTGAATTCAGAACTACTAAATGCCTCCAGTTTAGAAACCTCATACGGGCGATCGTGTTTTTCCATCTCAAGGAATAAGCGATGAGTTCCCAAAGTTCGAGAGTATGTTCTGAATTATTACTATACAAGTAATTTATAGAGAGAAGAGAATTTATCTGTAGATCTGCTAACTAATAACAGAGTAAATGAATTAGATAAATTGCACGAATCTTAAAGTTTAGAAATACCAGATCTGATGATGAGATACAAAAATCCCTTCACTGTCTTCTTCAAATTAGGGTTCCACACACACAACCCAATCTGCCAAGATGAAGAAGAGAGTAGATGATCGGAGTTGACGCTTGAAGGGGAGGTTGCCGTCGACTGCAATCGGGAAGAGAGAGGGCGAGAACTGCACCGGCGAGTCCTGTCGCGTTGGGTTCGTGAGTCGTGAGCCTCGACTCAGGGACGAACCTCGCGACACGATCGACAGGGGAGGAGGTGAGAGGCGGAGAGAGGGTTCCGACGGTGGAGAGAGAGTCCCGACGGTGGGTTATCCACGATTAGCGACGGCGGCTACTTGGGTTTCGACGAGATCCGACGGCTCCAACAAGATCCAACGAGATCCAACAAAACTCTGTTATCCCTCTTAATTAATCGCATAAATTGATTAAAATATCTCAAGATTGTTAGGTTTTGTGAGAATTAACAATTGGGAATTAGGTTTATCTCTAGATCTAAGTTGCTTGAGATATTCACCCTAGGTATCAAGATTGGAATACCTAGACTGCTATCACAAGCCAGTATTTATTCCTAAATACTGGTTTGGGTATCGGGTTATAAGCCCACAAACCCGCGTTCCAATATCCAATCAATTGTACGTTCATTACACGTGTTACTCATATGCACGTGCTATATTTATATAGAGAGAATATACCAATATATCCAACAGTATCAGTGGTATACCATGCAAATTCATCAAAAGAAATAATCACCTGATGTGTGTTGCTCCAGCCTGATTCTTTTGTATGGAAAACAATCACCTTCCCAAGAAATAACACCTTGAAAAGCATGAATTATCATTACCATTGACTCTAGGGACCAAAATCAAACACTAAAATTAGCACTTCTTAACTATATAGTTATAATTATAATTCATACATGTGCTCTCATTTCTCAATTCAAAAATGGAGAAAGGGAATAGAGATAGATTCATTAGTATAATATATAGTTATAGTAAGTTGTGATTCTAATGAGAAACAAATAATTAACCAAAAAATGCCTTCAAAAAGTCAAAAGCCTATGTAGCTATTTTTTAATCTTTGATGATATGCAATCCAAATCATTCAATCCTTTCCATTCTAATTATAATTATCCATTTTTATTTCTTTATAGAAATCGTGATCAATTCAATTATACATGTCACTAAAAATAGTATGCACAGCTACAGGTGTTGCACACGTGAAAATTAATCTAACCAGTTTATTTATTAAATCATTAATTATGTGTATAATTAATTTTATACTAAGAACCCAAACCCATTCAAATTAAAAACAGCAAAACCACCAACAAAACCTAAAATTACAGAAACAGGATGAACCTCATGTAATCGAATAACGTTCGGATGCTTCAACAACGTCAAGGGCCCAATCTCTCTCTTTATCTGCAAATTACCAAAAAATCCATTCCCAAATTACCTCTCAATAGAACAAAAACAGAAAAGATATCTTTCCGAAATGCCCCTACTATTTTAATACATGTTCGTCGATTTTGAGCGACATAATCCATTTTCGGTCGAATTTGACCTTTCCGAAACTGCTCTCTCCCAAAGTTCTAAGGGGGCGGCGTGCGGCGGCTGGTAGGCGAGCGACATGAGTTTCGTAGGATTTGGATTTTGGGAGTGAGAGACGAAAAGATAGTGGAGACGGTTTGGGGTTTTTGCTTTTGCTTTTGCTTTTGTTTTTATTTTTATTTTTATATTATTTTCACAATAATCTCAAAATCTCACAAGAACACAATAATATACAGAGATAACCAATACTTCTTATTCCTTAAGAAATACACATATTATAAAGAGATTACTACTCTTAATCTCTCTCTCACACATTTGAAACGCTCGGCACATACCTCTCTTGAAGTTATACAATGATAACGTACAGCTCACCAATTCTCTCGTCTCTTCTTTTGAGATGGATACAAACCTTAGAGTCTACTGCCACTTATTTAGCCCTCAAGTAAACACTTTTTTTTTATGGAACGGATAGAGCCCCAACAGCTCCAGCCAAAACAATCATATAAATAAATAACAGTGTACATGGGGGCTTTACCAGAGGTAAAGCAAACAGTACAAATGATAACGGAAACAATCGCTATGTACAGCAAAAACCAAACCAGCTACAGATGCTAGTGAAATAGATGAACTAAAAATAAATGAATTAAGCAGCTTTGGTGGTGGTGGATGGACCCCTCCGGCTACAGCCTCGCAAACAGGCGTGGACGAGCAGCAAACGAGCTAGAAAAGACCTCCACAGGAATATGCAGCTCTCAGAGAATCAACTGGAACATAAAAAACTCTCACACCGATGTTCCCTAGCTACATCCAGTCGAGCATCAAGCAGTGGGGTGCACGATGAAATCGAAAACGAGAAGCGAGAGGCCGTGCTTAGTAAAGTCGCATCCAGTCTGAGAACGGAACCACATACTGGGATTGACAAGGTGCATAAACACCAAGCACAGACTCCGGCAACCATAGTGCCAAATAACCAACAAACAAGAGAAAGAGGTGAAGTAAATGCACTCATAGGCCAAGCCAGAGAAAGCCACCATTCAGGAAGGCTTTCCTGCCAAAACAATCCATAACAACCAAAGCATCCAAAGCAAAAAAACCCACTCACAAACAGTCCACCCCATCAGATAAGGGGCCAAAACGCACAGCACATAGGAGAACCACAAAGCTTTAATAGCATCTAAACCGAACCAGACAACAGAGAAATAAAGTTCAAAAGAAAGACAAAGTATCAATTAAACTACAAAACAGCCAGAGAGAAAGGGAAAAACAGAATAAAGAGCTGCACATCCAGAAGATCAACAGCAGTCATAAAGACAGCCGAGCACAAACCAGAACAACCACCATTCCCGCCCCCGCAAGAGGTAGGCCAACGGGGGGAACCAAAAGAAGAACAGAGCTCCCAGGCGTCACAAAATAAAGATGGTCCGAGTAGAAGACCCATAACTAATCCTGCATGCCAGAAGCTGAAGAAAGACAATCCAGAGAATGAGAATAAAACGATAAAAGTATACAAATAGTGAGATAAGAGAGTAGAACAATAGCTAGAAGAATGTAGAGCCACAAAACATTCCAAAGAAATAAGAACAAAACATGCTAGAAATAAGGTTGGATAATAGTTAAAACGCTTGAAGATTATATAGGCAATTAATAGACAGCTTAAGTTTCTCCAATGCCAAAGAAGCATTCTCTTTGAAAGCCGGGGTGGAACTCCAAGAGTTAAACAGAAAAAGAAAATCCTCAATAATAGCTGCGATCGATTTACATCGCTGATTGAAGATTCTACCATTCCTTTCCTTCCAAATGACCCAAATGATGGTATGAGTCGCTAAAATCCATGCGCATCGGAATAAGCAATCCGACGGCGGGAAAGACCATACGGAAGTCAAGTGGAGAGGAAAGACACTCGTGTTCCAAGCTAACGAGTTAATCTTCCACAGGGGGATAATAACGGGACATTGGATGAAGAGATGGTTGACATCTTCCGGAAATTCAGAGCAGAAAGGGCAGAGTTGCCCCCATGCTAAATTTCTCTTATTTAAGACTTCTACTGTTAGAAGTTTGTTATTAAAAGCAAGCCACGAGTTGATTTTGACTTTGATGGGGACACAAGGTTCCCAAATGAATCGCGATAGCGAATATCGCGTTCCTCTAGAGATGAGAAAACTATAGAAAGAGCTCACCGTGAAACTACCAGATGCCGTCCAACGCCAGGAGATGCCCTCGACGGCGTGCCAAGAGAAACCATTAAGGAGATTAAGCATGTTTTGAAAAAGCTCATTAATATGCGTAGGGAGAGCGATACTGAAGGGGATAATCCAGTATCTAGCATTATCAATAGAGATGAAGGAATCAGCTACAGTTGCATAAGGAAAAACAGCCAATCTGTATAAGGAAGGATAAGCCGACGACAGCTTAGTGTTACCGATCCATAGGTCGGACCACAAGCTAACCGTGGTTCCGTTAGCACAGATCTTAGATATACTGCACTGGAAGGCGCAAGACGCTTTCCAAACGCCCTTCCAAAAAGGAGAGGCACGACGAGGAGGAAATTCCAGGAATTCCCACCAGTTGGATGAAGGTCTATAGTTTTTGATATAATTCATCCAAGGTAGGTGGTCAAGAGTATGGAATCTCCACAGCCACTTGCCAAGGAGGGCAAGGTTGTGGGCTCTGAGATCTAAGACTCCAAGTCCCCCCTCCTTTCTAGGCGAACAAATCAATTTCCAATTCGCTAGATGCGACCCCGGGTTATAGGTCGGAGAACCCGACCAAAAAAAATTACTTCTAATCTGATCAAGCCGTTTGATCACCCAGGAAGGCAAGAAAAAGAAAGACATGAAATATTGGGGTAAAGCCGAGAGCACCGAATTGATGAGAATTAATCTGCCACCCCTAGATAGGGCTTTACCAGCCCACGCCGAGAGCCTGTGCTCCACTTTGTCAATGAGAGGTAGCCAATCAGATCTAAGGAGCTTGCCCCATCTAAGGGGGATACCCAAATAAGTGATCGGAAAATTGGCAATGGGGCAATTGAAGAAGTTGGAAATCTCTGCCTGGCGGTTGGAGGAACCACTCAACCACAGCACGGAAGATTTTTGGAAATTAATAGATAAGCCTGAAGCTAGTTCAAAACAATAAAGAAGCAATTTCAAGTTCCGAAGGGAGTGTGGCTTAGGCTTGCAGAAAATAATAGTATCGTCTGCATATTGGAGGTTGAGAATCCCCTCAAACCTGGGAGAGCTACCAAGACCCTCGATCATATGCAAATTCCATGCGTTCCTAAGGAGTTTGCTGAAAACATCAGCCACGAGAGAGAAGAGAAGGGAAGAAAGTGGGTCCCCTTGACGGAGACCACACTTGATCTTAAACTTATGGCCCTCAGATCCATTCAGAAAGACAGCGGAGGTTCCGGAGAATAGGCTGGATTTAATCCAAGCCACCCATTTGGGACCGAACCCTCTGAAAGCTAGGATATCGAACAAGAAATCCCAATTCACGTTATCATAAGCCTTTTGGAAGTCAAGCTTGAGGAGAATCCCCTCCTCCTGAGAACGATGACAATGGGAGATGATTTCCTGGGCCGAAGCCACACTATCAAGAATAAAACGATCTTTAATGAATCCCGATTGCGCTTGGTCAATGAGAGGGGAAATAATGGCACTCAGCCTAGACGATAGGACTTTCATAATGATTTTGAAGGTCGTGTTAATAAGGCTGATAGGCCTAAAGTTGGTCAGCAGATGCGCTCCTGCCACTTTAGGGATAAGCACAATGTGAGCGTAATTAATGCGATCGAAAGAGAAATGACCTTGGTGAAGATCCTGAAATAGCTTGAAAAGGTCATCCTTGAGCCAATTCCAAAATTTTTGAAAGAAAAAGGCCGGGAAACCATCCGGTCCCGGGGCGGAATCGCTTTTTAAAGCAAAAACCGCTGCGTGAATCTCCTCCATGGAGAAAGGTTCTTCAAGAGAGGACAGATCGTGAACTTGATCTCCATAGAGTTGAAATCAATCTAACTCTAGGGAGCGAGGCTTATACGAGCCAATTAGGTTCTTATAGAAGGTGAAAAATTCACGGTGGATTTCCTCGTCGGAGGAAACTTCACCAGCTGGAACAGAGAGAGAAGAGATACGGTTATAACGTTGTCTATGTGACGCGAAGTTGTGGAAAAAAGATGTATTAGCATCACCCTCTTGTAACCATTTAACTCGGGCTCTTTGGGCCCATTTAACATGGTCTTGTTGAAGTAACTTAGCATAGTCCAACTTACAAGAAGAACGTTCTGCAGAAGCTGCTGCTGATAAAGGAGCGGACTCCTCCATTTGGTCAAAAGACTCAATAGATTGGAGAAGAAATTTTTTTAGAAAGACGGAATTGTTATGCCTCTCCGACCGCCAGATTTTGCAACCGTGTTTAATAGCATGTGTTTTAAGAAGGATGTTTCCCAGCCCTGAGGAGCCTGAAATAGCTGCTAGGCACTCCTCCACCAGCCTAACAAAAACTTGGTCTTGTAACCAAAACTTTTCAAAACGAAATTTGTGATTGTGATGAAAAGGAAAGTGAGAAAAGAGTGAGATCGGACAATGATCAGAAGAGGGATTAGGGAGTGCCTGAGCAGCGGAAAGGTGGAATCGATCGATCCAAGATAGAGATACAAGAAATCGATCAAGTTTGGCTAGAGAAGGGGGTTGACGTTGATTAGACCAGGTATAGGATCTACCAGAGATAGGTAGGTCAGCTAACTGAAGGGTCCTAATGCAATCATTGAAAGAGTCAGATTGATTGGAAGAGTGTGCCGGATTAGATCTTTCTGAGGCGTAACGTGTGACATTAAAATCCCCACACAAGAAGTAGAGATCCGATAAAAAAGGTTGTAAAGAAAGGAATTCATTCCAAAACAGAGGGCGCCGCTCTGCGGAAGAGGGACCGTACACCGAAATAACGGTCAGGGGACAATTAAACTGAGACCAGTGAAGTTGGATGATTAGAAAGAAGGTAAGGCGGTGGATGCCTATCAGAGAAAAAGTCGATACTTTGAATCCGACAAGCATACCACCCCGCGAGTCGATGGCATCCAGTGCGATCCAATTAGAGATAATAGAGCCGCCTAAAGCCCGATAAATAGTAGGGGAAGGAGAAATTAGTTTGGATTCCTGAATAGCAATTAAGTCACAACGAGAGGAAGAGATAAGATCAAAAATTGCCCTTTGTTTAGCCGGGCAATTCAGGCCTCGAATGTTCCAAGAGATGCTAATCATTGGAAAGACTGTGCTCCAAAACTCTACTACGTTCCAATTTCCTAATGACCTGGGAACCATGCACGGGGTCAGGTTTAAGCAGGAAGCCCATCTTATGAGCTAGGCCAAACAATTTACCATCCGACATGGAATCGAAGATAGGGAAATAGATAGAACCGTACTGATTCTTGGGAGAAGATGAGAGGTTAGGAGCAAGGGGAGAGGAGACGGATGAAGAGAACATCCCGATATACTCACTGGGCGGCTGAACTTTGACATTCAGAATATTTTTCTTTTTGATAGCCAATAAACGAGCGCTAGATCTAATAAACCGCTGATTGGATACAGCAGATGACCCACAGTCCGCTATAGAACAACCCTGATCCAAGGAATGAAAAGGGGGAGAAGACAAGGAGTTGGAAGAGGACGAACTAGAGACCACCGTAGGTGAGTCCGGTGTTTCTAATTCCCCCTTCTCATACTCCAGAGAGCAATGTGGGTGGGAAGGGAGAAACAACCGCGGTCTTCGGATCTTCATATCGGGGGGTGGACAAATCCCACCACGATACAAAAGACGAGAGTGCGGAGAGAAAACGGAGATAATGTCCCGATGGGAAACACTAAGTAATTTTCCAAGAGCAATAAGGTGCATTAACTTAAATAAGCAGAATGCGAAAATAATGCTAAAATAAGACGAATGCTTAACAAGAGGATCGGGGAATACCTGCTTGGAGAGAGAGGTTTTGTTCAGCTCCTCTTCTTCTTCCAAAAGCAAAGGATCCTCATTAATCCAAGCTTGGGATTTAGAGGCCTTGGAGGACTTGAGAATGGCAGCCTCGAAAGCAGGGTCAGCACGTTTGGGAGTAGGAAAGTGAGCAATCTGCTGAAATTGCTCCCAATCCGAAGCAAAATTTGGATTAACTTCCCATGCCGGCCACGGAGAGGAGGAGGATTTACCTTTAGGGAGAGAGGAAGAGGCAGCATACGGGGCATAAGAACTAGGAGTTGCAGACTGAAAAATTTTGTGGTGCGGAACGGAAGATTCAGCAACTTTATTGGTAGCCGCAAGAGAGTGGGACTTAGCCACCTTAGCCGGGTGAAGATCGGGGTTGATCCACACAAGGTTAGGCACTTTAGAAGGAGAAATCTTAGTCACCGGGGTATGAGAAGATGATTTGGGGATACTCGGATTTTTATTGCGCACTGTCAAACCACGAGAAGATTTCACCGCGGGGGGGGAAGTGATCGGAGGAGCAAAAGTACCCGGGTGGAATTGGGCATTCAAATCAGCTTGAAAATGCTCCACAGCTGATTCAGACTTGGAATTGATAGTGGTCTGAGAAGCTAGGGAGGAGTCATGATAGTGAACTGATACAGAGAAAGATGAGATACCCTCAGACAGGCAGAAAGCTTCAATACGAGGTGAGCTCATGGAGCGCCGGAAAATAGCCTCAATTTGCACACATCCCGATGCCAGCCAAGCTTTAGAACTGATACGAACCAACTCTCCAATACAGTGAGCCAATTCCCCAACCACCCGAGGTGAATCACAGAAAGGCGGGAGCCCAACTAAGGAAACTTTAACTTCAGAGGATGCAACAGACTGCATATGAGTAGGGATGGTGACCCATTGGCGAACATTGATAATAATGGATCCAATAGAGAGGGAGGGGGATGCCATCAACTCCTCCAAAGTCTTAGGAGATGGACAACGGATAACAATATCCCCATTCGAACAATTATACAGCACCCAATCCCATTCCTTAATATTGCAAAAGTTACATAAAAAGGAATTAAGAGTGAAGAAGGGTACCACACCACCGGTAAAGGAAATAGCCCCATAAGTGCTAAATGATTTCAATCGATCTGAAAGCAGGTCTTTGGAGACAAAGACATGAGTGGTCATTTGCTTGGTGGCGGAAACAGAGGCAGAGATCTGCGGAGGGATCGCAGTAGAAGTCACCTCAGAAATACGCGTACTCACGGCAGGAGTAGGCAACAGTGGAGGAGTAGAGGAAACCTGAAGTTTACGCTCTTTGGCTTGAGAGGGAAGTGGCAGTTTGTTTCGAAGAGAGGGAAGATCAATCGCACTAAGGACCTGATCGGAAATAGGCGCTCCGACAGGAAGCCCTAGCAATTTTTGTAGGGCATAGCACCTCTGCTGTGCATGCCCTTCTTTGAGACAGAAATGGCATTTCATCCTGTTGGGGCAAATGATTTTGTAATGGCCACGTTGAAGGCAACGAAAACAGACTGGCCAAGAGAGGGGAGAGGTCGAGAGAGAAGAAGAAGAAGATGAAGAGGCTCTGAGATGGATAGAGCGGGAAAACTGAGAAGGGTGAACCTTCTCGAAAGACTGCCTAAAAGGCAGCAACGAGCCCAATTGATGAGTACGGGTGGGCCCAGAAGCCAAAGAATGGGATTGAGCTCGTGGGCCGCCAGTAACATTTTTTTTTTATTTTTTTTTACCACTTCTACCCACGACAAATCCATGGGCCAAAAGTTGCACAGCCCACCAAAGGGAATTGCAGCAAACAGAGAAAGAAACGAGAGGACTGGAGAAGAAACACACCGCCGTAATGGCGCCGCACACTAGAATGCCAGTAAGAGAGAAGAAGATCGGGCCAAAAAACATCAACTTGCAAGGGGGTGGGAAGCAAGCACAGAGCTCCCACTTCACCCTCAATAACAGACAAAAAGCTCTACACCATGCACTAAAGCAAGCAAGAACTAGCAGAGAGACCCAACCAAAGCAACCGAAATGGAATACTATAATGAAATAAACTTACAGCGCAAGTAGAGGCTGCTCGCGGAAGAAGAGGGAAAGCCAGATGCCACCGGTACTGGACGCCGGAGGCGCGCCAAAGAAACGGGGTAGCTCCGAAGCTTGGTCGGAAGACCAGGGGCAGATGCAAGACGCCTGAAATAGAGGGGGGGGGAGGGGGCGAGGCAAGAGAGGCAAAGAAGACCACCAGGAGATGACGACGACTGACGAAAGGAGCGGGGGGCGCTCACCAGCGGCACAGACGGGGAAACAACGGGAGCTGAAAAGGGTTTGTAGAGGAGAGAACGGGGAGAAGAAAAGGTAAAAGGAGACTGGGGATCGGAGTGGAGATGGAGACGGATCTGAACGGAGAAGAGAAGAGGGGACACTGTAGAGGAAATCGCCCTTGAAAAAACTACGTATTTGTCTTGTAAATAAATTTCATCTACTTCTTACTTTCATTTCCGTGAATGAATAAAGACAGCCCTCAAGTAAACACTAAAAGATAAATACAAATACAGCTTATTGGGCTTTAAACTCACCAGCCCAAATAACACACAATGCCGAAATCGGTCGATTACACCGAGTTGCGGTCGACTGCAACGTGTCTCGCCAACACCTCGAAACATGATCGGTCAACTGCACGGTCGACTGTCCCGCTCTCTGTTGGAACCCTGTACACTCGAAGAATGCTTAACATCCTGTGTTAGTCGACCGCACTCCTGGTCAGTCGACCACAACCCTTCAGCTGCACTTCTTCTAACTGTTGTTGTCTTTTCTTGCTGTCTTCGTCTTCTCATCTTCTCCTCTTCTCTTCTTCTCCAACTTCAAGAACACCCGTGCCTACATGTATTTGATGCCACAATCCTAACAAATCTTACATGCTATTATACTTTTTAGTTTTTTCGCTCTCAATGTGTCGTTTTGCATTCACAAGTATTCTTCAATTTGTTTCATCCTGTGGGGTTCCTGCAGCTATTGGATAAAAAGTAACTAGTAATCTGCACGTGCGATGCACGTTTTAATTAATCAATTTTTTTATATAGTAAACAATAAGACGTAATCTGGCCTCGAAACTAAAACCTCCCTTTTACTCTTCACATACTCTTTACAAATTACCCATAATGGCACAAACTTTTATTTCATATGAGTGACACTTTTGTAAATAATTATGTAGTAAATAAATTTAAACTTTGAGAGTATTATGGTAACTAAGAGCATCCACAGTCGTTTGCTTATTTGCCATTTTTGCCATTTTTTTGCTACTGTAGCGCTCACAGTCGTTTGCTATTTTGTCATTTTTTGGCAAAAGCGCTACAGTAGAAAGGGAGAAATAGCAATCGAAATAGCAAAATGCATATTATAGCTGACGAAACATCATGTTTCGTCTGGATTATTTAATTATATTGTTAATTGATCGGACGAAACATGATGTTTCGTCCGAATTAAAATAAATATAAAAACCGAATAAAATAACCGGTAAGCGTGGGAACAAAACATGATGTTTCGTCCCATGTGGGACAAAACATGATGTTTCGTCCCAATCCAATTTTTTTTTTTTTTTTAAAATGGAATTTTTTTTGTAATTTTATAAATTTTTTTGCAATTATCCAAATTGATTTTGCAAATTTTTAAATTGTTTTTGCAAATATTTTTTTACAAACTATTTTTTAAAAATTGTTTTTGCAATTTTTTATTGCAAAAAAAACTTCCACAAAAACTGGACGAAGCACCATGTGTCGTCCAGTTGCTTTGATTTTTTTGCACTTTTTGTAAAACTTTAAATTGTTTTTGCAAATGTTTAAATTGTTTTTGCAAAATTTTAAATTGTTTTTGCAAATATTATTTACAAACTATTTTTAAAAATTGTTTTTGCAAATTTTTTTTGCAAAAAAAACTTCCTTAAAATCCGGACGAAACATCATGTTTCGTTACGTTATTTTGATTTTTTCTTCTTCTTTGGGACGAAACATCATGTTTCGTCCCGTATTTTTTATTAATATTTTCTACGTATAAAGTATTTTTTAATGACAGACGAAACATCATGTTTCGTCTGTTTTTTTTTTAACGAACTTATGCATTTTTTGGCAATTCGACGACTGCAGCGTTTCGTCGAATTGGATGGGCAAAATATGCATTTTGCCATTTTTTACATTGAACGACTGTGGATGCTCTAACAATAGTTGAGTAAATGAATGGTTAATATAACTTTCACTTAAAAATGTATGGTTGAGATTAGATGGTTGAATGAATATCTGCAAATTACAAGTTGTCTACAAATTAATGACAACCTCAACTCTCCCTTTAGAGATTTAACAAAGAAATAAAGAAAGTTAAATGAGTTCCACATTGGTTAGGATTTGTAGGTCACAGCCATCCGTGGTTACAATCTAATCATGATTATGCTAGGCTTTTTCTAAGAACTAACCATGGTTAATAAATTTGGAAAAACCTAATATAAGAATGAGAATATGGGGGCTAGCGTGGAACCCTAGTTAACTATGATAGATAGACATCCTAAAACTCATATCTCGACTATTTGAAATGAAAATTCATCTACTACTAGTAGATGTGATCTACACCTTTTAAAGTAAGTGTATGCAGCATTTCATGTGAATTCGATTAGTTTTGATTAGTTTTGATCGTTTATCATGTAACAACAAAATTTGGAGTTTTATAGACGGTCAAAAATTATTCTAATTTTAGGTTGCATGATGAGTGGTTAAAACTGATTGAAATTATTTCAAATTTTGTACATAAACGATTTTTGTGATATAGATCCCATCTAATGGTGAGATTTATTTATTTATTTATTTTGATGATTTAATATGAGTTTGGGGATATCTATCCCCCTAGCTAACTTAGCTAGAGTGACACTCTAACTTCCTTATTCTGTGGAAAATTTTTTTTAAAATGTTTCACATATTCATTGGGCATATTTGCAAATATTGAGTTGTGAAAGACAAATATAGAAATATCATATTCCTCACAAAATATAGGTATGTATCTAAAATTTTCTTACATCATCATCACGCTAGTCATTTCTTAAATTATTTGTAGCTAAAATAGTCAATTTATTTAAGGAGAAAATATGTTCAAACGGGACTTCCTAAACCACTCGTCAAAATAGATATTTCAGATCTAATCGTGAAATCTAATGATTGGTATCACTCGCCAAACTTTCCTTTCATTCTTTCCGCATCTCAAAACTAAAAATAAATAATCACCATATGAAGAAATCACGATCAGAAAGAAAGAAGAAAAAAAATTCCGCGATCTGAAAATCGCTGAAGAAATTTTCAAAAGGAAAAAAAATTGTTTTGGGATCTCAGATTGCTAGAAATCGGGATTTCAAATTTTTTTATTTATTTTTTAAATTGGGTTTGGTTTTTTGTTTGTATGTTTAGGTTTTAATTGTTTGGGCTTTAAAAATATTTATTGCTAGATGGTTGGAGCGGAGATTTTTTTTTCGCTAGTTAAATTATCCAATTGTTTTCCATTTTGGTTGTATGTTTAGGTTTGAATTGTTTGGGCTTTAAAAATATTTATTGCTAGATGGTTGGAGCGGAGATTTTTTTTTTTGCTAGTTAAATTATCCAATTGTTTTTCATTTTGGTTATTTTGGTTATTCTAGCGAGCCAAATTGGCTAGCATCTTCTATTTGATTTGAACTAAACCCTACTCTTAGAACCCCTACCCTTCCTTCAACATTCAACACTAAATAATGCATGTTGTGGAATCTCCCAAGTCCCAACCCTTGTACTGAATCTGATATCAGAAAACATCACGTCCTCCTCCATCAACTACGTCCGCTTCTGCTCCGTCCGCACCTCATGGCGCTTTGCTTTGCTGCTCCTAAGCGCCCACAACTGCCCCTTGCTCTTACTTAGGATGCAAAACATCCCTCTTTATAAACTCAGAAGACGACGACTATGATTACCACCGGATGATCCTCCCCATCCACTCAGAGGACTAAGTTCCGCTGAAGTTCAGTACGATCCTGAAGATTGATCACTCTTCTTCTAACCGTGCCATGTACATTTGTAACACTGAACCCGACCCAGCTGGGCTGGTGAGAATTCCGATGGATTATTATATAGAATAGTAGTCGAGTTTGGAGACGGTAGATAGAAGTTACTTCGGTTGAAAAATCGTATTCTGGTGATCCCATGCTGCTGGTATTGTACTGTCGGAAAGGATTATATTCCGATGTCAAGTGTTTTGAAATTTTTTAAGGTTGACCTAGAGGAGCGTCCGGTGAGCTTGGGCGAATCTGCACTGATGTTCTTGTGCTCGAAGGATGCATTTGCTCTTTCTGCCACCCAAACTGGATGCAGAGGGAACCGTGTCTATTTCCTCGATGGCTGGGAACAACATGTCAAGGTGTACCATGTGGAGGAAGATTGCTTCGAGTTACTGTTCCGGAGGTTGTTCACTGGAAACCTGGATTGCACATCCTG
Source organism: Hemerocallis citrina (assembly GCA_017893485.1). Classification (NCBI taxonomy): domain Eukaryota; kingdom Viridiplantae; phylum Streptophyta; class Magnoliopsida; order Asparagales; family Asphodelaceae; genus Hemerocallis; species Hemerocallis citrina. The sequence continues at coordinate 206,182,617 of CM030367.1, read as the reverse complement.
GAGGAATGAGTTTAATTAATTAATGATCGCATAAACAAGGTTGGTTCTTATTTTCCACTAATTACGTTTCGCAATATATTGCAATCAAGTTGAATTTAGTAGCCTTACAATGTAATTGCAATGTAGGTAGTCATTTATGCTTTCACTGCACTCGCAAAACTGATTATACAAAGCCTGTAGAAATATACATTTCTAGAGTATAACTGAATTAAGCAGAAAACAAAACTGATCATTTATCATCCTCAACCTTGTCACATAAGGTCGAATTTAAGCAGAAGAAATTTGACAGGAATTTTACAGTCGAGCAACAGCTTGACAATAACAAAGCGATAAATATTATTAGTAATGCCATTATTTTCCATATCTTCTCCATTGTAAACATTTTGGTGTCTTCTATTCTAATCTTGATAAATTAGCTTCACACCCTCTCATTAAGAGCACCAACAAATCTACCAAACTTTACCATTCATGTACACCCAACAACAAAGATTCGTAGCAGAGAAAGCTGCCTACAGCTTTACTCTCTACCTAACCTCAAAACTGTAAACAAGATAAAACAACCCCTTACAAGGAAATAACATTAACTTTCTCCGCTATCTGCGACGACTTTATTGCTTTTGAAAGAACAATTAACAAACTAAAACGTCTGAACATATGTAACGACATTATTACATCCTCCAGTTTCTCGGGGTTTTTGTATATATATAAATAATTTCTCATCTTATTTCCAAAGCTTGACGGATTTGTCGTGGCTGGCAGAGGCGACCAGTCCGGTGGTAGGAGATTGCGCCAAGGCAGCAATCAAGCCATCATGGGCAGCGATAGTTAAGGTTTGGTTATCCACCATGTTCCATAGCTCCAAAGACTGCCAAATATAAAATTTTTTAGTGAAAGCTGCAAAGAGTTATATGTTTGTAGCAGTACTATGACATTGTCATGTACCTGATTAGCTTTGGTCTAATAAAAATATTAAGAAAAATGGAAAGTGAAATTATCTTCCAAGGACAAGATAATGTAAGTATTTTCATAACTATCTTTTTGAGAATGAAGTGTCGTGAGCTTGTACACCAACAGCAACAGCAACAGCAACATTCTTCAATGCTATTATATACCTCAGGGTATTAGGAGTATTGAACGCAAATCAAGGAGTCAATAACAGATTTGTGATGGTTCAGAAAAATAATGCAGTCTGTTTATAACATGCAAATTATTTCTTATTTATAGTTTGTTGTAGCTCTTATCAAGTTGTTGGAGCCCTTGTCCTGAAGAAACTCTTGTATGTTATATATATGTAGCTTTTTTTCAACAAAAATATACAGTTCATGTTAGGAACAAGTAGCGCTCTAATACCACTTGCTTGTGAATTATTCCCTCTATAGGATCTTGTGGAGTCTTTGACACAATCAACATAAACCACCAAGCAATTACTAGATCACACCAATCACACAACACACAAGAACTGTCCCGCTAGGGCTTTCGCCTTAATCCAGAAGAGAAAGAACCGAGATGTTATTCAACTAGAGAAAATACAAGAATATTACAATTCTCACCACGACCCTCTCTCAAGCCTAACTAGAACGAACTTGTTGTTTACAATGGAGAAATTTCTCACCTCTCAGATGAAGTACTCTCCTCTCCTATTTGGCACTACATAAAATCATATCGTTATTGGAGCCGTTACGATGAATATATAGATTTTAAGAAACTCTAGTTTGATACACTTGATACACTAACCATCTGATGTATACTGAAGAGATAAACATACATTGAGAGCCGTACGATCTAACTTGAAGATTAAGTTGAGCTTCAAACAAACCAGCCAGACCCGCACCCAAAGACCCATTAGCGGCGCGCTCGGTCAACCGCACACATCTTGCGGTCGACTGTCCCCCTCGCAGAAAAAATCATGTACAGTGGCTGGTCAATTGACCCTTAGGTAGAGCTGGTATCAGGCCCTATCGGGTCGGGTCCTCCACTACCCGGACCCGAACTTGCAAGAACCGGATCCGGGTCCGGGTCCTAGTTAAGAGAAATTACCGTCCGGTAGTAGAGAATAAATATTTGCACTTAAGTACTTTTGCACCCGATACCCTACGATTCTAACAATTTTTGCACTTAAGTACTTGAATTAATATTATATTTACACGTCTATCTTTAACAATTACTTTTATATGTATATTCCTATAACCCTATTATTCAAATTCAATATGTTTGGGGGTATTTTTTAACAGGTCCGAGTCCGGATCCAAATCCAGGTCAGTTCTATTTTGAGCAGACCCGGACCCGAAAGTGCATTGGGTCTTATTTTAGGACCCGGACCCGGACCCGAATAGATTGGGTTGGTTCCGGTCCAATGCCGGATCCGGGTCGGGTCAGGGTATCGGGTAAATGTGACAGTGCTGGCCCTAGGTATGGTCAACCGCAAACGCTTATGTTGCTGCTGCTGACTGAAACTTCTCTATCTTGAACTATTCGCTTCGATCCATCTCATCGCTTCATCGTCTTCTTCACCGAACATGTGTATGAAAGACACAAACCCAAAGAGTTCACAAAACAATCTTCATCTTTGTTCTCACTCTTTTACATGGTATCAGAGCTGTGAACAACATTATTTTCAGCCTCATTCATTTTTTCCCTCCATGTCTACCACCAACACCACACCATCATCACCACCTCCTATCAAAACAGATACTTATGTCATTCATCACTCAAATAGCCCATCCACAGTTCTTGTCACACCTCTATTAACAGGAGACAATTATGGATCATGGAGTCATGCAATAACAATGGCACTTCGTGCAAGAAGCAAACTTGGTTTTGTTGACAGGTCAGTCCCAATTCCAGAGGAGAAAGATGATATATCCAACTGGGAACGATGTAATGATTTGGTTGGAAGTTGGATTCTTAATTCTGTCTCACCTGAGATCCGTCCAAGTATCATGTATGCTGAAACTGCAGCACAAATCTGGACAGATCTGACGAATTGTTTTTCTCAATCAAATGCTCCTAAAATCTATCAATTGAAACAATCAATTTCTGCCCTCAAGCAAGAAGGTACGTTTGTTTCCTTGTATTTCACACAACTTAAATCTTTATGGGACGAACTCAGGTCCATTACCTCTGTCACTCCATGCATTTGGGGTAAGGCTAAAAGCACTCTTGATCATCAAAATCAAGATCGTGCCATGGAGTTTCTTCAAGTACTCCATGATCATATTTTAGCTATCCCTAGTCATTCTTTTGATGGAGCTGTTTCCTTCAGTTCATCGTATCTACAATTTGGAATGTCAAGAAGAAAAAAATAAGAGATCAATATTCGAATAACTCCTACCATTGATTCGGCAGCGCTTCAGGCGTCTAAACCACCATCTCGACCTTCTGGAAAATGTCAACATCCTTTTTGTGGACTTCGTAACAAGCATGGTCATACTCTTACTACATGCTACCAGATCCATGGCTTCCCAGATAAGCAGGTGAAGAAATCATGGCCACCGCCATCTACAACAAGCTGATCATCAACCCATTTGGTAGGTAAAGCTCTTACTTGTTTATCCTCTTCTTGGATTATCGATTCAAGTGCTTCTAATCATATATGTACATCTCTTTCATTTTTTTCTTCATATTCTAACGTACATAGAAGTATATCAGTTCAATTGCCTGATGGTTCTCGCGCGCCTGTGACACATAGGCACGGTTCATTGTTCATCATCACTTTCACGAATGTTTTCACATTCTGTCATTTAAATTCAATTTGTTATCTATTTCACAATTATCAAAGTCAACAAATTGTGATGTAATTTTTTCATAATCTCAATGTATATTTCAGGACCGAGCAACGATAACGAAGACTGGACGGGGTAGTGCTCGAAATGCTCTTTTTTTATCTAGATGCAGATTTAGCTTTTCATTCTATTTTTTCTTTCAAGCATTGTAATAAATTTGACCTATGGCATTCTCTCCTTGGTCATCCATCTAGGTCTCGCTTTTATTTCATTGTTAAAAATTATCTCCTGTTAATAGAGATAATTTTTCCAGGTGTACTTGAATTTATTTAATGAAACGTAAATCTGAAACTCTCAACATGTTAATTCATTTTTTTAATCAAATCAATCGTCAATTCAACACAAAAAACCCTTGTATCAACTCTGGTAATGGGGACATTTTTATTCCTCAACTTCAAACCATTCATTCAGACAATGGTTCTGAATTTCTTTCTAAACAAATTCAAACATGGTTTCATCACCATGGCATTATTCACCAACATAGTTGCATTGCGACCCCCCAATAAAATGACACTGTAGAACGTAAGCATCGGCATCTCCTTGATGTGCTAGAGCTCTACGATTCCAAGCAAACTTCTCTCTTTCCTAAACTTCTCTCTTTCCTTTGGGGTGAATAATGAATGTACTATTACTACTGCCTTTCTTATTAACAAACTTCCAACTCCAATCCTTAATTATAAATCTCCACATCAAATTTTACTTGGAACTGTTCCAACATTTTCATCTCTTCGAGTTTTCAAATGTTTATGTTTTGCTAAAAATAATAATGTTCAACATAAATTTGATGAGCGAGCCAAACCTAGTATTTTTGTTGGTTATCTGTATGGTCAAAAGGGATATCGTATATATGATTTCAAAACTCATCAAATCTATGTTTCTCGTGATGTCATATTTCATGAGTCAATTTTCCATACCATGACCTTCCATCCCCATCTTTTCAAAATTCAATTACCATTACTCAAATCAATGATGATAAGACATTTGACTACACCACTACACCACCAATTCTTTCCACTGATGTTTCCTCTAGTGATTCTACCCCTCATAATCTAGTTGATTATCCCAATGAATCTCCAGGGACTATTCCCACATCTTCTCAGTTTGATAGCTCAACCAGTTCATCTATTTCTACGTTCAATTGACCTTTAGTGACTACGGACATTCCTTCCTCTAATTGCCCTTCAACGGCACCTGCTCCTATCAATAATACTCATCCTCAACAAATTCGTCACCCACCGGGCCATCTCAAGGATTATATATGTAATCATACTTCATTCTCAACCGATTTTTTGCTAGCAAATATTTTTTTCTTTGTTCAGTCCAAGTCATTCTCATCGTACCTTCCTAACTAATATCACTTAACATCAAGAACCAAGATCGTATTCTCAAGTCACAAAATCTGTCGAATGGCATGATGCCATGGCCAAAGAAATTTAGGCCCTTGAATCAAACAACACTTAGTCTTTATGCTCACTTCCCAAAGGGAAATCACCCATTGGTTGTAAATGGGTCTACAAAATTAAATATAGATCTGATGGTTCTATTGAGAAATATTAAGCTCGTTTAGTTGTCAAAGGTTATACTCAAGTTGAAGGCAACGTTTATCATGATACCTTCACACCTGTCGCTAAAATAGTTCTTGTTCGTCTTCTTCTCTCCATTGCTGCCATTAAAAATTAGTCATTGCACCAACTTGATGTCAACAATGCTTTTCTCCAAAGAAATCGCCATGAAGAAGTTTATATGAAACTCCCTCCCGAATTTTCTCGTAAAGGAGAGACTCGTGTGTAAATTACATGAATCCATCTATGATCTTAAACAAGCTTCTTGTCAATGGTTCTCCAAATTCTCAACCACTCTTATTCGCCGAGGTTTTCGTCAATCTATTTCAGACTAGTCTTTTTACTTATATTCGTGATCAGACTTCTATTTTTGTTCTTGTCTATATCGATGATATCATTATCACTGGAAACAATGATGGTGTCATCTATGAAATCAAACAATTTCTTGCTCAATATTTCTCAATAAAAGACCTTGGCAATCTTCGGTATTTTTTTAGGTATCGAAGTATCTCGCTCTAAACAAGGAATTTTTTATGTCAATGTAAATATACTCGACATATTATCTAATTCTGGTATGACTGGTTCAAAACCATCATATTTTCCTATGGAGAAACATCTTCGTTTACAACCGAAAGGTGGTACTCCTCTTTCAGATCCGGGAATCTATCATTGACTCATGCGTCGTCTTTTATATCTCACTGTCACACGACCTGATATTCAATATGTTGTAAACACTCGCACTCAATTCATGCAATCTCCATATTCCTCCTGTCTTGATGCTGCCAACTGGGTTCTTCATTATCTTAAAGATAGTGTTGGTAAAGGTTTATTCCTTTTTGCATCTAGTTCTCTTACTTTAGTCAGATATGCTGACTCCGACTGGGCTAGCTGTCCTACTACTCGTCGTTCCACCACTGGTTATTTAACCATGTTAGGTTCTAGTCCTATTTCTTGGAAAACCAAGAAACAACTAACAATTTCTCGTTCTTCTACAGAAGCAGAGTATCGTTCCCTTGCTACACTTGCTTCTGAGTTGCAATGGTTAAAATATCTTCTTTCAGATCTTGGTATTACTCATTCCCAACCAATTCCGGTTCATTGTGATAGCCAAACACTATTCACATCGCACAAAACCCTGTATTCCACAAACGCACGAAACATAATGAAATTGATTGACATTTTGTTCTAGCAAAGATTCAAGAAAATCTACTTACTCCTTCCTACTTACGATCTAGCGACCAATTGGCAGACCTCTTTACCAAACCACTTGGAGGTGATGCTTATCGCCGATTACTTGGCAAGTTGGGTGTTCTTGACATTTCAATCCCAACTCCAACTTGAAGGGCCAATGAGTCCATAACAGAATTGTTATGGTTCACAAAAATAATGCAATATGTTTATAACAAGCAGGTTGTTTCTTATCTATAGTTTGTTGTAGCTCGTATCCAGTAGTTGTAGTTCTTATCCTTAAGTAGAATGTTTATTATCTATAGTTTGTTGTAGCTCTTATCTAGTTGTTGGAGTCCTTATTCTGAATAAACTCCTCTTGTATGTTATATATATGTAGGTTTTCTTCAAAAAAATATACAGTTCACAAAACAATCTTCTTCTTCGTTTTCACTCTTTTTCAGATAGTGACGTGTCTATATCTGTATGTGTGCGTTTTGTAGGGGTATAATTTACAGGGAGGCAAGAGTAGTGTTTACAGTTGAGCCCACCAGGGAATCCCTCACCTATAAATGAGTAATTTAAAGAAAAAGAATTGCTTATATAATCTAGTCATATTGAATAGAAGCAATAGTTACCTGATACCCTCCAATAACCAAAAGAGAGGAATAATTTGGATGAAAGACACATGAGTGAAACTTGTTCACACTGGTAGTACGCTCATTGATGCACTTTCCTGATACTAACGACCACACCTTCACAGAATCTTGGCTAACTGAAGCCAGGTATTCTCCATTATTGTCCCAGCAAACAGAATGCACCTCCTTTGTATGACCCTGCACATAATGTCATTCAATAACCAAGAAAAAAAGGATAGCAAGAATAGATAGACAAAATTATCTTTTTTCCTTCTAAAGTAGACATTATCAGTGTTTCTGAACTCTTTCAATCTACATAGATGGCAACTGCAATGCATGCGCCTTCATTCATAATGCTCATCACAAAAAATAAATTGTCATGTAGATGTACACAATTTCTTTCGTAAGGTATAGTCATAGCACACTTATTTTTCAAGCATACATTGTCTGTGCTTCCCTCCATAATTTTATCCATTGATAGTCTTATTATTCTGTAAGTGCAAGATGTTCACATTTCTCTACATTCACATTCATCTCTACATGCAGCATAAAGTTCGCCTACTTCTTAAGTTGCATAAAATGATTATGAAATAATAGAAATTAATACACACACAAAATACATGTGTTTTAATCTACACGCCCACTAGATATCATCCTCTGGAGTTATATATAGAGACCAACATTCAAAAATCTCAGTATTGAATTGCCAAAACTTTTGGTATCGGGATAACTATCCACCAAATACAGTACCAGATCATTGTATCGGATTTTTGGTATCAAATTTTATTTTTGAATAAAAAATCATTTTCAAATATTGTATTATAAAATAAAATATTTAATTATTTCTTAAATATTATTTGATCAAATTGATAATTTTTAAATTTTGTTGGAACAGTAGCATCGTCCTGAACCAATCTGATCCAACCAATCCCGCATCCATCTAGACCAATTCCTGATTTCGATCACGGATCCCCATTTTTTGGATTATCTGATCGTCCCCCTCCAAAACCGATCTAACCCAAATGATCCTTTAAACTATGAGAGAGACTAATTCATCAAGTGTGTAAGAAGGAATTATAGTGGCAAGACAAAAGAAATGGGGATCTCTTACAAATTGAAAGTAAATTAAGATTCTTAAATGGCACAGGAATATCCAATGGATGATCATTACTTAAAGGGAAGCCTCTTAACAGTGGACATAAATTATTGCCGCCACATGTCTGCATGAACTATCCAACTGGAGTTGTTATAGTAGAAATACTACTATACCATGTACAAGTTCTGCTAGTTAAATTTGCCAAAAATTGTTTATTTAACAAAAAGTCAATAAAAGTAAGAAAGCTATGCCTATTATATTTTTTTCAACAGGAAAAAGAGTTGAGAAGCCCCTACTCCATGACGACAAATATAATCAATGGAGATTACATGTAAAAAACTTGTATTTAGTTGTACAAGAAAGCAAATTCAGTTTGTATACAACTTAAGAAGATAATGTAAAACTCTAGACACGCACAACTGAAGGGAGAGAGAAGACATTGTTGTTACAATTGAGAGTATAGAGCAAGATATACCATAACAAGTGTTAATAAAATGAACCAAAATAAAAAAAATCCCAAGCAAACAAGCAGCATAGCAACCGAAACCACTCATTACAGATAGTAAATATAAACTTATATAAATATATATATTTGTTAATAAAATTTCATCTGTTTTCTCATGAGACATTTCTCCTTAATTTTCTCAGTTGTACCATATTACCTCCATGAGAATTTTCCTCTTTTATATTATAGAGTTATACATATTTTATTTAAGTAGCTTTATTTAACAAACATGCGAATTCATGAGCATTGTTGACTAGTATAATAAGAGCATCAGCAAAAAGTACCTGTAATGTGAGTGATTTTGTGTCGGTTTCCACATCAAAAATGGTAACCACATTTTCTGCAGCTGCAGCCAGAAAACGACCATTTCTAGGCTGAAACCTCACTTGCGCTGTACCAGTCCCACCCTGTCAATCCAACAATCATATATCTTAGATACGTGGTACATGAATAACTACTAGATGTACTTGCCAAACGCCACTGGTTATATTTTCTAATAGTTTCAAACTCACATAAGGTGTCAATCAACACTACTACGCATCAAGCGTTTAATGGTGTTCACTAATTTCCTCATGGAAAGGAAAAAGAATGTGAAAGTTCTGCATTCCAAGTAAACCAGAACAGGTTGGCTTCTCACACTCTTTTTGGTTTTATAATACTAAAGATGATTCAATATTTATATAGTTGAAGTAACTAACCTTAGAAACTCGTGAGCACGAATATTGAGTCACGTTCCAGAACCGAATCTCACCATTGCCATCAGAAGAGCATAGAAGATCTGTCTTTTTTGGATTAAAATCTATAGAAGTTACCTGGGAGTTGTGACCAGTAAATGTCTGCAAGCAATAATTAGGCTGCAAAACAAGCCAGATAATTGCACCATTAGCAGTAGATTAGGAGTTGAATCCTTGGCAAAGACAAAGAACACTTCCTCTAAATATAGCGGGAAAACAAACCAAGAAAAACAACCTATACTAATTGCACAATGCAAATTGTATAGTACAAGGGAAGCAAGAAGTAAAATTATAATAATCGAACTAATAAGAAATAGCAAGTATTGTGTAGAAAACAGGTATAAGGAGGTAGGCCAACAGAATTTTATAACTATGGACAGAAATTCAAAAATGTACGCGGGGTGGGGGGCTGCTCATTCATAAAGGATTATAACAGGAGAGCTTACTTCTGCTGCGTTCCAGAGTTTCACAGTTCTATCAAAAGAAGATGTCGCCAATTGAGTTGAATTTGGTCTGAAACGGATATCTGTAATGATAAGAGCATGTTCTTCTTGTGTGCTCTCTGTTTGCAGGGTATCCATGTTCCATAGAACAGCCTATAAAAACATGGAGAAAATAACTAGTAAGCAACTTCTAAGCCGTCCAGTGGATTCCCTCCACACAAATACCACTCATTTAACTTGGACATATATAGGTAAACAATGGATTGATAAATAGACACAAGAAATTCAATTACTCTACAGTAATAAATGAACATAGTCTAATAACGCCATTAACCAACGAGCGCATCATTTCTTCCCATTTCTCTCACATATTCTAACTCTAAACCAAATGTGTACCAAGACATGGTAAATTCTTGTACAATTGTTTGGATGAACCTAAATCAGGAACCTCCAAATGTATCCATACAAACGATAAAAAATACAATCTCGTTTGCAACAGTGGAAAAATTCATAGAATATGGAAACAGCTTTCTTGAATTCATTGCCAAAGCAAAACTGGAATTGCCGATTACAGGAAAAGGGATTTATAGTTAACAAATTTTGTCCATAAGAATGTGAAAAACGGCTACAGTGAAATTTAATGTAACGAGAGATGCTCTTCAAAAATTATTTATAAGAAAACCCAAGTTTAACTTAAGGAGAACTACATGATTAGTACTTTTCTGTTCATAATGGTACTCATCAGGAACTTCATTTAAACCCTCAATGGACAATAATAGAAAGGGCAAATTACAATAAACAATCATGTTTTTATTACCTTTTGATTCACTATCAAAGTTTTCGTTAAAACACGTCTACCATGTAACTGGTTTCCACTATTTCGTTTACCTGTAGTCACTGGTCATTTAATTAGCAGTCACATGACTTACAGGTAATTAGCATCATTCCTAACCCATCCTAGCATCCCGTAGTATTTCTTGTTGTTTTTTAGCAAGGGGGCATGGGTTAATCACTAAATTGTGAATGTGAGACAAAGGAAGAAGCGCAGGGCGGGGTAGGTTATTTTATTTTATTTTTAAAAATTTCTAATTAAAGTAGCTTTTATTAAAGCATGTGTGGGAAGAGCATGTTTTAGTCCAGTTACTTAAGATGGGGGAGCATTTTAATCTATCCACATGTGATGTTAAATCCATATGGGAGCTAGTCATGAATAACAAAGTACAAGATAGTGTATTAAAGAAAAGTTGGCAGTAGTCCACTAAAAAATAAAAACAATTCATGGTGGCTTAGTAATTTATCCTAAGTATATTTCCTAATAATGCTTAAAACTGGTATAAAGAATAGAGATAATGCTTAAAAGTATATTAATAAATAAAGATGGAAAGCATGTGCAAAATGTGTATGGCCACACAAACACATCCCAACTCTCTAGTTATAATCTTAAAGATGAACAGTTGCCGCTTTCTGGCCATATGCTCACATGAGACATCCTAAATATTGCAGAACTTATAAACTGAGAGTTCACCATGATGCATAACTAAAGTTTATGCAAAGGTTATTGAAAAAGGGTGCCAATAACATATCTGAAAAGGTAATTTCATCAAGATTTACAACAACAAATGATACATTAATACAACATCGCGAACACATAAAAATTCGAGAAAATATATGACTAGTTGCGCACAGTACTCATGTCAATACCTTCTTCTCATGCCCAGCACTAGCCAAAATCTTCCCATCTGAAGAGAAATGACAGCACACTACTTTATTGTTGCTTGTACAGATACAATCGACCTCGTTAAATGAAAAGGCTGAAATCACAATATGACAAAAAACATATTACGGATTGTGTCTGTTAGCATATAAATACAAATCCCTCAACCCTCACCACCACTTCAGAGTTTTGATGAAATGACAGGGACATTTTCACATGCCCTAGAGACACCCAGGTTCACATCTCACCAGGCGCATATTCAATATATATATATATATATACTAGATTTGCCCGTGGCCACGTGCCTACGGCACGTCTTCAGAACAATACAGCATATGAAAAGACTTGTAAACAGTAAATCAACAATTATATAGCTCAAATTTGAATAGTATGACAATAATTAGTTGTAAATAAAAGCCAATATTTTCATTAGTATATGTTGAAAAATAATTATGAATTGGGTTATAAAAGTCCATGTTTCCATAAGTATATATATATACACACACACACACACACACACACACACACACACACACACACACAAAGAGAGAGAGAGAGAGAGAGAGAGAGAGAGAGAGAGAGAAATAATTAAAAAAATAAAGGAGTTGTTTTGGGGGGATTTGAATTTGAGTTTTGGGGAGAAACTTCTGGGGAAAAATATGTTTTGTGAGGTTAGATCTGGGCCTTTGATTTTGGGGAGGATTGAAGGAGAGCCACTTGATAGCTTTCTTTGTGTTTTATTATATAGACTAGGTTTGCCCGTTGACACGTGCCTACAGCACGTCTTCGGAACGGTGCACCTTATTTGATCATATAAAATAGTTTTGGAGGTCGAACAAATTAATTGAAGTAGCAAACATATTATATGAGAAACTTTTGGGGTCCAGCAAAAAACATATTATATGTTTTTTTTTGATTTTTTGAATTGTTTTCAAAGCTTTTAAATTTTTAATTTTTTTAGTTTTTAAATTTTTATTTTTTAAAAATTTTAAAAAATTTTATTTTCTTAATTTTTTGAATAGAAGAGAGAGAGAGAGAGAGAGAGAGAGAGAGAATTTAAATAAATATAGGAGTTGTTTTGGATGGAGAATTTGAATTTGAGTTTTGGAGGAAACTTTTGGGGGGGAAATATGTTTTGTGAGGTTAGATTTGGGCCTCTGATTTTTTAGGAGATTGAAGTAGAACCACTTGATAGCTTTCTTTGTGTTTTATTATATAGATATATATGGGGCTGATCAAGTGAGGACCCGGTCTCTCCCAGTATTTTGAGACCTCATTGACACAGCCCCTAATAAAAAATCTGAATCATTCATCTTGTTCTATATGCCTAAGATAGCCTAACAATGTGAAATCAAGTTATTTGACATACATTTGCCTATCCACCTTGTTGTTGAAAAGATAAAAGAATTCTCTGCCATACAATTGTATACTACTGTAAAACATAGACAAATGAACTTCAAAAAACTTGAAACTACACCATTAGGCATCTTAGGAATGTAGAACAAGATGAACAGTTTGGATTTTTCATGGGGATTTTGCATCAATGAGCTCACGGGTGGATCTCAAATATGATCAGCTATATATATATATATATATATATATATATATATATATATATATATATATATAAGGAGGTCTTCGGTTGTGAAAAGGAATTGGTGCGAACTACGTGCAGGGCCAGCCCCCCTAATGGAGGCCGGGGAGGCGGCCGCCTCGAGCCCCCCAAAAAATTTACTTGTATTTACATATACGTATTTTTTGCGTAATATTTTTTTTGGGCCCTCAAATTAATTTTTTTGGCTTTTGTTTTTAAAATTAGTACTTGGACAGGACTATTTTAGTTGAGTTTGAATTTGAATGGAGAGTTTTATTTCTCAAATCCCTAAATCTCCATCTATTTCTTCATATATATCAGTTTTTAATAATTGTTGCAAATTTTTTTTTAAAAAAATTAAAAACTTTTTTTAAAAAAATACATTTTGTATGGGGGCCATTTCGGGAGTTCGCCTCGGGCCCCCGTAAACTCAGGACCGGCCCTGACTGCGTGCGAACGAACTGTTGCCGCTATCCCCAATAACAGTAAATGATGCTGTTATTCGCAATAGTGGCAACAATTCGTTCACACGCAGTTCGCACCAACCCCCATTCGCAACTGAATATATATATATACATATGTATATATATACATATATATATACATATATATATATATATATAGGGGCCCTCCGGTTGCAAACGGCTTTGGGTGCGAACTGGCGTGCGAACCACAGTTGCCACTATCCCTAATAGTGACAACTACACACCAAATCCGTTCGCAACCGAAGATTTCCCTACGCACGCACACACATACCTATTTACATATATGAGCTCTCGATAAAGTGGGAGTGTGCAAGGCTCTCCTTCATCGAGGAGACACCTTTTGACCGATTCGAGCCGTTCATTTTGTTAGAAATGCCTAATATAGTCTAAACATACAAATACAAGTCTTTTGAAATCCGTTTGCCCTTACAACTAAACATAAGAAATTGTACGAATAAAATTCTTTATTTTTTTATAACAAATGATGCAACGGCAAACAAAGTATCACATGACTTGATCTCACATCATTAGACTATGTTAGGTATTTAGAACAAGATCAATGAATCGTTCACAAAATGGCCTATACATATAGATATGGAAAAGGAAACCTCATACTTTCCTCATATATAGTATTTGTAATTATTTGGTGGGGACCCCTACAAATGATCGACACAGTTCATTTTGTTTTTACTATCATAGTATGCCTATGAAAAATCAAGTTGTTTGGAGATTGTTTATCCATGTTTTAATTGATTGCAAAATGAACTACTTTTCAATAATATAACAAATTGGTATCATGCGCCGCATGGGTGACAAAGCCTCCAAACTTCTTGATTTTTGTATACACGTGTCTTAATGACATTAGAAGAATAATGAAAGGTATGGATCACCCATATGAAATCACACAATATCAGTACAACTTTTACTCCATATCAGGAAGATTTCCCCCTACAACTAAAAGTAAGAAATTCCCTTTCCTCGTATATATATATATATACTAGAAAAGTCTGGTAAACAGTAAATCAACAATTATGTAGCTGAAGTTTGAATAGTAATAATTAGTTGTAAATAAAAGTCCACGTTTCCATTAATATCTGGTGAAAAATAATTATAAATTGGGGTATAAAAGTCCAAGTTTCCACATATATATATATATATATATATATATATATATATATATATATAGAGAGAGAGAGAGAGAGAGAGAGAGAGAGAGAAATAATTAAATAAATAAATGAGTTGTTTTGGGGGGAAATGTATTTTGTGAGGTGTGTGTGTATATATATATATATATATATATATATATATATATATATATATATAGAGAGAGAGAGAGAGAGAGAGAGAGATAAATAATTAAATAAATAAATAAATGAGTTGTTTTGGAGGGAAACTTTTGGAGGGAAAATGTGTTTTGTGAGGTATATATATATATATATATATATATATATAGAGAGAGAGAGAGAGAGAGAGAGAGAGAGAGAGATGGTGAAAGAGAAATAATTAAATAAATAAATAAATGAGTTGTTTTGGGGGGAATTTGAATTTGAGTTTTGGGGGAGAAACTTTTAGGGGGAAAATGTGTTTTGTGAGGTTGAATCTGAGCCTTTGTGTAACACCCCGCACTCAATTCGTACGCACACAATTAATTAAATTCTAACAACTGCCCACCACAGGCTGCCATCAAAAGAGTGGTTAACCGTTGGGTACTCTTAATCACTTGGCAAATCCTATATAAACCCACATTTTTTCCATTTCCTTACCCGATATGGGATTTACTACCCAAAGCAAGCCAACGTCCAGCATGCATTCCCATTTCCTTCTCATTTTATTTTGTCCTTTTCTCATTTAATGCCCTAAGCCCATAAGCAATATTATATATATATACCCGCTTAAGTACGGGGTGTTACATACACCCCTCCTTAAGAACTCAGCGTCCTCGCTGAGGCAGCGTCCTCGCTGAGGCAGGACTTGCAACATGATCCAGGATCCCTTTCTAACCGATGTGGAGAGGATTACCCTGATTCTGCTAGTTGTACAGTCTCCTACCTGGGCGACCTGTCCCAACCTCGCTCCCTCTCAGGCGTACATCTTGCACACACTCGGTGTCGAAAGTCGGTTCTGATACCATCTGTAACGCCCCGCACTCAACTCGTACGCACACAATTAATTAAATTCTAACAACTGCCCACCACAGGCTGCCATCAAAAGAGTGGTTAACCATTGGGTACTCTTAATCACTTGGCAAATCCTATATAAACCCACATTTTTTCCATTTCCTTACCCGATATGGGATTTACTACCCAAAGCATGCCAACTTCCAACATGCATTCCCATTTCCTTCTCATTTTATTTTGTCTGTTTCTCATTTAATGCCCTAAGCCCATAAGCAATATTATATATATATACCCGCTTAAGTACGGGGTGTTACACTTTGATTTTGGGGGTATTGAAGGAGAGCCATTTGATAGCTTTCTTTGTGTTTTATTATATATACTAGATTTGCCCGTGGGCACGTGCATACGGCCGTCTTCGAAACGATATAGCATATGAAAGTCGTGTAAACAGTAAAACAACAATTATGTAGCTTAAGTTTGAATAGTAAAATAATAATTAGTTGCAAATAAAAGTCCATGTTTCCATTAGTATATGTTGAAAAATAATTATAAATGGTGGTGTAAAATCCAACATCTTAGAACTTTGAGTGTGGAAAATAATGAAATTAAATTGTTGATGAGATATTTGTTATTTTCAATGTAACATGTGCAATAAAAAAATGCATAAAAAATTTGAAAATTACAAACCTGAAATCTGAAAATATAAATTTATGAGTAAATAAAGAGAGAATGAGAGAGAGAATAAGAGAGAAATAAATAAATAAAGAAGTTTTGGGGGATTTGAATTTGAGTTTTGGGGGGAACTTTTGGGAGGAAAAATATATTTTGTGAGATTAGATCTGGACCATTGATTTCAACCCAATTGAATGAGAGCCACTTGATAGCTTTCTTTGTGTTTTATTATATAGATATATAAAGAGAGAAATGTTCTGTTGTGCACTACGCCGCCGTGTGCACTCGGCTTTCCCGCCTTCGTATCAACGACCCGAACCGTTCATATTTATCTACACGTCTAAATTAGTCTAAATATATGAAATCAAATTATTTAAAATTTATTTGCTCATCCATCATGTGACTATAAAAACAACAATTTTCAGTCATACAATTTTGTAACACTTCAATGGATGGACAAATGAATTTCACATGATTTGATTTTACACATTTAGACTAATTTAGATGTATAGATTAATGTGAACGGTTCGGATCATCGATACGAAGGCGGGAAGGTCGAGTGCATACGAGTGCACACGAAGGCCTAGTGCACAACTGAACATTACTCTCTCTCTGTGTGTATATATATATGGGAAATCTTCAAGAGAGGTCGGAGCTCTCGATAATATGGGAGAGCCCAAGGCTTCTTTCATCATGGACACATTCTATAACAATTCCGAGCCATTCATCTTGTTATAAATGCTTAAACTAATCTAAGAAGACAGAATCAAGTATTTTGAAATTTGTTTGCCCTTGCAACTAAAATGTTTCGAAATTGTATGACTGAAATATCTTTATTTTTTATAATGATATGCTGCAAGGGCAAACGAAGTTCTATGAGTTGATCTCACATGATTAGACTGTTTGTAAAATAAGATGAATGGTTCGGATCATTCATAGGAAGACCCCATCATGGTGAGCTTTCCCACCTTAGGGAGAGTTAGGATCACTTTTGATATATATATGAGTTAGCTTACATAATTTCTATTAACTCCAAAAAGTAGTAGTTAACATATTGTACACTTTTTATTTGCTTTAAGATAGGAGCCGGTCAAATTTTCAAAAGGTGAACAATAGGTAATGAATATAATACATAGTGGGTAGTAGGTGAAAGTATGGCAAGAAAAGTGTTAACTACTACTTTTTAGAGTTAATAGAAACTATGTAGTTCAACTCTCTCTCTCTCTCTCTCTCTCTCTCTCTCTCTCTATATATATATATATATATATATGGGAAAAGGGTATGGGCGACTTGCTCATTTAGTAAATAAGCAATTGATGATGTGGCATACATGTGATTGAAAATCCTTAAAAGGGTTAGTTGTCCAATGTATCACATGCATGCCACATAATCAATTGCTCATTTACTAAATGAGCAAGTTGCTCATATCCCTTTTACCCATATATATATATATATATATATATATATATATATATATATATATATATATAGAGAGAGAGAGAGAGAGAGTCCCCTTCTGTTGTGCACTAGGCCGTCGTGTGTACTCAGCCTTCCCACCTTCGTATTGACGATCCGAACCGTTCACATTGATCTACACATCTAAATTAGTCTAATTATGTAAAATCAAATAATTTGAAATTCATTTGCACATCCATTGAAGTATTACAAAATTGTATGGCTGAAAATCGTTGTTTTTATAGTCACATGATGGATGGGCAAATGAATTTCAAATAATTTGATTTTACATATTTAGACTAACTTAGATGTGTAGATCAATGTGAATAGTTTGGATCGTCAATACGAAGGCGGGAAGTGCACACGGAAGGGCACTTGTGCACTCAGCCTTCCCACCTTCGTATTGATATATATATATCTATATATATATATATATGGGGGCCCTTCGATTGAGCACTACTTTCATGAGCACTCCGTGAGCATTCGCCCTTCCGGCCATTGCATGAATGATCCAAACCGTTCACATTGATCTACACATTTAAATTAGTCTAAATATGTAAAATCAAGTCATTTGAAATTCATTTACCCATCCATCATGTCATTATAAAAAAAATGATATTCAGCCATAAAATTTTTGTAACACATCAATGAATGAGCAAATGAATTTCAAATGACTTGATTTTTCATATTTAGACTAATGTAGACGTTCAGATCAATGTGAACGGTTTGGATCATCCATATGATGGCTAGAAGGACGAGTGCACACGGAGTGCTCATGGAAATAAGTGCTCAATGGAAGATGTTCCTATATATATATATATATATATATATATATATATATATATATGAGAAAACAGTGTATCATATGGCATAGGAGGAAATTTCCTCCAATGGCACCCTAAAAATCCTACCACCTTCTTCCAAATATTTTTATATAGAGAGAGTCCCCTTCCGTTGTGCACTCGTGTGCACTCGGCCTTCCCGCCTTCGTATTGATATATATATATATATATATATATATATATATATATATATATATATATATATATATATATATATATATATATATATATATATATAGGGAAAGCTTCGGGCTCGCGTTCAGCCGTCCGATCTGCATTTTGATCATGATGCAGAACTAATGGCTCGATTTCAACTTACCCAAAATTTTTTAAACAAGATTAAACTAAGAAACTAGTGTTTCGATTTAAAGTAATTTTAAGGGAAAATTTTATATCTTGGGGTTTCGATTACTAAGATTGCAGCGTCGCTCGAGAGGGGCGGATTCGTCGTCGACCAGGAGAGACAGAGAGAGAGTTAGAGGTGATCGTCTCGCTGGAGGAGAGATAGGTACGGTTTCACGTCGATGGAGAGACAGAGAGAGGTCGCGCGAGAGAAAGAGAGATTAGGGATCTGAGATCGAAAAGCGATCGATCTGAGACAGAGTAGGGATCTGAGATTGAAAAGCGCTCAAGAGATTGAAAGGGAGAGACAAGGAGAGATCGATCGCGCTCAGGAGATTAGGGTTTCGCATCGAAGGAGTAGGATTTCGTTTCTGGCTTTTTGGGAAAAGGGGGAGATCGAAAAGCTCTCGATCTGAAAGGGCAGAGAGAGAGGGTAGGGGTAAATGACCAAATTACCCCTCCATAAGTGTGAGAAGAGCGGGAGCGAAATCGAGCAATTAGATCTGCATCATGATCAAAATGCAGATCGGACGGCTGAGCGCGAGTGCACACGGCTGTATGCACTGGAGGAGTGCACAACTGAAGCTTTTTATATATATATATATATATATATATATATATATATATATATATATATATATGAGAAAACAATGTATCATATGGCATAGGAGGAAATTTCCTCCAATGGCACCCTAAAAATCCTACCACCTTCTTCAAAATACTTTTCCACATAGTTCAAACTTTTCTACATGTAATATAACGTAAGAGAATGAAATATCATCAATGTTGAACATGTTTTACCCATGCAATAAGCGTTCGCAATTGTTCTATGATTGAAAAACCATCCATTTTGCAACCACATAATGAATGGGCAAGATATGTTCGATCATGATAATTTTAACATCACTCTATTATATACTATGAAGATCAACTTGAATGGCGTCGATCGTGAATTTCGATCAAGGAAATTGGACGTTTAGCGTGCCATAGGAGAAAATTTCCTCGAATTGCTACAGGATACCCTCTCTCTCTTTAATATATATATATATATATATGGGGAAAAAGGGGTATGAGCAACTTGCTCATTTAGTAAATGAGCAATTGATGAGGTGTCATGCATATGATTGGGAAACCTAGAAAGGGTTTCTAGGTTAGTTGCTCAATGTATCACATGCATGACACACCATCACTTGCTCATTTACTAAAGGAGCAAGTTGCTCATATCCTTTTTACCCATATATATATATATATATATATATATATATATATATATATAATATAACACAAGACAAAGCTATCAAGTGGTTCACCTTCAATTGAAACAAAATCAACGATTCAGATTCACTTTCCCAAAACATATTTTCCCTCCAAAAAGTTTTCTCCCCAAAACTAAAAAACTCATTACTTTATTATTCTCTCTCCACTTTTTCATATTTCACTCTTTCTCTCTCCCTCTCTCACTCTCTCATTCTTTCTTTATATACTTAGAAATTTAGATTTTCAGATTTCAGGTTTGTAAATTTTTAGAATTTTTATACTTGTTTTATTGCACATGTTACATTGAAAATAGCAAAAATCTCTTCAACAGTTAAATTTCATCATTTTCCACCCTCAAAGTTCTAAGAAGTTGGATTTTACACCCCAATTTATAATTATTTTTCAACATATATTAATGGAAACATGGACTTTTATTTACAACTAATTATTGTCATACTATTCAAACTTGAGCTACATAATTGTTGTTTTACTGTTTACAGGGCTTTTCGTGTGTTGTATCGCACGTGCCCATGGGCAAATCTAGTTTATATATATATATATATATATATATATATATATATATATATATATATATAAGGCACAGTGCACAGCCTTGGGAGTTTTAGGTGAGTCACAGTGATATTTGACATTGTTAAATATTGAGGATTGGATATGAATTTACTCTTTGATTGTTCAGGATTGGGCTCTGTAGGACTTCTTTTTAGTGCAGCAAATATGTCCCTTCCATCCCCATCATCGTGTTGGGATAGAAATGATTCCACATTATCATCCAAGGAACCTACATCCCCAAAATGCTCCAAGTCATCCTGTAATTAGAGATCAAACATTTTACTGATTAACATTTTTTTTAAAAAAACATTATTTCCGTACTTCATATGTTGCTTTACAGAGAATGTAACAAATATTACCATCTGATTTGAAGAAGAAGCAAGTCCTCCCGGACCGTCTGCACCATACATCATTAAACCTTTTGGCATACTATTAACATGTTGCATTGTTCCAGCCATTGTCACTCCCTCGCCAGTTGTATGAGTGGATGGAGTTGATGGGGGAGAATTGGAAGGGCCTACAGTGTTTCCAGTACCAGTACTGTTTGCAGCTCCTGAAGAAGTTGGTTGTTTCCTTTTTCTATTATTCTGAGGAAAACACCAAACAAAGAGGGATGAAACTTATTTCGATGACTTGAAAAGCTTAATAGCATGTACACTATGAACGATAGAACTGAAAAGAAATGGAAACTGAAATATGAGATGAGGAGGTGGTGGAAATCAGATAGGGAGAAGGTCTTGTTTACAGTACCTGCTGCAACTGCTGTTGTTGCTGGAGCTGTTCTTGTGGTTGCTGGGCAGATGACTGCTGCATCTGGGGCACCTTCATCTAAAATTTAGAACGAATTAGTGCTAATGCTATTAAGAAAAAGAGTGTGTTCATTAGGAGAAGTCATGAAATGAATAAGAAATACAAGCAACAAAAAAGGCCTTCATCTTTCAATCTATTACAATAATTATTTTCTCCATTCAACTCTATTTAGGGTCAGATCTCCTCTCCTCTGTCCAACTAACGCTTATCATATCCTTCTTAACTGCCTCGATCCAAGTTCATTTAGATGCCTAGTTTCGACGATCTTTGTAGAATCCCATCACTCTTCCTAACTAATGCTGTTATTAGTGTCCATACGCTTGCCCAATTCCTAAACCAATTCAAGATAGGAGTAACCTCATTCCCCAGCTAGTCTTTTAGTGATGTCACACATTTGCCTTGGCATCCTCATTTCAGCCACAGTTATTGATATGGCTAAAAATGGGATTAAATCGGGGCCGTTCAAATCGGACACGAATCTTAAAGCTCAGGGGTAAAACGGTAATTTCACCTATTAACGGGTCTGAAATGGAAACTGGGTCTTTATTCAAAGCCCAATAACCCATAAATGGATCCATCTCAACTGGGTGCGGGTTTCAACCCGCAGCGAACCCAGTCCAACAGGGTAGAATTAGGGTTTCTGATTAATTCTAATCAACGGCCCTGATTCGTATCTATCCTTTCACTGGGAATTACAGATTACATTCCTAATCTGTTTCTGGGGATTACATTCCTAATCTGATTCCTAAGGCGACTATAAATACCCCCCATCCACCATCATTAAGAGGTAATCAATACTTTTCCAGTTTAAGTTCTTGCTTAATCATTCAAATTACTGACAAGAGCGTCGAAGAGTGCGTCACCGGAATCCATCCCGGTGTCTCGCACTTTTTGCAGGTTCGCAGCAGCGGCAAGAGACCAAGTCAACAAGTCGGTGAAGGTCAACAGGTCAACAGGTTTGCCTTGTTCGTTTTCTCAAGAATCCACAAATTCTATCTGTTTGCTCCCACACCAAAATCTGCAGCAACAGTTATTATCTTTGACATATTCATATCTTAATTAACCATAATTATCAACCTTAAAACATAATAGAATGTTGAAATGTTCTCTAAATGGTCGAATGGTGGTCTTATAAAACTTCCCTTCAATTTTCACTCGCGTTCTGTGATTTGAAAAATACCCGAGAAGCGCTGTGATCTTTTACCCATCCCTCTTTGATTCATCAAAATTGTAAGAATAAACAAATAATACATATGTATAACTGAACATAAGAGAAGAAACATGTTGGTGAACATCTTAAGTTTCCTTCACTCATAGACTCAAAGTTGCCAGGGCCTTATCCCACAGTCCAGGACATCCTTGGAATTCATTCCACTAATTATAATATTAATTTTTTTCCCAAAATTGCATTAAAAAATTTTAGATTTAAAATAGGTTAAGAACTAACAAAAAAGTCAGAGAGGTTCAACATGAGAAGAGTATGATACACCATATAAATTTCAGAGAACGTACAGCCCTAATTCTCTGAGTTCTCTCTGAACGCACGTGGCTAAAATTGCATGCAGACCTTCACTTTTCTCTGTATATGTTTGTAATAGAACGATTTGAGTAATGCAATGAAATTATACTTTGTGTCCTGCTTTTGTACTGCTGGGAGAGAAACATGAGGAGCATGTGAAATAACTAAAGAAATGTAGAAGTAGCTACATTTCCAGCTTCAGCTGCAAGTATCTTATCCTATGTCCGCGTCCGTTACAAGGTTCCAAACAATGAAAACGGGACCGAAACGGATGGGCACCGTTGGGTTTTTTTCCGCTTAAACGGGGTTTAATCGGGAAAAAAGGTTTTCAATTATGTAATATTAAAAATATTTTTAAAATGAGAAAAATAAAAAATAATTTTAAAATTAAAGGAAAAAACATTTAAAATGAAAAATATTAATGATTTCGTTATGTGACAATGACATATATGCACAAATCAAATATATTTGAGGGATCATAAGTTTATCCAAAAAATTAAGGAAACATGCACAGCGTACATTTTGGTGTCATTTGACAATGTTGATGCTTGAACAAGTTCTTTCCTAGCTCAATTTTGGATAGCCTCAATTCAAAAAAGACATTCAAAAATTCGAATCCAGAACTCAAACAAGACACTAAATAACAGGCCGTTTCGACCCGTTTTGACGCATTTCGGTCCATTTTAGCCCGTTTATCGCCCTTTTTTGCACGTTTTGGTGACATAATGAATGTAAACATTTTTTACGTCCGTTTAGGCCCTCAACGAAACGTTACACCTGTTTTCCGTTTAAACGCGTTTTTTCCGCTTTTTAGAACCTTGGTCCAATACTAAATGTCCTTAGACCTTTCTTACTAGTTTGAGAATCAGAATCTTTCTGATACAGTTGTAAACTGGACATTGGGTTAGAATGACAGTCTCATGGACTAATAACAATAGAAAATCAAATGGAGGTGAATGAACTGTCTTCGAGTGTTTGGCAAAGAAGTCATGGAATCTATTGGATGAGTATTGATTACACAGAATCACATGCCTGTAGATTACAGACATACAAAAAATTTGCACATAAATGTGATTTAAAAAAAACACTTGTCAAAAAGATGATCGGTCGAAAGACTGTTAAATGTTTCAAGCTCGATTCTCTATTTTCAGATAAAAATTCACCATGATTAAATATTTTATGCATCATTGAAATGCAGTGAACTATTGAGTGTCCAACATGTCTAACAACTTTGAAGTGTATTATGCCCATCATTGCCTTTTCATCCACTGAATCAGAACAAAAAAGGATAAACCTTAAAATAGCAAATATGAATATTATATCATTTAAAATTCCAACCCAGTGATTTTTCCCTTTCAGTGCTGTGAGACAAAATCAGCAATGGTCTATGTGAATAGCAATGTCATAGGACATTTCTTTCACCTAAGCATTGGCATGCCGTGATGTAAACTTAACTCTAAACAGAGAATTTCCAATAATATTAAACGATTAAGTTTCCCAACATATAATACAAATTAAGTCAGAAATTAAACTACTAATTGGTCTGATGAATTTTCAAGATATGAAATAGTTTAACAAGCTCAATTAAATATTCAATCCTATCAATCAACAATGATACTTAATCGTTCTTAGCATGTAAGATAAGCAATAAAGATTTGTACTCTAATTAGCAAATAGAAGCACACACTCAATATTTGTGGACGACAGATAAATCAAATAATATTCTGGAGACGATAGATAGTATCACAAATAAATGAGAATGGAAAGAAATTATCAAGATTTGAGGACTGTGTCGCATGGAGAGGAATAGTATGCTTATCGTCGACGTCAACAGCGTAGTACTCCTCCAAGAATCATCTTCTTCATGTAAGAATTTGGGTCTCAAATTAAAATTGGATTTGAAAATTAGAATTTAGTGGATTTGGGGTTTAGGGTTTGGATTTAAAGTGGATTTGGGGATTAAGGTTCGGATTTGAAGTGGATTTGAGGTGGGGTTGGCATCGGGTAGTGAAGGCAGTCGACGGTGGCGGGATCGAGGATTGCCGGGGATCGGGGAGGCAGAGTGCTGGTCGGGGTGAAGAGGAGTGAGAGGGCTTTGGTAAGGTTTCGTAGGTGGTGTGGTCCGCGGCATCGGTGGGGGTTGTTAGGTTTGGGTTTCGGGAAGGAAAAGAAAGAGGAAGAAGGAAAGAGATAGGGTATTAGGGTTTGGAATAATTAAGGATTTGGGGTATAATTAGAGCTTCTCGCAAACTATAATAATTTCTTATGGTATCACACACAAGAAAAGAATGCAGAGCAATAACTCAACACAGTAAAAAAATTTAATCTAATGTATAAAATAAATGGTGCAAATTGTAAAACTACTACATAGAGCTAAATCTTAAAATAAAATAAACCAGAACCGATATCATTTTCTCCGGGTGGGAGAGCGCTCGACCTAGTCTTGTCAAAACCAATGATCATATCATAGTGCTCCAAAAGATCTGGATCCAAGTGCTGGAGCTTTTCACGATCAATCCAAGTCTCCTCCAACTTCAGCTTGTTCTTCCATATCACCAAATATCTATGAATACACCATCTCTACTAGTAGAGATTATCTGATCATCTAATATATTATCCAGTTTGTCTATCAGTAGGTAAGTAAAATCAGGTAAAGGAAAAAATATGGGAATCTCACCATTAGGCTCTAGGGCAGGCTCATCTATAAGAGAATTTTAAGGGTTAAATTTTGGGCCTTCATAGGGTAAATCCTCAATATTGAAAGTTTTACTTATGCCAAAACCTTCAGGAAGGTCAACAACATACACATTATCATTGATTTTATACAGAATTTTAAATGGGCATGTAGCACATGTGTTCAATTTCGCAACGGATCCAGCTGAAAACCGTTCCGGATGAATCCGAACCATCACTTCAGCACCAACATCAAAAGTTCTAAATTTTCTTCTAGTATCTGCTATTAACTTGTAGTTAAAAATATTCTCATTAATTTACTTTAAAACTTCTCTATGCAAATCATGAATGCAGGTCTGAGTGATGTTTTAACACATTGATAAAATCTCTGGGTTGCCAAGTGACTTGGGAATGAATGGGTGACTCAGTTACATTCAATGGAGGTAATTGGATCGACCAAATACAGTTGAGAGACTGGTCATTCTCTTCTTCACCGAAATCATTACTTACATGAGGTTCATAGGTAAACTCATTGTTGGGCTCATTAGCACTGATAGCGATAATGTTGATCATACTGAGGTTGGGGCAGTTGCCAACAACATTACCGTATCCCTTGCATTTATAACACTTAGCGAGAAGATCAATCTTAGAGTAGTCTCTTTCAGTGTTCTTACCCGTGTTGTCATTTCTAGGTGGATGAAAATTTGAAGTAGGCTGGCTTGGGTAATACTTGTTAGGATACTGATAAGATGGGAGCTCAGGTCTAGAGGGGTTAGTAAAGGTCATTCTAGATGAATGCTCTCTCTAATCGCTGGACTAATAGTAGAAACTTGCTTTAAGGAAATCTATATCGAGGACAAAGGCATAAACTGCTGCTAAGGAGTCCACGTTTCTCTGAATTAGCTCGTTCCTATGATCGGCTCGTAATCCAGCTCTGAACCTAGAGTGTTCTTCGCTTTCTTTACCTAAGGCATTGCGCCGAATAAGGAAGTCGTCAAACTTATCATATTTTTTGGTGGATTTGCTTCCTTGACAGAGTAGGTTCCACGAATCTAGTAATCGGGTGTGGAACGATAACGACACATATCTCTCAGTGAGCTTTTCTTTCATGGCTTCCCAAGTGGCTATGGGTATTAGGCATCGGCCTCTGCTGGCATGTTCAAGATTGATCCAGTGTTGTTGAGCTTTACTGGTCAATTTCATCGTAGCAAATTTAACCTTCAGGATTTCGCTCATGTCAAACCACACGAACTAGTGGTCCATGGCACGGATCCAATCGAGATAAGCTTGGGATTCCATACGGCCTTCAAAGTGAGGAACGTCAGCCTTAACGTTCTTCTTGTATTGTTCGTCAGGGTCACGATCTTGACGTCGGTCGTCACAATCATTCCCTTGAAGGATCTAACGATGAAGCTCAAGGACAATATTTTGATTCAATTCCACTTTCTCAAGCTTCTGATTGATATTGGCAAGAGTTGCTTGACTGACAGCGAGGGTAGTGAAAATATTAGAGTTGTCCATTTCAATTTGAAAAGGGGCTTGCTGAATTCTATGGGTCGTGGTGACGTGTGTTTGCTGCAATTTGGGAAAACGTGTCCAAAATGCACCTAAAATATATTTTTTTAAATTTGAAATGATCTAATAAAGAAAGAAGGAAAAAATAACCCTAAAATGAATGCAATTTTTTAAAAATGATGCAAGAACAATTCCTAAATAAATGCACAAATTATGACTAAATGATGCAAGAACTAGGGTTTTAAAAATCTTCGCTTTGATACCAAAATGATGTAAACTTAACCCTAGATAAAGAATTTTCAAGAATATTAAAAGATTAAGTTTACTAACATATAATACAGATTAAGTCAGAAATTAATCTACTAATTAGTTTGATGGATTTTCAAGATATGAAATAGTTTACAAGCCCAATTAAAGATTCAATCCTATCATTTAAAAATGATACTTAATCGTTCTTAGCATGTAAGATATGCAATAAAGATTCGTACTCTAATTAGCAAGTAGAAGCATACACTCAATATTTGTGGACGACAGATAAATAATATTCTATAGTATCACAAATAAATGAGAATAGAAAGAAGTTACCAAGATTTGAGGACCGTGTCGAAATGGAGAGGAATAGTATGCTTATTGTCGATGTCAACGGCGTGGTACTCCTCCAAGAATCACTAGTCTTCCTGTAAGAATTCGGGTCTCAAATTTAAATTGGAATTGGCAATTGGGGTTTCGGGTTTGAGTGGATTTGGTGTTTAGGGTTTGGATTTGAAGTGGATTTGGAGATTAGGGCTCGGACTTGAAGTGGATTTGGGGTAGGGTTGACGTCGGGTAGTGATGGCAGTCGACGGTGGCGGGATCGATTAGCAAGGGGGATCGATTATGGTCGGGGATTGCTGGAGATCGAGGAGGCAGGGTGTTGGTCGGGGTGAAGAGGAGAGAGAGGGCTTCGGTAGGGTTTCGTAGGTGGTGCAGTGTTGGGGGAGGGGGGAGGGGGGGTCGACGGCGGCGAGGGAGTCGACCGGATGGAGGAGAAAGACCGGGGCTTTGGTGGGGGTTGTTGGGTTTGGGTTTCGGGAAGGAAAAGTAAGAGGAAGAAGGAGAGATAAGGTATTAGGGTTTTAATTAATTGGGAATTTGGTGTGCAATTACAGCTTCTCACAAGCCCTAATACTTTCTTAAGATTTGTCAAACTCTAATAATTTCTTATGGTATCACACACAAGAAAAGAATGCAGAGCAATAACTCAACACAGCGATTTTTTTAATCAATAATAGCATACTTTCTCATTATTCTCAAGGCCTATATATAGGCTCAAAATAAATCTCAATACAAATCTCAAAAATATTCTAATACATAAAATAAATGGTGCAAATTGCAAAACTACTACACACGGCTAAATTTCAAAATAAAATAAAACAGAACCGATGTCTTCATCACATGCCGATCCTGAAAATTATGAAATGTGCGTCAGTTCATGTCTGGTGCTTGTTTAGGCATTTAACCTAGTATCTTGTTTGTGGTATGAAACAGCATTCTGTTTAGGCATTTGGCGGCAGCCATCCTCATAAGGAAACAACTCCGCTTAGGAAGAAATCAATACTTGGTCATCCACATAGGAGAGCAAGGTACTTGCTCTTACGCTTGCACTTGGTCGTAACAATAAAGAAGTAAATGACTATGAATCAATCTAGCCAAAATACCAAATTATGGAGAAATTTATACATAACAAGCAGAAAACTGCAAGCACATATATACAACCAGATACCATTCCTACATCTAGTAGTTGTCCTTTTCGTCCCATTTTAATGGTTCTAATAACAACATTAACAAGAAAAGAACAATCCGAATTCAATCAGCAATTCAGCATATAAATTAGAGATTTTTCATTAAAATATAACTCTATACATCTCTATATAGAAATAATGTAGTGGCATGTAACTAAACAGAAATGTAGTTAAATCTATAATTATCATAGAAAATATTTTTGAAGAAGTGTAAAAATCTCACAAGATGACCTACCTTCACTAAGTATTCCTGATCAGACCTTACTTTAGGGGAGCTTGACTGAATAGGAGAACCAATTGATCCATCGGGTCCAGTAAGTTGGCCATCTTTAACATTTAAATTTCCCCTTTGTATGCCTCTAAATCTTCGAGGATCCACATCTCCATAGTTCTGCGAGGTACCCAGATTTCCTTGTGCTTGGGCCTGAGCTAAGAATTGTTGTTGCTGTTGGGGTGACATAAGCTGAAATTGATTTTGTGTAGATAGAAAGGGCTTCTGCACCTGAGGGCTTAAATTTGGGCGGAGTTGATCAATTCCCTGCGGTTAAATGCTTTATTGAATAAAAATGTTTTTCAAGTTAGAAGGCAGGTAGTACTCTTTCATAACTTACTGTTAACGGCCAACCCTTCAATGGAAGTCCACTAACACCTTGATTCAATCCTGCCAGGACAAAGAGCTAATGAGGCTAATGAAATCTAAGCTTCATTTACAGAAAATATTATCGTATAATCTTTCAAATTATATAGAAATATATGATTTCCTAGCTCCAGATCAAGGTGAAAAAAAGCTGGTCAAACTAATTTATGCTGTTCAAGAAGCTCAAAGCTACGCCTCGATGCTTATGTTTCTGACATTGTTGGTACACTAGCTCACAATGTTAAAAGTACAATGGCTTTTCACTAAAAACAATTGAGAGGATATTGGCTTATAAGTTATAACAGGGAAATTAAAAGTAATAACTAATTGAAGAATTAAAGAAAAGTGCAAGAAGAGACATAAATTGGCATTTTTTAATGTGAACAATTCAGCTGACATGGAGATGCCAAGAAAAAAAAATACTAATGCAGTACCAGTTACAAGGTTGAATGCATAAGAATCTCATACATTCTTCCACTTGAGGCTCATTACATTCATATAAAAAGAAGGTCCCTATTTATTTGCAAGAATGCATCAGATTTTGTTTTAAATCATATGCATGCATACCCACTAGACTGGTTATCTTGAAAAATAAAAAAAATTAAATAGGAATGGGGTAATACATGAACATGATTCTGTTCACTGGAATTACTACAGGAATTTTAATTGTGCATATGATACATTTACTTTGTCATCCTGAAAACCTGATGAAATTCCACTCCCCTTCACTGTCATTCTCCATTTTGTAAGAAAACATTTGATTTTTTTTCTTTCTTCTTAACATTATAACAAGATACACTTGGAACCACATATGATAAACTATGTGATACAAACTATCTACCATCCAGAAGAAATGTTACTATAACCTTTCAACAAGATACAAATCATGTTGTACTAAATTATAATTTATCAACTAATCCTACTTTTTCCAGATCCAAGAAATTTGACAACTATAGTCTCGGTCAAATATTATACCTTATCATTATCAAGTACCATAAACGATTGAACCTGAATTTCATCAACTGATATGAGATACTACTAAATCAAGAACGTAGGAGAAAAAGATGAAAGATAAAATTGTTCCTCGAAGAAAAATTATTATTTATTCAGTGGTAATGAATTTTAACCCCCTCCCCCCCCCAAAAAAAAATTAATAATAATAATAATAATAATAAATAAATAAAAATCAAACACCACCATCCAAAAAAAAAGTGCAACACTTAATTACTGTTGTCCATTGACATTCATTTAAGAATTAGCTACCGTAGCGATAAATTCCCAAAACCTGGACGTGCTTTTTATTTAATACCTTTTAAGTTTTTTGAGTGTTAAAAACCTTAAGACGCATACATTGTGCACTCATCTTTTTTGTGACAACTTTGTCCACATTTTAGAACTTAATCATTAATATGTGCTAGACTAATTAATCCCCATTATTTTTAACCACCCCTCTCCTCACAATCACCATTAACCCACTTTCTCAATCCCCTCTCTCCACTGCATACACACACAAACTCTCCCAACCTCCCCACTGTACAAACAAAACCCACACCCCCAACTTGTTCTCTCTCGGTGCCTAACCCACCCACCTTCTTTTCTTTAGATCTCCACAAAACACAATGCAAATTTCTGCCCTCTGATTTCTGCCCATCTCATGGATATTATTTTTCCTATTTATCTTTTCTTTTCTTTCTAAACATTGTGAAGATAGAGAAGGGATTTTAGTCCTTTTTAAAATTATGTTAGGACTGTAGGGTAGTGAGGAGTATAAAATAAACATTGGGTATTTATTACTCAATCAAAACACACAAAGGTATTTAGCACTAAACAGGGGAAATTTTAGGGTATTTATCACTCAAAATTAGCAAAAAAAAATTGTTTCTGCATTCGACAAAAATAGCATTAATTGTCACATCTAGAAGTAAATCAATTTGGCATGATACCACTAGGGTAAGCTATTTCAAAATAACTGCCTTATATCAACTACTAAGAAAAAGTGATCCATTAAACTTGTCACGGAGATGAATGAAATACACTGCAAACAATTCCAAATTTCTACCCTGCATAAAAAATTAAAATAGATTAGAACTTCTAAGAAATGCTTACCAGGACCACCTAATCCAGACTTTGCCTGAATTATTCCCTGCCCATACATAGATGATGGATCCATTGGAATAGATCTTTGAGCTACACCCAGGCCACCCTCAGTTTTAATGTCCTGCAATTGTTGATTCCACAAAGAAGGAAAATAAAAGGGATAAACAATGGATTCTAGTTATGTATTAATGGGAAATAAATAGTTGAAAAGAGTGCAAGTATTTACAGGTATCTGTTGAGTTCGAGCCTGAATTTGCTGCAGCGCTGCATTAACACCACCTTGGTTACTCTGGACTAATTGCCTGCTTCGGAAAAGAATAAAATTGTGACTACATAGCAAGTTCTCTAAGGCATGAATCCATCATGTGTTACTGTACATCAACATAACAAATTGAACCTTACCCAAAAACAAAAACAAAACAAAACAAATTGAAGTAGAAATATTACCCAGGATGGTTGGTAGCTGATTTAAGAAGGGCCATCCTACTAGCATCAAGCATTTGTGACGACGCATCCGATTCCATTGAGTGAGGGTGTTTCAGACGTTCTTCATACATTTTAGCAGCCAAAACACTAGCGGTTGGATTCCCCAAAATGCCATCAGAGTTTATGGTGTTAAGAGAAGGATGATTAGGATTATTTCGCTGCAAAGCATGTCGTTGCTGTAAAAGTTGCAATTGTTGCAATTGTAACTGTTGATGGTGTTCCCTTGCTTTAGCTTGTTGTGCCTAAAGAAAATAATAATTGCATTGTAATAACTGCTTCAAATTTTGTTTCAAGATAGAAATAACTATTTAGGGACTTGAAGGTAAAGCATTTGGGATAAACGACAAAGTTACAACTTATAAATCTTACCTCTATATATGTTGCAGCTACTACAGAATGCTTCTCATTAGTTCTAGCAATGAAGATGTCCCAGAAAACGGACCACCATTCAAAGAGAAATCCCCCAGGAGCATCAATTGCTGCTTAAGAAAAAGTAAAGTTACAACTGATTAGAAGAAGTCCTAAACAGTATGATTTGTTATATTACGGAAAAAGTTCCGGTAGCAGAGAAGAAATTGGTTATGAAGATTCAGCTTTACATCATTCGGAATAAGAAAGAAAAAAAACCTGATATATGGACAGATTATTTCAAACTATATCTTCCTGAATAATTACAATAAAGTTGAGAAATTGATGAGGACATCGGTTCCAGACGATTTGGGCGCTTCTATCAGCGCAGGCATCGTCTTCATCAGCTGTTTTATTCAGTTTCGGACTTTTATTTTATTTCCATTTTTATGTAATCTTTTTTGTAATTTTAGATTCTGAGAATATTTTGGAGTTGTGTTTCAAGATGTAATTGAGCCTATTTAAAGGCCCTGAGATGAATGAGAAAGGCATGCCATTATTGATCCAAAAAAAAAACCTGTGTTGAGTTTTGCTCTTCATTTTCTCTCCCTTGTGTGATACAATCGAGATACAAATTAGGGTTTGTGATAAATCCTAATCTAGTTTTAGAATTAGTGATTAGTTCTAAAATTTATCCCCAATTAAAATTCCCCACAAATTTCCCTAAATCCCCAAATACAAAAAAAAAACCCTAATCCCCTAACTCAAACCCTAATCCTCTATTCCCCACACCCGCCGCCTCCTTCTTCTTCGTTCCTCTTCGTTTTTTTTTCCAAACCCCCAACTCCTACCCCGATCTCCAAATCCAACAGAACCCAACCCCCTTCCCATCGCCATCGACTTCAACCCACACCCTCATCGACCGAAACCAAAACCCTACCGCCGCCCTCTTCCTTCTGTCGCGTCACCACCCACGTCGACGACCAACTCCCTCTCCCCAAAACACCCTCCACCACTACAACACTTGACAACCACCCCCTGCTGTTCCTTCCACCGCTGCTCGCCACCCCAGTCGCCACACGCCGCTGCCAGTCGAACTGAAGCCTTGCTGCAGTTGGCTATTGCTGATTGGACGAATTTGTTGTTGACTGTTTGAGAGGATTTGCTGCTGTGCTTGATTGCTGTTGCTGTTCAGATCCAGGAGTTTCAATTTGCCAATTTGATCGTGATCTTTTGATCTCTGCTGTTGATTGTCATCTTGATCTTGATCCCCATTAAGATCCACGACCTGTTCTTCCAACAGGAGCCACTTCGATTGTTGCAGTTGTTCTTCATATTCGGTATAATCTTTCCATTCTCAATATTTATGTTTTACTGCCCTATTATCTAGCATATTATCTAATTTGTCTGTCGACCACAAAATACTGAGATTGAGTGATCCACATGCTAGATTAGAGTACAACTCGATATTGGACTTATTATTTGCTAACATATAGGAATTTAATTATTGATTGAGGTTGAATTATTAATTGGAATTGTTAGCATAGTTCAGTTCTTGAAAATCCATCAAACCCGTTAACTGTTTTAAATTTCTAACTTAGATCAGAACTTTCATGTTGGTAAAATTAACCCATTAAAATTCTTGGAAAATTTCTCTATTTTAGGGTTGGTTTTACATCATTTTGGTATCAGAGCAAAGGTTCTTAAAACCTTAGTTCTTGCATCGTAGGCATCATTTTTGCATTCATTTAGTATCGTGTAGTCTTTTATTTTTATTTTAGTTTAGTTTAGTTCAGAATCATTTTAAAATAAAAAAATATATATATATTAATTAGGACACACCCCATAGTTTCCACTTTTGGTGAATGCGTCTTCGCAGCACCATCACAGACCCTGAAGAGCCTTTCCTAGCCCTTCCCAATCACCCAATTAGGAACCCTAGACTTCCCAGACCTGAAATGGACAATCCTGATATCTCCGCTACCCTAGCTGCCATCCAAGCAACTCTTGCCAATATCAATCAGAGGCTTGAGAAAGTTGAGCTAAATCAAAACATTGTCCCTGAGCTTCATGGCCATCGTCAGATCCCTCAAGGGAATGTTCATGACGATCGACGTCAAGAACGTGACCCTGACGAACAATATAAAAAGAACGTTAAGGCTGACGTTCCCCAATTTGAAGGCCACATGGAACCCCAAGCTTACCTTGATTGGGTCCGTGCCATGGACCACTATTTTGTGTGGTTCGACATGAGCGAAGCCCTTAAAGTTAAATTTGCAACTATGAAATTAACGGGTAAAGCTCAACAACATTGGACCAATCTTGAACATGCCCGCAGAGGCCGAGGCCTGGCACCCATAGCCACTTGGGAGGCCATGAAAGAGAAGCTCACTGAGAGGTATGTACCGCTATCGTTCCACACCCGACTGCTAGATTCGTGGAACCTATTGTATCAAGGAAGTAAATCCACACAAGAATATGTCGATAAATTCGATGACTTCCTTATTCGGTGCAATGCGTTAGGTAAAGAGAGTGAAGAACAAACTCTCTCTAGGTTCAGAGCTGGACTACGAGCTGACCTTAGGAACGAGCTAATCTATAGAAACGTGGACTCAATAGCGGCAGCCTACGCCCTAGTCCTCGACATGGATTCTCTTAAAGCTAGTTCTCATTCTAGGTCCAGCGACTCGAGAGATCATTCCTCTAGAATGACCTCTACTGACCCACCTAGACCTAAGCCTCCCTCTCAGCACCCCAACAAATCTTACCCCAACAAACCTAATTCAAATTTTAATTCACATAGAGATGAACATAAGGGTAAGAACACTGAACGGGATTACAGTAAGATTGACCCCCTCACTAAGTGCTATAAATGTAAGGGCTATGGTCATGTTGCTAGCAACTGTCCCAGTCCTAGTAGGATAAACATAGTAGAGGGTACCGCTGTCATTGCTGACGACTCAGACAATGAGTTTTCTTATGAGCCTATCGAAGGCGATGACTTCGGTGAAGAAGAGGATGACCAGTATCTCCACTGTATTCGGTCTATCCAATCACCTCACTTGAATGTAGTTAGATGTGCTTTATCCCAACCAAAAGAAGAAGATGATTGGAAGCGCACTGCTATATTCCACACCTTTACGACTATAGGTGGCAAAAACTGCAAGGTGATTGTTGACAGTGGGAGCTGCGTCAACGCTGTCTCTTCTGCGGTCTTAGCAAAGACCGGACTTAAGGCTGAACCCCATCCACGCCCATACAAAGTATCTTGGATTGATGCAACAGCACTCCAAGTAACACATCGATGCTTAGTCCCTGTGGACTTCAAAGCTTACAAAGAGGAAATTTGGTGTGATGTGCTTAAAATGGATGTGGGTCAAGTCATTTTAGGGAGACCTTGGTTATACGATCACGATGTGACCATATATGGTCGATCCAACCAATGTGTGTTCCAGCACGATGGACTAAAAATAAAGCTCATTCCCGTGAGGCCACGAACTAGTCCAGCTGAAACAACACCGGCTCCCTCGAGAAAGGGCAAGGAGGTAACGTATATGGGTGAAAAGGAACTTACAAATGAAATTGAAAAAGGGGCTACCATTCTTTTACTCACAGCGAGAGAAGTCCCTAAAGATCCTAAGTCACTCATCCCGCCCCAAGTTACTCCTGTCCTTCAGGAATTTGCAGATGTGTTTCCTGCTGACCTCCCCAACCAGTTGCCCCCATTGCGTGACATCCAACACGCTATTGATCTGGTTCCGGGAGCGAGTCTTCCCAACTTGCCACATTATCGGATGAATCCGACAGAGCATGCTGAGTTGAAACGGCAAGTTGATGAGTTATTGGCAAAGGGCTTCATCAGAGAAAGTTTAAGTCCTTGCGCTGTTCCTGCTCTATTGACGCCAAAGAAAGATGGAACTTGGCGTATGTGTGTGGACAGCCGTGCCATAAACAAGATCACGGTGAAATACCGTTTTCCCATTCCTCGTTTGGATGACATGTTGGACATGATGTCTGGTGCCACAATCTTTTCCAAGATTGATCTTAAAAGTGGCTACCACCAAATACGTGTTCGTCCTGGTGATGAGTGGAAGACCGCCTTCAAGACGAAGGATGGCCTGTACGAGTGGATGGTCATGCCATTTGGAATGACAAATGCCCCGAGCACGTTTATGAGAATCATGACGCAAGTACTCCGTCCCTTTATGGGCAAGTTTCTTGTGGTGTACTTTGATGATATTCTCATTTACAGCCGATCCGTTGGGCAACATCTTGACCATTTGAGACAGGTTTGCAGTGTTTTGAGGAAGGAACAGCTCTATGCTAATCCTACCAAATGTACCTTCCTCTCCGATCAGACTATCTTTCTGGAATTTATTGTGTCTGCCAGAGGAGTATCTGCTGACCCAGAAAAGATACGAGCTATTACAGAGTGGCCTGAGCCCCGCAATATTCGTGATGTGCGGAGTTTTCACGGCCTTGCCACCTTTTATCGTCGGTTCGTGCGAGGATTTAGCACGATCATGGCTCCGATAACCGACTGTTTGAAGAAAGGTGAGTTTGTCTGGTCGAAAGAAGCCACGAATGCCTTCAAAGAGATCAAGAAGAGAATGACTCAGACACCTGTCATGAGGTTGCCTGATTTCACTAAAGTCTTCGAAGTAACATGTGATGCTTCTGGTATTGGTATAGGTGGAGTCCTCAGTCAAGAGAGTCATCCTGTTGCTTATTTCAGTGAAAAGCTGAACGAAGCAAGACAAAAATACTCCACCTATGACAAGGAGTTCTATGCGGTCATTCAGTCACTTCGCTATTGGCGACATTATCTCCTGCCGCAAGAATTCGTTATCTTCTCAGACCATGAGGCCTTAAGATTCCTTAATTCTCAACAAAAGTTGAATCCGAGACATGCTAGATGGGTAGAGTTCCTACAAGAATATTCATATACCATTAGGCATACAAAAGGGATTGATAATAAGGCCGCGGATGCGCTAAGTCGTTGTTACATGATCTTATCTGCTCTGCGCACCGAAATTATTGGTTTTGAGAGATTGAGAGATGAGTATGCCTCCTGCCCAGATTTCCATGAGATCTACACCTCTTTGAAGGAAGGCATAACTCGAGTGATAGATGATTATTTCTTGAAAGATGATTATCTCTTCTATCGCTCCAAACTGTGCATTCCCAGTACATCCTTACGAGAGTATCTTGTTTGGGAATTGCACGCTGGTGGCCTTGCTGGACATTTTGGGCATAGCAAGACCATTGATGCTGTGGAACATAGGTTTTACTGGCCGAAGCTAAAGAGAGACGTTGTGAGACTTGTTAACAGATGTCACACCTGTCAACTTGCCAAGCAACAAAAACAGAACACAGGCCTGTATACTCCATTACCTGTTCCCAGCCGCCCTTGGGAAGACGTGAGTATGGATTTCGTGTTAGGCTTACCGAAGACACAAAAGAAACACGACTCCATTCTTGTCGTCGTGGACCGTTTTTCTAAAATGGCCCACTTCCTCCCGTGCTCGAAAACTTTTGATGCATCCCGCGTGGCTCAGATCTTCTTTGATAATATTGTGAAGCTACATGGGTTGCCAAAAACCATTGTGTCTGATAGGGATGTGAAATTCACGAGTTATTTTTGGAAGACCCTATGGCACAAGTTAGGTACAAAATTAAAGTTTTCGTCAGCGTTCCACCCACAGACAGATGGACAGACTGAGGTTGTCAATCGGAGTCTTGGCAATCTCTTACGTACTCTTGTGGGAGAGAACTTGGGAACATGGGATTTGAAATTAACGGTTGCTGAATTTGCATATAACACATCTAGGAATAGAACCACTGGAATGAGTCCACACGAAGTTGTACACGGTTATCGTCCTAGGCAGCCTATAGATCTTGCCCCCATGTTAGAACATCACCGAGTCTCTGAGTCTGCATCTGCATTTGCATCCCGCATTCATGACTTACATAGAGAAATTTCCAAGAAAATTAATGAAAATAATTTTAACTACAAGTTAAGAGCTGATATTAGAAGGAAATTTAAAACTTTTAATGTGGGTGACGAAGTGATGGTTCGGATTCGTCCGGAACGGTTCCCAGCGGGATCCGTTAAGAAATTGAACGCACGTGCTGCAGGTCCATTTAAAATTCTTCATAAAATCAATGACAATGCCTATGTTGTTGACCTCCCCGAAGGCTTTGGCATCAGTAAAACTTTCAATATTGAGGATTTAGTACCCTATGAAGGCCCACAATTTAACCCTAGAAATCCTCTTATAGATGAGCCTACCCTGCAGCCTACTGGTGAGATTCCCCCATTACCTCCACTACCAGATACTACTTACCCATCGACAGAAGAGTTAGATAATATTTTAGATGATCAGATAATCTCTACTAGAGATGGTGGTATTCATAGATATTTGGTAAGTTGGAAAAACAAGCCGGAGTCGGAGAACACTTGGATAGATCGCGGAGAGCTCCAGCGCTTGGATCCAGACCTCTTGGAGCACTATGACAGGAGGACTGGTTTTGACTCGACTGGGTCGAGCCTTCTCCCACCCGGGGAGAATGATGAGGACATCGATTCCAGACGATTTGGGCGCTTCTATCAGCACAGGCATCGTCTTCATCAGCTGTTTTATTCAGTTTAGGACTTTTATTTTATTTCCATTTTTATGTAATCTTTTTTGTAATTTTAGATTCTGAGAATATTTTGGAGTTGTGTTTCAAGATGTAATTGAGCCTATTTAAAGGCCCTGAGATGAATGAGAAAGGCATGCCATTATTGATCAAAAAAAACCTGTGTTGAGTTTTGCTCTTCATTTTCTCTCCCTTGTGTGATACAATCGAGATACAAATTAGGGTTTGTGATAAATCCTAATCTAGTTTTAGAATTAGTGATTAGTTCTAAAATTTATCCCCAATTAAAAATCCCCACAAATTTCCCTAAATCCCCAAATACAAAAAAAACCCTAATCCCCTAACTCAAACCCTAATCCTCTATTCCCCACACCCGCCGCCTCCTTCTTCTTCGTTCCTCTTCGTTTTTTTTCCAAACCCCCAACTCCTACCCCGATCTCCAAATCCAATAGAACCCAACCCCCTTCCCATCGCCATCGACTTCAACCCACACCCTCATCGACCGAAACCAAAACCCTACCGCCGCCCTCTTCCTTCTGTCGCGTCACCACCCACGTCGACGGCCAACTCCCTCTCCCCAAAACACCCTCCACCACTACAACACTTGACAACCACCCCCTGCTGTTCCTTCCACCGCTGCTCGCCACCCCAGTCGCCACACGCCGCTGCCAGTCGAACTGAAGCCTTGCTGCAGTTGGCTATTGCTGATTGGACGAATTTGTTGTTGACTGTTTGAGAGGATTTGATGTTGTGCTTGATTGCTGTTGCTGTTCAGATCCAGGAGTTTCAATTTGCCAATTTGATCGTGATCTTTTGATCTCTGCTGTTGATTGTCATCTTGATCTTGATCCCCATTAAGATCCACGACCTGTTCTTCCAACAGGAGCCGCTTCGATTGTTGCAGTTGTTCTTCATATTCGGTATAATCTTTCCATTCTCAATATTTATGTTTTACTGCCCTATTATCTAGCATATTATCTAATTTGCCTGTCGACCACAAAATACTGAGATTGAGTGATCCACATGCTAGATTAGAGTACAACTCGATATTGGACTTATTACTTGCTAACATATAGGAATTTAATTATTGATTGAGGTTGAATTATTAATTGGAATTGTTAGCATAGTTCAGTTCTTGAAAATCCATCAAACCCGTTAACTGTTTTAAATTTCTAACTTAGATCAGAACTTTCATGTTGGTAAAATTAACCCATTAAAATTCTTGGAAAATTTCTCTATTTTAGGGTTGGTTTTACATCAGAAATATACTGGCATACAGATTTAATTCTGAAACATATAATAGCTGAAGTAGTTTGGAACAATCACCATTTGACTGGCATGTGTTCGGTGTGTCTATAATTTTACAAGAAAAGGCAGACCATCTATCCAAAAAAAAAAGCATCTATTGTTTCAAATGCTTATTTATTCTACAATTAGTGCTATCTGTAGTACATTATATAGACTAATTTTGTAATATGCTTTACATGGGCTCCGTATTCTTGTATCATGTCGTCCAAAAGCAGCAATACATAGTGTAGCCCAGTAAGCACTATTCTTATTTATCAATTATGACCCAGCAGTAAATTGTTAACAGTTAACAATCAAATCATAGTCCATACAAAAGCAAATGTTAGCCCGATGAATCCGGCCCGTCAACCCGTCGAACCGCTCGCAACCCACCCACCAACCCGCGGGTTTGGCGCCCGTTGGACCCGAGCAGGTCTAATGGTCGACCCGCACGGGTTCAACCCGACCGTTGACTGCCTTTTTTTTTGCTCTTTGTGTGTGTGTGTGTGTTGGGGAGGGGGAGTTCATACTGATGTAAAACTAACCCTAAAATAGAGAATTTTCAAGATTCTTAATGGATTAATTTTACCAACACGTAGGTGCGGATCAAAGTTGAAAATTTTAAACAATTAATTGGTTGGATGGATTTTCAAGAACTGAATCACGTTAACAATCCCAATTAATAATTCACTCTACAATCAATAATTAAATCCCCAAGTGTTTTTAGCAAGTAATAGGTTTAATATTGATTCGTACTCTACTCAAGCATGTGGAACACTCAATCTCAATTATTTTTGTGGACGACAAGCAAATCAGATAATATAATGATAATAGGGCAGTAGAACACAAATATTTAATAGTGGAAAGAGTATACCGAATGCGAAGAAACCAGCGTAGATCTCGAAGTTGGACAGCAACTAAGAACACAGCACTCCAAAAACAGCCATGGCAGCAAGACTAGCAAGAGCACGGGCGGCAACTGCGAAGATGGGACCACGGATCTGGCCGATGGCCTGGATGCGGCGTCAACTGGAGCGACGCAGGCCGGCGCCGGGGGAGTCGCACTTGGTAAGGGCGTCGTGACGGCCGGGAGATGACGGGGATGCCTGGGTGTCGACGGGATGGTTGCGATGGCAGTGAATGAAGAAGAGGCAGTGGAGATGACGGCGAAGGATGTCGATGGTGAGTTGTGGTGGAGTTGATCGGTGAGGAGAGGGTCGGTGCGGTCGGGAAGCAATGGCGAGGTGGTGAAGGTGAAACAGTTGATCGGGAAGGAGATGGAGTAGGTAGTAACGGTGATGGGTTGAAGACGAAGAAGAAGAGAAGAAGAAGTGGGGAGTTGCGGCTGATGGGGAAAAGCGAGTTGATTAGGGATTTGTATTGGGGATTTGGAAAATTAGGGTTTGGGTAATTTTAGTTGGGGATTTTTTTTAATTTGGGGTAGATTTTAGAGTTTATCACAAAACCTAAAATTGTATTAGGATTTATCACAAACCCTAATAATTTGGATCTCACTTATATCACACAAAGAGAGAGAGAAAGAGCAAAAATTCAACACAATTTTTTTAATCAAGAATGGCATGCTTTCTCATTAATCTCAAGGCCTATAAATAGGCTCAAAATACATCTTGATACAAATCCCAAAATATTCTCAAAATCTAAAAAATACAAAAAAAAATTACATATGGCTATAATTGCCATAAACAAATATGGTATTGAAATAAAATCCTAAACTAAATAAACAGCTATCCTAGACGACGCCTGCGCTGATAGAAACGCCCGAATCGTCTTGAACCGATGTCCTCATCACACACCTTACTATCTTACTCTCTCTACTAGCACTGCTCAATTCAATCAAAAAAAATCAACAAACAAGCAAGTAACAAAGAAGTGAACAATTTTGATCATATAGAATTCACGTCGATTCAACATTCTCAACTCTGTCTACTACAAACTCTCTCATCGAAGAAGCTCTCTCAACTCTTTCTACAACTACGTGTACTACACTTCTCAATCGATTGTCTACTTCTACTATTATTTTCTCTTATTTCTATATACGATTATTCGCGAAGTACGGTATCATAATTTCACAACCCTATCAACTATTTATTTTTATTGTAATTATAATTTTTTTATCATATTTGTTTGTTGGTTTTTCACTACTCTCTCTCTCAACCCTCCTATTGTTTTTTAGACTTTTTTTTTCAATATATACCTCGTAATTATTTT
The DNA here is from genome assembly GCA_017893485.1 of Hemerocallis citrina. Classification (NCBI taxonomy): domain Eukaryota; kingdom Viridiplantae; phylum Streptophyta; class Magnoliopsida; order Asparagales; family Asphodelaceae; genus Hemerocallis; species Hemerocallis citrina. The sequence goes on along the minus strand of CM030367.1, from coordinate 206,139,618 downwards.
TTTAATTTTTCATATACACTACTAAAACACTAAAAAACGTTTTTTTACATACACTACTACCGCTACAACCCTTTTATCATGTCTAGATCACGAGATAGCGGCCGTAGCCAAAGTGGACAAGATTTCACTACTTCTTCTCGTCGGCCTCCAACAATTCCACAATTAGAACCCGAATATAATTACATGGTAAACATAGGTTCTCATGATGTTCCTCTACACGACATAGAACAAGAAATGCATGATATTGAGACACAAACACAACAAACCGAAATCACACAACCCACTGCTAGTAGAAAACCTATAGGGAAAACTAGTGATTGACACAAATTTTATACCTTTATCCCCAACGAGGAAAATCCCGGTGTAGGACATAAGATTTGTATAACTTGTAACGATATTCTAATGATGGACATAACTTGTCATTGGATCGATAGTGATTGGATGATTCAAAAGAGAATCATCTCACTTGCCGTTTTGTCGTATCCCCATAGTGGTATGGTTATTGCAACACGTATTTTAGAAAATTGTGATTTATATCATTTCGTGATAAAAAATTAATTATTAGTTTTGATAATGCATCTAACAACAATGTTTCGACTATGTTAGATGTGCATATCATCTAACATAATTAGCTCATCCATGTAATACAATTTTTTATGTTAGATATGCGTGTCATATTTTAAATTTACGTGTACAAGATGCATTGAACGTAGTCGATTCGTATATAACTGCAATTAGAAACTGTGTACATTTTATTGCTTTGAGTGATAGTATGCTTCAAAATTTAAAGAATGGTGCTAACTGCTAAGTTAGGAAGATACATTTTAGAAAATTTTCTAGAGATGTTATACACCGATGGAACTCTACTTTCGATTTACTAAATGTTGTTACACAATACAAAAATATTATAAACGATTTTTCTCTTGCAAAAAATATGAAAAAATTTTAAATGACTCCCCAATCATGGTATTTTGTCAAATCTTTGTTACGATTTTTGGAACTTTTTAAAACCGCAACTGTAAAGTTTTCTACATCTTATCATTCTATTTTTAGTAGTAATTTTATTTCAATAATTACTATGATGCAAACTTTTCAAGATTGTTGTTCTCGCTTATACTAAAATTTTGAAGTATTTTAATCCTCCTCCTATGTTGTATTGTATTGCTACTGTTATGGATTCTCGTATCGAATTAGCGGGTACGAGGAGTTTGATTGAAATGTATTTTTCTTTACTTGGAGAGGATTATGAATATAATTATAATGATTTTTTAGCTAGCTTTGAATCGACATTAAATAACTTGTATGATTATTATGATAGAACTTTTGCATCTAGTAATACAACTAATATAGTTACTACTTCTTCTACTACTTCTAGAGTTAAGGGTAAGATTACATTAGAAAATGTCACTGCTAATTTACTTGATCGTATTCAATAAAAAATATACAACTAATGCACATAATGAATTAAATTGGTATAATCAACAAGATAGTAAGAATTCTAATACTAAGATTGAAGTACTACAATGGTGGAAAGAGCATGAAAAAATTTTCCTATTCTTTCACATATATCTAAAGATCTACTAACTCCTCATATCTCCACAATTACTTCAGAAAGTGTTTTTTCTACAAGTGTCAGAGTTCTAATGGATTACAGGAATCGCTTGAACCCGGATTCGCTGGAGATGCTCGTGTGCACCGAAAATTGGATGAAGGTTGAAGACAGGACTCAAGGAAAAGCGGCATCTACATTAACAAGTGGAAACAAATCGTCTAAAGTCCAACAACAAGATTAGAGAATTTAGAACGATGAGATCTTAGGTTTAGGTTAAATAGAGATGCACGACACTAGTGTTGGAAAACGTTTTTGCAGATTTTCCGGGCCAGATTCCGGTAGGCTCCGGCCACCGACGGCGCCGGAAATTGATTGGATCATGTTCCTCTCGTCGAGTACTATTTCGTGATGTACTCATGTGCCCAAAACGAATTCCGTATGAATGAGAAATGTTGGTCCAAAGTTGGGTACTCAAAATGTACTAACTTGGATATTGGGAGAAAATGGATAGTCCAATATCGGAAATGGGAAAAGTTTTTTCTAGTATATATACTAAAAAAATGGACTAAAGGGCGTGGCCCGGGGGTTACCACTAACGTGTAGTGGAGAGAAGACTTAGCCAAAATGACAAACATACATGCGCGCGCGCTCGGCCCGGCTCCGGCCTCGGCTCGGCTCGGCTCTAGCCTATATATATATATATTTTTTTTGCCCCAGTCAAAAAAAATTTCCCAATATACTGTGTGGCTTTTCAACTTTAGTAACTGGAACCATTACTCTGTAACAGCAGAGTAATGGCTCATCAGTTATGTCCAGAAAATTCTGTCTGCCAGAATACAAAGTTCTGTAATCCGAATCTCCTTCCTCTTCTTCTTACTCTGGTTCAAAATCTGAGAGTGCAACACAGTAACAGGTTCGTTGAGATCTCTGAAGTTAGGGTGCTGCTCTTCAGGAAAAAGGTAATACAGTTGTATCCTGGGAGGCAATTCGCCAGCCACCATCACACTACGGGGCGAATTTGCTTTAATGACAAAGATCTTAATCACGACTCTGTATTAAAGCTTTTGGTTTGTTCTTTTCTTCCTGTAATTTTGGTTCTTCACAAATATTGTTAGTATTTTCTGTTTTATGAAATTAATGTTCTAACAATCTTAAAGCAAAATTTTTTCTCTATTCTAATAGTTTTTTGTGAAGATTCTTTACAGGTTTTGTTATCATTTCGGAAAAACAACTAACAGTTATATTCTAACTGTTTCTGAACATGGAAAACACACAGATCGAAAGTGTCAATGGGCTTATCAGTGCCGAAACACCAGTGACCCAAAATGTGACTGCACAATCGATTGCGGCACATTCAGTCGTTCTGCCCACACATATTACTGTGGGAGAAAAACCAGAGAAGTTTAATGGAACTGAATTCAAGAAGTGGCAGGGGAAGATGCAGTTCTACCTGACCACCTTGAAGCTGGACAGGTTTCTCACCGAATCTGCCCCTATGCTAGCACCAATGGATGGACACTCAGTTGCTGCGGTTGATGCACGGACTCAGGGTGACTATCTCTGCAGGAACTACATCCTGAATGGCTTGGTAGACCCATTGTACAACGTCTACTGTGTCTTCAAGACGTCCAAACTCCTGTAGGGGGCTTTGGAAAAGAAATACAAAACAGAAGACGCTGGATCTAAGAAGTTTGTAGTCAGCAAATTTCTGGACTACAAGATGGTTGACTCCTAAACAGCTGAGTCAAATCCAAGAACTACAGGTGATAATGCATGAAATCGCCGCAGAGAACATGACGCTGTGCGAACCATTCCAGGTTGCAGCGTTCATCGAGATGCTTCCACCTGGATGGAAAGACTTCTAGAACTACCTCAAGCACAAGCGAAAGGAGATGTCTCTTGAAGACCTCATTGTCAGGTTGCGTATCGAAGAGGAGAACCGCAAGGCTGACAGGTCCTATGAAAATCAGTCCATAGAAAAGACAAACATGGTGGAGCATGAACAGAAAGGCAAAAAGAGAATGTTCTTGCCACATGCCTCGAACAAAAAACCAGCAGCAAAGAGGTTTGCTAGAAAATGCCACAAGTGTGGCAAGCTGGGCCACAGAACTTTTGAATGTCGTAGCAAGGACAACAACCATGCTAGAACTGGACAGGCAAAAAGGACTGACAGATCCCATGCACACATAGCCGAGAACTTGTCCATCGATCTCTCTGACCTGGACCTCTGTGCTGTTGTATCAGAGATGAATCTAGCTGGGCCACAGAATTTCTGAATGCTCCAACAAGGACAACAACCATGCTAGAACTAGACAAGCAAAAGGGACTAACAGATCCCATGCACACATAGCTAAGAACTTGTCCACCAGTCTCTCTGACCTGGACCTCTGTGCTATTGTATCAGAGGTGAATCTGGTGGGGAGAAATCCTCGAGAGTGGTGGTACGACACTGGGGCCACCAAGCACATATGCTCGGATAAGAAGATGTTCACTTCATACCAGAAGTGCAACAATGATGAACAGCTGTTCATGGGTAATTCTTCCACCTCCAAAATTGCAGAAACGGGAAAGATAGTGCTGAAAATGACTTCAGACAAGGAACTAACACTCACAAATGTGTTGCATGTTCAAGATATTAGAAAGAACTTGGTATCAGGATCTTTGCTAAGCAAGAATGAATTTAAGATTGTCCTTGCTTCTAATAATTTTGTATCCTCTAAAAATGGAGTGTACTTGGGTAAAGGATATGCAAAGGATGGACTATTCAAGTTTAATGTAATGACAATCATCCCTAAAACTATTGTTCCTGTTGTTCCCAAAATTAATGAAATAATTCATTGCTTATGTTGTTGAGTCTTATTCTGTTTGGCATGAAAGACTAGGCCATGTTAACTTCAATTCTATGCGTAGATTAATTAACATGAATTTGCTACCAAAATTTAAGGTAGACAACACCGAAAAATGTAAAGTTTGCACAGAGGCCAAACTCACTAAAACTCCATCACGTTCTGTAGAAAGAAACACAGAAACTCTAGGTCTAATTCACACGGATCTGTGTGATTTAAAATATGTGCAGACCAGAGGTGACAAAAAGTACTTTGTGACATTCATAGACGATTGCACAAAATTCTGTTATATATACTTGTTACATAGCAAAAATGAGGCTTTGGATAAATTCAAAGAATATAAGCTTGAGGTTGAGAATCAACTTGGCAAAACGATTAAAATCGTTAGGAGTGATAGAGGAGAATATGATGCACCATTTAATATGTTATGCTCTGAACATGGAATAGTTCAGCAGACAATTGCTCCTTACTCACCTGAATCAAATGGTACTGCCGAGCGCAAGAACCGAACTCTAAAAAAGATGATGAATGCCTTGTTGTTGAATTCTGGCTTACCCCAAAACATGTGGGGGGAAGCGTTGTTGACTGCCAACTACATTCTCAATAAAATACCTCACAAGAAAACTGGCAAGACACCAGACGAACTGTGAAAAGGTAACGTACCTTCGTATAAATACCTCAAAGTGTGGGGGTGTCCAGCAAAAGTGGCAGTACCTAATCCAAAACAGGTCACCATAGGACCTAAGACGATTGATTGCATATTTATAGGCTATGCCCACAACAGTAGTGCATATCGGTTCTTAGTATATAAATCAGATATACCGGATATCCATGTGAATACAATAATGGAATCAAGGAATGCTTTCTTCTTTGAATACATGTTTCCGTGCAAGGATACTACGTATCCCAAACGTACACGTGAACAAAAGAATGCAAGCACTTGGTTGATGAACCAGAACATGATAATGATGAGCCTAGACGTAGTAAACGGGCTAGAACATCAAAGTCATTTGGTCCTGACTTTATAACGGCCTTTCTGTTAGAGAATGAGCCCAGAACATTCAAAAAAGTCATGTCTACACCTGATGCTCCTGTGTGAAAGGAAGCAATCAAAAGGAAAATAGACTCCATTATGCAAAATCATACATGGGAATTGGTCGATTTGCCTTCTGAATGTAAAGCTCTAGGATGCAAATGAATTTCCAAACAAAAATTGAAACCAGATGGTTCAATAGAGAAACATAAGGCGCGACTTGTAGTACAAGGATTTAGGCAAAAGGAAGGCCTAGACTTCTTTGATACATATTCCCCAGTTACAAGAATAACTTTCATAAGAATGTTAATAGCTATTGCAGCTCTATGTAACCTGAAAATACATCAAATGGATGTTAAAACTGCATTTCTAAATGAGGATTTAGAAGAAGAAATATACATGAAACAACCTGAGGGTTACGTAGTTCCTAGACAGGAAAACAAGGTGTGCAGGCCTGTAAAACCTTGTACGGACTAAAACAAGCTCCAAAGCAGTGACATGCAAAATTTGACAATATTATTATGTCAAATGGTTTCAAAATAAATGAATGTGATAAGTGTATCTACATCAAAGATACTCCAAATGGATACATTCTGGTGTGTCTGTATGTGGATGACATGCTCATTATTGGGAGCAGTAACGACATCATCAAACAAACTAAGAACATGCTTAGCGGCAAGTTTGATATGAAAGATTTGGGAGTTACAGACATCATACTAGGAATCAAAGTTTCCAGGACGTCTGAGAAAATTACTGTCTCAAGCTCATTACGCTGAGAAAGTACTTGAAAGATTCAAGAATTACTCCAATGAGACTGCCAAATGTCCAGTGGATCCCAATCTTCACTTGTTCAAAAACACGGGTGACAGCATATCACAACTGGAATATGCACATGTAATCGGTAGTCTGATGTACGTAACAAATTGTATAAGACCAAACCTAGCACATTCAGTAAATGAACTGAGCCACTACACAAGTAATCCAGGACGAAGTCACTGGAAAGGAATAACTAGAATATTGAACTACTTGCGACATACTCAGAGTTATGGGTTGCATTACACCACATATCCAACAATACTATAAGGCTACAGTGACGCCAACTGGATATCAGACTCCAAGAACTCAAAATCCACCAAGTGGATACGTCTTCACTCTTGGTGGTGCAGCGGTGTCATGGAAATCTTCTAAACAAACGCTACTAACCAGATCCACTATAGAATCTGAGTTCATTGCTTTAGACAAAGCGGCAGAGGAAGCAGAATGGCTTCGAAACTTTTTAGAGGATATTCTCATGTAGGAAAAACCAGTGCCTGCTATATGTGTACACTGTGACAGCCAATCGGCTATAGCAAGGGCACTGAGTTGTATGTGTAATGGTAAGTCTCGTCATATCAGAAGGCGATATAAAACCATTAGACAACTGCTCTCAAATGGAGTAATCTCTATAAAGTATATAAAATCTGTCGACAACCTAGCGGATTCATTTACTAAAGGTTTGTCGCGAGAGCAAGTTGTAAAATCATCAAGAGGAATGAGTTTAAAGCCTATGACGAAAGAGGATACTTGATGGAAACCCTACCTAGGAATTGGAGATTCCAAGATCTAGGTTCAAGGGGACAACCAAATCTTGTTGAATCGACATGAGCACTGAGAGATTAAAATCTCGTACCCACTCTTAGGATGACAAAACAGTGCTGCCTGCAAGGTGTAAGGATAAGCTTGGCTCTTAATGATTCCCATAGCTTTGAAATAAAAGTAGGATATGGCAGGATATCCTTTATGGGCAATCACCTTGTGAGTGTGAAATGAGGTTGTTTCTAGAAGAATGAAGAGAGGCTACAATCTCCAAGTTCACTCACGATTAACCAGGGTTGTTCAAGGCCAAAATGAACACAACAAGAGAACCTAGTTCTGTGAGAAAATGAAACTGTGTGATAGTTATTGTCTAGGTTCACATCAAAGCCCGGGTAGTTCAAGACATCATGTTCACTACCTGATCAAGTGAATCCGATAGCTACTTACTAAGGGTGGTTCAAAATTAAAAAATTACTACCATTACTGATGCAGTGATTTTCCGATTGTACTCAGAGTTTTTTCTGTCATGTGTCTTTCTGTTGTGTCTGAATTACATAGTCTGGTCATTTCCATTCATGTGGGGGATTGTTGAAAAACGTTTTTGCAGATTTTTCGGGCCGGATTCCGGTGGGCTCCGGCCACCGGCGATGCCGAAAATTGATTGGATCATGTTCCTCTCGTCGAGTACTATTCCGTGATGTACTCATGTGCCAAAAACGAATTCCGTATGAATGAGAAATGTTGGTCCAAAGTTAGATATTCGAAATGTACTAACTTGGATATTGGGAGAAAATGGATAGTCCCATATCGGAAATGGGAAAAAAAATTCTAGTATATATACAAAAAAAATGGACTAAAGGGCGTGGCCCGGGAGTTACCACTAACGTGTAGTAGAGAAAGAACTTAGCCAAAATGACAAACATGTGCGCGCGCCCGGCTCCAGCCTCGGCCCCGGCCCAGCTCGGCTTGGTTTGGTCTGGCCTGGCTCTAGCCTATATTTTTATTTTGCCCCAGTCAAAAAAATTTCCCCCAGTAAATTGTTGTGGCTTTTCAACTTCAGTAACTGGTACCCATTACTCTGTAACAGCAAAGTAATGGCTCATTAGTTATGTCTTTGAACCATTACTCTGCTGTTACAGAGTAATGGAGCCTCCCATCAGTTGCTCCACTTCTCCTATAAGACCAGGAAATTCTGTCTGCCAGAATACACAGTTCTGTAATCCGAATCTCCTTCCTCTTCTTCTTACTCTGGTTCAAAATCTGAGAGTGCAACACAGTAATAGGTTCGCTGAGATCTCTGAAGTTAGGATGCTGCTCTTCAGGAAAAAGATAATAAAGTTGTATCCTGAAAGGCAATTTGCCAGCCACCGTTACACTACAGGGCGAATTTTGCTTTAAGGACAGAGATCTTAGTCTCGACTCTGTATTAAAGCTTTTGGTTTGTTCTTTTCTTCCTGTAATTTTGGTTCTTCACAAATATTGTTAGTATTTTCTGTTTTATGAAATTAATGTTCTAACAAGTAGTTCAATGCACTCTTTTCAATCTAATTGTAGGTTATCTCAAACTCAAGATTTTAATTATCAAACATGTAAATGTAATTCAAGAAATATTGTATGTTCTTTATGAGTTTATATTACTTGTATTAGTATGTAAGAAACTTGAAAAAAAATCATAAAAGTTGAAATGAATAATATATACATTTTTTCCCTCTTATACAGTTGTTGAGTTATACTTATTGTAAAAGAGATTAGTTAAGTAAAAAAAAAAAAATTGGCCGGGCCAAGCCGTGACCCGGCCTAACCTGAAATAGATTCGACCAGAACAGGTTCGCGGTTCAACCGGTTTGAACTTTCCGATCTCCAACCTGGCCCGGCACGGCCCGGTTAACATGCCCGGACCCGCCCAAATAACAGGTCGACCCGAGCGGGTTCGACCCGGCCCGGCCCGAACGACCCGTTTGCCACCCCACCTAAGAAGTTAAGCTGTAAGAGCATCTGTAGTCGTTTGCCATATACCCAAAATATGGGAAAAAATCAAAAAAATGTCGCTGTAGTCGTCTGCCAAATACCCAAATTTTGGGTGTCGCATAAATAGGAGCGTGCCAAATATGGAAGACGGTTTGGCAAAAACCAAATTATAGCCGGACGAAAAATAATCTTTCGTCCGAAACGTGGGACGAAAGATAAAACACCGTCGCTTCAATTTCATATACGACAAAATCGACAGACGGAGGATAATATGCCATCCGATTAATTAAATTTAAAATAAAAATAAAAATTTGACGGACGGTACATTATGTACCATCCCAAACAAATTTCGCAAAATGCCAAATTGCCTAGGACGGAAGATAACCAAGGCATTGCCAGCTTAAAAGTTTTTTTTTTTTGTCCTTTTGTGGGAAATGTTAACTGTTTTGATTTTTCTTTAATTTTTTTTTGTCCTTTTCCCTCACTTCAATACATTCATATATATATTTATATAGTTTTTGATTTAAATTTCTGATCTTTCGTCTCACTCAAATTTTGACTTTTGACGACTAGTAGTCGAAAACCCATTTTTTCCATTTCCATTTGCCAAATATCCAAAATATGGCATCAAACGGCTACGGATGCTCTAACCAAAGCTATATACTTTTCAAACTGGTAGATCTGACTACATTATCGTGAATCAACATAACAGTACCACAAAACTAATCTTGTTTTCTATAAAGAGTAAAATGGAGCAGACTGTCAAATTGTTTGTCCATTACCTACTGGATCGGCAGCAACTTTGCCTTCCGCCATGAAGGCTTTCGCGGTAGTTTGCAGATTCCTCTTCAACAAATAGTCATAAATATATACATCAAGCCTGCAAGTAATAACAAAAAGTCAATATACTACTAAAAATAAACATTAAGAAGAAGAAAAACCAAATTAAAATTCTTCAAATCGCACATTTTATCGGCTTCCCAATTACTCTGCGCCATTGCTTCGGATCCAATTCGCAGAAACCAAGCAACTAAAAATGAACTACTTCACTCTTCACTCATCATCCTTCCTTCAAAATACCAGAGCAAAAGTGGATCTCAACTGTTCTAAAATTCAGTTACGACCAAAGCCTACATTTCAAGTTAAGACACACAATCAATCGCCAGGAAAATGATCAAACCAGAATTCAAAATCAAGAACTGAACGGATCAAATAAACAAATTATTGAAATTCAAGTGAATCCAGTTCAGGTCTTGTTACCTCTTCGAATTCGAACCGAGAATTGAGACCAGGAAACGAGATCAGAAGAGAATTCTGAGCTGTCGATCGTTGATAAACGACTAGAAAATGAGAGAGAGATGAAGAAGAACGAGTGAGCGATAGAGCTGCTGCTGCTTCTTCTTCGTCGTCGTCGTCTTTCTCACATGAGGGAGAAAGAGAGCTAATAAGCGCTGGATTTCGGGAGCTCGGGTCAGGTTCCGAGCTGGAGGGTCCGACCCGAACTGGAGGTTCGGACTATATGGGATTGGTGCTCAACTCTTGCTTCGGTAAATTCTACACAATCCCTGTTTTCCCTGTGAACACCAAACAGCAAAATAAACTATTGTATACACGACGCGTGGCCAATAAAAATTTTACGGGTATGTGGAATCGGTGTGCGGTGTTTGAAGATTTTAGCTGTTAAAAGTGTCCACTCGAAAATATTAAACGTCGAACAAGTTGGGAGAAGATCTCACGGTCGGTATGTAAAGAGGTGATCAAATTGTGCGGCTGAGATGAGCTAAGTATGGGTGTTTGTAGTGAGCGACGGTCAATGTTGGCATGGATCGTTGCGGATCAAGTCCGTTGAAGTGGTGAAGAGTAACAGGAGGATGGATGAGATTTTGACACGTGGGAATGAAAGGGATGTTGGATCTAGTTTTGTAGACACGTGCAGGAATTATGAGTAGGTAACCAGATGATGGACGGCTGAGATTGAGGAGAGGAGGTGGTCAATATTTTGTTTTTTTTTTAGAAAATGGTCAATATTTTGTTACGAAAAATAAAGTACTTCTTTATAAAAAAAGAAAAATAAAGTACATTCTAATGACCGGCAAGGTGGGAGGGCCCACTAGGCGCCAGCTCAGCGTTGGCATGGTCCGGTCCATTTATTATTTAGAGAATATAGAAATTTAGACCCCTACCCCTAGCTTGACACTGACTGAGTTCCTATTAGAGCATCGGCAGTGGTTTGCCATTTACCTAAATTTTCCTAATTTTGAAAAAAATAGCGTAGTACTAGTTAGACCATTTATTCAAAAATTGAGTTTCGTCGCTATGGTAGTCGGTTATATTTGGCAAACGAAATAGTAATTGTCAAAATATAGCTAACGAAAGATAATTTTTTGTGCGTTCGTTCAGACGAAAGATTATCTTTCGTCGGTTTTTTTTATCGGCCGATATATTATTTAAAGTCCTTGATTTTTTTTTAAATATATTAAAAAATGGCCGAACAAGGGATTATTCCCCGACTGAAAAAAAAACGAGAGATAATGTCCCTTCCCATACATTTATCACCTTATATTTTCTATACACCCACCTTATAGAGCATTTGTATGGGTTAAATGTAGGTTTAAATATTAATTAATTAATAATTAAGAAATAATTAGGATTAAATTAAAAGTTTTTTTAGGAACTAATTAAACTTTAAAAAAAATTAACATCGGACGAAAAATAATCTTTCGTCTGAGATTATAAAAGTCCAAAAAAAAAAAAAAATGGCATTCGGTGACTGCAGCGCAAAGTCATTTTTTCCATTTCCATTTGCCAAATACCCAAAATTTAGGTCTCCACGACTACAGATGCTCTTAGGCCCCTCGATTTTTTAAACCCTGTTGTAAAACCTTTAAACTGTACATAACCTACAACAGCACTACAGACTAGTAAAATTTTGAGTATCTTAGAGCATCTGCAATCGTTTGCTATATTTGCCAATTTCACATTTTTTGATAAAGTTGGTGCTGCAGTTGTTTGCTATTTTGCCATAAAATGGCAAAATAGCTACAGTCGTTTCTCATTTTTGAGAAACCAAATTGCGATTCTCAAATTATAATAGACGAAACAACATGTTCCGACCCTTTTTTTTTTAGATCGTCGGACGATCAAACTTGTTTCCTCCCTAAAAAAAAAAGGTCGGGCGATACAACATGTATCGTCCTTCCCCTTTTCGTTTTTTTTTTTTTTTTTTTTTAATAATTTCCTCAAATGGGACATGTTGTCCCGTTTGATCACGAAAGTGATCGGACGGGACAACATGTCCCGTCCCATGTGGATTTAATTTAATTCTTTTTTAAATTATTTGTTCCCCTTTTGCCCTTCAACGTCTATTTTCGTTTAAATTCCTCAAACGGTTATATTTTTTCAAACGACTATATTGGATCAAACGTCTATAAATATTGCGCTAACATCGTCAACAAAGTGTACAAATATTAGAAAAAATAAGATCAACCAACTCTTCAAACCGAGAGCTTATTGTGAGAAATAATTTTCGACAACAATGGCAACTAGGGGTTCAAGAGGCAGAGCGTATACAACAAGTGAAGATGTGATTCTTTCACAAAGTTGGATAGCAATCACTCAAGATCCAACAATCGGTGCGGACCAATCAGATAACCAAATTTGGGATCATATATCCAACACCTTCAAATCTATATTAGGCACTCCAACCGATCGAACTGTTAGTGTAGGTGCCCTAGAGGCAATACAATGATATTATGTAATCAGTATTATTGACATTATGTTCTTTTTATATTAATAATTTATTATGCTTCGTATTTACTGCGATATAATTATTAGCATGATAAATGTCCTTAGATTATTAATACGAACTATATGAACTTGAGATTATATATAGTATAATAATCTTAAATGTCCCTAGTCGAGTATTATTATTATTAGGACAGTAATAATACATTGAGACTAGTATGTTGATTGATTGATGACCACTTCTCATGGGTCATTAGTATAGAGATACTAAAATCAATACATAGGTAAATGTAAGAGTACATTGTACTGGACAGACCCACTGTGAGATTCTACATGGAATGAATTAATAAGTGTCATAAGTAATCTCACTGTGATAATGGTGTAATGGTCCTCTGACCTGAAATCATTATATTTCTACACGAGAATTAATGTACTTTGATTCTATCAAAAGTTATCTTTAATCGGGTAATGATAAAGATAATTATTGGGTTCATTATGAATCGTGTGAGAAATATGAATGATCTAGAGGGAATTTAACCCTCCTAATTTTAGGAGTGATATTATCGGCCTCTTGTTTGAGTGAGACTATGAAATGCATGGCCATGCTCAAATATTGATTTGTTTGAATAGTCTACTCATCGATCAAGAAAATAAAGATTAAATTATTAAGAGGATGACACGTCCCATGCCTCTAGTTTAATCTATAATATCAAGGTTAAAAGGATTATATTACATGGAAACATTAATCACGAAAGGTTTAATTGAATCACCAATTATTGTTATTACTTGGGTAGCAATGATGTATTACTAGATGCCGCTCATTGTTTATAATTTTATTATAAGATAATAAAATTATTGCCAACGTAATAATAACCTATAGGGTCACACACTTAGAACGTTTAAAAGGAGTATTAGTTTAAATTCGGAATTTAAATTAAGTGATTCGAAATTAGTTAATTAATTGAGTTGGACTTAATTAATTAAAGGATAATTCGAATCATTTAAGTGATAAAACCAAATCAGATTGGTCTTATCAGAAGCCAAACTGATTATGGTTAATTCGAATTTAAATGATAAAACCAAATCAGATTGGTCTTATCAGAAGCCAAACTGATTACGGTTAAGCCCACCTCTTATCTCTCCCTATAAATACATAGAGATGTATTAGTTGATTCGGATCTTTTGACAAATCCGTTTTCACAGAAACCCTAGCCGCTCAACTGTTGAGAGGTAAAAGAGAGAGAGAGAGAGAGGCAAGGATCATCGGCTAGTACCGGGTCCCTTGATCGTTGGACGATCGGACGTTCGTGTGGACTGCCTTAGAGACGCGGATCTAGCTACTAGGGCTGCGTGGTGATTGCAACCTCCATCTTTCAGCCTTCGAAAGCTCCGAAAGGTAAAATTTTATTTCTCCATTTTTAGCCAATTCTTATACACGGATCCTAGGGTTAGGGTTTCGGATCTGTCTTTTTCGCTGCGTTTGTGCCCCGAAACCCTTCACGAACATCAGCATCGCTTAGTATTAGATTTCACATTATCTCCAAAGATGTGTCTCTATTTGTTGGTAAATTGGCAAGTGTAACAAATAGAGCTGCGAGCGGAACCAACGAGGTCGATAAGGTATGTTGAATTGAAAAAATTATTTTATTTATTTGAAATGTATTGTCCAAGTTTAAAATTATTGTTTGTTGTTTTTTTTTTAGATACGGGAAATAAGAACCGAATATATGTATTCTACTGGGAAAGCTTTCCGATTTCAAGAATGTTATCAATTACTGAAGGATTTGCCAAAATTTTCTTTACGTATCACATATGTGTTCGAATGTAGCATTGGTTCACAATCATCTGATGGTGGTAGCAGTCAACGTGCGCCCATAAATGTTGACTCTCCCAACTCGGACGTAGCGGCTGGCGGTGAATCCTCTACACCACTCTCCCGACCAACTGGACGCAAAGCAAAAAAAAGAAAGACGAAAAATAAAGCGGATGGTTCTGACGAGGCTATGCTTGAAGAGACGAGAATAATTAACTTCTGCTATATTGAGACGCAAGAACGTAGAATAGATGCGACAGAAATGAAACTTGCATTGAAAAAAAATCAGGATATAAAAAAGCAAATGAAGGAAGATCAAATAATGGGGTTGGACTTGAGTCAATATACTGAAGATCAACGTTATTATTTCATCTGTAGACAACGTCAAATAATGCAAAAAAGAGGTTTCATTAGGGATTGACATGTAAGTCTATTTAGTCTTGTACGAGTTCGAACGTATTAAAAAGGATGTTTCATTAGCGATTGTTACTTGTCCATTTCATTATAACATTCTTATGTACTGTATGCTTAATTTTAATTTAATTGTATTATATTGTTTCTTTTTAATTGAATTTTACCTTTCCATATGCACAGTACAATATATAAATTTGCATTCCACATTAGCCTAAAGTTATGATTACATTATGCCTACTTTTAACAATATGTCTACATGATAATCAAAATTAACCGTTAATAATAATAAAAATTACAAGTCCAAATAAAAAATTTAGAGAGTATTACACTGGTCAATCGACATCCCCAAATTCGTTCCAAATATGGTCAACTAAATCTTGATGCAGTATATGATGTTTTTGTCAATCATGTATCCTACATTCTAGCTGTCCCTTTCACTATCGCAATCCTAGCTTGTAAAACCTCGAATACACGTTCGACGTCTTTCCGTGCACCTTCCTGCATTTGAGCAAATTTTTTCTTCTTTTGTGTTTCTGGTGCAGTGTAGGTTTTTACTATAGTTGCCAATGGGGGTAGATTCCATCTGCCAAATAGTACCCCATAGAGTAATGATGATTGTTGATAATATAATTAGCTGTAGGTGCACAACCATTAAGAATATCATTAAATAATGTAGATCGGTTCAGTACGTTCAAATCATTATTGTTGCCCGACATTCAAAAAAAACGAATGCCAAAACCAAAGATCATAGGACGCAACTGCTTCTAGTATGATTGTAGGCTCACGGGCATAAATTGTATATTGACCATGCCAAGCTGCAGGGTAATTTTTCCAATCCCAGTGCATGCAATCTACACTACCCAACATACCGGGGAATCCACGAGATTTATTCTCTTGGAGGAGTCTATTTACATTATCTGCGTTGGGTTTTCTTGTATATTGCACACCAAAAATATTCACAATTGCAATACAAAATCTACATATGATTGATCGCCGTGCAGTTGAAACTCAAAAGTATATTGACCAAGGTTTCTTGTGATTGTACCGCCCGTGAATAAGCATGCTTCAACTATGGGCTCTCCATAAAATGTTGGTCTCTCAAGCACCTGTTGTGTTGGATATTATGAGGGCAACCAAAAAGGAGGTGCTGGAAATGGCAATTGGGCAGATGGATCACTGCAACTAGCTGCCCCGATGAAATCAACGTTACCTCCATGCGACAGATTCAGCATAATAGGACCAACTAATACCTTAGCCCAGTACTGATCATATACACTCTATGGAACACTACAGACCAGTGTAGAAGCATCAATAGGATTACAGAACTCATGTGGTTTCATTCGAGACATAGTAATAGGGGGATTTGATGGGATAGCAATAACCCCAATTATTTGCCAATAACATCGATCACCGAGATTCCAAATCCCCTACATTGAAACAATAATTAGCGCTAACAATCACAAGTAAAATAAGTATTGGAACAATAACTTTATAAAGTATTACCTGACTACCATATTGGAAGATAATACGATGGCGGAATAAGATGATTGCACATTGAATATCTTACTCGTTCTCATATGCGGATCCATTATATGGTTGCCATATAATAGATGCTGATGATCTCATCTCTATCTGACTCCGGGCCATGGAGATATTGTAACGAATCAAATCAGTTCTACTTCGATCCAAATTATTGTGATTCCACTGTGTAATTTTTGGTCTAATATCCGCATTTTGTAAATGAATCGCAAAATCTACGGTTCGATCACTCATCGGTATACAAATACTTGTATATTCATATGCCCAGTACTGAAATAAAATCAGATTATGAATATGTATAATTAATAATCTTGTTGCCGCTGAAATCGGTGTGGGGGCAAACATAGATTTATGGATTCGAGGGAAGGTGAATAGTCAAACCTGAACAACTTCACCGGAGCTTGACCGAGATCCTTTCGCCATTAATCTGCAAAAAGTGCGAGACACCGGGGTTGATTTCGGCGATGCACCCTCCGACGCTCTTGTCAGTAATCTGTATGATTATGAAAGGGCTTTAATTGGCAAAACATATATTACCTGGTAACAGTGGGGGGAGAGGGGTATTTATAGCCGCCTTAGGAGTCAGTTTCGGGATAAGATCAAATCCCTACTTCCCGATGTAGATGGATAGAAGTGGTTAAAATCACTGTTTGAAGATAATCATGAATCTGAATCATCTCCTATCAGGTTTAACTGGGTTTCCTACGAGTTGGAACCCGTACCCAGTAAGACGGGTCCGTTTTCAGGGTTATTGGGTCCTGAATGGAGGACCAACTCCGGATTCGGTCATGCACGCAAGTGAAATTACCATTTTGCCCCTGCTGGTCTTAAGATTCATGCCCTAATCTGAACGGTTTCGATTTAACCCTATTTTTAGCTATATCACGAGCCCCCCATTCCCGAAGACTGAGTTTGGTCAGCCTGTGAAGAGTAGTTTTACTGATTTAATGGCTTGCGGGGTTGTATCGGTGTTCAAATGAGGGATTTCAGATCTTATACGAGGCATGATGATGTTTTTCTGAGTTGGTAGCGCGCTCAAGATTGCTCTTGAGCTCTTATGAATTTTTAGCGTAAATTTTACGAAGCGATGATTTATTTTTCGGGAGTGCTAATTAATTATTCTAGCCAATAATTATTTATCTAGGGGCTCAAAAATAATTTTCCGAATTTATAATTATTTTTTAGAATTTTCAATTAATTTTTCTAAATTTTTAATAATTTTTTCGCAATTTCTAAACAAATAATTCGAATAAATAAATAAAATATAATTTAAATCACCTAATTATGATGTGGCACGATCTGGATAGTCCATCAGCCTTGGGCATGAATATCTGAGCGATCTGACTGCTAGAGTAGCTCGGAGGCGTTTTTTCCGTATTGGCAGCTCAGTAGCTTGGTAGCTCGGCGCTTTGCTGGCTGCCGAGCTACGTGGCCAGATCTGGGACGTCCATCAGGCTTGAATCACGGCGCAAGAGGCTCAGATCATGAGAAAACGTGATCTTGTCGACGTGGCGAAATCTGAGCCATCCATCAGCCGTTGGCGCGAATATCTGGACAATCTGACGGTCCAAGGAGTTCGGAGGTGTTTTTTTCCTCAATACGGAGGTCGGTGCCCCGGTGGCTCTGGAGCATTTTTCTCCGGATGGGCACCTCGGTAGCTCGGCACTTTGATGGCTGCCGAGCTACGTGGCCAGATCTGGGACGTCCATCAGGCTCGAATCACGGCGCAAGAGGCTCATATCACGAGAAAACGTGATCTTGTTATTTTGTGGATGTGGCAAAATTTAAGCCATCTATCAGTCGTTGGCACGAACATCTGGATGATCTTACGGTCCAAGGAGCTCGGAGGTGTTTTTTTCCCCAATACGGAGGTCGGTGCCCCGGTAGGTCGGAGGCATTTTTCTCCCGATGGGCACCTCGGTAGCTCGGCGCTTTGATGGCTGCCGAGCTACGTGGCCAGATCTGGGACGTCCATCAGGCTCGAATCACGGTGCAAGAGGCTCAGATCACGAGAAAACGTGATCTTGTCGTTTTGTGGACGTGGCGAAATCTGAGCCGTCTGATTGTGATCAGGCGCGAATCACGATGAGGAAGTCATTTTTCCTCAATACGGAGGTCGGTGCCTCGGTAGCTCGGATTTGGACATCGAGCTATGCGGCACGATCCAGGGTGTCTGGTTGAGGTCGGGCACGAATTTCGAGACAGCACGGCCATTGGTTGCTCCCGTCTTTAAGAATTCTGTTGTTTAACATTCTTAATTGGCTTGAGTGGGGCCCAATATGTTAGAAG
Organism: Hemerocallis citrina; assembly: GCA_017893485.1. Taxonomy (NCBI): domain Eukaryota; kingdom Viridiplantae; phylum Streptophyta; class Magnoliopsida; order Asparagales; family Asphodelaceae; genus Hemerocallis; species Hemerocallis citrina. The sequence continues at coordinate 206,120,845 of CM030367.1, read as the reverse complement.
CCCAAGAGTCGCGCTCTTTTTACTATAAGTTTTCACCCCTCTCAACACTTCTCCCATTCTTTCACTTTTTACTCCAAGAAAAACGTTTTTGCTATCGAGTTGCTCCGCAAGCAGTGATTTTCGCTCCTGGGTGGTTGTGCTAGCTGTCGCGGCGAGGCGAACCGATTTCTGAAGAACTATTCCGACCGAGAACGTCCCATCAAGGTAAATATATATATTTTCACTTACATATACATATTGTGACAGTGTAAAAATGGCCTGAGGCCCAACCAGGGCCCAATACAATTCCTACTCAGAAAAGTAAAGATAACAACCTGGTTCGGCTCCGGACCACTTCAGGGTCGGTGCCGAACCTCGTGTTTGCCCTCACGGTACTGGCCTCCTCGTACCGACGAGCCTCAGTAGCCCTCGGAGTCCGATCCGGGGCAGTCCCACAGGCCGTCCCCCCTCTCTGGCGGGGCAGAAGGATGACCTGGCGCAGCCTAGGCCCTCCGATTCCCCCCAGAGGCACAGGAGGCTCACGATGGGCCACGTCAGCTCCAAATACCGCCAAGGGTTTCGCCACGTCAGCCCTATACCGCTCCTGGTATCGCCACGTCCGCCCTAAACCCCCTGGGCCTTCTGCCACGTCAGGCCCATGGGCTTTCGGATCCAGACCCGGCCCCCAAGTGGAACCAAACCCGGTTGGGATTCTCTATAAATACTAGACCCACACCCACCTTTTGAGGTAATGAATCTTTTGCCACTTAAATATACCTAGTTATTGCTACTCTCTCACAGAGACTGACTAGAGCGTCGGAGGGTCCGCCGCCGGGATAAACCCCGGTGTTTCAGGACCGTCTGCAGGTACACGAGACCTCGGATCCGACCCTTCCGATCCGAGCCCAGCCTTCACCATCTTTCCGAGACCATCGCAGGTCCCAGAAGGTCAACCGAAGATCGGCAGACGAGCGGTAATCTCCTTCAATACAAATTGAGTCCGAACTCACACCTGGTGCATCCACACGTCTCCCAGAAATAAACAGCATCAGGTTGGCACCGTCTGTGGGAAAGCTGCTCCAGAAGCCGATCCGACCCAGACCCTCAAAGGCCATCGACAGCCGAACCCTCATGGCCTCCAAAGGCAAGGGGGCTGCTTCCTCCGTCAACCAACGGGACTCGCCCCCACCCACTGATAAAGCCAGACCACGACGTCGAAATACAAGGCTCCCCCTCGGGAGTCCCAAAGGAGCGTCGGCTGGCCAGCCCAGCCCGACCTCCGAGGAGTAATCCTCAACCGCAAGACTACCCACAACTGGGGAAGGGCCACTTCCAACTCGGCCCCGAACCATCCGAGGCAGACCCACAGGGATGACGGCCCACGGGGTCGGCAAGGTGATAGGAACCGGGGATCATCAACCCCGAACCCTAATCCAAACCGCACCCAGGGTCAGGATCCCGAATCCGAGGTATCCATGGATACGCCATTCACCCTACACTATATCCACGGGGTGCCGGTGGGGGGAGAATCCGATACTTCCCAAAGAACCTTCACCCAGGGGACGAACGCTATTCAGTACAGCCCCTCTCCCGAGCTACAACCGCGGCCAATCTCCTTCTCAGGAGAGGACCCCGAAGGAGTTCACCTACCCCACTGCGAGGCCCTCGTCGTTAGCCTCCACATGGCCAATTGTGAGGTTCGCCGAATCCTTGTTGACGACGACAACTCGGTAAATATTCTCTTCCTCAGAACCTTCGAAAGTCTCAGATTATCCAGAGGGAAACTCAAACCAGCAGGATGCACGTTGCTCAAATTTTCGGGCGTCCCGGTCGTAGTGGAGGGAATTATTACCCTCGACGTCACCGCTGGATCGGCCCCTGACGAGAGGACCGAGTCCTTGGATTTCATGGTCATCCACGTTAAGGCGGCCTACAACGCCATCCTCGGCCGGCCCGGGCTAAACTCTCTCCAGGCGATACCTTCGGCCCACCATCTGAAACTCAAACTCCCCCCCCAAGGGGTCAGCATCGTCCGAGACAGCGTCGAAGCAGCACGGTCATGTGGCTTCGCCACCGGGGGAGGGGGCGTACTCCCCCTCAGCGCCGTTGAACTCGAACCCGAGAGAGACGGCCCCGCCCCCGAGCCCGTTGACGAGCTGGAGGAGGTCCTATTCGACACCGAGGATGAGTCAAAATGGTTCCGGGTGAGCTGCTCACTCGCCGAAGACCTGAAGACAGGCATCATCGCTTGCGTCCGCCGCAACGTTGATCTCTTCGCTTGGAAGCCCTCCGATATGCCCGGGATCTCCGAAGACTTGATCATGCACCGACTGAGCGTCCTCCCTGACTCTAAACCGATCGTCCAAAAAAGGCGCAAAGTCGCCCCGGAGAGGCAACAAATTGTAAAAACAGAAGTGGACAAGCTCTTGTCCGCTCGATTCATCCAGGAAGTCAGCTACCCTGAGTGGTTGGCCAATGTCGTCATGGTGAAGAAAGCGACAGGGGGTTGGCGAATCTGCATTGACTTCACGGACCTTAACAAAGCATGTCCAAAAGATCCTTTCCCCCTCCCGCGCATCGACGCTTTAATAGACGCGACCTCAGGGCACGAGCTGCTGTCCTTCATGGACGCGTTCTCGGGGTACAACCAGATCCGGATGTTTCCACCAGACATCTCCAAGACCTCGTTCGCCACCGACCAAGGTCTTTATTGTTACCGTGTTATGCCTTTCGGGCTGAAAAACGCCGGAGCCACGTACCAGCGACTCGTCAACAGAGTCTTCAAGGACCTGATCGGCCACAACGTAGAAGTTTACGTAGACGACATGCTTGTCAAGAGCCGGGCTGGGCTGGATCACGTCGCCGACCTCGAGGAAGCCTTCGGTGTCCTCCGACGCCACAACATGAGGCTCAACCCGGCTAAATGCGCCTTCGGCGTCTCCACGGGGAAGTTCTTAGGATTCATTGTCAGCCAGCGCGGCATTGAGGCAAACCCCGAAAAAATACAGGCCATCATTGACATGTCCCCGCCCCGGAATGTCAAAGAGGTTCAGAGGCTCACAGGTTGGTTGGCGGCGATCGGCCGTTTTCTCTCCAAGTCAGGGGAGAAATCTCTCCCCTTCTTCAAAGCCTTGTGCGGGAAAGGGGGCTTCGAGTGGGGTACCCATCAACAAGAAGCCTTCGAACAGCTGAAGCAATACCTCGCCAACCCGCCTCTCCTCAGCAAGCCCGAGCCGGGCGAGCCGCTTTGGCTCTACCTGTCCGCCTCGGACTGCGCCCTCAGCGCCGTCCTCGTCCGAGAGGAGGAAGGAGTTCAGAAACCACTGTACTATGTGAGCAAAGTACTGCACCCGGCCGAGACAAGATACGCGAAGATAGAGAAGGTGGCCTATGCCCTGGTTATGGCAGCCCGAAAACTTCGACCTTACTTCCAGGCCCACTCCGTCCAAGTACTGACCGACCAACCACTGAAGACCGTCCTCCACAAGCCCGAAAACTCCGGCCGATTAGTCAAATGGTCGATCGAGCTGAGCCAGTTCGACATTAGCTATCGTCCCAGGGCGGCCATTAAAGGACAGGCCCTCACCGAGTTCATAACTAAATGCACCGTCTCCGAGCAACCTGACATAGAAGAACTGGATCCGACCTGGGAGGTCTTTGTTGACGGCTCGTCATGCGAAACGGGGAGTGGGGCGGGCGTCATCCTTCGTGGCCCCGACCAATTCCTACTTCAATACTCCCTGCGCCTCAACTTTCCAGCCTCCAACAACGAGGCAGAATACGAGGCCATGATCGCTGGATTGACCCTCGCCCACCGAGCCGGTGCCAAGCGAATCCGGGCATTTAGCGACTCTCAGCTCGTGGTCCATCAAATCACCGGGGAGTACGAAGCCCGTGACGACCGAATGATGAGGTATTTGGCGGCAGTCCGACGACTCTTGGCGTTCTTCGACGGCGCTGCGGTCGTCAGAGTCCCCAGGGAACAGAACGCCCAAGCCGACGCGCTATCCAAACTTGCCTCTTCTTCCTTCAAGGGTCTCGATCGTACGGTGCTCGTCGAGGTACTCTTGGAGCCAAGCATCAATAGCCCAGAGCCGGAAGCGATGTGTGTGCAAGAGGGGACCGGTCCGGACGACTGGACCACTCCCATCCGAAAATTCTTAAGCACGGCCGAGCTCCCTGAAGACAAAGCCGAGGCCAGACGAATCAGAATCCGAGCTGAAAGGTTCGTCATGATCGATAACATCCTCTTCAAGCGCTCGTACACCTTGGCCGACGGCAAACCATACCTCCGCTGCCTCGCCAGGGACGAGGCCAGCTACGCCCTCAAAGACCTGCATGAGGGGATCGGCGGATGCCACATGGGGAGTAGGACACTTGCCCGAAAGGCCCTGAATCAAGGATACTATTGGCCCACCATGCTCCAAGACTCACAAGACTTAGTCAAGAGGTGCGGCCCCTGCCAAAGATTCTCCCCTATCAAAAGGCTTCCTCAAGCCAACCTCCGATCCCTGGCGAGCCCTACGCCCTTCGCCATGTGGGGTATGGACCTTGTGGGGCCCTTCCCCCCAGCGGTAGGGCAAAAGAAATTCCTGATTGTCGCCATCGACTACTTCACCAAGTGGATCGAAGCCGAACCACTATCCAGCATCACCGAGCGCCAAGTGCAACAGTTCTTTTGGAAGAACATCATTTGTCGATTCGGGATCCCCCGAATCCTCGTCACGGACAACGGAACCCAGTTCCAAGGGCAGAACTTCCAATCTTTCTGTGAGGACATCGGCATCCAGCAGCGTTTCTCCGCCATTTGCCACCCTCAGTCTAACGGCCAAGCGGAGAATGCGAACAGGCAAATCCTTAACGGCCTCAAAAAGCGCCTTGACAATTCCCCCAAAGGGCTATGGGTTGAGGAGCTGCCCAGCGTACTATGGGCACACCGAACCACGCAGAGGATCCCCACGGGGGAGACGCCATTCAATCTGACCTATGGGACCGAGGCAGTCATCCCCGTCGAGGTCGGATTGCCTTCTCCCCGGATCACAGCCTTCGATGAAGACGACAATGCGTCCGCCCTGAGGGCTAACCTGGACCTCGTCGCCGAAGTACGAGAGAAGTCCGCGGTCCGAAGGAGCATTTATCAGCAACGGATCGAGAGATTTTACAACAAGAAAGTTCGCCCCACCAGCATCCAGGCAGGGGACCTGGTTTTGCGAAAGCTATCTGTCTCTGATCCAACCAAGAAGAGGAAACTGGCTCCCAACTGGGAAGGCCCATACCGCGTAGTCGAGGCTGTACGCCCTGGTACATACCGACTGACGGATATGAACGACCGACCCATCAGCCGACCCTGGAACGCTGAGCACCTCATGAAATTCCTGGGAGAGCAAGCTTAGGTTCTAGCATGGCTTAAGCAAATTAAAACTTTTGTAAACATTCATGTGTAAAGGGCCGCTTCAGCGACCCCCCCCCCTGTCTGGTATTAAAGAAGTCTCTTTTTATCAAAAGTTAAATACCTCGGCAGCTCCGACCCGGTACCGGGCAATGGGGGCGGCACCTGGGTTCTCACTCGGGTCTCATCCCCAAACGCCTCGGCAGGATCGACCCAATTCTGGACCGGAGGTCTCCCTGTCGCCCCGCATCGATCCCTCACGAATCGACGGAGCCCAACCTCGCCTGCACCGTCCTTCACCACCCCGCTAGCCAGAGCAAAGAAGGAAAAGAAAGCTTTATTCATACTCTTTTGTTTTTGTGCGGAGAAAACAAGCAAATACCGTTACAGGACCACTCCACTCATCTCAAACTAAAGGGAATCGCCGACTTAGGGCCCCTCGGATCCGGCGAAGGGCGGAATCACTCCGACCAAACGACTTGGAACTCTCTCTTCGTCATGACGGTCCTTCGGTTCTGCCACAGTCGACACCCCGGCCACGGAGCTCTGGGCATCCACGGATCGCATGCGTTCCATCAGTTGCAACGCCGAGGGAGCCCCCTCTGCTCGCCGACCCCTCGAGGAAGATGTCGAAACACCCAACATAGTCCTATAGCGGTGTATCCCCATCTCCTTCTCCACTATCACGTCGCGAAGTAGCTTCTCAGAGGAAGGCCTCTGCACCGAGGAACTTGACATGGTATATCCAAGGCCAACGCCCCCTAGCTCCCGATCCACCATCGCCCTCCTCAGCCGGCTCGCCTCCTCACTTAGGGCTTCAGACTTGTTCCTGTAATAATGGAAGGCCGCATCAGTGTCGCGAGCCCTCTTTCGATACCGAACCAAAGTGGCCTCTAAGGCCTCGACCTTGCCCCGAAGCCACGCCACGTCGGAACGAAGGGGGTCCACCTCAGGAAGGGGAGCCGTAACCTACAAGAGAACCAGCCCACTCAAGACATATAAGCAAAGAGGTTCAGAAATTCTTCGAAGTTGGAACACTTAGCCAGCCAAAAAACCCTCTTTTTATAAATTCAGTTTCCCCATACAAAAAATGCGGTGGCCAGTCCGCGGAAGGCAAATACAATCGAGAGAAGGAAAAAGAAGGACAAAAATTATACAGCTGGTTTTCCCACCTCAATGTCAGCCGGATCCGTAGGGGGGTCGGCTACCGGTTTATCATCGGACCCTTGTCCGCCAGGGGTCTTCGGTGTCCCCTCAATCTCCATATCATACTCGAGGTTGGACAGGTCGATAGTCGGATAAAAGTGCCTCACATGGCTGAGTGCCTTTGCATAACTGCTATCCTGAGCTTTGATCACCAGGATCTGGCACGACTCAGTCACTTATTTCTTCTCCTTCTCCGACATCTTCTCCTGAGCCACCCTCGCCTTCGCCCATTCCTCCTTCTCCTTGTCAAAAGCCGCCTTCGTCTCCGCCTCCTTCTTACGAGAGCCTTCGAGCTCTCCCTTCAATTCCGACACCTCCTGCTCGGCCTTGTCGGCCCGGTCTCGCTCTCGCTGCAACGCCGCCTCGTAGAGGCCCCTCACATGGGCCCCCTGAACGGTCGCCTGCCATAGCCAGACACTACTAAGAAATCTTCCTTAAACAACATAACCCGAAAGCTAGGGGGGTCGATTGACTTACCAGCACAGTGGCCTGCGCAAGACGCACGTACGCCTCGTCCAGGGTCTGGGACTTCATATCCGAACGGTCCCGAGGTGTCGCCAGCTTATCTGCAACCTCCACGGCCTGGTGCCCCCGGACCAGGCAATCACCCTCGCGGATCGACCAATCCGGCACCCACCTTCGCCGAAGTCTCTCCTCTAGTCCGGGATCCACCAGGGGACCCTTCCCCTTATCAAGGTCGGCGGCCGTACCCTGATCCGAACCCCCCTGGACCACAGCGTCCCCACCCGTCTCCGATCGAGTCCTTTTCATCCTCGGCTGAATAGGGGCCTCGGAGACCACCTGGGACAACTCGGTCGTCTTCGCCACGACATCCTTCTTCTCGGCCTTCTTCTTCTTCATGGCAAGCCTCAGCGCCTTAATCGACTCTTCATCCATTTCTGTAAAAAGATCCATTAAGAACAAATGAGCAAGAAAGTACAAGAGGAGTGAGAGGAAAGAAACAACCACGTACGAGGCACGGCCGGGCTAGGGCTCAGTCCGACGCTCGCCAGATGGGCCTCCGTCACCTTCCCCCAATTGATGCTATACGACAGACGGAGACGCTCAACGAGTCTCCACTCCTCCGCCGTCAAGTCCCCTGGCCCCGGTGCTGCGTAGCTCGGCTTAGAATGGTTCCACCGAGTAGGGATAGCCCAAGGATCCTCACTCCGGATCACCAGATACTTTTTCTTCCAGAACTTGATGGAATCTGGATGACCGTGGACAACCTTCGCCTTACCTCGAGGCGAGATATAGTATACTCCTTCTGCCGATGAGCCGATCAACAACATCGCTCGGAACACGCTCAGCCGCAGGGGTACCCTCTGCTCCTCGCACAACAGCACGAAGCAGATGATCTGCTTCCAGGAGTTCGGCCCAAACTGCATCGGCGCCAGGGACGACCAATTTAACACCTCCCGAACGAATGGATGGATGGGCAGCCTCAGGCCGGAGATAAAGGCGTCCACAGGGAAGATACAATACCTATCCGGCAGGGGATCGGTCGGCCGAAGAGTAGAACTCGGCAGCATAAGCTCATAACTGGGCCCTATGTAGTAGGCCAACTGCAGAGCCCCAAAGTCGCTTGCCTCCAGAACGGTCGGGGATGCGTCCACCTTCAACCTCTTCCGACTTGACGACGACGGCTGGACCCCCGAGGACTCCTTATCTGAGAGATCGTCGGGGTAGCGACGGAAAGACTGGGGTTGTGCAGACGACCCTATCACCGAGTCGCTCGGGCCGCCAATCCTCGATCCCTTCTTCTTCGGAGCCCTCCTCCTCTTAGTCCGCTCCGGCGAAGGTGTAGACAAACGCCCCAGAACGGGCGGATTCAGAGACCCGGAGCCATCTCCCTCGGAGCCACCCTCCTCTCCGGAAGCCAACCCTAGGGTCCGGACTTCGTCTGAACTACCGCCCCCTCCTCAGAGTCGCTGCTTTCCACCACGAAATGCCTCCGAGATCGCAATGGCTTCACATTGTGTACAACCTCCTCCTCGCCTACCGGCCCCTCCCCAGAGGTCGACGCCGACGAGCCGGACTGAGCCCTATCCATCTGTGCCTAAAGCTAAACGGGGTTACCAACTAACCTGGGATCACCTCGGAAAAACGACCTTGCTGTAGGAAACTGAAGGGACGAACGCTGAAGAGTTGAAGGGTTTTTTGAAAAGTAAGAAGCGAGAAAGAAATGGGCGATGGGAGGAGAGGGGGGAACCTTTATAGGGGATAGGAACAACTCCTCGATTTTCGCAGTCACTATTCACCGATTGACGTGCAACTGCCGCCTAGGAAATCACGCCACGTCCTCAAAACATGTGCTGCTGATGTCACCCAGTGCCAGACTGGCCCCCCGGTACGGGGGTCGGTTCGGGCAAAATAACGGCTCGCCTTTGCCGGCACTAAAGTACTCTTCTTCGGAAGATCCCCCGGCTGGCCATCACCCTTACCAGCCCGTAATTCCCCCTCGTCTCGAGGTTCGGCTTGGCACCGGGGTACTCTTCTCAGGAAGAAACAACGGCTCGCCTTCACCCTTACCGGCCCATAATCCCTCGCCTGCTCGAGGTCCGGTCTGGCACCCGGGTACTCTTCTTCGGAAGATCCACCGGCTGGCCATCACCCTTACCAGCCCGTAATTCCCCCTCGTCTCGAGGTTAGGTCTGGCACCCGGGTACTCTTCTCAGGAAGAAACAACGGCTCGCCTTCACCCTTACCGACCCATAATCCCTCGCCAGCTCGAGGTCCGGTCTGGCACCTGGGTACTCTTCTTCGGAAGATCCACTGGCGGGCCATCACCCTTACCAGCCCGTAATTCCCCCTCGTCTCGAGGTTCGGCCTGGCACCGGGGTACTCTTCTCAGGAAGAAACAACGGCTCGCCTTCACCCTTACCGACCCATAATCCCTCGCCAGCTCGAGGTCCGGTCTGGCACCCGGGTACTCTTCTTCGGAAGATCCATCGGCTGGCCATCACCCTTACCAGCCCATAATTCCCCCTCATCTCGAGGTTCGGCCTGGCACCCAGGTACTCTTCTCAGGAAGAAGCAACGGCTCGCCATCACCCTTGTCGACACGTAATCCCTCGACCTCTCGAGGTTCTGTCGAACACCAGGGTACTCTTCTCCGGAAGAGACAACGGTTCGCCATCGCCTTCACCTACACGTAAACCCTCGGCTAGCTCGAGGTCCTATCCAAGCCACAGGGCAGCACCACCAGGGAGGCCCTGTGATTCGCCCTCCCATTTTTTCTACAACCGTAAGCACTCCTCCACGGCTAGCTCCCGCACCCCCTGCAGGAGTGGGGGGCTTGTGTGACAGTGTAAAAATGGCCTGAGGCCCAACCAGGGCCCAATACAATTCCTACTCAGAAAAGTAAAGATAACAACCTGGTTCGGCTCCGGACCACTTCAGGGTCGGTGCCGAACCTCGTGTTTGCCCTCACGGTACTGGCCTCCTCGTACCGACGAGCCTCAGTAGCCCTCGGAGTCCGATCCGGGGCAGTCCCACAGGCCGTCCCCCCTCTCTGGCGGGGCAGAAGGATGACCTGGCGCAGCCTAGGCCCTCCGATTCCCCCCAGAGGCACAGGAGGCTCACGATGGGCCACATCAGCTCCAAATACCGCCAAGGGTTTCGCCACGTCAGCCCTATACCGCTCCTGGTATCGCCACGTCCGCCCTAAACCCCCTGGGCCTTCTGCCACGTCAGGCCCATGGGCTTTCGGATCCAGACCCGGCCCCCAAGTAGAACCAAACCCGGTTGGGATTCTCTATAAATACTAGACCCACACCCACCTTTTGAGGTAATGAATCTTTTGCCACTTAAATATACCTAGTTATTGCTACTCTCTCACAGAGACTGACTAGAGCGTCGGAGGGTCTGCCGCCGGGATAAACCCCGGTGTTTCAGGACCGTCTGCAGGTACACGAGACCTCGGATCCGACCCTTCCGATCCGAGCCCAGCCTTCACCATCTTTCCGAGACCATCGCAGGTCCCAGAAGGTCAACCGAAGATCGGCAGATGAGCGGTAATCTCCTTCAATACAAATTGAGTCCGAACTCACACCTGGTGCATCCACACGTCTCCCAGAAATAAACAGCATCACACACATATATATATATATATATATATATATATATATATATATATATATATATATATATATATATATATATATATATATATACTTCTAAAGATGTCTAGAGTGTCCTCGAGTAGTGAGGCCTCTTCCTCGGGAGAAGAGAGTGAGCGGACGCTAGAGGCTCCGCTCGTCCAGAAGAAGGGGATAGAAGCAGCCCGAGAGAAGGGGAAAGAGGTAGTAGGGTCGGCTGTGGTTGAGCCTGTTGCTCCGCCCGCCAAAGGAAAGGGGAAAGAGGTGGCGCGGTCGGTAATAGTCGAGACAGTGGTAGAGCCCATCAGGAGAGGACGAGAGATGGGTCGGCTGCCGACAGAGATATCAGGCCATGGGGGAATCAGGAAGTATAATGGCGACCTGCTGACGAAGGCCATCTATGGGAGTTCGGAAACGTATGCGGAGAATGAGCCGAAGGAGGTCACCGAGGTCGACGACATCGCCTCGGTTCTGACAGAGAGGGACCTGCTCTGGACCCGGAAGAGCTTCATGATACCCCCAGAGTACACTCTAATCCTCCCCGGACCAGGAGTGCGAGCGTGCACGGCGTTCTCGCCTGATACGTGCATCTTTGCCTACGACGCACTGAATGCAGGTCTGCGTCTGCCCCTTCACCCCTTTGTGACCGAAGTGCTGCGATGGTATGGACTGAGTCTGATCCAGTTCATACCAAACATGTGGAGCCACGTGCTCACCTTTTTGCTTCAGTGTCGGGCGGCGAAGGTGGAGCCTCAGTTCGTCATTATCCGAAGTATGTATCGGATCAACCGGATGAACAAGATGGAGCACCGATACTACTTGTCGCCACAAAAAGGTGTCAAGCTGATAGAGAATCCGGACTCTATAAAGTCATGTAAGGGGAAGTACTTTTGATTCGAAGCCCTACGACGTGGGACTTCCCGACCAAGTGGAAGGAGGATGTGCCGAAGTGGGCTAAGGCTGAGCAAGTGTTGACTCCGGCTGAAGCATAAGTTGCGACGAAGCCAATTAACCTTCCGACCTTAGGCTGGAAGGATATGACCGAGGAGGTCCTCTACGGGTCGGGTCTCAGTCCGATCGATCCGAGTACGCTCCGGACATCTTGCTCTTTTATTACTTTTTATATTGCATCATTCTCGTCTTAACTTTGTTTTTTCTCTTTGGCGGAGGCTCCGAACATGGACTTTAAGGCAATCATGGTAGAGCGGAACTTGAGCGGTGCCAAGGGCTCCGATTCCAAGAAGAGGAAGAGGACGACTGCGGGACCCTCGTCTGGCCGACTACCAAAATGTCGTCTGCTGTGGTCGAGACTGTGGATCTGGCATCTCCTCAGCGGTCTGCCTCGACTACTGCTCTTCCTCAACCGACCCCGTCCGAGCCTTCCACCTAAGCCTTCTCCATCTCTGCGGCGTTGGCACTTGAGGCTCCACCCCTCACCGAGAAGGCCAAGGTGATTCTAACCGAGGGGCACAAGAAGCTCTTCGTCCCCGACTGGCGGGTGATGAACCATGATGGCTTCTTGGGGGACTCGGCCATGAGTATGCAGGCCTTGCGCCATCTGCCGACCCCGAAGGACCGAGCAGCCCTGAAGGCGGGAACAACAGGCGACAACGCTCTTAAGATAGCTCGGGCGATGATGTCGGTGAGTCTCCTAATCGATTCATTGATAATCCAAAAAATTTCTAAGTCATTTGCTCGACTTTTCATTGTTTCTTTTCATCTTTTATTTGGATCACATGCCACTTCAGCCACCTCCTCGAGCAATATTCTGAGCAAGAGAATGAGCTGAAGCTGTCGTGCAACAGGGACCGAGCCAAGAGGGCGAGAGTCGCGAAGCTTTACGAGGCGGAGCAGCGCCGATCGAAATGTCTACCAGCTCAGGTCGCGTACTTTGAGACAACCCTGGCGCAGGAGAACGAAAAGGCAGCCTTGGAGGCGGCTCGAGTGGATGAAGAGAGGGAAAAGGCGAAGAAGGCCTTAGGAGATATGGAAAGGGAGAAGGATGCGGCAGTGGCAGCAGCGAGGGCGGCGATAGAGGCCAAGGCAAAGAAACACATGATGGCAAACATGGAGCAGTCCTACGCCACTGCCCTTGAGCACGTCGAGGCTCACGTCCTCGGCTTCGACAGGTCGGTGTACGGACTGTGGGGCCCGGTCGGTGGTGAGGACCTCGAAGCCGACCAAGAGAGAGGCGAGGAGGACGAAGAGGAGGAAGAGGACGAGAAAGGGGGCGACGAGGCTTTGGCCGACCCCCAGACAGTGATAGTGGAGGTCAGGGAGAAGACCGCCGAGGAGCCTTCCACCGAGCTACCACTCAAGGTGGCCCCCTGACTTCAGTTATTTTACTTCGTCGCCTTTGTCTCTTGTATTGTCTTATAGCGGACTGGCCACCGCTCTTTTGTAATCAAACTTTTAAATGAATGAACTTCTCTATTTTGAAGAAGTGTTGGAGACATTTTGAATTCATTGATTGTCTTACTTTTGAGTCTTGCACTATGCCCGTCCAGGCTTAGCTTCTCCACTTTGGTTCTTTAAACTTAGCAATTTTCTTAACTTTTTCAGCTAGTCGAACCATCACCACTTCGTTCTCAGCTAGGAGTCGCTAAGTTGGCTCTTGCTCGGGCTCATAAGAGACTCTTCAAGACTGAGTCGGAGTTGAATCACGTTAGGGCATTGTTGTCTAAACGAGATTCCGTACTGGAGCGATTAGAAGAGCAAGCTCGTAAGGTGCCCCCCGAAGGGGAAGAGAGATGCCTTTCGGGAGCTTATCACTTGGGCCTAAGACAAGTAGCTCTTCGGGTTCTTCTATTCAAGACACAAGCTGAAAGGGACGAGCTAAAGAATGTGGTGTTTGAGAAAACTGCGGAGGCGGCACAACTTCGGAGAAGCATCTCCGAGGCTCCCCGTGGAGGTGGTTCGAGTTGATTACCTCGTCTCAAGATCAAAGTGACCGATGAAGCACTTAAAGAGCGAGTGATTGAGTTAGAGGCGGAGAACTTGCGCCTTTGGCGGTTGACTGAGGGGAGCAATGTTAGGAACGTCTCTTATCCTCGGGAGGAGTATGCCCCAGGGAGAACTTTCCACGAGCTTGTGCTCCGACCATCGTCTCTAGTGTGAAGTCCTGGAGACGCGCAAAGTGGGATTATCGGTTCGTCAAGCGGCGCTACGGTTAGATTGGGGGCCGAGGGCGCAACTCAACTCGCTGGCTTACAGTCTTCCGCAAGATGGAAAGAATGCAACGTGTTGCTCGTCGGCCTCGAGTGTCGCTCCGGAGGAGCATCCCTCGTCCTAGGTGAGGGTAGGGGGATTTCGTAGTCTCATGACTTGTATTGCACGAACTTTTGGTCCTGTGTAAGACTTGTATCTTAGCGTAGGACTCGTGTCTTAGTATAAGATTTGTATCTTCGATTGGACTTGTGTGAACTAAAGAAACAACTTTTTGCAAATGTCTATTTGTGCTTTGGTAGCATTAGTCTCGATAGTCAACGGTTGTGGGAACAATTCCAAATGGCGAACCACTTCTTACTCGCTTATAAGCAAGTAGTGGAAGAGGAGTCGAGCCAAGTGTTGGACTCCGAACTTGTCGTTTAAAGAGAGAATCAACGGTTGTGGGAGCAATTCTGAATGGCGAACCACTTCTTACTTGCTTATAAGCAAGTAGTTGAAGCGGAGTTGAGGAAAGTGTTGGACTCCGAACTCATCGTTTAAAGAGAGGATCAACGGTTGTGGGAGCAATTCCGAATGACGAACCACTTCTTACTCACTTATAAGCGAGTAGTTGAAGCGGAGTCGAGCCAAGTGTTGGACTTCGAACTCGTCGTTAAAGAGAGAATCAACAGTTGTGGCAGCAATTCCGAATGGCGAACCACTTCTTACTCACTTATAAGCGAGTAGTTGAAGCGGAGTCAAACCAAGTGTTGGACTCCGAACTCGTCGTTTAAAGAGAGAATCAACGGTTGTGAGAGCAATTCCGAATGGCGAACCACTTCTTACTTGCCTATAAGCAAGTAGTTGAAGCGGAGTCGAGCCAAGTGTTGGACTCCGAACTCGTCGTTTAAAGAGAGAATCAATACACTTAAGGTATTAAAGAAAGATAATTTGAACACAAGAGAATTATTAATCAAAAGAGCAATTCCGAATGGCGAACCACTTCTTACTTGCTTATAAGCAAGTAGTTAAAGCGGAGTCGAGCCAAGTGTTGCACTCTGAACTCGTCGTTTAAAGAGAGAATCAATACACTTGAGGTATTAAAGAAAGATAATTTGAACACAAGAGAATTATTAATCAAAAGCAACTCTTTATTAAAGATTGCTAATCGACCGATTCTAGGTTGCGAGCGTTATTACAATGAGAAAACAAATGGAATGGCCTTAAAACTGATGTTGCTTGGAGAGGTGTTCAAACACCATCTTGGTACTTCAGTAAATGATCGGCGTTCCATGTTCTTGGTATCTTTCTGCCCCTCAGGTCTTCAAGTTGATACACTCCTGGGCGAACCACTCTGGAGAACTTGTAGGGTCCCTCCCAATTTGGGGCTAGCTTGCCATTCTTGCTGGGGAACGAGATGGCTAGCTTTCGGAGGACTAAGTTCCCCTCCTTGAGATTTGTAGGGCAGACTCTTCTGTTGTAGGATTGCTCGATCCTTTTTTGATAATTCTCTTGCCGAATCGAGGCTCTCTCCCGAAGTTCATCGATAAGGTCCAGATTGGCTTGGAGCTCCCTTGCGTTCTGCTCTTCACTATATGCAATTAGGCGGGGGGACGGCAAACCAACCTCTAAGGGGATTTCTGCCTCAGACCCGTAGGTGAGGTTGAAGGGCGACTCTCCTGTGAGGGTTCTCTTGGTAGTGAGGTAGTTCCACAACACATTAAGAAGCTACTCTACCCACAATCCTTTAGCCGACTTACTTAGTCTTTTCTTGATGCCCAAGAGAATTTGTCTATTGGCATTCTCTACTTGGCCATTGGATTGAGGGTGGGATACAGAGGAGAACCGCTGCTGAATGCCAACGTCTTCACAGAAAAAGCGGAATGTTGCCCCCGCAAATTGTGTCCCGTTGTCTGTTATCAAGACTCGGGGTATACCAAACCTGCAGATCACGTTCTTCCAGAAGAACTGTTGCACCCTGTTCTCCGTAATAGTTGCTAGTGGTTCGGCCTCAATCCACTTGGAGAAGTAGTCGATCGCCACGATTAGGAACTTGAATTGACCCGGAGCTGGTGGGAACGGACCGAGCATGTCCATGCCCCACATTGCGAAGGGGATTGGACTTGAGAGGGAAGAGAGTTGAGCTTGCGGTAGGCGACGGATAGTGAAGAATTGTTGGCATGGGCCGCATTGTCGGACATGTTGCTCGGCGTCCCGAAGGAGGGTAGGCCAGAAGTACCCATAATTCAAGACTTTGCGGGCGAGAGATCTCAATCCCGAATGAGCTCCACCTATCCCTTCGTGGAGTTCTTTTAGAGCATATTGAGCTTCTTCTGGGGAGAGACACCTCAAGTAGGGTCGGCCATCTACATGGGTGTAGGAGCGTTTGTACAAGATTCCCTCAATGAGGGTGTACCGCTCCGCTCTTGTTCGGATCCTGTGGGCTTCTTTGGGATCTTGGGGAAGGATCCTATCTCTGAGGAAGTCAACTAAAGGCCTCGTCCAGTTATCTTCGAGTTGGGTGGTAGCGACTCCATCGATTCAGGGGCTTCTTCTTCGATACTGGGCCTTAGTAGAACTTCGAGCAGGACAGTCTGCTCGAGCCCTTAGAGGGAGGAGGAGGTTAGTTTCGAGAGGGCATCAGCCTGGGCGTTCTCCTCTCGGGGAATTCGCTGGAGTTGTGCTTCCTCAAAAGAAGCCATGGGACTTTTAACCTTGGCTAGGTACTTGGCCATACGGTCGTCTCGTACCTTATATTCTCCCAAGACTTGATTCACCACAAGCTGAGAGTTGCTGAACATTCGAATACGCTTCGCCCCTGCCTTGTGAGCCATGCCCAGGCCCGCTATGAGGGCTTCGTACTCGGCCTCGTTGTTGGAAGCCTTGAAATTGATGCGGAGGGAGTATTGGAGGACGAAGTCATCTGGGCCTGCTAGGATAACTCCCGCTCCGCTCCCTTCGGCGCAAGATGACCCATCCACATACACCGTCGAGATGGGTGGTCCATTCGCTGCTTAACTGACCTCAAGAATCGTGCTCTCCACTATGAATTCGGCTAGAACTTGAGCTTTGATGGCGGTCTGAGGCTGGTAGGATATGTCGTGTTGACTCAGCTCGATCGACCACTTCATGAGGCATCCGGAGGTCTCGGGCTTGTACAGGACTTGTTTGAGCGGCTGGTCAGTGAGGAGGACCACCGAGTGGGATTGGAAATAGGGACGAAGCTTTCGGGCCGCCATAACCAGGGTGCAGGCTATCTTTTCCAATCTCAGATAACGGAGCTCGGCGTCTCTAAGGACCTGCTCATGTAGTATATGGGCTTTTGTGCTTTATCTTCCTCCCTCACCAAGACAACGCTGAGGGTCTGCTCCGCAGCGGCGAGATAGTGGTAAAGGGTCTCTCCGGGTTTTGGCTTGCTGAGGAGTGGGGGATTGACCAAGTAGGCTTTGAGTTGGTCGAACGACTCCTGCTGTTGCTGGCCCCACTCGAAGCCCTTAGCCCCCCTGAGGGCTTTGAAGAAAGGGAGACACTTTTCTCCGGACTTGGAGAAGAAACGCCCTATCGCCGCGAGGCGCCCGGTGAGCTTTTGCACTTCTTTCACGTTTGAGGGGGGAGCCATATTTAGTATGTCCTTTATCTTTTTAGAGTTGGCTTCAATACCCCTCTGGCTGACCATGAAGCCTAAGAACTTACCTGATGAGACCCCGAATGCACATTTATTCGGATTTAGTATCATGTTGTGCATCCTCAGCACGTCAAAGGCTTCTTGGAGGTCAGCAACATGGTCAGAACCATTGATGCTCTTCACCAACATATCATCGACGTAGACCTCCATGTTCCGCCCAATTTGATCTTTGAAGATCTTGTTGATGAGACGTTGGTAGGTGGCACCATCATTTTTAAGCCCGAAGGGCATCACCCTATAGCAGTAGAGGCCCTGATCCGTGACGAAGGATGTCTTCGAGATATCCGGAGGGAACATTCAGATTTGGATGTATCTGGAGAAGGCATCCATGAAGCTCAGCAGTTCATGGCCCGAAGTAGCGTCGATCAAGGTGTCGATGCTAGGGAGCGGGAATGGATCCTTGGGGCATGCCTTGTTTAGATCTGTGAAATAGATACAGATCCTCCAACTTCCACTGGCCTTTTTGACCATCACAATGTTGGAGAGCCACTCTAGGTACTTGACCTCCTGAATAAACCGAGCTTTGAGGAGCTTCTCCACCTCCTTTATGGCTTGTTGGCGCTCGGGGCAAACTTGCGCCTCTTCTGTTAGATCGGTCTGGCCCCCGAGGTGACATTTAGATGGTGGACAATGAGCTCTTCGGAGATTCCCGACATATCGGCTACTGTCCAAGCAAATAGGTCGCAGTTCCCCCTTATGCACTGGACTATGTCGGAGCAGAGGGCAGAAGGGAGGGCTTTGCTGATTAAGAACTTGTGGGTCGGATCTTCCTCCGAGAAGGGCACTTCCTCTAACTCGTCTGCCGGCTCTGACATAGGTTGGATGTTCCCCTGGGGAATCTCAAGGGCCTCAAGGGAGAGGACGGGTCCTCCAGTCGAGGTCATATAGCATTTGCGGGTCGTTTCCTGACTTCCCCTCACTTCTCCCATGCCCGCTTTGGTGGGAAACTTCATCTTTAGATGGTAAGATGATGGGACAGCTTCTAAACTAGTTAGGCCCGGTCGACCTAGGATTACATTATAGGCAGCTTGGACGTCAACCACCATGAAATCCATCGGCTCCGTTCGGGTAGTAGGAGCTTTGCCAGCGGTTACGTCGAGGGTTATAACACCCTCGATCGTCACTAGCACTCCCATGAACCCATGGAGAGTGTAGCCGGTGGGCTTGAGCTTGTCCCTCGACAATTAGAGCCCTCGAAATGCCTCTAGAAAGAGGATGTTGACAGAACAGCCGTTACCCACTAGGACCCTCTCCACCTTGAAGTTGGCCATGTGGAGGTTGATCACCAATGCATCACGGTGGGGGGTTCGGACACCGTCCAGGTCATCATTCGGGAAGGTAACCGGGACTCCAAGACCTTTGGGAGGGGGGAGGCTATGCACGAAGTTCACTTCTCTGACGAAGGCTTTTCAGGAGGAGTTGGAAGTTCTTTCCATTGGGCCTCCGTGGATGAGGTGCAGGACGCGCTCTTCTTCAAAGTCGGGGTCTCCTCGTGCCTCTCGGGCCACTAAGAGGATCGACCCGGTCCTTCTTCACAAATCTGGCGAGCTGCTCTCTCTGAATGAGGGCTTCGATCTCGTATTTCAGGGCCTGACAGTCGTTTGTGTCCTGGCCATGGTCCCGATGGTAGCGACACCACTTCTCCTTATTCCTCTTATTCCCAAGGGTGTTCATCTTCGGGGCAGGAGGGAGAATTCCTTCTTTCTCGACTTCCATTAGAATGGTCGAGACATTGGCGTTGAAAGGGGTGAATCTCTCAAACCGTTGAGGGGGGCGGCGCTGACCCCCGTTGTCCTTTTGGAGCTTTTTAGCTCCCTCGTCTTCTGCAGTCTTCCTTTTACTTTCGGAAGACGACCCCTCAATAGTGGGGCGGTGCATAGCTTCCTTCGCCTGGATGTACTTCACGCTTCGGAGAAGAAGCTCGGAGAAGTCTCGTGGGGGCTTCTTGACCCGGGACGCCCGAAGGTCAGTGTTAAGGACATTAGACTGAAAGGCAGCTGAGGCGACCGACTGATCAAGGGAGGCGATGGACCTGGCCTCTGCGGTAAACCGCTTGACATAGTCCCTCGGTTTCTTGCCCTTCTTCTAACTAAGGAAGAGTAGCGAGATACTCGTCTTTTCGGAGCGGCGGCTGCTTACGAAATGAGTTATGAAAAGGGTCTCGAACTGATCGAAAGAGAAGATGGAGGACGGGGCAAGACGGGAGTACCATTCCCGAGCCGGACCTTTGAGAGTGGCCGGGAATGTCTTGCAGAGGAGGGCATCAGAGGCCTGGTGGATCATCATGAGAATTTTGAAACACTCGATGTGATCCACGGGGTTGGACTCCCCCGTGTATGTCTCAAACTGCGGAGGTCAAAAATTTGCCGGGACAGGGGCCTCCATGATAGTACGAGAGAATGGAGGCCTGCTCGGATGAAGGTTCCTCCCTCTTAGTTCCTCGTCCCTATCAAGTCGGCCAAGGCGCCTCTCCATCTCGTAGAGACGGCGGTAGATGGCGTCTTCCCTTCGACCGTACCATGGCAAGCCTCGAGACTCACTTCGTAAGAAGGGGAACGGGGGCTACGACGATGGTAGCTCGGAGACTGGTGAGGACTGGGAATGTGATCGAAGCTTGATGAGGACTTTGGGACCGATGGCGAGGGCTTCGAAATGGCTCGGGAGTGGGCACCCTCTGGATGTTATTGTTGTTGTTAGGCACGACATTGAGGGCCCGCAAGACTACCTCCTGGAAGTCTTGAAATTTTGCCCTGGTGATGGCTCCGTTCTGGTCCCTTTGGGCCTATCGACCAGCGGGAGAACGACTCTTCCTTTGATGGTATTGGGGGGACTCCCTCCGCCTCCTAGGAGAAGCGGACCTTCTGCGATCGTGGCGGCGAGGAGATCGAGCCTTTGGACGTTCTGAGCTGGAGCCCCCTTCTCGGGCCCGCTTCTCATCCAAACGGCGGCGAAGGTCTTCCTCGTTATGCCGGTTAATTATAATGTTGCGGAGATCTTCCGACAGCCTAGGGTTATGGGATGCCATGGAGTCGGTGGAAGGGTTATGTACCGAGATATGATCACGGTGAAGAGGTTGCTTCTAGGGATTAGGACGAGAGGTCCCTACGCCAGCATTTTGGGGCCCCGGTTGAGCCTGCTAGGTTTGAAGATTTTGAAGAAGAGGCTGCCCCTGCGGGAACGGCTGGACAGGTTGAGGAGGAAGCTGTCCTTGTTGCTGGATTGGTTGAATGGGTTGGTGAGAGCTTCCGGTGGTGGTGGAGGAATGGGAGTTGCTCTACGGTTGGAGGCCGTAGATCTCACTTTCCTTGGAGGCATGGCTGGAGGCTGTCTTGACTGGTGGAAGAGGTTGGATTTCTATTCGGGTGTTCCCACAGACGGTGCTAATCTGTTGCCGCTGAAATCGGTGTGAGGGCAAGCAGATAGATTTGTGGATTCGAAGGAAGGTGAATAGTCAAACCTGAACAACTTTACCGGAGTTTGACCGAGATCCTTTCGCCGTTAACCTGCAAAAAGTGCGAGACACCGGGGTTGATTCCGGCGTCGCACCCTCCGGATGCTCCTGTTCGTAATCTGTATGATTATGAAAGGGCTTTAATTGGCAAAAGATTCATTACCTGGTAATAGTGGGGAGGGAGGGGTATTTATAGCCGCTTTAAGAGTCTGTTTCGGGATAAGATCAAATCCCTACTTTCCGATGTAGATGGATAGAAGTGGTTAAAACCACTGTTTGAAGATAATCATGAATCTGAATCCTCTCCTATCCAGTTTGATTGGGTTTCCTACGTGTTAGAACCCGCACCTAGTAAGACGGATCCGTTTTCAGGGTTATTGGGTCCTGAATGGAGGCCCAACTTCTCATTCGGTCCCGCAAGCAAGTGAAATTACCATTTTGCCCCTACTGGTCTTAAGATTCGTGCCCTAATATGAACGGTTCCGATTTAACCATATTTTTAGTCATATCAAATTCAAATACTAATATTTGGTATTTTAAATATTGTTACAAAATAATAATAATTATTTAGTAAGATTACCACGAGTACTTGCCACGGGCCGTTAAATGTTTTCAATTTTAGTCTGCTACAAGAATCCAGAGACATATAGCAAAGCCAAAGTAGGACTACCCCAATCATGCGTGCCAACTAGACTCAGATCTTCAAAAGCAACAAGGAAACACATCTCATTACTGAAGAAGCATTGGGCAGAAGAAACTCACCCACAAAGTACAGGAAGAAAGCTCTGGCAACTTTCATTGCCACTTCAGGATTTAGCATAGCGGCATTGATCCATTCCTTCTGAAAATACTTCTTTAAGAAAGAGCAGCATATACCGTGAGATTTCCAATCTTGCGGTGTAATTTTTGCGAAGAACCTAGACTGGACAACATCGAAGGTGTATGCATCATCGTTACATGGCGGTACATCACCGACTCCAATAGATAATCCCGTTAGCATTGCCCAGTCTAAGGGGGTAAATCCCAACTCAGCACCTGGAAGATGGTCCCAACATCTCTCAACCAAAGCCTCAACAAGACACGTCGAGGACTTCTCTGTATCGATAGTAAAAAAATGGGACCAGTCGACATTGTCGATCAACTGCTTTATTAGAGGGACAGAGCAAACTAGCTTGGAAGCTTTTATCGGCCCCTTCCAATTTTCTCTGAATGTAACAAATCCACCGATAGGTTGCTCGGTAATCAGCTTATGTACGTGTTGTCCATCATCGACAACTCTGACCCTCTCTGATGGATCGCTATAATTGACAGGCGCAGTTGTTTCTTCTTCACTTCTGTTCTGTGATGGTGCGGATTCTGACCAACGCCTTGATTTACATTTTCCAATAAATCGCTTAATTAATTAAAACATTGCTGTTTTCCCGTATGTTGAGTACAATGAGAATTGAGAGGAGAGAAAAATTTAGATAGGATAGAATGAGAAGATAGGAGAGCACATACTCGTTCGGTCTTCAACCCTTCCAATTTATAACCTTTCGACACTAAACACAAAGGGTAAAATGGTATTTTTGTCTAAAGCATGGGAAACAATATCATTCCCCTGTAAAAAAGAACCAATTTGATTCTCACTCCAAACTTTTTTTTCCTTAATTCAAGGATGGGACAACATGTCCCGTCCCACCTAAGTTTTTTATTTTTATTTTTAAACCAAAGAGATGAGATAACATGTCTCGTCTCTCTCAATATTTCTTTAAAAAAACTGAGGGACGGAACAATCCCACGCAATTTTTTTAAACATATTTGAGAGGGACGAGACATGTTGTTTTGTCTCTTTGTTTTTTTAAACGCGCCATCGGACGATAAACATGTATCGTCTGACTGTAAAAATGTGAGAATATTATAGCAAACAACCACTGCAGACAATTTCCCTATTTTCTATTACTGTATCTGTCATTTTCTAAAAAATGAGAAACACCATTGTGGATGCTCTTATAATGAAGCTTTGAGCTCTGTAAGTCTTTGTTAAAAAAAATATGTATGTGTGTGTGTATATATATATATATATATATAGGGGAAAAGGGGTATGAGCAACTTGCTCATTTAGTAAATAAGCAATTGATGATGTGGCATACATGTGATTGGAAAATCCTTAAAAGGGTTTGTTGTCCAATGTATCACATGCATGCCACATAATCAATTGCTCATTTACTAAATGAGCAAGTTGCTCATATCCCTTTTACCTATATGGGAAATGCTCCATTGAAAACGGGTTTGTTTTCACGGGTTGGAAAACACCAATCTGAGCCGTTGGATCACTTTTGATCGTGATCAGCGGCTCAGATTGCCTCCGCCCATCACCCAATATCACTTAAGTGGCAGAGGGTTATTTTGGGAATTTCGTCTCAAATAACTTTTCGTCTGATTCGCTCTGAAAAAATGAATATAACCTAGGCCGTTGTTGGGAACAACGACCTAGGTTATAAAAAATTGAATTATAGGCCGTTGTTTGGAACAACGGCCTTGTTCTAAATTTTTATAACCTATACCGTTTTTCCCAACGATGGCCTAGGCTATACTCGTTCCCCACCAGGGCAGGAGTAGGAGAAGTAAGAGGTAGTCAAGAGATGGCCCGCAAGTGTTACATGACCTCCACCGGGGGTCCCGTCCTCTCCCTCAAGACTCTTGAGATTTCCCAAGGGAACGCCCAACCAATGTCCGAACCGGTGGATGAGCTGGAGGAAGTGCTCTTTTTCGAGCAAGATCCGAACTGCAAGTTCCTTATCAGCAAGACCCTCCCATCTGCTTTATGTTCCGACATAATCCAATGCATCAGAAAGAACCATGACCTCTTGCCTGGTCGGTTGCCGACATGCCAAGAATCTCCGAGGAGCTCCTCGTCCACCACCTAAGCGTTGCTCTGGGTCCAAACCGGTCCAACAGAAAAGGCGCAAATTTGCTCCAGAGCGCCAACAAGCCATAAAGGAAGAAGTGGACAAGCTCCTGAAGGCCCGATTCATACAAGAGGTTAACTATCCCGAATGGCTCTCTAATGTTGTTATGGTTAAGAAGGCCAACGGGAGCTGGAGAATTTGCATCGACTTCACGGACCTGAACAAAGCATACCCTAAAGATCTGTTCCCTTTCCCAAGCATCGACACCTTGATCGACGCTACTTCGGGCCATGAGCTGCTCAGCTTCATGGATGCCTTCTCCGGGTATAACCAAATCTGAATGTTCCCCCCAGATATCCCGAAGACCTCCTTTGTCACCGATCAGAGGCTCTATTGCTACAGGGTAATGCCCTTCGGGCTGAAGAATGCCGGTGCGACCTACCAATGCCTCGTCAACAAGGTCTTCCAGAATCAGATCGGTCGAAACATGGAAGTATATGTGGATGATATGCTTGTTAAGAGCACCCATGGGGCCGACCATGTTGCCGATCTGCAAGAAGCGTTCGATGTGTTGAGGAAGCATGATATGAGGCTCAACCCGAACAAGTGTGCATTCGGAGTCTCGTCGGGAAAGTTCCTAGGCTTCATGGTCAGCCAAAGAGGAATTGAGGCCAACCCCGAGATGATCAAAGCCATACTGGACATAGCTCCCCCTAAAAGTGTGAAAGAGGTTCAGAAGCTCACACGACGCCTCACGGCCATAGGGCGCTTCCTGTCTAAGTCAAGGGAGAAGTGTCTTCCTTTTTTCAAGGCCCTTAGGGGGGCTAAGGGCTTCGAGTGGGGTCAATAGCAGCAAGAATCGTTCGATCAGCTAAAGGCCTATCTAGTCAATCTCCCTCTCCTCAGCAAGCCTATTCCCGGGGAAACACTCTACCTCTACTTAGCTGCCTCCGAGCAAACCCTCAGTGTTGTCCTAGTGAGGGAAGAAGACAAGGCTCAGAAGCCCATCTAATATGTGAGCAAGGTACTTCGAGATGCCAAGCTCCGCTATCCAAGATTAGAGAAGATGGTGTACGCCTTGGTTATGGCAGCTAGAAAGCTCCGCCCTTATTTTCAGTTCCACTCGGTTGTCGTTCTTACCGACCAGCCGCTAAAGCAAGTCCTACACAAACCCGAGACCTCTGGCCGTCTAATGAGGTGATCGATCGAGCTGAGTCAGCATGACATATCTTACCAGCCTCGGACCGCAATCAATGCTCAGGCCTTAGCTGAATTTATTGTTGAGAGCACCATACCAGAGGTCAGTCAAGCAGCAGACGGGCCTCCTATCTGGACAGTGTATGTAGACGGGTCCTCTTGCACCGAATGGAGCGGAGCCGGGGTCATTCTGGTAGGCCCAGATGACTTCGTTCTCCAATACTCCCTCTGCATCAAATTTAAGGCCTCCAACAACGAAGCGGAGTATGAAGCCCTTATAGCCGGCCTCGGCATGGCTCGCAAGGCAGGGGCACAACGTCTCTGGATATTCAGTGACTCGCAACTGGTTGTGAACCAAGTCTTAGGGGAGTACGAGGCATGAGATAACCGAATGGCTAAGTACCTAGCCAAGGTCCAAAGTCTCATGACTTCATTCGAAGAAGCCCATATCCAGCGGATCCCCAAGAAAATTCCCAAGCAGATGCTCTCTTCAAATTGGCCTCCTCCTCCCTTCAAGGTCTCGAGCAGACCGTCCTGATTGAAGTGCTCCTAAGACCGAGCATAAAAAAAGAAACCCCCGACTCAATGGAGTCGTTACCCGTCCAACTTCAGGACAACTGGATGAAACCTTTGATAGAATTCCTTAAGGATGGGCTCCTCCCCGAAGACCCTAAAGAAGCCCGTCGAGTCCGAACGAGAGCGGAGTGGTACACCCTTGTTGAAGGAGTCTTGTACAAATGCTCCTACACCCAAGTAGACGGCAGACCCTACTTAAGATGCCTTTCCCCGGAAGAAGCCTCATATGCCTTTCAAGAACTCCACGAAGGTATAGGCGGAGCCCATTCAGGGTCGAGGTCCCTTGTCCGGAAAGTGTTAAACTACGGGTACTTCTGGCCTACCCTACTCCGAGATGCCGAGCAACATGTTCGGCGATGCAGCCCATGTCAGCAGCACTCCAACATTCGTCGCCTACCCCAAGCACAACTCACATCTCTATCAAGTCTGATTCCCTTCGCAATGTGGGGGATGGACTTGCTAGGCCCGTTTCCACCAGCCCCTGGTCAGCTCAAGTTCCTAGTGGTGGCAATCGACTATTTTTCCAAGTGGATCAAAGCCGAACCATTGGCTACAATTACAGAGAACAAAGTACTGTAGTTCTTTTGGAAAAACGTTATCTGTAGGTTCGGCGTGCATCGGGTCCTAATAACAGATAATGGAACACAGTTTACGGGGGCCGCTTTCCGATCCCTGTGTGAAGACCTCGCCATTCAGCAACGCTTCTACTCTGTCTCCCATCCTCAATCAAATGGCCATGTGGAAAATGCCAACCGGCAGATCCTCTCCGGTATCAAGAAGAGGCTAGATAAGGCGGCCAAAGGCTTATGGGCTGAACAGCTTTCCAACGTACTGTGGAACTACCGCACTACGAAACGGACCCCCACAGGTGAATTGCCATTTAATCTCACCTATGGGTCCGAAGCTGTGATCCCTTTGGAAGTCGGTCTACCATCTCCTCGCCTTATGGCTTATGAAGAAGAGCAAAATGCCAGAGAGCTTCGGACAAATTTGGACTTAGTTGATGAGCTCCGTGAAAGAGCTTCAATCCGCCAGCAAAACTACCGAAAAAGAATTGAGCAAGCCTACAACAAAAGGGTCCGTCCCACCCATCTCAAGGAAGGGGACTTGGTCCTCAGAAAACTAGCTATCTCCTTCCCAAGCCAAAAGAGTAAGCTAGCCCCCAATTGGGAAGGACCCTACAAGATCACCAAGGTAGTTCGGCCCGGGATGTACCGTCTTGAAGACCTTGAAGGCAGAGAGATACCCAGGACTTGGAATGCCGACCACCTACTGAAGTACCAAGAGAGCGCCTTAATGCCTCTCTGAGTAACTTCAAGTGTCGAGCCATTCCCATCTTTTCACTTGTATTTTGCTTCTTTATTTTTGTCATTGTAATAACGGCTTGCAACTTAGAAGCAGCGGATTAGCAGTTATCAATAAAGATCTTCTTTTCCCCATATTTTCCTTGTGAATTATTTTTATCTTTCTGTCTAAGGCTTTTAATCAAACTTACTCAAACTACGAGTACGGAGTCCAAAACTTGGCTCGAGTCCGCTTCGCAAGCTTGCCCTTAAGCGAGTTAGAAGTGGTTCGTCATTCGGAACTGTTCCCACAAACGTTAAAACTTACTCAAATGACGTGTTCGGAGTCCAAAACTTGGCTCGATTCCGCTTCACAAGCCCGCTCTTAAGCGAGCTAGAAGTGGTTCGCCATTCGGAACTGCTCCCACAACCGTTGAAACTTACTCAAACGACGTGTTCGGAGTCCAAAACTTGGCTCGATTCCGCTTTGCAAGCTCGCTCTTAAGCGAGCTAGAAGTAGTTCGCCATTCGGAACTGCTCCCATAACCGTTGAAACTCTACTCAAACGACGAGTTTGGAGTCCAAAACTTGGCTCGATTCTGCTTCGTAGGCTCGCTCTTCAGCGAGCTAGAAGTGGTTCGCCATTCGGAACAGCTCCCACAACCGTTGCAACTTTACTCAAACGACAAGTTCGGAGTCCAAAACTTGGCTCGATTCCGCTTCGCAAGCTCGCTCTTAAGCGGGCTAGAAGTAGTTCGCAATTCGGAATTGCTCCCACAACCGTTGAGATTCACTCAAACAACACGTTTGGAATCCAAATCACTTGGCTGGATAACTGATCGTTTCTACAACTATACTAGACATGGGAGAAGAGTACTTAGAGGAACTAACCTATGGTTCTTATGATTTGTTTAAAGATGAAGTAATTCTTCAAGAGGCTGCTCCCCACTGCAAGAAACGGGTTTCTCTTACAATTCACAGCGGACATAACATTGGAGGCTGCAAAAACCATAGCACTGCTTATCAATCTCAAGTTCACGAGGTTGACATTCCGAGCCTATAAGAAGGAAGATTTGCTTCTGATTCTGAGTAGTTGTCAAGAGTTGGAGGAGTCATACTTTGAATAAATGCCCCATAGCTTCACTTGACTGGATAACTGATGAAGATATTCAAGCATATGTTCCCGAGCTACTCGCATTCCGAGCTGCATATTAGGGAGAAACACCTTGATCAGACGGTCACGTCCACAAAACGACAAGATAGCGTTTTCTCGTGGTCCGCACCATCTTCTACATCGAGCAGGCTAGAAGTGGTTCGCCATTCGGAATTTCTCCCACATCCGGGGGGACCTGCTCTGGCAAAGATCGCTGGGCTCAAAGCTTGGTTCGGCTTCGCTTCTATCCCTTGCTCATAAGCGAGCTACAAGTGGTACCAAACAAATAACACAGTACTAACCAAACATGCAAACACACAAACGCTAAAGAGTAAAACAAGCCTTCACTTCTATTAAAGTTCAAAGGAACATAGGTTACAAGGCCAAACTACTCTACTACATGGGACTACAAAGACTCAAAGAGGCATAATTACAACAACTTATTCAGCGTTTCTTCGGAACAAGAACATTTCGGTTCAAAGACACCCGGGGACAGCGTCGCCTAACCTCGGAGCTCGTCTCTAGACCAATGAATCGAGACGACTCTTCACCTCTGCCTCTGACCGTGGCCCTAACCGAAGCGCCACTAGACGAAGCAGCCACTCCACTTTGAGTGTCCTCTAGACTCCGCCTAACGGCAGGCGAACGAGTCGCAAGCTCATAAAACGAGATTCCCCTCTCACGCTCTTCGCGAGTACACGACGTGCTTCTGATGTTAATCCTTTCAGGTTGAGGTTTGAGTCGGGCAACTTCCTCCTCGAGCTCAACGATTCGATCCTTCAGAGTAGCGTCCTTCACAACTATTTTGAAACGAGGAAGTTGAGCTAATCCTACGGCTCCAGAGCTGTCGGCTGTAATTCGATGAAGACGGGTCACCTCGATGCTTTTGTCGACTGTAACCCTCCTCAGCTCGTCAACCTTCGCCGTCAACTCGTCGCGCTCGACCATCAACTTACCCACTGCTGAAGCTAACTCCTCTTCCTCTGCCAAAAGTTCTTCTTCTGCTATCTTCAGGTCATGAACCTCCACCAGTAGTTCGCTTTTCTCCTTCTCAATGTCAAACAGCGTCTTCCTAAGAAACTCCACCTCGCCTTCAAGACGAACCACGCGAAATCGCTTCCGTAGTTGTTTTAGCTCGGAGAAATACTCCCTCGACATTGCCTTGAGATCCTCTAGATCTAACTTGCTTTTGAGGAAACACTCTCGGCTACGGAAGAGGGCCCGCTTCGCAGCTTTCAAATCAGCGCGAAGACGAGAGGTTTTGGCCGCTGAACTCGACTCGACAACCTGAAAAACGAAGGCATATCAACACGAAGAACAAGAGGGGATTCCCAACACTTAGCCAAATCTCAAGACAACTATTTTCAAGATTCAAAAAAGACTTCAACACTTAGCGAGGTTGCCAAAAACCAAATTTTTATTGATACCAAAAAGCGATGGCCAGTTCGCTACAAGGCAGTACAAGAAAAGAAAAAAGAAAAAAATATTTCAACTACAAGAGCAAGAAGATCATGGGGCCACCTTAGGCGGTAGGTCGAAAACAAGCACCTCGGTGGATGGCCCCTCGTCCTCCTTCGTTGTTCCTTGGGGGTCGGCTATGACCTGGTCAGCCCCTACTTTCGCCACCACAGCCTCGAGGTCAGCAGGAACATCGTCACCTTGTGGCTCATCCCATTCCTCTCCCTCGTCCTCTTCCTCTTCCCCTTCGGCTTCTTCCTTGCCACCAGGCCACAGCCTGTACCCCAGCCTTTCGAAGCTGGGGATTCGAGCCTCGACGTGATCGAGCGCTCTGGCGTAAGACAGCTCCATGTTCGCCGCTATGTGCTTCTTGGCCTCTGCCTCTATCTCCGTCCTCGCCTTCTCCACGGCCTCGGCCTGCTGCAGCTTCACCGCCTCCAAAGCCTTCGCCGGTGCAACCTTCTCCTCGGCTGCCTTTGCGACCTCCGAAGCAAGGTTTTCCTTCTCTTGCGCCAAAGCCACCTCAAGGTCGGCAATCTGGGCCGCCAGAGCGTCCGTGCGATGCTGCTCAGCTTCGAGTTGCTTCACAGCCCTCGCCCTCTCTGCTCGGTCCTTATCGCTGAGGGCCTTCAGTTCGCTCTCTTGCTCGGAATACTCCTCGAGAAGATGGCTGACGTGGTAAGTAGCCTGCACAAAGAAGTAGTTAGAACACGACAAAAACCGAGCTAAAGACCTAGAAAATCTTTGAGGAAAAATTCGGAAACAGCCAAAAGACTTACCGACATAAGTGACCGAGCAACCTCAAGGGCGTCATCGCCCGTCGTCACCGCCTTCAGCGCGGCTCGGTCCTTCGGGGTCGGTAGGTGTCGGACAGCTTGCACGCTCATCCTCGAGTCTCCCAAGAAGCCGTCGTGATTCTTCACCCCCCAGTTGGGGACGAACAGCTTCTTGTGAGCCTCGGTCAGGATAACCTCGGTCTGTTCGGTCAGTGGTGGGGCCTCAAGCGCCAGCACCGCCGAGACGGAAAAATCTTCACCTACAGGAGCAGATGGGGACGGCTGGACAACTACCTCCGAAGACGGTTCCCGAGGAGAAGTAGCGGCGACCGCTGAAGGTGCCTTGGTGGGTCGGCCAGACGAGGGACCCATGCTTGTCCTCTTCCTCTTCTTACCGTCGGTGGCTTTGCTTCTTTCGGCCATCATGCCCTTGAAGTCCATGTTCGGCGCCTCTGTCCAAGTGAAAAGGAAAGCAAGTTAGGAAAAAGTATGCAAGGCATTAAAGAAAAGAAAATCACAAAGTGAGATGTCAGGAGCATACTCGGGTCAATCGGATTAAGGCCCGACCCGTGCAACACCTCCACGTCATCTCCCTCCAACTCAACATCGGGAGACCGATCAGCTTGGTCGCCACCTCCACCTCGGCCGGGGTCAACACCGGCTCGGCCTTTGCGTACTTCGGCACATCCCCTTCCACCGGGTCAGGAAGTCCCATGCCGAGGGCCCCTTTATCAGGAAGAACTTCCCATTCCACGACTTTATTGAGTCGGGATTCTCTATCAACTTAACTCCCTTTCGAGGCGACAGGTAGTAGCGAGACTCGAGCTTGCTTATCCTGTTGATTCGGTATAAACTTCGGAGGATGACGAGCTCCGGCTCCACTTCGGCAGTTCGGCATTGAAGTAGAAAGCCGAGCACGTGACGCCAGGTGTTCGGCATAAACTATATGGGAGACAGACCGTACCACCGAAGGACTACCATCACGAAGGGATGAAGGGGAAAGCGCAGCCCGGCGTTCAGGGCGTCGTAGGTGAAGACGCATGTGTTCGGGGGGAAGACGATGTTTGCTCGCACCCCGGGGCCGGGAAGAACCAGTGTGTACTCCTTGGGGATGGCGAAACCCTTCCTGATCCGAAGTAGATCCCGCTCGGTTAGCACCGAGGGGAGGTCATCCACCTCGGTGACCTACCTCGGATCGTTCTCCTTGTTGGTCACTGCACGACCAATGACAGCCTTAGTCAGCAGCTTACCGCTATACTGCTTTATCCCGGCGTGTCCGGACAGCAGGGTCGGCATCCGACCTGACTCGCCCGCTCCTCTCACGGTCTCCACCACCTCCTCAACAACCGAGGACCGAACCACTTCCTTCCCCTTCTCATTCCTTCGGTTCGCCACTTCTCTCCCCTCCTCGGCATTCCGACCTACCAAGGATGATGCCTCACTACCCGAGGACACTCGTGACATCTCTAATAAGCAACTGAAGTTAAATAAACTTACCTTTGATTTGACATCTATGGTTGGAAGAAGTTCGCTGGAAATCGCCTGGCCTTCGCGACAGCTAGCATAACCGCCCTTGAGCTCAAATCTCAGCTAGCAGAGCAACTCGAGAGCAAAAGTAAAAACTTGAGAGTAAAAGTGAAAGAATGAGCTAAGGGGTGGGGGGTGAGAACTTATAGCAAAAGAGAGGCGATGGTTGGACTTTTGTAACGTTTGGAGGCCCATTAAGGGAGATAAAACGACAGAATAGAGAAAGCTGCGACAGTTCAGAGGAAGGTCGCGACAGTTTTCTTAACATCGCAGTTCGGCGACCCGTAACCTGCCGAGCCACCGAGGCACTCTGCCGAGCTACTGGGGCACCGACCTCCACATATGGAGAAAATGCCGCCGAGTCACTTTCACCATCTGATTGTCCCAAAATTTGTGCCCAAATCTGATGGACGATTCAGATCACGTCACGCCCACAAAACGACAAGATAACGTTTTCACGTGATCTGAACCTCCAACTTCGAAATCCGCGCCATGATAAACGTACCGGATCCAGCCACGTGGCTCAACGGCTTGTACTGAGCCGAGCCACAAAGACACTCTGCCAAGCTAACGTGGCACCAACCTCCACATATGGAGAAAAATTCCACCGAGCCACTTTCACCGTCAGATTGTCTCAAAATTCGTGCCCAAATCTGATGGACGATTCAGATCACGCCACGCCCAAAAAATGACAAGATAACGTTTTCTCGTGATCTAAACCTCCAACTTCGAGATCCGCACCATGATAAACGTAGCGGATCTAGCCACGTGGCTCAACGGCTCGTACTCAGCCGAGCCACAAAGACACTCTGCCGAGCTACCGGGGCACGACCTCCACATATGGAGAAAAATGCCGCCGAGCCACTTTCACCGTCAGATTGTCTCAAAATTCGTGTCCAAACATGATGGACGGCTCAGATCACGCCACGCCCACAAAACAACAAGATAACGTTTTCTCATGATCTGAACCTCCAACTTCGAGATCCGTACCATGATAAACGTACCGGATCCAGCCACGTGGCTCAACGGCTTGTACTAAGTCGAGCCACAGACACTCTGCCGAGCTACCGGGGCACCGACCTCCACATATGGAGAAAAATGCCGTCGAGCCACTTTCACCGTCAGATTGTCTCAAAAACGGTTCAGATCACGCCACGCCCACAAAACGAAAAGATAATGTTTTCTCGTGATCTGAACCTCCAATCTCGAGATCCACACCATGATAAACGCACCGGATCCAGCCACGTGGCTTAACAGCTCGTACTGAGCCGAGCCACAAAGACACTCTGCCGAGCTACCGGGGCACCGACCTCCACATGTGGAAAAAAATGCCATTGAGCCACTTTCACAATCAGATTGTCTCAAAATTCGCGTCCAAATCTGATGAACGGTTCAGATCACGCCACGCCGACAAAACGACAAGATAATGTTTTCTCGTGATATGAACCTCCAATCTCGAGATCCGCGCAATGATAGACGCTCCCGATCCAGCCCGTGGCTCAACGGCTCGTGCTAGGCCGAGCCACCGAGGCACTCTGTCGAGCTACCGGGGCACCGACCTCCACATATGGAGAAAAATGCCACCGAGCCACTTTCACCGTTAGATTGTCTCAAAATTCGTGCTCAAATCTGATGAACGGTTCAGATCACGCCACACCCACAAAATGACAAGATAACATTTTCTCATAATCTGAACCCCATCCTCGTGATTCGCGCCATGATGAACATTCCAGATCAAGCCACCGGGGTGCTCGCCCGAGCTACCTGGCCCAACGACTCGACCCGATCAAGCCACCTAGCCCAACGACTCGACCCGATCTGCCGAGCCACCGGGGTGCTCGCCCGAGCTACCGAACAGCTTAGCCGAGTCACCGAGCTACTAAGAAGAAGAAGACGAGTTACCGAGCCACCGAAGTGCTCAGCCGAGCTACCAAACAGTTTAGCCGAGCCACCGAGCTACTAAAGGAGAAGACCGACCTGCCGAGCAGCTGAACAGCTACGACCGAGGTACCGAGGTACCGACCTCCACATATGGAGAAAAATGATGCCGAGCTATCCCAGCCGTTGGATCATTTTAAAAAATGTGCCAGAACATGATGGACAGCTCAGATCACGCCACGCCCACAAAACGACAAGATAGCGTTTTTTCGTGATCTTAGCTGCCCTCCTCGTGATTCGCACTGTGATGAACGCTCCAGATCTTGCCACATAGCTCAGCAGATCATTACGTACCGAGTCACCGAGCTACCGATGATGGGGTGCCGAGGTGCCGAGGCACCGACCTTCGCTTACGGAGAAAAAGCCTGCCGAGCTACTTCAGCCGTCCGATCCTTCTGAAATTCGCGCCCTACGCTGATGAAGGGCTCAGATCGTGCCACGTCATAAATCGGATTAAAATTAATTTTTATTTATTAAAAGCGAATTATTTATCTAAAAATTGTGAAAAAATGATTAAAAATTCAGGAAAATTAATTTAAAAATTCTAAAAAATAATTATAAGTTCGGGGTAATATTTTTGAGCCCCTTGGTAAATAATTATTGTTTAGAATAGTTAATTAAGACCCCCGAACAACGAATCACCACTTCGCAAAATTAAATAAATTTTCTGAAAAAATAGATAAAAATTGAGAAAAATCACCAAAGGTTTAGGAAAGCTCAAGAATAACCTTGAGCATGCAACCAGCTCTGAAAATCACCATAATACCTCATACAAAGATTCGACACCCCTCATTTGGACTCTCATACAATTCCGCAAGCCATTAAAACAGTAAAACTACTTCTCAAAGGCTGATTAAACTCAGTCTTTGGGAGTGGGGGCTCGTGATATGGCTAAAAATAGGATTAAATCGGAACCGTCCAAATCGGATGCGAATTTTAAAAATCAAGGGTAAAATGGTAATTTCACCTACAAACGGGTCTGAAGTGGATACTGGGTCTTTTTTTCCAAAAGCCCAATAACCCGCGAACGGATCCATCTCAACTGAGTGCGGGTTTCAATCCGCAAAGAACCCGGTCCAGCTAGATAGAACTAGGGTTTCTGATTATACTTAATCAACGGTCCTGATTCGCTCTATCCTTTCACTGGGAATTAGGGATTTCATCCCAAAACTGGTCCATATGGCGGCTATAAATACCCCCAACCCCCACCATTAACATGTAATCAATCTTTTTCCAGTAAAAGCTCATTCATAATCATTTCTGATTACTGACTTGAGCATCGGAGGGTGCATCGCCGGGATCAACCCCGGTGTTTCGCACTTTTTGCAGGTTAACGACGGGAGATAACGGTCGAACTTCGGCAGAAAGGTTTCAGGTTTGGCTATTCGATATCCCAAAGAATCCACAAATTCTATCTGTTTACCCCCACACCAGATTTAGCGGTAACACCAGGTAATCAAGATTTTTGCTATTAAACCGTAATTTACATCTCTGGTTGCTGACTTGATTGTCGGAGAGTCTGTCACTGGAAAAACTCATGGTGTTTCAGGCTTTTTGCAAGTTTTCAGCAGTCAACAACCAACACAACTACCACTAAATCCACAAATTCCAATCAAAAACTAGCATCTCATCAAGATCAGATCAACAACTCAAATATGAAATTTTTACCAAATACAAGAACTCATCATTTGTTTTTCTCACACCAGAATTCAGCACCATCAGGATCCATGTTTCATATTCAAAAACACAGATTCATAAAAAATCCTAGAATTCGTTGAGTTTGCTGGCGATCAGTTGAAGAAGCTCTGATGGAAGTTGAGTCCAATCTCTTCTTTCTCCCTCAATTATGGTCATGTTTAATTTCCTTGGTATGAGTTTCTAGGATTTAAGATTATGGGAGGTAGAAGTGTCGACCACGCTGTGCCCAGTTTATAAGTCCATGTGGAATTAAGAAAAGGGGTAGAGAGAAACTATGTAAATTCACCTAAATTCTCTGTGAGGTTAGAAGAGCTAAACTTTTCATTAGATTAAAAATTAGTTGTTATTAAATCTTAACTACTGACTTTTTTTTCTCATCTTCTGATCGGGTTTGCAGCATTTCAGACATATTTTTCTTAGGTAATGCTACGCCTACAACCTTTACATCCTTACAATCTTAGGTGACATAATCTATTGAAGATGTGTACAACTATTACAACCTACTGTACAATATGTTTTCAATGAGATTGTGTTACCTAAGATTGTAAAAGAAAAGGTTGTAGGTGTAGCATTACACTTGTTCTTTTACTATGCTAGTGCAAATGTGAGGGTGAATGTGCAACACCCTGCAAAATTGAGTAATGACAATTTTGCTCACGAATGTTAAGCACACGTATTTTGTACTGTTACGAGTAATATTCATAACGTATTTTTATATAAACATCATACGTATTTTGTATTTCGATTAATTATATGTTTTTTGTTTTCTCAACTCATTTGAATCCTTTTTTTAGCCAAATCAAAAAAATTAATTTTAATTTTTGTGTTTTTACGCACATTGCACGTGTTTTTAATACACGTGTCGATTACGTAAATTTCACCATTACGCGAAATGTCCGTAACATGATCAAAATATATATTTTTTCGTATGTTATATCTCGAGTACTTATAAACATTTCCTCGTTAATCAAATCTATTTCATATTTTGAATATTTTTATGTGCATTTTTACTTATGAAAATTTCTAAGATGACAAGCACATTTTTTATTCTCATTTTATTTGTCACAAATTATATTATTTATTTTCTAATTAAAATCCATAGGCCCTAATATATTTTAAAAGCTCAGTGAAAACTAATTGCAAAATAGAAGCCCATGATAAAATTATATATTAAATACACATTTAAATTTGTCACCACACTTGTCATGTAACAAATATATACAATTGGACTATAAACAAATAATGAGAAGTGTGTGCACGTAGAGTGCACATGGGGGAAAGCCAAGGGTTGGTCGGTTAGAATGAGAAAAGGTGGGGGTTTGCGGTTTTGTTTTTATGGTGGGTGTTTAATTTTAACAATGGACATTTATATTTAGGTATTGGGTGTCTCTTCATTCACTCATTTGACCCTATAAATATCACCCCTTACTTCATGAACTTTACACCAAAAATCAAAAGAAACTAACGAGAAGAAAATAAAGAGAGAAAAGAAAGAAAGTGTGGCTTGAGTTCTTGCTTTGAGGAAGGAGAGCTTTCAGTGCTTGCTAAGGAGGAGAAGGTTAGCATCTTGTTAGAGCTAGGAGCAACATCTAAGGAGTTTTCTTACATTTTTTCTTTCTTCAACTAAGGTTGGTGACTTCTTGAACTTTCTAAAATATAGTATCATGCATGTATAGGAAAATTTATATAAAATTGTTTATACATATGAGTTGTGGTTAATTTTGTGATAATGTTATTGAGAATGTTTAATAAATATGATTGTGAAAGGAAATGCATGCTAATTGAAAGATTGTTATGTAGATAAGTTGAAATGATATTGTTTGGGTACATGGTAATACATCATAATTAGATTAAATAAAATGGATATAAATTTGTATACAAAGTTGCTAAATCATGAAAAAAAGTTACTATTTTGAATTTTGTTTGCACATCAGAAAATCATGTTTAATAAAATAGTTGGAATCTAGAACTAAAACTTTTTTAGAGTATTTTGTATGTGTCAGAAACATCCTTTTAAAATTTCATAAGATTTGGAGGTCGTTTACTATTTTAATAAAATCTAAACTTAGAATTGGTTGGCAGTTGACTAGTTGCTGGAAATCTGTACACATTGAGAAAAGTCAAAACTAATAACTTGAAGTAGACTCATTAACCTTTCTGTAAAGTCTAAGAAATCAAATTTTCACAAAGAAATGAATTTATAACGAATTTTACAAGACTATACAAGTGGCAGTATTTCAATATTTCGATCTTATTGTAGATTTCGAAGATTTCAGGGCTATAGATACAATATTTTGGATAAACTTATAAGTAAGAAATTGTAGTAGACTTGTATACCTTTATTTTGATCTAAAAAACACAAAGTTTCATGAAGTATATAATTTTCTATGATTTTTACAAGAAGTATAAACTGCAATTTTCTTGTTTTGAACTTACTGTTTTGCAAATGAATTTAGATGAAATAATTGATGATGATTCTAAGTGTTTTTAACTAAAAAGTTATAGTAGAATCTTTTATGAAAATAAGGAATCTATCTTTTGAATATAATTGAGATTTATAATTAAAATATGGATGAGCATGACAGGAGTTTTATTGATCAAAATGAATTTTGTATTTGGAATATATTATTGAAGAATAAATATATGTGAAAATGAGTTTTGTTAATCAAAGGGACTTGGTAATGAATTGTTGGTTGTGTGATCAACGAAGAAATGGTTACTTGATAGTTAGTAAACAATAATGAATTAAAAGATTTGAATGAAATTAAGATTATAAGTTATAAGAGTATGCGTACCCCATAATGTTGAACATTGCAGATGTTCGTCTAGAGACTAGGCGAGACCCTTAGTAACCGTAATTTGTGATTAAATGAGAATTTGAGGAGTAACCAGTGTGGGTTGACTCTCTCTTTGAGAAGTAGCCAGTGTGGGCTAACTTTCTCTCGTGTTGATTTAAGTCCGATTGGGTAAGCTAGCTCTAGGTTATGATAACTTAAAACTAAAACCTAAGGACAAGCACTACGGAGATATATGATGAAGTATGGGCAAACATGAGTATGAGGGTCTAGATGGCGCGGTGGGAGGTATCTCCAGAATTACCGGGGTTGAGGCTCGCGGTGAGGGATATTACTCCAGAATTACTGGGATCGAGGCGACGTTTGTAGGGTGTTTGTGTGACGAGGTACTGATAACAGCGCGGTGGGGGTTTCGTCTCCAGAATTATCCAGGTGTTAGGCGTGATGGTCGAAAATTGCTCGCGATGGGAGAACGACTTTCAAAAATTACCGGGGTCATAGCTTGCAGTATGGGTATTCGCCTCCAGAATTACTAGGTGTGAGGAAGTGTGTCCAAAATCACTTGAAGTGGGAGTGCGATACTCAAGAATTATCGGGGTGGTACTAGATACATACATTAGTCATCGTAGTAGTAATTCATGGCGATGGATTAAACCCTTTAATGTGGAGTACGTAAGTGCTTACCCTCGGACCTATGTAGGATGAGGTGTATAGAATCTGAACAAGTTTGAATTAGTGTCATTGTAGTATAACATCTGCATTAAGCATTAAGTCATATCATACACTGACATATTTAGGATAGTCACTCTTTTACACTTTATTTATGCATTCAAGTTTGTGATTGCTAAAATAAGAGATTTCGTTATATTACAACATAGAGAGGATCGCTATTTATAACATTACTTCGGTTGCAAGCAACTGACGTGCTCACAGATTTTTCAGTGCAGGACTCGGATTGGCAAGGACTTAAATGCGATTGATGATAAAGAGTATATTTATGATTAAAGCTGTTGATGTTAGAGTTGTAAATATTTTCATGTTGTAATTTATTTTACATCCGTTGTGTAATTCTAAAATAAACAATGTGGATAAATAAAAAGTTTTAATTTCATTGTAAAATTGTACGAAATGAAGTAAAAGATCCTACTGTACTACGAATTACATATAAATAGAATTCAGGGTGTTACAGTTAGTATCAGATCTTATCGATTCGGGTCATGCACTACCCAAAACAGGACCCGATACCTTATTGTTCTAAAAATTGGACCCAGACCCGACCCGTGAGAACCAGGTTCGGGTCTGGTTCATACTTTAAAAAACTATCCGTCAGGTCCGGTAGTGGAGAATAAATATTTGCACCTAAGTATTTTTGCACCCGATAGCTTACGGTTCCAACATTTTTTGCACTTAAGTACATTAATAAAATTATATTTACACATTTATCTTCAACAATTACTATTTACATGTATATTCTTATAACAATATTATTCAAATTCCATATTTGGGGGTATTTTTTAACGGATTCGGATCCGGGTCGGCTCTAATTTGAGTGG
Source organism: Hemerocallis citrina (assembly GCA_017893485.1). Lineage (NCBI taxonomy): Eukaryota > Viridiplantae > Streptophyta > Magnoliopsida > Asparagales > Asphodelaceae > Hemerocallis > Hemerocallis citrina. Next base: position 206,081,043 of record CM030367.1, on the reverse strand, counting down.
ACTCGGTCCTGGAAGTGTATCGGGTCTTATTTTAGGACCCGAACCGGACCCATATAGATCGGGTCAGTTCCAGTCCAATGCCCTGTCCAGGTATCAGGTATTTATACCAATGCTAATGACAGGTGCTGCTAAAAAACGACCACTGTTATTAGATCCATTATGTTAATAGAATATTCCTAAAATATTCTTCTTATTAGGTTAAGAAACTTCTAAAATAACAAAAAAAACACATTTCTATCTCTTTAAATGTTTCTTTTAATATCCTAATCTTATTTACTCTTCTCCATATTCTCAGTAAAACTAAAACTTAATTTCCTTCAATTTCTATTCACTTTCTTACTTAACTTATTTCCTCTTGTTCTTCTCCTCTTTGAAAATATATATAATTTCTAATATTATAATGTGAGAGTTGGAGTTGTTGTTTGTAAATGTACCAACTTATGTGTATCGCACGTACATAACTAATACGAAGTAGGACTTAAGTTCGAGGCTAGACTACTTCAGAATTTTTTTACTTTAAAAATATATATATATTTATTAAGACATGCATCGCATATGTAAATTACTAGTTCTTTAAAACAATATACCTACCTAAAGAAAGAAAGAGTTAGCAAAAAAAAGTTAAAAGATAACGGCAAAATAGTTATTTTAAACATATTTCTGTCCAAAACTCTATTTCCGTCCAAAATTTAACACCAAATAAGGTCATGTGATTTTTTGGATTATATTAAATACTTGTAGTTGCCATTTTCAAAATAAAAATAACTACAACTGCTATTTTATAAATATTGAGGGTGCGTTTGGATCAGGTTTTAAAAATAGTTTTCAGTTTCTAAAATCAAAATATAGGGTAATTTTGTTTGGATACCAAATTTTTTGAAAACTCATTTTAAAATTTCACACTTTAAACCTGTTTAAAATGAGTTTTTTGAAAACAAAAAAAACTTGATTTCTGAGATAAGCTTTTTCATTTCCCAACTAGCATACTGTATTTATATATACATATGTATATATGTATACATTATGTACGTATACAGTATGTATGTATATGTATGTATATATAACAGTGTGTATATTATTATTATTATTATTATTATTATTATTATTATTATTATTATTATTATTATTATTATTATTATTATTTTATTATTATTTTATATATATACTATTATTATAATATGTTATTATTATTATATATACTATTATTATGATGTATTACTATTATATATTATTATATATATTATTATATAATATATTATTATTATAATAAATTGTTATATATATAATTATAATATATTATTATTACATATATATTATTATAATTATTTTATATTATTATATATCCGTATGTATGTATGTATGTATGTATGTATGTATGTATATGTAAATAGCATGTATGTATCAGAGTATATATACTGTATATACATACAACCACACTCATACATACATTATATATAATAGTATACAATATAAAGTAATTATGTATATACATCTATATAATAAAACACAAAGAAAGCTATAAAGTGACTCTCCTTCAATCCCTCCAAAAATCAACGATCCAGATTTAATCTCACAAAACATATTCCCCCCCCCCCCCCCCCCCCCAAAAGTTTCCCCCCAAAACTCAAATTCAAATCCCCCACAAAAAATAACTCCTATATTTATTTAATTTTTTTCTCCCTCTCCCTCCCTCCCTCCCTTTTCTATTCAAAAAATTAAGAAAATAAAAATTTTATTTTTTTTTTAAATTAAAATTTAAAAAACTAAATAAATTAAAACTTTTAAAACTTTAAAAAATTAAGAAAATAAAAATTTTAATTTTTTTTAAAATAAAATTTTTTTTTAAAATTAATTTTTTTTTAAAAATTAAATTTTTTTTAAAAATTAAAAATTAAAAAACTAAAAAAACTAAAAATTTTAAAACTTTAAAAATAATTTTTTAAAAAAATCAAAAAAATCATATGATATGTTTTTTTTTTCTCTATGTTCGCTATTCCAATTAATTTGCTGGAGTTCCTAAACTATTTTATATAATCAAGCAAGGTGTACCGTTCCAAAGACGTGTCGTAGGCACGTGTCAACGGGCAAACCTAGTATATACATAAATACGGATTATATATATACATGCATACATACTGTATACAGTTTACCAAATGCCCTTTATACTTTAATTTTGAAAAAAACTATTTTATGAAAAAAGTTCACCGAACAATACTTTGTTTTCGAAAATCGCAAAAAACAACTTTAGAATATTTTTTTCCAAAAACTATGTTTGAAATGAATTTTCAAAGCTACAAACCAAATGCAGCCTAAACCTTTTAAGTGTTATTACCAAAAATATCCTTAATATTATTAGTGTACTTATCATTCTTATTTTATTATTTAGATAACTAGTAATTTATACGTGCGATGAACGTTTTAATACATACATATATATATATATATATATATATATATATATATATAAACTAGATTTGCCCGTGGGCACGTACCTACGACACGTTTTCAGAATGATACAGCATATGAAAAGCCTTGTAAACCACAATTATATAGCTCAATTATATAGTAAATCCACAACAGTAAATCCACAATTATACACACACACACACACACACACACACACACACACACACACACACACACACACACACACACACACACACACACACACACACACACACACACACACACACACACACACACTAGGTTTGCCTGTTGACACGTGCCTACGCCACGTCTTCGGAACGGTGCACCTTGTTTGATCATATAAAATAATTTTGGAGGTCCAGCAAATTAATTGAAGTAGCAAACATATAGCAAAAAACATATTATATGTTTTTTTTGAATTATTTTTAAAGTTTTTAAAATTTCAAATTTTCAAATTTTCAAATTTTCAAAATTTTAAATTTTTAAATTTTTAAATTTTTAAATTTTTAAATTTTTAAATTTTTAAATTTTTAAAATTTTTATAAAATTTTTAAATTTTTATTTTCTTAATTTTTTGAATAGAAGAGGGAAGGAGAGAGAGAGGAAAAAAAATTAAATAAATATAGGAGTTGTTTTGGGTGGGGGATTTGAATTTGAGTTTTGGGGAAAAATATTTGGGGGGAAAATATGTTTTGTGGGGTTAGATTTGGACCTTTAATTTTTGGGGAGATTGAAGGAGAGCCACTTGATAGCTTTCTTTGTGTTCTATTTTATAGATATATATATATATATATATATATATATATAGTGTGTGTGTGTGTGTGTGAGAGAGAGAGAGAGAGTGAGAGAGAAAGAAAGAGAGAGAGAGATAATTAAATAAATCAAGGAGTTATTTTGGGGGGATTTGAATTTGAGTTTTAGGGAAAACTTTGGGGAGGATGTGTTTTGTGAGGTTAGATCTGGCTCTTTGATTTTGGGAAAATTGAAGGAGAGCCACTTGATATCTTTCTTTGTGTTTTAATATATATATATATATATATATATATATATATATATATATATATATATATATATATATATATATATATATATACAAGGTAAAAATTTTGACATAGTCTGATCTCAAACCTGAGACATCTTTTATATTAGTTATGCACGGACAATACACATAAATTGGTAAATTTACAAACGACAATCTCAATTCTCTCATTATAATAATTATAGATATGCCTCGTGCATACTTGGAGATGCTAATTGATAGAATTTGAGAATTTCAAAGGTCCAACTTAGTCCAAGCCACACAAAATTAATTGGCATTCCACTACTAATTAAGTAGGGATGGTAACCGGGCTGGGCTGACCCGTGACCCGCTCGCCAAACTCGGCCCGTTAAAAAATGGTTCGGGTCCAGGTCGAACCCGTGAGTCTAAGCGGGTCGACCCGGGTCATCAAAATATGGATTTCAACCCGTCGAACCCGGCCCGTGAACCCAGTGAATAGTGCCAAACCCGCTTGCCATCCCGCGGGTCGTCCCGCGAGTTTCGAACTGTTAGACCCGTACGAGTCAAACGTTCGACCCGCGGGTCCAATGTTCGACCCGCGCGGGTCCAATGGTCGAATTCACAGCTTAACGACTGTTATAGTCGTTTTTTTTTTATAAAAAAATTTCCTATAAATACCCCTTAAACCCAAACTAAAAATTCCACATCTAACTATACCAGTACAAAATTGGGTGTAGTTTTCTAAAATTTAGCCAAATAACGAAGATAAACATATTTCACTAAAGAACTCTAGCAGATTTCCTTCTTCCCTCTACCCTAGATCGCTCAGATCCGATCTCTCCCTTCCCTTTTCCAACCCCCCTCTTTTGTTAAAGTTTTTGGCCTCATCCAGTTCTCCAAACCCTTTTCCTATTCGCTTCCCCTATTTGTTTGACCGACCTTTTTTCCCTTCCCTCCGGCACTGTCCCCGGCGCTGCTGCCGCATTCTGCGCCTACCCTCTAGTTCCCTCCGCTGTAGCCACTGTTCCCTCTCTGGAGCGAGAGGTTCTTTCACCCTCAACGCTCAGCGAGATCACTATTCTCGTCTTTCGCCAATTCTCCCCTGAGATCTGAAGTTTCGAGCAGTATCCCCATCTCCTCCTGCACCGCTCTGGCTGCCACCGTCTGACTTCGCTCCTCCCAGCCTAATGCCCTGTAGCCCATCAATGTGAGTTTATTTTATTGTTCCGATTTGTGGTGGTTTAATCGTCTCCTTCGATGTGTTGAGATCCTGTGAGTTTTCTTCACCTCAGTTCTACTGATCACACCCCTATTAGTCTTTGAGACTAGAGGATCTAACTCCTCCTCTTTGGCGCCATGGTTCCTTCTCTAAGGAAACAGTTACTCTTCTCCACTACCTTCTAAGCGATGCATCTATCTCTCCACTTCTCCATCTTATTTTTCTTATCCTTACTCCTATCCCCCCAGTTTTCTTCTTACTAATTCCCCACTTTGGTTCATATTCAGATTCCTTAATTCCCCTTTTCCCTTCCCCTTCTTGCACCTTTTTCCTATCATCCCAGTATTTTTCTATCCCTAATCTCTACAGTACTGGTTAATCATTTCAAAAAAAATAATTATATATATATATTCCATTGGGCCTTAACTCTTCTGTCTTTGTCTTGGGCCCACAGTGATGGAAACCCCTTGGGTTGAAATTGTAAAAAGAAATAAAAAAAGGAAAGATCGGATGTTGGGCCGGTCGCTCTTGGGCTATCTAAGCCCACTTTCGGGAAAGCTCTAGGGCATTCCTCTATCCTCTCATCCTGCCCTTTCTATCCACCTACCTTTTCATCTTCTAAAATCTCGCTCCCTTCTTCTTTTCATCGCTCCCTTATCTGCTTCCGGTGCCTTCAGCCGGGCCATCTGAAATACTCCTGCTCTCTCAAAATGAAGTGTTTGTTTTGCCTTAAATCGGTACATGCTCGTCACCGCTGCTTTGCCCTTCAACATCTCTTGGGTCTCACCTTAGGAGCACCTATCTTCGAACAGGTGCTCTCAGCTCTAGATTTTCCCGCTCTTCAACAGAAATTGGCTGAGGAGCACTCCTTCAAAGCTAAGAAACCCAAGTTAGCTTCGAAGTCGCCTTTCCTCCCTACCCCCCTGTATCGCACCGTATTGCTGACGCCGTTCACCCTTCCCTCCCGCCTACGGCTACCCCACATTCTCTAACTTCCAAACCTATTGTAACTCAAGTGTTCATCCCTTCTCTGGAACTATCTGACAAGTTGAAGTTTTTTGATACCTATGGTGCAGTCTCCTTCAGCGGAGGTGTGATCCCCAATTTGACATTAAATTCTTTCCTCTGCAATTCCTGCAATGTAAAAGATTGGGAATGGGTTTTCAGCACTTGCTCTAATGGAGACGCTGTGATCCACTGCCCCTCCCCTAAAATATTAGAGGAATTGATTGACAACTCCTCCCTATCCATTGGGGTGATCTCTCTCACCATTCGGAAGTGGGCGCAACATAGCATTCCTCCCCATGTGCTAAGCCCCTCTCCCACCAAGGTCACTCTTTTAGGATTACCCCCTTTCTGTGAGTCGCTCCGGCTTGTCAGCGACATGTCCAAATGCATCGGTGAACTGATTAGCATCTCATCTTCAACGATGTTAGCTTATGGGTGTCTTCAAGTGGAGGCAATTTTCCATTGCCCTAAGGCACAAGACCGGATTGAGGTCTACTCCTTGAGAGATAGTAAAACCTCCTTCACGGTATCAGTGCAATATCATGATTCTGCTAATCAAGGTGTTTCCCTTCCTTCACTCTCCGCTGAAGCTCCGAAAACAGCTTTCATGCCTCATACTCTTCCGACTACCTTCAATCAGGGTTCCTCTTCCCTCTCTAAGCTATCTTCGGCCAAACTTAAGGGTCCTCTTAAAGAAACTGCTCGAAAGAAGTTCCCCCATCTTCATAAGAACTATGCTTCCCCAAGCAATTCAAAATTTTCTCCCTCTAAAGCTCCCAACCTAGTCTAGATCAATCCAGACCTCTCCTCTCAGCTAGCTAGTAGGTCATCAGCTCCTCCTACTGCCTTTTTGGCTGTCCAGCAACCTTTGCACTCTCAGAAGGTCACTCCGAAGCCACCTGCAATGGAGAGTGCCCTTATTTCACACCCTCTTAGCTCCTCTCTAGAAATCCCCAAACTATCAGCCTCTGATGCACATTGGCCCTCCTGGGAGATCAACCCCTATTATGCTTCAGATTGGGACAAATTTCTGAGGATGGCTCACCATTCCAACCCGTGTGAGTCAGCTTCGGTCCCTCCCCCCCTTAAAAGACAGGAAGCCACAACCCTCGCAAGCTGAAGCTTGGATCGATAATGATAACTTGCTCGCGGAAGAGGAATCAGAGCTGAATCTCTCACATTCACTCCAGAAGGTCCATCCTAAACTCGTCTCTTTTAATTCACATCAATATGTTTTTTGCATTAATTACTCGCATTTCGGTATTCCATTGCGAACTAGCTCTCTTTCTCCCCTTACTTCCCCGGCCCTTCTCTCCCTCTCCTTTTCTTTTGCAAATTGTTCTAATTTTTCTCCCGACTTGCTCGCCTTGGTTGAAGCTACAAAAGCTGATAGCTCAATCCAATGGACGATCTTAGGACTTCCCTCCTTCAGTACTTTTCGTCAGATTGCACCCTCGCAATCCCTAGCTATGAACCCCATTCCTATGCATCCTAGTAGCATTTTCCTCGAGCCTGTTAATCAAGCTCATCACCTCTCTCCTTCTAAGGAGATTGGTTGGTCTAAGCTTAGCCAGCCAGCTGACATGAGGCATTCTTTCTCCCTCATCAGATCGAGCGCCTGTATTAAGGCCAAAAAAGCTTCTCTTGCAGCTACTGCGTCGCCTAGAATCCTTAAGTATCAGACTTCGGTCCCCCCGAGCCTTAACCATGCCCCCCCCCTCTCTGATCAAAACTTGCTTGGCTCCATCTATCAGCTTCAGTTCGATTCCATTACTGACTTTGAAATGGTTAACATTGCTAATAACATGGGCTTTGTAGTTGGTTCAGATAATTTGTCGGTCTTTAAAGCCAGTAGGCAAAAAGAACGCGTTAGAGTTCAAGAGTTCCTCGGTTTCCATGATTAGTATCTCTTGGAACATCCGGGGACTCAATTTCCCCGTTGAACAAATGGGCAGTCTGTCAATTAATCTCTTCCTCTCACTGTAACATAATCTCTATCCAAGAATCCAAGATTGATTCACCGTCCCCCTCAATTTTGCACTCTATTGGTGGATCCATTATCTCTAAATGGATCTCCTTAGATGCAATAGGTTCTAGGGGAGGCATCCTTTTGGGATTCAAAGAATCAGTTTTTTCTCTCATTTCGGTTCAGCGACTTACTTTTTCCTCATCACCCAACTTCATTGGATAGAATTTAACTGCAGCCTCACTGTGATTTCGGTCTATGGTCCGTCATCTGCTGAGAGGCGTCATCTATTCTGGAATGAATTCCATTCTCTACACAATTACTCCAATGGTCTTTGTTTTTTCTGTGGTGACTTTAATGTCACCAGATTCTCTTTCGAAAGGTCTAGCGGCACCACCTCTTATTTTCACTCCCACTTTTTTAACGATTGCATCAGATCCCTTCAGCTGACCGACCTACCGCTCAACGGTAGATCCTTCACTTGGTCTAACTTGCGTCAACCTCCGACGTGGGCCAAGTTAGACCGTTTCCTAGTTTCTCAGGAATGGATTTTTCGTTTTCACAACGTCTTCACCAAAGCTTTGCCCAACCCCTCCTCTGATCACGTCCCAATTGCACTCTATTCTAACTTCCCTTTTGCTAATCATCACAAATTTCGTTTCCAAAAATTTTGGTTACAAGACCAATTATTCGTTAATCTAATTGTTGAGTGTCTCTCTTCTATTACAGGTTCCTTGGGCCATGGCAGCATCCTCCTCAAACTTCATGCCATCAAATTCGGTTGTAAGATTTGGCGTAAAGAAAGACATGCAAATACTGTTTTCCTTAAAAAAATTCTCCTAGCCTCCATTGAATCCATCGATCAGCTCGAGGAACTGGGTCCCATTACTGAGTCTCTTCGAGCTGAACGATCCTCTTGCAAGAGAGATTTCGCTGACATCCTCCACAAGGACCATATCAAATGGGCTCAAAGAGCAAAGTTTCGATGGTTAAAGGAGGGTGACAGTAACACCGCATTCTTTCTTAATTACGCTTCTCACAGACAACGTTGTAATCGAATCACTTCGATTACAGATAACGGTATTGAACTCAACTCTTATCCTGATATCCACCGTGCCTTTCTTACCTTTTATAAAAATCTTATCAGATCGCACAAACAGCGATCCATTAGCATTGAATGGAATCACCTCTATGGTGATCAATCACAAGACTTGTCTAGTCTCGAAGATCCCTTTTCTTTGGAAGAAATTAAAGCGGCGGTTTTCTCCTTAAGAAGTGACTCAGCGCCAGGCCCGGATGGTTTCCCAGCCTTCTTCTTTCAAAAATTCTTGAACTGGCTTAAAGACGACCTTCTCCACATGTTTGCCGAACTTCACCAAGGTTCCATCTCCTTTGACCGTATCAATTACGCTCACATTGTGCTTATCCCCAAAATGTTGGGAGCACACTCGGTGGCTAATTTTAGGCCCATTAGCCTCATCAACACTACCTTAAAAATTATCATGAAAGTCATTTCTTCGAGACTCAGTGCATTCATATTGCCCCTCATCGATCTCGCTCAGTCGGGCTTCATTAAAGACCGTTTCATCCTGGACAGTGTAGCTTCGGCTCAAGAGATCATCTCTCATTGTCACAACTCTAACTCTGAAGGAATTTTATTTAAACTTGATTTCCAAAAGGCTTATGACAACGTCAGTTGGGATTTCCTTTTCGAGATTCGTTTGAACAGAGGATTCGGTCCCAAATGGATAGCTTGGATCAAATCCAGTCTTTTCTCAGGCACATCCTCCATTCTCATCAATGGATCAGAAGGTCACAAATTCAAAATTAAATGTGGCCTTCATCAGGGCAATCTGATTTCTTCCCTTCTGTTCTCCCTCGTGGCCGATGTCTTTAGTAAATTACTCTGAAATGCTTGGGAAGCGCAGGTCATAGAAGGCCTTGGGAATACTCGTAGTTTCCAAGGTGTTCTTAACCTGCAATATGCCAACGATATTATCATTTTTGCCAAACCTAATATTCACTCCCTGCGTAACCTGAAATTACTTCTCTATATCTTCGAAAAAGCATCGGAATTATCGATCAACTTTCAAAAATCTTCAGTTCTTTGGCTCGGAGGATCTCCCAATCGCCAAACTGAAATATCCCAATTCTTTAATTGTCCTGCCGCTGAGTTTCCCATTCGGTATCTTGGAATCCCCCTGAGATGGGGTAAACTGCACAAATCAGATTGGATGCCGATGGTGGAAAAGATAAAATCCAGACTTAACAATTGGTCTGGGAAACAACTTTCCCGAGGTGGGAGATTAATCCTACTTAATTCAGTTCTCTCTACTATGCCCATTTATATGATGTCATTCTATTACATCCCCAATTGGGTGATCAAGAGGACTGACCAAATCAGAAGTAACTTCTTCTGGTCTGGATCCCAGGTTCTCAAACCGGGATCGCACCTCTGCAATTGGAAGACCATATGCTCTTCCAAGACAGCATGGGGCTTAGGGGTTCTCAATCTTAGACATCAGAATATTGCTTTAGTTAGAAAATGGCTGTGGAGATTCTTAAAAAACGATCACTTACCTTGGATCCAAAGCATTAATTTAAGTTGCTTTTCTAGACGCAAGTTGTGGGACTTCTCTCCCCTCCTATCTTGCAATGCTTCCCCCTTCTGGAAGGGTGTTTGGAAAGTGGCCGCTTATTTTCAATGCGGTATATCCCACGATTGCCACGACGGGTCGAATACCAGGTTTTGGTCCGATATCTGGATAGGTTCCACCAAACTTGCTTCGGCTTTCCTGACACTCTTCCGCCTTGCCTCCAACCCCAGCGCCACGGTGGCGGAATCTTTCAACATCAATAATTCTCAGAGATACTGGCTCATCCCCTTCACCACCGATCTTCCAGCCTCTCTTACTTCAGATTTTAAGGATCTTCTTCTTGACCTTCACAATTTTTCTTGGTGCCCAAAAGAAGATTTTAGATGGCGATGGAACTCATCGTGCGTTTTTTCGGTGAAATCTTTTTATCAATTTCTTAACTTTCAGGGCATCAATTCCTCTTTTGCTAACTTCATCTGGAGTAGCTGTGCCCCGCTAAAGGTTAAAATCCTTGCTTGGCTCGCTTTCAATAACAAACTCCTTACTGTTGATATCCTCAACAAAAGAAATTTAGCTTGGGGTCAACTGTGCCCTTTATGCTCTAATAACTTCGAAAATGTTGATCATCTGTTTGTTGGGTGTGAATTCATCCGTCCATTGTGGAAAAATTTCTCCTTAGCATGGGAAAACTCATCAATCCCAACCAAGTTGTCCTCGTGCTGGTCTCAGCACCTTGCTAATAAAAAGTTTCACAAATCCTGGAATCTTTCAGTCTTAACTATTATTTGGATTACCTGGTCCGAAAGAAATAAGAGAGTTTTCAATTATAGCGCTGCCCCAATCAACTCCATCATTGAAGATTTTATTTTTCTTTTTAAATTCTGGTCTTCGACTTTAAATCACGAAGCAGCGATTTCTTTATACAGTAATCGCCTCGAGGAGGCTTTACTATGCTTACGCAACCTTAATGCGTTATAATTTTTCCTTTTTTTGCTGATCCGGTTTTCTCTGACATTTTCACAGGGTTGAGAGGAGTCCTGGGATCTCTTTTCTTTGCAGTGTTGTACCTTTGGTGTTTCTTTGGTGGGGTTTATGTTTTCTATTTTGTGTTGAACTCCTTACATGCATGGAGCATCCCCTTGTAGCTTATTTTGTGTTGGAGTTTATTTTGAGTTGTACCCATGTTGCACTTTTAGTGAGGTTGCTAATCACCCTTGGTTGATCCCAGTGCTTTAGCAGGGTGTCTTTGACCCCTTTTGAGGGGTATTTTTGTGTGCACCTCCTTAGCATTGTATTTTGCTTTGTAATTATCGTCGCTTGTAAAGACCCTGGCACCCCACCTCTCCCCCCCCCCCCCCCCCCCCCTTCCCCTTTTTTTTCTTCTTCTTAATCTAATGTAGTATGATTTCCTTTTCTTCATGCTGATGTGTTTGAGGTTGATCTGTGTTATATTATTTGGGAGTTTTGCTCTCCCTATGGCTTTCTCCAGTGGTAGCTAGCATCCCCTTTCGCCAAGCTAGGCACCTGCCTCCTTTGGCTCGCAACCTGATTTTTGGCCGTTATCGACTTAGTCAGAGCAGTGGAATTTTGTTCCATCACTGATGCTGTGAAGTTTCTCGGTGCTCTTGGATTGATGTGTACTGCTTTACACTCCTTCCGTCGAGTGTATCCGGTAGTTTCTTTGTAGCGCCCCAAATTTCTAATATGAGAGCTTAGAAAATAAGTGGCGAAATCCCAGCAATCCACTTCAATACAACAATAAACACCAACAAACACCACTAAAATTTTCTTTCCTTTTATTACAACAATCATTACAAATCCCAGCGGAAGTCTAATCATCTCAACACAATTTAATCTTTTATGTACAACTCAAAAGATCTCAAATATCCTTTACAATTTTACACCAAACACTAAATAATTGAAATTATCTCAAAATGCCCACTCAAGTTTCCAACCTCCAGTCTAAGCAATAACCTGCAACATGTGAGGCTAGAGTTGAACCCTAACCCCCAAACTAAAGGGGTCAGCCATAAAAATGGTGTGAGTGGCAACTAATCAAACAAATAACATAAATGAACTTAAAACATGATATCCAACAAATAATAATCAAACACTAAAGTATGAAGTAACAATAAAAGAGTAATGGGTGATACCAAAACCAAAAGCCAAGTGTGTAAAAATAGGAAATCCAAAAGCATAAAAGTGATTCAAGAAAACATCATGACTACATGCTGACAACGATGACTACTAAGAGATGAAGATAAACTGTGATAATTTGCCCATGCTTGATCATTCCGGAGATTGATCCCACATCACAGGTATTTACCCTGGATAATTCAGGAGACCATCCCACATCTAAACATAGACTCGTCATCACAATAATACCCCAAAAGCGTCGCCTCGACTCCGATCATTCCGTAGGTCAATCCCACATCACAAGATAATTACTTGGATAATTCCGAAGAAATACCTCACATCTCAGGTTAACTACCTGGATAATTCCGGAGATAAATCACACATCACAAGTTAATTACTTGGATAATTCAGGAGATTAAAATCCTACATCAAAAGCCATACTGAGGTGCATAACTCATGTTCTCATTCGTCATGACACTACTAATGCCTGTCCTTATTAGTTTGAGTTACTGAACAAATCTCCTAGAGTAGTGTACCCTACCGGACTAAAAATCTGAATACTGAAAATGTGCCTCAGTGGGCCTCAACAAATAACTGAACAAATATCTCAACACCGGTATACTAGGGTCACATACTTCTAGAGACTCAAAAACAAATATCTGAACAAATTTCCACTAAACAAGTGGCTCAACAAAATATCTCAAAATCATGTTCTTAACTGAACATCTCAAAACAAATACTTAACTGAACATCTTAAAATCAAACACTAAACAAAATATCTCAAATCAGATACAAAGATCCTTCAGGACTAGTCGACTGCATAATGGACCAGTCGACTGTCCAGAGGACATATTCCAACATTTTACAAAAAATATCTAAGGCATGACCAGTCGACTTGACAAGTCATCAGTCGACTGTCCCGAGACAAATTCAAATAATCCTCATCAAAATAATCTAAGTACTTGAGTCAACTGAAGGGTCATAGGTCGATTGTCCCGAAAGGACTGAACAAAATCACAAACAGAGGATCAGTCGACTGACCTCAGTCTAAGTCGACTGTCCCGAACAAAACTCAAAGACTGAAAATACCCAGTAGGCTCGTACCAGTCGACTGCTTCGCAGTCCAGTCGACTGTCGGCTACAGATTTACAAAAAGTATAGGTCTGAACACAAATCAAACAGGAGTATTCTAAAGATTCATCGATCATAAAATTAATTTATATCCAGACAAATAAACAATTCTCAATCATCTCCATCATGGTTACATTACTCAATCAATCAATTTCTCCAATCTCATATTCTCATGATCTCAATTCTTAATTCTCCCATTAGGGTTTTTCTCAACAAAATGTCTTCCATAACTTAATCCAAATCTGATTTACAACCATAAGATCCAGGTGTTTACCATCTAATCATAACAAAATCAATTCTTAATATGTCTCTCAACAATACGATCTCATAGATCAACATTTCCTCAACAAATCTTAATATTTTCTCATACATGGTTCAAATATCAACAAGAGTTCTCATCCTCCATAACCAATAAAAGATCCATACCATACATTCAATGGGACTAACAAAATAATGGCATAATGATCACAAACAAGCATAACAAGATCTTACGTCATTCATCAATCAAGACAAACAAAACAAGCAAAGCAAAACAAAACAACAAAACAAACCACTCACATTTGATTTGAAGAAAAGATCCACAAAAGCTCCTCCTTGCTAGATCCAAGAATCCTCCTTTGTTCTTCAAAATCCAAATCACCAAAAATCTGTGAGTTCTCAATGACGGCTGGGAAAAAGGATTTCCCTTATATATGCCGGATAGAAAATTAGGGTTATATTCCCTTTTTACAAAATAATCCTTTCCAAAAGTACATCTCACATATATAATCCTTTTCTGGAAAATTAAACCAAATATCATTCAAATTAGGACCTAATAGAAAATATATTTTTAAACCTCAACAAGTGCTGATCGGAATGTCCGGCAAATGCATTTTGCACTTCAACCCTCAAAAATGTCACTTTTGCAAATAAGTCCTTCTTTTCTCAAAAATTGCAAATAGTACTAATTAATTTCAGAAAAATCTAGAAAAATACTAAATAATCTTCAAATAATAAATAATGATTTTTCATAAAGAAAACTAAATTTTTCAAACTTCTGAAAAGTCATTTGCACGTGTTTTGAACGTGTACAAAAGATAACTTTCTTAGAAAATATTTATTTAAATCCTCAAAAATTATTTAAATTCATTTTCAAATAATTAAAATAATATTTGAAAATACGGGGTTCTACATTCTTACAGCTTTTGTGATCAGGCCCACCCCTATTTTTAGCAGGGCTTATGCTCTTCACCGCCGGGATTCGTCCCTGTCGGAAGGCGCCTTTAGAACACCTTATCCTCACCCCCTGGCTCCCGCTATTCGTAATCCTGTCGCCTGCTCCAATTAAGCTTCATCTCCCTGCTCCCCCCTTCGTCGCCCCCTGCTTCTTTCGTTTGAATGGATGGAGGCTTAGCGGATTCGATCTTCCATCGATCTCTCAGCACAACATTTTCTGGGTGTTCTATCTTCGAAGCTTTAGTCGTACAGACCCGCCGTGTCAACTTGCTCACTGACTCGGAGTTCGGAGTTTCGATCTGCCGCAATCTAGAGCGTCTATTACTTCCCCTAGGCTTCAGCCGAGCCTCATTTTTGTCACCTTTGTCTGTTGTTAGGCAATTGTCTTAATTGCACCTTTACCATTTTTTCCTTCTCCCGCTTTTGTTGTAGTTTTTTTTTCCTGTTTGCACTCTTTTTGTTGATTGACTTCTTTCATTATTAATATATTGGGCTGGAATTAGTTGATTCTATCCGCTTCATCGAAAAAAAAATTCCACACCGTACTCTCTTACTCTCTCTACTGCTACTACTCAATTCAATCTCAATTCATTCCCAATTTTGTGAACAAAGAAGCTAGCAACATAGAAACGATCAAACGACAAATTCTGATCGTATCAAATTCAACATTCAACTACGTCTTCAAGTCTTCAACTCCTCCAAGGCTCCAACAAAGAAGCTCTCTTTCTATCTATATACGAGTCCGGACTTTTACTTATACTTCTACTTTTATTTTCACTCTCATTTTATATACGATTATCCGCGAAGTACGGTATCAAATTTCACAACCCTCTTATTGTCTAGATATTTTTTTTTGTAGTTATAATTTTTTTTATCATATTTGTTTGTTGATTTTTTGATCTTCTCTCTCACAACCCTCTTATTGTTTTCTAGATTTTTTTAAACTTATCTTGCCTAGATTGTATTTAATTTTTTCACATACACAACTATATCAACATGTCTAGATCACGATGTAGCGGCCGTAGCCAAAGTGGACAAGATTCCACCGGCACTTCTCGTAGGCATCCAATTGTCCCACAAAATGAGCCCACCGAAGAGTACCCCATGACCCAACACATTGGTATATACAATGAGTTTGTAGGAGACATAGACATAGAAGAAGAACCACAAATACAAGCAATTGAAACAACACAACCGGGTAGTAGTAGAAAAACTAGAGGAGAAACTAGTGATTGGCACAAAATTTATGATTATATTCCGGACGAAGAAAATCTGGGTGTAGGTATAAAAGTTTGTAAAACATGTTCGAAGCCATACAAATAGAAGAGGGGTGAGGGGACGGATACAATAAGATGACACATCCAAAATGTACACAACGAACTTCTTGTAGACCTAACCAGCCAACAAAAAAATCTACCATATGATCGGTGTAGTTGATAGTCATTCTTATGATCCCGAACTTGTTTGTCGGAAAATGGCCCGACTAGTAATCAAGGAAGAGTTATCATTTTCCTATTCCGACAGCAGGGACTTAGAAACTTTTAATTAAACCGCATTAAACCCCCATTTAAAAAGAATCCCTAGGAATACTTGCAAATCTGATTATTTTAAAATGTACAATGAAATGAGAGAAGCTTTGATTGCCACTTTATGGAGTTTGACTTGTAGAGTTTCTTTAACTTCCGATTGTTGGACGGGTTGCAACAATATTCCAATGATGGGAATAACTTGTCATTGGATCGAGAGTGATTGGATTATTCAAAATGATCATATTACTTGCCGCGTTGCCCTATCCCCATAGTGGTAATGAAATTACATAGTGGTAATGAAATTGCAAATCGTATTTTAGAAATTTGTAATGTTTTTCATATTCGTGATAAAATTATGTTTATAAGTTTTGATAATGCATCTAACAACAATGCATCAATTAGTATATTAAAAACCGCATTAAATCCTCCACCTGACAATATTTTTCATGTTAGATGTGCATGTCGAATTTTAAATTTATTTGTTTAAGATGCATTAAAAATAGTCGAATCATATATAGTTAACATTAGAATTGTGTACATTTTATTGCATTAAGTGGCACCATATTTCAAGAATGGAAAGCTTGGTGTAGGCTTAAAATGTACATTTTAGAAAATTTCCAAAGGATGTTAAACACCGATGGAACTCTACTTTTGATTTGCTACATATTGTTACTGAATATAAAGAATGTATAAATGATTTTTGTATAGCAAAAAATATGCCAAATTTTAAAATGACTCCCCAAGTTTGGTCTTATGCCGAATCTTTGTTGAAATTTTTAGAGCATTTTAAAAATGCAACTTTCAATTTTTCAAAATCTAATGAATCTACTTCTAGTAGCATTTTTATTTCAATAATTATTATGATGCAAACTTTCAAAAAAATGATCGATGATGCTTTTATTGGTCATATTGTGAAACCTGCATACACCAAAATTCTGAAGTATTTTAATCTTTCTCCTATGTTGTATTGTATTACTACTGTGATAGATCATCGTATCAAATTAGAAGGTACAAAGAGTTTGATTGAAATGTTTTTTACTTTACTTGGTGAAGATGAATCTGAAATTGATTGCGGAACATTTTTAGTTAAATTTGAATCGACATTAAATAACTTGTATGATTATTATGATAAATGTTTTGCATCTAGTAGTACACCTTCTTTAGTTAGTTCTTCGTCTGCTACTTCTAAAGGTATGGGTAAGAGTAAATTAGATGATGCCACATTTAATTTACCTGCACAAATACAATCAAAAAAAATATAGGACTAATCAACCAAATGAATTACATTGGTATAATCAAAAAGATTCTGAAAGTTTTACTTCTTTACTAGATATTTTATAATGGTGGAAAGACCATGAACATACTTATAGTATTCTTAAATATATGGCTAAATATCTACTAACTCCTTCTGTCTCTACAGTTGCTTCAGAAAGTGCATTTTCTATAAGTGGCAGA
Organism: Hemerocallis citrina; assembly: GCA_017893485.1. NCBI lineage: Eukaryota > Viridiplantae > Streptophyta > Magnoliopsida > Asparagales > Asphodelaceae > Hemerocallis > Hemerocallis citrina. Next base: position 206,063,360 of record CM030367.1, on the reverse strand, counting down.
GTTTTAACCAGTTACAGAAATCGCTTGAAGCCCCAATCCTTAGAGATGCTCGTCTGCACGGAAGACTGGCTGAAGACCGAAGATATAACTCAAGGAAAAGAGTTCGACATGTCTACAAGTGAAAACAACTCGTCGGAACAACAACAACAATAGCAACCAAAATGAAGAATTGAAGACTACCAACAACAACAACAACAAAAAATTGAAGACCAATAAATTGAAAACAATTGTAAATGTATAAAAAATTGTATAAAATCTTTGTTTGTTATAAAAAATTAGGATAATTGAAAAAAAATAGAAATTGTATCGAAGAAATGTGTTATTGTATAAAACAAATTTGTAGAAAATCTTTATTTCTTATTGCAAATTTGGAAACTTGTATAAGTTGAAATCATATTAATAATATATACTTTTTTGTGAGTGGCAATTTCACTCTTTGATTCTTCTTCTTATTATTATTAAAATTACATTTTTTTAAAAGTAAAAAAAATATTAAATTTAGACAGGCCCAACCCAGGTTGGGCAGGTCGACTTTTTGCATTTCCGACCCAGCCAGGCTCGGTTGCCACTAGGACCCGACCCAAACCCGCCCTAGTTGGGTTCCAACCCGGACGAGTTCGATCCAACCCGGCCCGGTAAACCTGTTTGCCAACCCTATAATTAAGTAATTATAAAGTGGAATCCTAGAATGTTGTATGACTTTTTGTGCTAATCTTGAAGCATGAGAAAGTGGTTAACTATTCAACATATAGTACTGTTACACAGTGTGGTTTGTTGACAGTAAAAACACTGTAGAAAATATTTTCAGAAGAAAAAACACTGTTCACAATATTGTTTAACTATGAAAGAGGTTGAATTTAATTTCAGCGGGGCATTATTGTAGTACTTTTTGACCCCATTGATTTCCGGCCAAAATGAGAGGAAAAGAGTGGGGGAGCACTATTCACATAATTTTAAATTGATTTTTCTCTCATATCTCTTCAAATTATCCAATAAAATAACTTCATGACCTACTCCTCTACAATTATTTTTTACTATTTTTTTAAATTTATTTCTCTCTTCTCTCTATCATACATTACATCATACATTACAGTAAAATTAAATTCAAACAAACCGTTTTTTTTTAGAACTCATTTATAATAAAAAAAAAATTCGAATAGTAATCTTCTAGATTGGATACATTTACAACCAATCAAACCATCCTAATAATAAAATTAGTAAAAAATTGACCATATGTATCCCCAACTCTAATCTAGTAGCTTGAGTCAGTCAAAAAAGTTTGATGACTTTTTATTATCTCTAATATTATAATGGGAGAATGTCTTTATGTTATTTGTAAATCTATCACTGCATGCATTGGACGTGCATAACTAATAGGAAGGAGGTCTCAGGATCGAGTCCTCCCTACATCAGATATTTACTTTAATTTTTTTAATATATTAAATGTGCATCACACGTGTAAATTATTATCTATCTATCTATCTATAATATAATATATAATCTCTAATATTACGGTGAGAGAGTTCGGGTTGTCATTTGTAGACATTCGACCATCAAATCTTAACCATTCTTTTTTAAGTAGGAGTTATATTATCCATTCATTTACTCAATTGTTTTTACTTACCATAATACCCACAAAGTTCAAATTTATTTACAACATAATTATTTATGAAATTGCCATTTGTATAAAATAAAAGTTTGTGCTATGAAGGATAATTTGTAAAGAATATGAATGAGTAAAGGAATAACTCAGCTTCGATTCTAGATTACGTCTTACTATTTACATTATAAAATAAATGAAAATTTGATTAGAATGTGCATCTCCCGTAAGTGCGGGTTAGCAGTTTTTTAAAGGATAATGAGAGTTGCAAACTGATAAGTAGAAATGATAGTCCGTACACATCATTTGTGATTTTACCTCCAAACCATAAAGTGTATTTTTTTCCTTTTATTCTTTCAGCTGCAAACCAAACAGTTGCATCTATAAGTTGTTCTATACAGCAACAATTTCAAAGCTATAATTGCAAGCCGATAGTATTTTATTAGAGCATCAACGGTGGTTGGTTAAAATATACATAAATAGATAAATACATATGATAATTTTTATTTCGCTACAGTCTGAAAATGTTATATTTTACCAATTTAAATTAAAATAATATAGAGACGGTGCTTCACATTGCGTCTGAGGAAAAAAAAATATTAAAATAAGTGGGACGGCACTTGATCTTTCGTGAGAGCGAAAAAAAAAGGTGGGGTGAGACGGCACATGAAGTGCCGTCCGAGGGGGAAAAAAAAATTAAAAAAATCAAGTAAGCTACGAGTGGGTTTTTAATGGGTTTTTTTTAATAAAAAAATTTAATTAAAAAAATCAATTTTTTTGGAGGGAAAAAATTTCTTTTTTTTGTGCGACGGCACTTCGGGTGCCGTCTTTTATATATGTATAATTCCTATTTCGATTCTCATATATAGCAATCTACTGTAGCGATTTATACATAATATGCATATTTAGCTAACGTTTGCAGCGTTTTTTGACAAAATATACATATTATGCATATATACCCGACTACAGATGCTCTAAGCATAGCCTTTTTACTTGCCTTTTTACTTCATGGCTTTGTGGCATGTCAATGAAGGGACTTAATTTTTTGTAAAGGCTAATTGTGAATAATTGTTCCAGTAACCATTTATTTTCCTATTTTTTAATAGTTAATTCAATAATTCATGTTGGATGTTGGCCCATGGATGTTATTTTTCCAATTAAAAAAACTTGGATGTTTTGCCCATGAATCTTTGTGTCCAGAAAATCACCTAAGGGCCTAATGCAAACTCTCCTTTTCCTTGATGAAAAAATAATTCGAGGGTTCAACAAACAAAAAAAATTCCAATGGGGTTTACACAACTGAAGAAACGCCCAACTGCAAGTGTCCTAGAAAGCTCCAGTGATCAGCATTTTTACTGGCGAGCAAGAGATATTTCGACGTATCATTTTTTTATTACGAGACGAATAGGAAGTGTATGAGGTGGATGTCTGGCTATGACCTTTTAAAAAAAAGTTATACATAAACAAATTAACAACCAACTCTATATCTGAAAAAATACACCTCAAAAAAAAAAAAAAAAAAATCGAATTATTTTCTCACTTTGTTTTTGATAAAGCGGATAGAGCCTTACGGCTCCAGCCCAATTATATAAATAAAAAATTTATAATACAGAATACAATTTTACACGATGTAAAACTGAACAACAACAATAAAACGCTAAACAGAGCAGTTAGCAATGGAAGACATTGTCACACAATGAACGACAGCAAAATAAACAAGAGACCGACAAAAACACCCGACTGCCAGGAAGCAGCGCAGAAAACAAAGCAAGAGCAGACTCCTTGCAGCAGCAGCAAGCCCAAAGTAGAAGCATTCAGCCAAATCACAACTACCTCGGAAGAGCAAAAGCCTCGAAAAAAGCCAGCACAGACTGAAGCAACCCCAAGACTAATTGGGCACTGCGCTCCCGACGAAGAGAAAACCAATATCCAAGCTGCAAAAAACAGCGCAACGGCAAAACGAGATATAAGTAAAAAAGAGGCCAGCAAGACTCTGCCAATCGCTGAACAAACCTCCTAACAAGGAGACCATCAGAATCAGCCAACAACAAACATAGAACAACCACCAAAGAGCCCAAATCCAAACAGCAACACGGGGCGCATGAGCTCGACTCAAAAAAAGAATGAAACCGTCTGGGCTGAACCAATACAGCAGGACAAACATCGCGCCAACAACAAAGTTATAAATACAAAGATAGAATAGCCACGCAAAAATAGACCTAATTGGCCAAAGTAGCACAGCTAAAATCGACAAAACAAAGAAAAGTAAAAACAGTAAACAGAGCCTCAAATAAACAGTAAGCCATAAGGTGAGCAGAACATAAAGAACAGGGTGAGGTACACCACCTGCACCCGAAATAAAAGGTCCACAACATTAAGAACATTAAGTCCACAACATTAAGAAAAGGAGATTAAAATAAAGGAGTAGGCGACAACAACACCCAAAAATAAAGGGACTACATCTCAAAAAGATGGACAGCTGAAGGTTAGCTATCGCAGAACATCAAAAAGAGCCCAGTTGCAGCTGGCCCAAAAACAAGGGCCACAAAAACTAAGCCACCAAATAGTTTTTTTTTTTTTTTTTGAGAAAAAGGTGACCGCGTCACCGCTTCATGAATAAAATATTAACGAAACAAGTATTACAAAAAAAATAACCTCTATCTGTTCCTAGAACAGAACCACAGAGAACAATAACACAGTCAAGCGTACAACATTAACTAGTCCCTCTCCTAGCTAAACTAATAGACGCTACCACCTGTACTCTGTTCTCTCCCTTATCAGCTGTGATGCATGCAGATTTTTATTGAGCAATCAGATACCGACTCATCGAGCACCAACCATAGTGACGACTTGCCCATGCACCTTCAGACGAGTCTAACTTGAACACCACTCCAGCAACGACTTCTCTACCCCATTCGGTGACACCTAATCAGAACAACATACCGGAAACAACTTGCCCAGTCACAATTCTGATAACGACTTGCCACTCCGCCTATTCAGTGACGACTTGCCACTTCTCTAGTCTGAAATGCTCAGCTCCTTCACCACCATAGTGGCCGATGTTTCGTTCGCATCGTCGCTGATGGCTAGCCCGAACACCGTCTATGTGACGACTTGACCACCAGCAGACCTGCAACGACTCACATCACTCTCACCACAGCGACAACCTCACTCAACCTCCCAAACTAGCGACGACTCGCACATCAACCATATCGGCGCCAGCTTGCACATCTATCACAACTGTCACAGCTCGTACATCATCCACCATATCGACGACTCGCATATCATCCCAATGATGTTGACAAAATCGGACACCGCATCGGTGAGAATTAGTAACATCACCATCGATCATTCAATGAAGGACAAAATAAAACAACTCAACCTGACCTCTTACTCTCGATCAAGAGCCCAGATGAAAGCCCCCGCACACGCTCATCACCTCCCAAAAGTAATCTGAGTTTCAAAACTCTAAATTGAAATTCAAACTCCATCAAAAAACTCTCCACCCAGAAACTCCCTCCATCTATCCCCACGCGACCTCCAGGACAACAAACCCAACCACCGTCTCTTGCTGGCAAACTAACTCCAGCATAACGGGGAACAAACTCCACCCGCTGACTTTGACGTTTACATCAACACAAACCCCGACTACTACGCCGACTACACCAACCCTGGAGACTGAAATCATGGCTGCAGAACACCGTAATCGGCTCCGAAAGCGTGGACATGGTGGTAGTGGCGAAGGAACCGTTAGGCAAAGGACACAACCAACCCAGCCCTCACTAAATTACCTCCCGCTGCTAACTCCGTCAAGATCATAGCATCATCAATCCACCTCCATCTCTAAGTATGAGCCCCATCTCCACACTGCCACAATCGGAACCCAGACAAACGCTAGGATTCGTCCGCCTGGCACGCCGACTACACCAGCCACCAAATAGTTAATCGTGCAAAACGAATGGAAAGAATTGTTACAACAAGAAAGAAAACATTAAGCATTAAAATAAGAGTAAAAAGTGTAGAAAAAGAACACGATCTTATCTAGACGGTGAAGACACAGAGCCTCCACCTTATGATGGGGTAAGTATGAGATTCATTGTTTATTATAGAATATGAACTCATCAACAGTTTTATTTTCTCACTTGAAGGACACGGCCTCATCTAGTAAAGAATTATTTTCTCACTTGAAGGTTTTATTTTGTTTTGTTTTAAATTTCTATAACCAATTTTACTTAGAAGTGAGAACTCAGCCCTTTAATTCACTTGATATATATGCTTCTATAGGGACAATTAAATCATTGATGATTAATGAATGGTATGTGGCTCTATCTGCTAACAAGGTTTTCAAAATTCATGCAGATACGTACTCTGGCGTCCTTTTGAAATTAAAGGCTCATCTTTTTGTCACATGACTCGCATGCAGATATCTTCCAACTCCTAAATCTGGGGTTTTGGCCTCCCTAGTTATAGTAGCCATTTGCTGCACGCTACCTAGTACTACCAGCACCAACTCCAAACACAAAGATGACTAATTAATTAGGAAATGTTAAATCTTACCTGGTACTACCTGCACCAACTCCAAACACAAAGATGACACATTAATTAGAAAATGTTAAAAATCTTCTGTCTTTCTCTACAAGCTTGAGACAATCTTGTAAAAGGGAGAGGGAGATGTATCTCTCTCCAAGGTAAATCTATTATTCTGATATGCTTAGATGATTGTAAAACTTTGGTTGTGAAGATTTCTTTTTCACCAAGTATGTACATTGTAGACATTCCTTAAGAGAAACGAACAAACAAGTACGCATACAAATACAATAATATATATAATTATTAGGTTGCCACTTAGATGATAAATAATTATTATAGTTACAATAAGGTCTCAAGTTTAACATCTCTGATTATAAATAACTAGTATTATACACGTGCTGTGCACATGGGGAAAAATTGGGGGATGAGAAGGGCAAAATTTTTTTTACCTGCACGTGCACTGCACGGGTTGGATTACGGACAAAGGCCTTCTCCCATTATAGCAGTAGAGATAAAATAAATAAGTAATATCATATAGGTTTACGGTAAATTTTCTACACTGCTGGCAAATTTCATATAAACACAAATCAAAATACTTTAAAATTTTCTTTTTTAATAACTAGAGGAATATAAAAGAAAGAATTTATAATTTAAGTGTGAAGGCAAGCCTTTGTTTAAATGTTAATCTATTACTATTATAATGGGAGAGATGGGGTTCAAACAAATAAACAATTTTTTATTTCTTAGCGTGTGTGTCCACACGTGCAGCGCACGTGTATAATACATATTTTTTAAAAATACATCGCATATTATATATAGTATATATAATATATATTATATATATATTATATTGCACGTGCATTGCACGTAGACATGCATCGGCACGTGCGATATACTAGTGGATTAGAATTAGAAGCCATGCATGGAATCCAATGAAGTCTCATCCCTCAAAAATGCTTTTTAGTACCCTAATTTTATTTCCCATCTAAAAAAATACCCCTACCCCATCTACTGTGACTAATTTGTAATTAATCTTATTTATGTGGGTGGATATTATAATATTTATATAGATTGGCGAAATGAGACCCTCTCGTGTCAAAGACTGGCACTGAAGACTGTGAGAACGTATTTTTTCCACATTTAATTTACATTTTCATTTAATTTTCTGAACAATTTTTACAACATATATGTACAGAAAATATCATTTTGTTTGTATCATCTCAGGTGGCCGGCCAGGCAGCCACCTCGGACCCCTGAATTTTTCATAATTTTAGGACCTCTGAATTTTTTATAATTTTAGGACCCTAAAACTTTTTTAATCTTATATTTATATATACTAGTTGAAATTACCGTGCATCAAGTGACGTGACTTGGTGAAATATTTAAATAATATTTTATGTGTTTGAGAAAATCAATCATAAAAGAAATCTCATAAAGAACACAAATGAATATAAAGCGTGATCACTATATATTATGTACACAATATACTTAAATTTTAATATTAAAGACTCTAAATATTATAACTACAAATTGCAGTTTTTAGTCAACAATTTTTATATTTACTTTATAACGAGGCATAATTTTTAAATGGTAACATCAAAACTAAGTACTTGTGTCATGAAATTAGTCCACGAAATTTAGAAAACTAATCATTAATATTTTATAAATGCGACAAATTAGAACTGAAATTAAATCTTAAAAAATATCGGACCTAGAAGATGCGCTTGGTGCTGCGATATCTCAGCAATCGGCTCTAATCTACAACGAAGGCAATCTCGACCAACACCCTTAGATCAGCCGGGAAAAAAATTGAGTCGTAATTATCAAGGTCGTGTAAGCTATGGGCGGCATCACAGCAGTGACGATGGTGATCGGGAGATCGGGGGCATCTCGAGGACGGGGGCATAGCCTCCTTGCACTCATGAGTCATGATAATACATGCCTACCTCTTTTTAGTCTCTTATCAGATGAACTTGCTAATAATAAGGAATTTACTATCTGTAATGATTATATTTTTTAATCAGACACAAAGGGCTAAAACCTGTACTACTACGAGCATTTTTAGTTATTTCTTACAATCAGCATGCTACCATAGGAGCCTAGCTACTTCCTGCATACAGATCTAAATATCAACTCTCCTCATGGTCTTTGAACATAAACATGACAACTCTTCACCATTAGTACTCCTCATTTGGACTCAGTAAATTATAGAATTAAGATGATGACGAATTAGTCTGTATGTATGCTAGTTACAAGCAACACTCACAGAAGTGGAGAATCTTAGACTGCCTTAATTTGTCTCTGGTTTTTTCAATTATAATTAATAAGTAAGTGCCACCTATTGATACGCCTAGCATGTAAGTCCATTTGCAAGTAAGAGCAAATTGTCGGTGCCTTTGAGGACGACGCCCGCACGGCTTCCCACCCCGCAAGACGAGCCGTCGGCATAGACTTCCCAGATCAGATCTATCTCCTGAGTGTCGGATGGCTCGGAGATAGTGCACTCCGTGATGAATTCGGCAAGAACCTGTCCCTTAATGGCTGTCCTGGGTTGAAAGCTAAAGTCGTACTGGCTTAATTCGATCGACCACTTGACTAAGCGGCTGGAGCTCTCAGGCTTGTGGAGGATGACCTTCAGAGGCTGGTCCGTAAGGACATGAATAGAGTGGGCCTGGAAGTAAGGACGGAGCTTTCGCGCGACCGTTATCAGTGCGTATGTCATCTTTTCCATCTTTGCGTATCGGATTTCGGCCGAGAGCAAGACTTTTCTCACATAGTAGAGAGGCTTTTGAACACCGTCTTCTTCTCGGATGAGCATGGTGTTGAGCGCGCTTTCCGAGGGTGAGAGGTACAGGAATAGGGATTCGCCCGGTTCGAGTTTGCTCAGGAGCGGGGGGGGGGGTTGGTGAGGTAAGATTTTAACTGGTCGAAGGCCTGTTGCTGGGGATCGCCCCATTCGAAGCCTTTTGCCCCCCGCAAGGCCTTGAATAAGGGGATGGACTTTTCTCCCGACTTAGAGAGGAAGCGCCCGATAGTCGCCAGTCTTCCTGTAAGCCGCTAAACCTCCTTAACGTTTCTGGGAGGGGCCATGTCGATTATGGCCTGGATCATTTCGGGATTGGCCTCTATGCCGCGCTGGCTAACGATGAACCCAAGAAATTTCCCCGAGGAGACGCCGAAGGCACACTTGGAGGGATTTAGCCTCGTGTTGTGGGACCGGAGGATGCCAAAATCTTTCTCGAGGTCAGTATCATGATCCTGCCCTCGTCGGCTCTTGACGAGCATGTCGTCGACATATACTTCCATGTTGCGACCGATCTGATCTTTAAAGACTCGGTTGACAAGTCTTTGGTAGGTGGCCCTGGCGTTCTTAAGCCCGAAGGGCATGCTCATGGGACAGTAGAGGCACTGGTCGGTAACGAATGACATTTTTGTGATGTTCGGAGGGAACATCCGGATCTGATTATAGCCTGAAAAGTCGTCCATGAAGGTTAGGAGCCCGTGACCCGACGTTGCGTCGATCAGAGCGTCAATGTTTGGGAGGGGAAAAGGATCCTTGGGGCACGCCATGTTGAGGTCCGTAAAGTCTATGCAGATCCTCCATCTCCCGCGAGCCTTCTTTACCATTACGACGTTAGCCAGCCACTCGGGGTAGCTGACTTCTTGAATGAACTGGGTGGACAGTAGTTTGTCCACCTCCACTTTCACTGCCTGTTGCCTCTCTGGGGCAAACTTGCGGAGTTTCTGCTAAATCGGCTTGGAGCCCGGGGCGACGCTTAGCTTGCTTCAAAAATCCTTGCTTGTTGGACGGCTTCCAATCGAAGAGGTCGATATTGTGGCAGATACAATCAATTAGACCTGGCTTCAGGTCGGGGGAAAGGGTGCGGCTCACACGGAACCACTTGGACTTGTCTTCCATTTCGAATGAGACCTCCTCTAATTCGTCAGTGGGCTCGGACCCGGGCTAGCATCTATCTAGTGGAAGCTCGACTGTGTCGAGGGGGAACACCCCACCCCCAACCGCGGTCATGTGGCACGATCGTGCAGACTCCTGATTTCCTCTAACGACGCCGACCTCATGGTCAGTAGAAATTTCATCTTCAAGTGGTAGGCCGAGGAAACTGCCTGGAACGAGCAGAGGCCGGGTCGACCGAGGATGGCGTGGTATGCTGCCTTGATATTGACTATCAAAAAATCCATTGATTCAGTCTGTGTGATGGGGGTCGTGCTAGTCGTTACATCCAACGCCACGATCCCTTCAATTTGTACTCGGATGCCCGAGAACCCATGCAGGGTGTACCTGTGTAACACCTCGAATTTGCAAAATACCAAAAATACCCATTTTTATATTCCTTGAGTGGTGATAATTTTATTTGGTGTATTTTTATTTTAACTATTGATATTTGTGTTTGGATTTGTGTTCGATTGGTATTATTGAGATATGAGAGCTCAGAGTTGAGAGCTCAGAGTTGAAGTTTATATGAAGAAATATGGTTTATTTTTATTTTATAATTTTGGTGGATTAATACGAGATAATTTTGATGTATTTTATATTGTTCGTCTTAATAAGGAAAGAGTTGGGATTATTTGAAATATTTTGGAGATTTGGGGGCTTATTTGTAAATTTTCCTTTATAAAATATATTTATATTATTATTTATTTTACAAAATCCCCAACACCCCATCCCCATTCTTTCCTTCTTTCTTTCCTTCTTCTGTTTTCCCCCGACCGAACGAAACCGCCGAACCCATCGGCGACATCTTCCCTCGCCCGATTCCACCTCGTCCCTCCGTGGTTTTTCAATTAATCTGGAGGGATGACTAATGGAAAGGTCCTATACACCGTGGTAGCATCAATTTGGAGAAATAACTCCGGAAAGGTATACCTTATTTTAGTTATTTGTATAAAATTTAGTGTGGTTAATTTATTTTGAGTAGAATGGTTATGGTAGGGAGATTAGGAGATGTTGGAAATATTTGAGATGAGAAATTAGCACATTATGGGAGATTTAGCAAGTTACTAATAAATTAGGGTTTTTGGGTTTGTAAAAGAAAAATTTATGTGTGAGAATTATCTTCTTCACAGTAGTAGAATTTTAGTAAAGCTATTAGAAAAGTTGGGGGTGATTTTAGAAATTGTTTGGGGATAAACATTTCGTAGGAATTTAAATATTACGTGCGATGCACGTGTGCATCCCAGACGTTTGATAAAATGCCTGAGTGATATTAGAAATAGTGTTATTATTTTCTGTGGTTGATTTGGATGTTGTGAGCCTTAATTGCTTTGAAACGTGATAATAGGAAATGTTAACGGCTTCAGGTGCCGGATGGAGAAGTGATGTTTCGAGGCTTCTCGGGCTATGAGGTGAGTATGAAAATATTTATATATCTGTTGTTTAAGAAAATTTTAGTATAATTTGAATGATTGATATGAATCCCGAAATATGGTGTATGTGTAAAGGGAAATTAGTGTTCAGTGTTGATATGCGATATGACGATTAAATACTCGTCTCGGGTATTGATATAAACTTATAGATAATGGATTAGTGATATATATATACGGGGATGAGTTATATTTATATAAGATGTCGGTATATTGTGAATTGTTGTGATTTGGAATATCCAGGGTGATGGTAACGTATTGGGTGTATTTATATATAATGTTGTGATGTGTTGATATACTGGGCGTATGCAAACTTGTGATATTGAGATAATAAATGGCATGATATACGCATGATGTATGGGGCAATGATAAAATAAATAATACAGTGCAGTTGTGATGTGCAATATTATGATGTGATGATTGTATATATTAATGGCAGTGATATTTTCTTTTGTGTGATGCATTGAAAGGGTAAGTGACATGGTGATCATTGTTTATGATAATAAGTTTAAATAAATGATGAGATGTTATGATGATAAAGGGTGATGTTAATATGAAAAGAAAATGTTAATAACAATAATTTCGGTTGACTTGAATAGATACCTCCGCATAGACGGAGAGAGATATGATACCCCAGGATGGACCTGGGAGTGTAGATACCTCCGGATAGGCCGGAGAGAGATATGATACCTCAGGTGGGACCTGAGAGAGAGTTGATACCCCAGGATAGACCTGGGAGTGTAGATACCTCCGGATAGACCGGAGAGAGATATGATACCTCAGGTGGGACCTGAGAGAGAGTTGATACCCCAGGATAGACCTGGGAGTGCAGATACCTCCGGATAGACCGGAGAGAGATATGATACCTCAGGGTTGACCTGAGAGAGAGTTGATACCCCAGGATGGACCTGGGAGTGCAGATACCTCCGGATAGACCGGAGAGAGATATGATACCTCAGGGTTGACCTGAGAGAGAGTTGATTCCCCAGGATGGACCTGAGAGAGTAGATACCTTCGGATAGACCGGAGAGAGAGTTGATATCTCAGGGTAGACCTGAGAGAGAATTGGTACTCCGGGATAGACCTGGGGTAAAATGAATATGATATGAAATGTGAATGAGAAAGAGAAGTGTTTGGTATAAGTTGAAATGAAATAGTGAAGTAAGTGTATTATGAGTTGAGAATAAAGAATAAATAAGTGTTAATAATAAATGGGGTAGTAAAGAAAGTGCATAGTGAAACGTGAATTGTGGATGAGAAAGACAGTAGCTGTGAATGGAGTAAATGTGAAAGAAAATGAGTTATGAGTTAGTTGATGAAAAGAAGTGATAAATGCAGTACGTGGTCAGTTTAAAATGGAATAATAAAAGAGGCATGTGTTCTTATGAATAGTACGAAGTAATTATATTATGTATGTGATCATTAAAGTAAAATACAGTATCATATGAGTGGTTCCACCTTGAGATTGTGTCAAGGAACTACCTGCCCGCTGTTTCTGTGGAAATGGTGGGAACTACTTGCCTTGGCATAATTCGCAGGGTGAGTGGACATGATAGGGCTATGATTAATGGAAGTGAAGAATTAAATAAGTAAAGATAAATAATAATTGAAGTGAATTAATAACTCTTGAGATGTGATGTGATATTACCCAGACTATGCGTTTGGGGTGTGGTGATTATTACCCAAGCTATCAGCTTTGGGGTGTGATATATTATTGCCCAAACTATGTTTGGGGGTATGGAATATAAATTGAGGTGAACGAAAGTGAAATCAGTGATAACTTGAGTTATAGTGAAGATGAAAGTAAGTTGGTCATTAATTAGCTTGAAAAATAGCTAAGTGATATAACGGGATGAGAATGAGTTATAAAACATATTTTTGATGTGATAAGAATGAGTATTTAATAAGTGATATGTGCATGATGTGATGAAATGTGAGTGAATCGCAATAGGTAATGAAGTGTTATATTTTGTCATAAGAAAGGAATTAATGTGGTATTATGTGGATATATGCTTACGTGATGATATGAGTTATAAGAAATAAATGAACGCGGTGTTATGCAATATGAAATTGAGGAAGAAAGGGTTTATGAATGAAAATGAGTATTTAAGAATATGAGTTGTGAGTTCGTAGATGTAAATGAATGGAAAATAAAGTGTGTAGTTATAAAAGTATGAAGAAAAGAGTTAGGGACTTTATGTGAGTATGCATGGAAATAAAGAAACGATGAGGTGGTAGGAATTATGAAGCGATAAGTATTTGGGTAGGGGATTCAAATTGAAAAGGAATGGATTAAATGGAAATTCGTATTGTGCGAATATAAAGTAAGGATAGATATGAGGTTGATGTGAAATATATAGTGGAATGTGTGAGTATGGGCAAATTTATAATTTGATACAGATTTGAAGAGTAATTGAATATAAAGCCGTATTTATGATGTTTTAAAGTTCAGAGATTCCAGATGTATCTTCTTACTCGATGTTTGTAAGTTTAAAATTATTTTCGTTATACAATTTAATTTATTTGTTAGATTTTTAAATTATACCCACACCACAAATGGCTAACCCCTTAGTGTTTGGGGGGTTAGGGGAGTCCGAGGACTACCCTAAATTCTCTACTGTTCCAGGTCCTCAGCAGTGCAGAGGTGAGGCGTAGTTGTGTAAGGTGGAGTTTTATTTTAAAATTTTTGTAGAAACTAGTGAGGGAATAGTAAAATTTGTGGTTTAAATTGTATTTTTGATGTATAAGCATGTAAAAGATGACGATGAGTATAGTGCGGGGTGACGTGGTATGTTTATGACCCGTACCCACCTCGTTGTAGAGTACTGGGCTTTGTGGTAGGTTTTACAAAGGTTTTTCTAAAATTTCTATCTCGTTTTCAAAGAAATTTATGGTTTTTATTTGATATTTGAAATTCTATTATGAGTTTGGCCCCCAGAGCATGATATTATATTGCCTGTGTGATTCTGCTCATTTTGGCCTGGGGAGCCCATGATATTATTATGTGGATTGTGAGCTACGGAATTTTGAACAGAATTCTGTAAGCTTTTTGTGTTTCGGGGCAAAATTTACAGGGGAGACTCTGTCAAAATTTTTCCTGAAAATTAACTTTCTTAGGTTTATGATTAAAGTGATATAGAAATTGAAAATTTTGAGTTCGGAGTCAAATTTTTTTTTTTGGGGGCGTTACAACCTGGCCGATTTCAGCTTATCTCGGGGGAGCATGAGGTTCTCAAATACTTCCAAGAAGAGGATGTTGACTGAGCTCCTGTTGTCCATGAGAATTTGGCAGACTTCGAAATTCGCCATGACGAGGCTGATGACGAGGGCATCGCAATGTGAAAGTTGGACTCCCTCTAGGTCTTCTTCGGAAAAGGATACCGGTCGCTGCTGAATCTGAGGGGAGGGATGGTCCCGAACGGAGTTAACCTCCCGAACGAAGGCCTTACGGGAGGTATTGGATCCCCCTCCCATGTGTCCCCCATGGACTCAGTGTAGTATGGCCTAACCTCCGGTCTCTTCGGGTCGAGGTCCCGTTCGGGCCGCCGGTTGAACGTTCGAGGAGGAGACAAAGGCCTCCGATTCCTCGAATCCCTTCGGTCTCTCGGATTATCCCGGGTGAACTCTCTCAAATACCCTCGCTGGATGAGGGCCTCGATCTCGTCCTTAAGGGCCCCACAGTTGTCCGTCTCTTGTCTGCTGTCTCGGTGGAAGCGGCAGTAGAATCTCTGATCCCGCTTCTTGTTGTTCGGTCGGGGAGGGAGTCGGACGAACCCTTTATCCTCGATCTCCATCAAGATTGCCGAGACGTTCTGGGTCAGAGGCGTATACCTCTCGAATCGGGGGACCAAAGGAACCCTCTTGAGACTGGCTATCTTTTTCGCGGTTTTCTTGATTGTCTCGACGTCGTCGGCCCTCCGCTTCCCCTTGGCAGTGGCTTCTTTGGTGCCCTCCGGATTTAGGGCATCTTCTGCTCGAATGTACTTCTCGACCCTGTTGAGTAGGTCGGGAAAGTCGATGGGTGGTTTTTTGGCCAATGAAGCCTTCAGCTGACCGTGCCTAACGTTGTGCTAGAAAGCCGCTGAAGCGACGTCCGCGTCAAGAGTGGACACGGACCTCGCCTCGGTGGTGAACCTCCGAACGAAATCACGGAGTGACTCCCCTTCCTTCTGCCTAAGGTCCAGAAGGGATGCGTTCGTCTTCTCGACCTTTTTGCTGGTCACGAAGTGGGCTAGAAAGTTTGCTTCCAACTGGTCGAACAAGAAAACTGAGCTAGGAGTGAGCTTTGAGAACCATTCCCGAGACGGACCATGAAGGGTATCAAGGAAGGCGCGACAGAGGAGGGGTCTGCTGCGCTGTGAATCATCATAATGATATTAAACCCCTCCATGTGATCAGCGGGATCACCCTCGCCATTGTAGGTCTTGAATTGGGGAAGCCTAAAATTTCGGGGGATCTCAGCATCAAAGATTTGGGGGGAGAATGGGGGTCCGGTCGGCCGATGACCATGACCCGATATTGGTCCGCCCTCACCGAGATGGGCGAGGTGGTTCTCCATCTCCTGTAAACGCCGAAAGACGGCGCCTACTTATTCCTGGGGGCGGGCCGATCCGTAGGATTCGCCGCCCCTTGTTCCTGACCAAGGATCAGAGCTGTTGTGGACCCCGGTTACCTGGTCGCCTCAGATTGTTTGGAGGACCTCGTCCCGGAAATTTTGGAACTCGGCCCTCGTGACGGGGGCTTGCTGTAACGCCCCGAATTTCCAATATGATATCTTAGAAATACGTGGCACAATTCCTAGCATGAACTTCAATGCAATAGTAAACATAGCCAAAAACACAGATAATTTTATTTATTTCAACTTTTTATTACAACAACTGCTTACAAAACATTGCGGAAAAACAAAACACCTTGAATTACAAAACTTTTTCTTTACAACACAATCTTTTACAAAATTACACAAGCTCTATTATCTTTCTAGCACAAGCATCCAAACCCCAAGCTCTAAGCAACAACCTGTAAAACATGAGACTAGAGATAATCTCTAACCTCCAAAACTACAGGGGTCAGCCATAACGGTGTAAGTGACATAAAAACAAAGCAACATAATAAAATCATAAAACATAGAGTCATCAGCAACATGTATTAATAGCAAGAATAAATGAAATGAGAATTAACTATAAGTGAAGCATGAAAACATCAAGGAATATAAGATTGTAAATAGTAATACATGAAAACAACAAGTGAATCTAGACTAAGTGTCAAGTGTAGGAGAAACAGGGAAAACACAAGCATAAAACCAAGTCAAGAAAACACAATCTCTATATGCTGACTCTCTAATGCATACTTGTCGGATTCTATGCATTCTATAGTACATAGATCCGGTGCAAGCCATTAACGATCTCCACTTTATAGGGTTAAACTCCTCGTTATGCAACTAAACCTACTACGGTGATGGAAAACAAGATCCAGAATATTCCGCGAATAGGCACCATAGCCCTCGACGCACAAGCATCATGTAAGATAGCTCAAAAAACAATCGGAGATTCATCTCCCAAATCGTGTACCCCACGAATAGGCTTGCAAGGCCCTCGATGTCCAGATACACCAGGTACATTCCATGAATAGGCTTGCCAACCCTCGACACGCGAATGCACCCTGTATGCTCCGTGAATAGGCCTGCAGACCCTCGACACACGAAATACAAATGTCATCTCGAGACAGAACAACAAACAGTCCTGGAACGCATCCGTTGGACTAAACAAAACCATGAGCCTATACTTACGTTTCCCAAGTTCCATTACATCCCCACTAGTACCTGCCCTTAAGTTGGTTATTATCAAAAACACAAAATTCCCATCTCTAGAGTTAGTGTATCCTGCCGGACTTAAATACTCAACAATAACTAAACCAAGACCCCCCAGGTCTAACTCAACAAATCTCAACTGCCGGTTCACAGGACTCCCACTCAACTCCTAGAGATATCATCAAGACCAAAATTCACAAATCCATCGTCAAAACGATCATATGAAGAAACTTCTTCAATCAACAAAACCCAAATCTTTATAAAATTCAAGGATCCAATTCCAACAATAAAATATCTTGAAAACATACGCTCTGTAGAAAGAATAATATTTAGAATAGTAAGCTATAGATCCAAAAACATTTAAAGAATCAATCGTTTAAAGAACATCAGAATAACTCAAGAAAATATCAGTAACAGTCGACTGCAAACCAGAGTCGGTCGACTGTCCAGAGCGAAAAAACCAACACTTCAAGAAAATAATTCTAAGTAGTAGCAGTCGACTGCTAAAAGTCACCAGTCGACTGTCCAGAGCAAAAATCCAACATCTTTAAGAAAAATAAATTCCAAGTATTGACGGTCGACTGTAAAAGTCACCAATCGATTGTCCAGAGCGAAAATTCAACACATCTAGAAAATATCAAAACAGAACAGGGACAGTCGACTGGAAAGAATGGGTCAGTCGACTGTTCCGCACGAGATTTTAAGAAAACGAGAAAACACAACAGCCAGGTAGCAACGGTCGACTGTCGAAACCTACCAACCGATTGTCACACGTACAGACTGCAGTTTGGGTTGTGCATATTTCAACCGATACGAAGATTTACTTTACAAAAACGAAATCTGAAAAAAGTATAAATCTGATATGATCAAATACAACTTATAGGATATACAAAGATTCATAAAAACCAATCAAAACCACTTGAATTGATAAAATAGATTTGTGATGAATTTCTTCAAAATAAAACATGAATGTGTGCATATATCAAAACTAGAGTTTTTAAGAATCAGTCATACATCAAAATAACTTTGTTTTATATTCCAAACCTTACCAATACCGAAATAAGTTGAGTTATAGTAAAATTTTTCGAAAATACATAAAAACTCAATTTCTTCTAAAACAACAAAAAAATACTATGTTCATGAAAACGTTTGTGCATGCTTGTGCACCAAAAGAACTTCACAAATCCATAGATTAAAATAACAAAATATTCAGATTAAATTTTAGTATTTGAGTAAATCCAAATTCAAGTAAAATCTTTCACAAAATCACGAATTCTCAAATTTAGTCAAAATGTATCAAACCCAAATTTAGTCATCACAACTCAAATCCTCAAGACATGGTCTTTTAATCCATTGCTCCTTCTCAAAATTTCCTCAAACTCAATCTCAACTATTCTCAATAGTTGATTCATGAACAAAAAAAATAATTTTATCATTAACATGGCCAAGTTGCATTCATCCAACTCACCAATAGTCCAAAAATCTCATCTTTAGTCAATTAATGCATAACATTCACCATATCCAATCAAATCAGCAATAATTTAACAGAATTAGCCTACTCACAATTTATATTAGGTTCTCCAACAATCTAAAATCATCCACATGCAATTCTACTCACAAATAACTAGGGTTTTCACAAAAGATCTAATTTTTAACTTATCAATTCATCCAATCCACCATATGTATTCATATCAAAACCCTAGCGTGCTTTCTAATAGATGAAATACCATATACAACATTCAAAGAACAAAACAAAACAAATTATATCACTCACCTTGTTGAAGAGATCAAACGAAGATAAATAGAAAATAGGAAAGAGCCTCTCCTTTGTAAGAAATCCAAGATCTTCTCTTTAAATCTCCAAGAAAATAAAAATAATAAAATCTTTGTGTTGTGCAGTGAAAGACAGCTGCACTCCACTTTTTTAAATAGGCCGAAATTAAGAGAATTAGAGTTTTAAACACATTTGCAAAAAAATTCTTTTGAAATATAACTTTATATAAATAGATCTCTATACTTGGAAACTTGATAAAACCAATTTTATTGAGATTTAAAAACAAAATAAACACTTTACTTTCAGTCAGCACTGTTTGAAAAGTCCAGAAAAATAAGTTTGCACTTTTACCCCTCAAAATGACAATTTTCAAAAAGATCCCCTTTTATCAAAACTTATAAAATAAACCAAATTCATCAAAACAAAAAGCAAACATTTTAACCCCGAGTTGACTAGGCATTATACCCAGCCCCAAAATCCGAAAATCTGGAGTTTTCACCCCCATTTGGTAATTTTGCACAAAAGTCCTTCTTTTAAAAATATTTGCAAATAGGTCCAATAGATATCAGAAAAATCTCAAATAAATTTCAAATAATAAATAATGAGTTTTCCCAAAATAATTTTAGCTTTTGAACTTTCCAAGAAAATATATGCACGTGTTTTGCACGTGTAAAAAGATAAATCTTCAGAAAAATATTTATTAAATCTCCAAAAAATCATTTCAATTCATTTATAACTCTTAAAAATAATATTTAAAAATACGGGGTACTACACTTTCCCCACCGGGTCCTGCAGGGGCGGAGGTCCACGGGGCAAGCGGCTGTGTTCTGGATCGCACTCTGAGGACGACCGTCTACGATGGTTCGAGATCGAGTTGGAAGCAGCCTCTCCCCTTATGCGACTGGCCTGTCGATTCGAAATGACGTGTCGCAAATCGGCCATGTTCGAGTGAGAAGCACCCGGCCCGCATCCGACCGCGTCGTGGACCCGTGGTCGATTGGAACCCTGAGTATCTGTGCGGCTGTGATGTGGGGGATCCGGATGTCGTGTCGATGTGACGACCCTTCTGGCTTTGTGAGCCATGGGAGAGCTCGGACTTGGGATGACGTCCCTGGCTGGGCTCGGACAGGTGACAGTATCTGAGTTTCCCACATACGGTGCCAACCTGATGTTGTTTGTTTTTGGGGTGTGGGGGCAGCAGGTGTGAGTTCTTGTAATTTGTGAAGGGAAAGCTGTGGTACTAGCATGGATCCGACCCTAGGGAGTAGGACCGGATCGGGAGTAGCAGGGGAGAGGTAGAGGCCAGACGCTCCACTCGGATCTACTTGTCTGTGTTGGGTGAAGTTGCTCGGCTCAGATGTAGTAGCTCGGCTCGGCTTTGTGTACCTGCAAACTGCCTAGAAATATCGGGAGAAGTCTCGGCGACAGGTCCTCCGACGATCTAGTCAGGCACTGAGAAAGCAACAGTAGCTAGGGTTCAGATGGTGAAAAGTTTATTACCTCTAAAAGTGAGGAGGGGGCTGGTATTTATAAGCAGCGGTAAATGGGTATGTGACCCTAACGGACCGGGTTGAATTCGTTTGCCCGTGGGCCTGAATGGGCTGAAGCCCATTTGACCTGTTTGACCTGATGATCACAGGGGGGCGAGATTAGAGGAGATTTGAGGGTCCTGATTGCGCCACTCTCTTTACTCCATATCAACCCTCGACCGCATCACTACACAATATTCTCAGCCGTTAATCTAAGAATATCTTTGAAAAGATAGTTGTCAACCTTCCCAATCTCGATTTCCTTATTCCCATCATAAAATAATCGATATTTAATGACCAGATTGTCAACCAAATCCACTGCCAAGCGGTCAAATTACCCCCGAGATCGCTGGAGCTTTCAATCGTCATAATTTTTTTTTATCACAATCATACAATAAAAACCTTAAACCTTCCCATCCTCAATTAAACCTTAACTAGAGCTGGTATCGGGTCCTCCACTATGCGGACCTGGACCCGGTACCTCACGGGTTCAAAAATTGGACCCGAACCCAGACTTGCAAGAACCAGGTCTGGGTTCGTGTCATAGTTAAAAAAATCTACCTACTGGGTTCAATAGCGGGGAATAAATATTTGCACTTAAGTATTTTTGCACCCAATACCCTACGATTCCAACAATTTTTGCACTTAAGTACATGAATAAATATTATATTTACACATCTATCTTCAATAATTACTTTTATATATATATCCCTATAACCTTATTATTCAAATTCCATATTTTTGGGAGTATTTTTAACGGATCTGGTTCCGTGTCCTGGTTCTGGTCGGTTCTATTTTGAGTGGACCCGGATCCGAATCCGAAAGTGCATTGTGACTTACTTTAGGACTCGGACTGTATAGATCGGGTTGGTTCCGGTCCAATACTAAAAGTGTTCAACTGGTTGAACTAAAACCCTGACCATGCTAAGAGCATCTATAGCCATTGGCCAAATATACAAAAAAAAAGGATAATTTGGCCAAAATTCCCCTGCAGTCGTTGGCCAAATACCCATTTTTTGGTGCGCTGTGAACAGTAGGCTGCCAAATTTGGGGGAGAATATAGCATTATCCATATTTTGGAAATCGGAAGATGATTTACCATTTTTATGCAAAACGGAAGATAATTTGTCGTCAGATATATTATTTTTTGTAAATGGAGAAACGGTACATCCCAAAAAAAAGGGGCCAACAGTGAAGGACGAGATATCATGTAACCCCTATTTCTCATTATTGTATTTTAAATTTATTTAATAAAATTCTGGATTTATTTTATTTTATTTTGGTTGTATTTTTTTCCCCTTTCTTTTGTATTGTGTGTTGTTCTCCTTGTGATTCATTCTCTGTTTGATTCAGCCTGATATTCTCTTTTATTTGATCTACAATTTGTTTTTTGATCTTGTTTATTGTGTAAACCTATTTCATGGCCTATTTGTCTATTATTGGCTTCTTTTTTTCCTATTGAATACTACCCAGTTCACCCAAACTCATATTGTCTCCATATAAACACCCTAATTGCATCCTAACTCTAATTACCAAACACCCTAATACTCTATCTCTCCTATTAGTCGTCATCTAACCCTAACCCTACTCTTGATCTCTCTCTCCCCTCCTGCCTCTTGCTGTCGTCGTCTCTATCTCCGATGCCGGCAACACCCCCCCCCGACCACCCACCATTCCCCCTCTCATCTTCTCTCTCACGTGCGCACCCCCATGCCAAGCCCCCCTCGTCGTCCTGTTCCGTCGAGCAGCACAGCCCACAGCGCCGCTCCGGTGCTATCGCCGCCGTCCCGTTGCGTTATCGTCTTCCCTCGGCCGAGCACCGCCTTGCTGTCGACGCCATTGCTGTGGTTGTCGCTGTTGTTGCTGCTCTTGTGTGTGTGTGTGAAGACACGTGCACCGCTCGTGGTTGTATTGGTGTGATTCTCATCTCTTGTTCGTGCTTTCGTTGTGTTCATTGTTCGGGATCCGTTCCTGTTATTCTGTTCTTTGTTCCGTCGTCTTCATTCAGGCAAGTAGCTTGTATGTGTTCTTTTTGTCATACAAGTTAAATACCTTAAGTAATCTAGTATGAAAATATTTATACTCTCATGATGATCCTATTTTTTTAGGTTAACCATTGATATCACCTCTTGATCATGAGTAGTTACAATAGTTGACACCCGTTGCATGAAAATAATTAGATTAGTGGACATCTTGACTGTATGTTGTTTGTGACACACCGTATATTGTAAATAACTGTTGCATAGATGTTTGTTGGATGTATTATCTCATTATAGACTATCTATACACATGACATGCTGATTTGAGTAACCCACATATCCCTTGCTTTGTATGACATCTTAGATTGGACCGTTTGTAATTAAGTGGTTTGATAAAATGCCTAAAAGAATTCTTGTTTGCTGCTGTCCTATTTGTGTACAGTAATTTCGACCTTGTTAACATCAGTAAAATAAATAAGTTCGTAAACATGATTTATAGCCTTTGTTTTATAGTTTTCAGAAATTTCAACGGATCTGAATTCCAAATTTTTATGCAAGAGTTATTGGTGTTTTACTGCAGTCATATCGTATATTCCAGATTCTGAACCATATGTATTCTGTAAGATATTTTATTTTGAAACCGATACTAAAAGTAGAATTTGAACTCTATATTTTGCTGAGTATGTTTAGACATGACTAGAATCAATCCCTAATTTTTGTAGAATTAATTAATGACTTTTGTATCTCAATTCATACTTTCGAAACTAGTCGATATAGTACTGCATGCTGTTCAGTATTAAAATATATTTCCAACCTGATTCTATTCGTTTTTGATGAAAACTTTGTGCATATTAACTGTATCCATATTTGTCTACTTTATCACCCTTTTGATGGATCTGGATTTCGAATTATTTTTTATGAATTGTCTTTGTTTTGGTACTGATGTGTCTGAACTTTCAGAATTGAGAATTTGTGGTATTACTTTGTTTTTCCAATTTTGATGACTATACTATTGGTAATATAAATTTACGATATTTTATATTTTGAACCTAGATATGTTAGGGAATCTTCCAGATTTTTTTCATATTTAATTATGATGATTTTAAACTCTTTTCATGCTTATAAACAAGATTTTGCATTTTTGGCTGAACACGATTTCTGTATTAAACGCTGTTTTCAACCCTGTTTATGTGGCTAATATGTGACCTATATATATGTGCTGGAATCGGCAGAGAGTCTAGTTCCTAGATTTTTCTGACGGATATGGATTTGTTATTTTGTAGAAACGGATATCTCAGATTTGGTACAGTAGTGTCTTGCTGTCAAGAACTGAAAGTTTCGTTGTTTCGACTATTATGAGTTATTTTATCAACCATTTGTGTTTCGTATTCATATTAGACTTATCCTTTATTTATGCCATGTCTTTGACCTGTAGTATTTCGTTCACACCTGTTGTTAATAATGAAAAGAAATCAAGCCGGGATTTTTAAGAGAAAAGAACGAGTAGTGGACAATATAGAAATGCATATTCATAAGGGAACTTGTTTTCCCCACTGTTTACTGTGGTACCTACTGTGTATCTCTGGATGCATGAAGGCATGATCCATGACACTGTTTGATGTTGATGTGACCGTTACTGTTTGTCTGAATATACTGGCCTATAGAACTTCCACTACAAAATTTTAAAGAGAAACTTGTTTGATGTAGCAACCATGCGGTAAAATCTAGGACGCATGAAGTGCTATCTAGATAGTAATGAACATTAGACATAAAGATAACTATTTTTACTATCTCATCCTGTTACTGCTGGTTTATGGTTACTGTTGACACACTGTTACTGTTACACTCTTACTGTTATCACTACACTGTTACTGCCATTTGTAGACTATTGTAATTGCTGTCTTCTCCATATTAGTATTTCCTGTTAAATTTAGTTAGGTTTTCCTTCATTTTCCTACTTGTATTGCTTGTGGCCCGGAACTTACATCTAACGGGCGTTATGTTTTCCTGTTTTCTCTATTTTCCTTGTAATTGCTATATGAGCAGGTTTCGCTAATCAATTGCCTACTGGAGTTTGTGAGCAAAGGTTTTGAGCTGCGCAAGTGGAATAATTTGCTTAAATGTTTTGATGAACTATTTTATTTCATGAATTGTATTGAGACTTGTAGTTGGGCTTATTGTCCCATGATTATTATTTTGTTTCGGATCTAGTATTTATTGGGACATTTATTATTGATGCAATAAATACTGTTGAGTTATGATTGTTTTTGCATGTCTGGTTGAGTATGTTGTCTTATTTACTGTTATGATGAGTCAAGCAGATCCGTACAACTTATGGATGGTGAAAACTATTCACTGGCTTAGTCACGTAGCGTATTTCGTATTCTTTTTGGAAAGCGGGGTGTGACATATCATTTCCCGTCCTTCACAGTTGGGGATTATTATTATTATTATTTTAAACGGTAGATCATCTACTGTTTCTCAATTTTTAAATTAAAAAAAAATTGTAGATATGATATTATATCTCGTTTTGTCTAAAAAAAAGCCAATTTTTGAGTATGGACGAACCATAGAAAATGCTCTAATTACTGTTTTCAAAATTTTCGTATACCCATTTTTGGACAAAACGACTCAAGATGCTCTTAAAGTGTTTTTTGCAAAATAAATAAATAAATTCAAAAAACTCTCACAATATTATCCTTTTCCAATTACTAATTTCCAAATTTTCCACATATCCTTTTTTCACCCAACCCCCCTGAAAGTACGAGTGTACAACCACTCCATCTACAAATACCAGACCTCCTCATTCTCTCTCTTCACATCAAAGCCTCTCTCCTTCTCTCTCTAACCCCTCGTGTGCTTCTCTCTCCTACTTCTCTAATCCCAAAGCTCCCTTCTTTTCCCCTGTTTCTCTCTCTAAAAATCGAGAGAGAGAGAGAGAGAGAGAGAGAGAGAGAGAGAGAGAGAACTATGGGCAAATATATTCGCAAGGGCAAGCTCACCGCCGGCGAGGTGGGCCCCGACCACCACCACCACCAAACCAGAGCACGAACCAAAACATTAGCTGTTGTCCAAAAACCCAAACCCAGATCCAAACCCGACCCGAAACCCGCTTTGTTCTCCGATTCCGACTTGTCGGAGCTGTGTTACCTCCAATTGAGGAGCCGCCGCTTGACTAGGCGCAACTTTGCGCCCAAGGCGAGTAAGGCCAAAGGGAGCCCTAGTGGGAGTAAGGGGAAGGCTGGGGGCGGTGCGGACGTTGAGGTTGAGGCTGAGGTTGGGGAGAATGTGGTTGAGTTTGAAGTTGGAGTGAAGAGTAACAGGTGAATTTTCGAAATTTTTTAATTTAGAATTCTGTTTTGGTTCTAGGGTTTTGTTTGGTGGTGGGTTTAGAGAGATGGGTTGTTTTCAAATTTTGATCTTGGTTGAGTATTCTTGTGGCTGTTGATTGGGTTTCCTGTTTTGAATTTCGAATTTTTGATTTTGGTAATTTGTTCTGGTTTAGTTTTTGAAGCAATTGGGTTTAGGGTTTTGGTTGGTGGAGAATTTGGAGGGATGGGTCATTTTCAAATTTTGATTTTGTATCTTGTATTTTTATTTTTCATTTTAGAGGGGTAGTGATTTGGTTTCCTGTTTGGATTAGGGTTTCTTTTGTTTTTTTAGGAATTAGATAATTTTAGTAATTGCAGATAGATATGAATTGCGGTTGTAAAATTAAGATCAATTTTTTTTATAAAACATTTCAAATTTATTATCTCTCATTATTGTAGCTGTGATTGATGCTTTGTTTACAAGTACTTTGATGTTTTTTTATAAAACATTTGAAATTTAATCCATGTGATTGTTTTTTTAGATTTGGTTCTTATTTAAAGCCAGAGTTCGTAAAGGCTATTTCCGTATATTTACTAGATCTTATTAACAAATATAAAGAAAAAGTCAATTTTTAAGGATTTATGAGTGCTTAGTGTAGTTTACATTTAAAATTTCCTTCCATATTTAATAATTCTTGTAACTTATGTTAATTGCGTTCGGTTTTCTTTGCATCTCCATGCTAACTTCTTATGTTTGACATGAGGCCCATGGCATGATTATGCATTCAACTAGGCTTATCATAATAAATATCATACAATGTTTCAAAGGTATTGGTGAATAATGATGCTTAGGTAATACATGGGAATGTTTTTTTTTTAATTTATCGTTAAACGGTGGGTTGAATGCCTTCCGCGTTTCATTAATAAGTAATTAACAAAACATACAATAAAAAATAAGGCTTATGAAGCCCAGATCCCAACAGACTGGGTTCCGGAACTCATACACCTCAACCAACAAACAAAAACAACAAAATCTAATCCTATTGATTGGCCAACCAAGCCACAACGAATTTCTCGTGTCTATTTTTGCTCACTCTCTCACTCAGACCCTCACTTGTTCACCATTTTTCCTCTCCAACTATCGCACGATCGCCTCTGTCGCCCGCAGTATTGAGCCGAACGTCAACACTAAGCACTCTAAAAGAAATACCGCAGGCACTCCGCCAATCTGATAACACCATGTCCAGATTGAGTTCTCGTTCTCTTTCCCTCGCTTAACCCAAGTGGACTCTCACCGCCAAATCGCGACGAAAGCAGGTGTCGCACCTGACCCTTTCAAGCCCCCCTGACGTGAGAGAAACCAACGACACTCCTCACTTTGACCAAATCAGGTCAAAGAAGAGCCCAAATCCTGAAATTGTCTGACCATCGTCACCCACACCAGTTAGGAAATATTTCGCTGCTAATTGTAAATCAGTTGTAATTTGGATATTATGGACACTTTGGATCTTATGGACTCTTTAACGTCCATTCGAATTTCAAAACTTAATTTAAAATTCAAAACTTCCCTTACGACAGTATTCCAAATCAAATCAAAACTCCCCTTCCTCCTGACTCTCTCCCCTTTCTCCCTCACATGCCTCCACGGCAGCCCCCAACCCGATGGACCCCCAACCTCGTGCACAGCCATTGGCCCCGCCAACACTGCCGCCAAATTGGGACCCATCGCCGCTCGCACCCGCCAAGACTCCGATGCGATGCCCGCACCTAGTCGCACCTGATGGATCCCCCAACCTCGCGCACAATCGTCACCGCCAAGACTGCCGCCAAATCGGGATCCATCGCCGCTCGCACAAGACGCCGACACCAGAGCAACTCCGAGTGGTGGCCGCGACCATCCACCACCCCCTCCTCGCCGCCTTGCGGATGAGGCTCAGACCAGTGAGTATAAGAAAAGTTGGTATTGAGGAGAAGAAACAAGAAGGAAAAAGAGGCGACGAGACTCGGCGCCGGAGGTAGAGGGGAAGGAGCGCGAGCCCCCCCCCCCCCCCCCCCCCCCTCCTCCAAACTCAGATCTAGGGTTAGGATTTTGTTTTTGTGGTTTTTTGGGAGAGCTTCTCTCTCTAGAAATTCTAGAGAGAGAAGCTTTAGAAGAGTTCTAAAACGACGTAAACTTACATGGGAATGTCTTTGTTTGACTCTTAGTTTTATATGTATCTAATAGTTAAATGCAATTTCCTACATTAGATCTTTCACTTTTTTTTGTTTGTACAAGGTTTCAGGAATGTTTGATAAGGTTTTACAATTGGTTATAGACGAGAAGTCAACCTTCACTAAATTAATGGAAATTAATACCAAATCTCTGGCGGAGGAAAGTAAGGGTAGGAAAGGGCCTCTCTTGATTTTTTTAAAGGACATTTTGGTAGGGATGCTTTGGGATCGGATACAGATCGGGTATTGACTATACCAACATCCGTATCGGCATTCCAAAGTCGGATTTGAATGCGGATACATATATGAATCGGGGAAAAAATCATATCCGTATCCACAAATTTTGAATATGGATGCAAATAGGATACGGCGTATCGAATACGGATACGAATTCGGAACAATATTAAATAAATAGACATGGGGAAGAAAATAAAAATGGAATAAAATTTCTAAAAAATAGCAATTTTAATTTAAACTATTAACCAACTAGAGATACTTACAAAATGCAAAACATATAAGAACCAACGAAATAACGTATATATGGAAGAGAGAATAGAGAAGAATAGTTTAGGCATCAAAGAAAAAATAAAGAAAATTTTGATAAAAACAATAAAACAGTGTTAGAACAAGGAATCAACTAGGGTTCTTAATTCAATTTTATACTATAATTTTTTTTTATAATATAGGAAAATTAAAAAAAGAACCCAGCAAGATTCAAACCCGCACCACCCTGTACAACAAGTGCCATAAATATAATCATAAGCTGAAGATCAATTAGCCAGATATTGGGCTTCTGTAAAATATTAGGACAATTCGGTATATGCACGGATATCTGACTCCGATCCAGATATTATTTATTTTTGAAGTATCGGGGTTTTTGGTTTGGGACCTTTGGGTATCCAAATCTGAATCCGACCGGATCTTTTTTTATACCCGGATCCGCTTAAAACTCGGATTGGAATTCGGATCGGATCGGATCGGATATATTCGTATTCAAGAGCAACCCTACAATTTGGGTTCTCCGTCATTGGAGAATCCCTTTGTAGGGTCCTCAAATGAATCATAATACAAGTTAAAGAATCAGAGGAGCCCCTTTCATTCCCTGATTTTCCTCGAGTAGAAATTTGGCATTCATTTAGAGAAGGTTGACTTGTCTATAACCAGTTGTAAAACACTTCCTGGAGCTTTGTATAGAAAGAGAAAAATGATAGATTTGCTATAGGGAATTGCATTCAACATAAATCCAAGAGCCAAACAGAGGAAGTTTTCTTGTTTTATCCAAGCATCATTATTAATCAAAACCACTGCTTATCAAATTTAAGACAGAGTACTTGTCTCCATTTTTTAATGGGAGAAGTCTCTTTTTGATTACTTGAGCTTTTATCTGTTTCCAATAGTGATAGCAATAAAATCTACACTTAAGTAATTCACTCTGCTGTTGCTTTATGCATATTTCTGGGTAGAGGGCATTCATCATCTTGCTGATGAAACTATGTTCTTAATTATTTATTTTCACTTGGATTAGTTGCGGTCATTGGATCATGTTCTCAATGTTTTTAGTGGAGGGGATATAGAAAAGTTGATCCAGATATCATATCTGTTTGATTTACCATATTTATAACTGAAACATGTTTGTTATCCTTGATTATAAATTCATTCCATCCGAACGGTTTATTTCTTAATTCATTTACTATAATATCTTGCATGAACTCTCCAAACTGAATTCAAAACATGTTCACGAATTTCGATATAGAAAAGTTGATCCAGATATCATATCTGTTTGATTTAGCATATTTATAACTGAAACATGTTTGTCATCCTTGATTATAAATTCATTCCACCCGAACAGGGTTTATTTCTTAATTCATTTACTATAATATCTTGCATGAACTCTCCAAACTGAATTCAAAACATGTTCACGAATTTCGATAGTGATAAATGTTAGGGGTTTATTCACTATTTCTTCAATGCAGGAGTTCAAGGGAAACTACACCTTGCAGTCTGATTAAGAGGGATTGCGACCCTATCAGGACTCCTGGTTCGACCACTAGGCGGACCACCACCTCTGCCACCAATTGGATGATTCAGAGCCCACCGCGAAGAAACCTCCCAACCTCCCATCTCCCAACGTCCCGTGAAATGGATGAGTTCTTTTCTGTGGCAGAGAAGCGACAGCAAAAGGCATTCAAAGAGAGGTGTAGTTTCATCTCTCAGTTACCTTTTCCCCTTGGTTATTTACTGAACAATTGTCATCTGGCTATGAAAGACAGTTTGAACTTAAACTTCGAGGCTTAAAAGATTTTCACTTTTATTTTAGGTAAATAGGAATAATCTATGCAATTGGGATTTTGGGGGATAAAATCTTTATTTTGATAAAGATCATGGTTTCCTTAGTTTTACTTTTAGATTAATACTCTAAATCTATCATATTCGAAACATTAACTTCTTTGATTACTTCAGTACACTTTTTGATTCTTTAGGGTGTTTGTCTGTAAAGTGAAACATGTTGAAGCATTTCTAGCTAAAACTGATGAAGCTCTGGAAAAATCTTCTATATGTGGGTTTATAGGATCTCCTATAAACACCACATCTCAGAGCCATTCAATTAAGTGGGACACTCTGGTATCTCCATAAATGAATGTATAGGATATCGGGAATCATATAGACCTGGCTCCTAAAGAATTTTTTTTCTCTTATCTTGGTTTATAACCTATAACAGTTTTCCCTTTCCACTCTTGTTTCATTGATGTTTCCAGGTACAACTTTGATCCAGTGAAAGGTCGCCCACTCCCTGGCCGTTTTGAGTGGATCAAACTCAAAAGCAGTGGCATCTCTTCTCCATTGCCTTCTCTTTGCTAGTCATTTCCAGAGGACAGTGCTTTTGTGGCCGCGGTGGTGGTGCTGATAGCCACCCCTTCTTTATTTCTTTCAAAAACAGCTTTATGTTTTCGGTGTTTAGTTCTTTAGTCTAATGATCTGTAACAAATAGAGATGCTGATCAAACTATACCTGGAAGAAGTGAGAAAAACAAACTTGAACCTATGTTTCTCTCTGTCTCCCTAACAGATCAATTTTAATTTGTAGCTTTGGTCATGTTACCAGTTGTTATATGTATGGGATGGGGGTATACTATATGTTGGTTCAGGTGTAACTCCTACTTATCGCTGTATTATATGTTTGGCTGTTGCTGGAACTGAGATTTGCTGGTAATACACATGGCCCTTCACCTTTTTCCATACTCGGTGTTTAATTGAAATATCTTTTGCTTGTTATTTGT
Source organism: Hemerocallis citrina (assembly GCA_017893485.1). Taxonomy (NCBI): domain Eukaryota; kingdom Viridiplantae; phylum Streptophyta; class Magnoliopsida; order Asparagales; family Asphodelaceae; genus Hemerocallis; species Hemerocallis citrina. Next base: position 206,031,961 of record CM030367.1, on the reverse strand, counting down.
TAAAAGTGGATGAATGTGTATGGCATTGGCTGGTAATATCTTATACGTGCATTGTATGTGCATGGCTGATTGCTCATAGACCCTGATTCCTTCTTATGAAGATGAGTGCATTGGATACTCAATGTGGGGACCTTTGTTGATTCTGGTGGTTGAGATTCTCTTGCATGTGCGTGTGGGACTGAAATATTTCAAGTTTTTCAAGTACTTCTTACTGCAGGTTTATACTGTTTACTTTGTTGCATGCAATCTTCTAGATTCTAAAGATATGTCTTTGATATTCAGGTGTAACTATAATGATTAATAACTGCAGTTAACCTGACTATTCTTCCCTAGTAGTTTATATACAAACTTCAACAGTTACAGAAGCAGTAGTTGTGGTTGTGATTCATCGCGTTTTTTTTTTTTGGGTTGGGGGGGTGGACCAATCTAGAAGCTTTTACTATTTGGAAAAGTTATCTTTAGAAATGAATTCTAAAAAATGGTATGGTTTGTTTGGGTATAGTTCTACTATATAGTGTGTAGGATAGAGAGGAGAGAAAGAAATTTTAGAAGAGTAATGCTTTAGCCACTACCAATTTCACTACTAATTTCTTCACTACCTCAGGTGGCATACTTCTATTGGAGGGTTCTCCCACCTACTCTATCTTCCCCTACCTATTGAAGTGTGTCAACTAAGGTAGTGAAGAGAAATGTAGTGAAATTGGTAGTGGATGTAGCATTACTCATTTTAAAAAGTAGGAAAAAATAATTGTAGAGGAATAGGTAGAGTTGTTTTATTGGATAATGTGAGGAGAGATGAGAGAGATGAATCAATTTAAAATTATGTGATTAGTATTCCTCTCACTCTTTTTCCTCCCATTTCTGCCGGAAATCAATAAGACCAAAAAGTGCTATGTTGAAAGGCAAAATGCTAGACATACATGAGTTTTTACCCCAAATGTACATTATAAATGCACTGGGCCCCACTTTCGACTAAAACACAAGATTAAAATCTTGTTTTTTTTTTTGTAGAAAGTGGACCCCAATGCATTTATAATTTACATTTTGGGATAAAAACTCATGTATGTATAGTTATCCTCTGTTGAAAGTAATGTCCCGTTGAAATTAAATTCAACCTCTTTTCTCTTTTACTGTCAAACAAACAATGTTTTGGATGATGTTTTTTCTTCACAAAATATTTTCTACAATATTTTTACTGTCAAACAAACCACCCATGATGTATGTAACTCTCTAACAGAGCTTCTAAAATGCGTTTTCTTCACTCTAATAATCTTTCATCTTTTCTGAATCTTAATCCATGTTCATGCATAGTTGTGGAATTATTCTACAATGAAGCATATGTTAAGAAATTATAAAGATTTTTTAAAATAGGCGCGATACTTGATGAAAAGAAAAAGGCAATCACCATTGGATCCCTTTCTTCTGTCTATTGTGGAGAGACACCAATGGCAATGTATCTGAGTTTGGATTAGTTTTGCCAGTACTTGCGTTCTCTTTTTCACATTGTTTTACCTTTACACGTTTCTCTTTTTTACCCTCAGCTTTAAATTTACAAGAAGTGCAGCTATTTTATGCAACACAAACACCTGACAGTTAGAAGAATCTGGCAGGTGTGTTTTGCTTCAGATAACGAGGGTTTTCTTTTCCATTTGTTTGTATATTGGAAGAATAAATAAATGAGCAGAAAATGAGGTAGGCCTTAGAACATGAAAGCATGGCAGTAAACAATTTTAAAAGAGCCAGCTAAAAAGAACAAGTAAACAACGGAATTTCTATTAACATGACCTGAAAATTTCTGAACTAAGGAAATTAGAGTTTAAACAGTCAGTTATGAGTGATTAATTTTTTTTTTATCAGAAAAGGTTGGCCTTAGCCCCCGTGTTTCATTAAAAAGTCTTTAACAAAATATACACCACAGCACAAAACAAACGGGCAATGATATTCATGTATCATACAGACGGACCATGATGCTCATACCCCTTACCCAAAACATTACCCTCTCAACCACACATGGTGAGAGCGTACTCCAGAAAGCCAGAGATACAAAATGTCAAAATACATGCTCCCAACTACAACAAGAAAAGTAGCGCCTGCTCCTCCCTTAACATTGCAGGCGATCATTCCTCCTCTGGTGCACCTCCCCTTTGTTGTGCCTCTACCCCATTGGTTGCATGACCAGATTCTAGATACATATCCTTGATCTTCTTTGCTTGTTCTTCACAGAATATGATATTAGCAGTAGTCTTGAAAAGCATTTGATGATGCATGAAGTGCCTGTATGTTACTCTAAAAATTCTATTATTTCGTTCTAACCATAACCCCCAGCATATCGATGCCACTCCAATGCCCCAAATGTCAAAGTTGCTACTGCCAATGTGCCCATCTCCCCCCCCCCCCCCCCCCCCCCCCCCCCCCCCCCCCCCGTGTCTAATACTTTTTGGGGTCCTGTCGCTGAACTCCCCATTCTTTGCAATAGATCCCCCCCCCCCCCAAATAGGCCTCGCGTACTTGCATGTCATAAGAAGATGATCCACCGTTTCGTCCTCCTGGTTGCACATAACACACTGGATCGGGCCCTGCCACCCTCTCCTTGTCAAATTATCCCGTGTCAGAATGACGTTTCTACATGCTAGCCAATTAAACGTCCTGACCTTAAGTGGGCATTTAACCTTCCAGATTGGGTCGCAAACCCTAACTCCCCCGTCGTTAAGCCTTTTGTATGCCGCTTTCACCGAATATATGTCACCCTTTTCGCCCTCCCATTTTGGTTTGTCTTCATGGTCCATTCCTGTTGGCTTCCAGTCCTGTAAGAATGCTATCAGTTCCCGTTTTTGTCTTCTAGCCTCACCGGTTAACCCACCTGTGAGTCTTGGTCTCCACTGATCATTCCTCCATTGTCTTGCAACCTTACCGTATTTATCAGCTGCGAATTTGTATGCTTCAGAAAATCTCCTCTTTAGGTTGATAGTGCCGCACCATTTATCCTTCAAAAAACATGTAGTAGCCCCATTTCCAATGGAGAATGTAATCCCCGAAATGAACATGTCTTTAGTATGGCTCACTCCTCGCCAAAATCCTGACATCGATCCCTTGTTTTTCTGTTTTTGATGTATGCACCCATTCTTCATGTATGTCACCTTAACCAGAGTAGCCCATTTTGACTTCGTTTTTTACTTTGAGTTTCGACCACTATTTCCCTAGTAAGGCCTGGTTCATTTGCCTGATATTAACCACACCCAACCTGCCTAATTCTTTTCGTCTGCACACTATCCCCCATCTGATTAATGCGTACCCCCTCCATTCCTCCGACCCATGCCAGAGAAACCATCTTCTAAGTTTATCAATTTTTTTGGATACCCAAACCGGCATTCCGTAAAATGACATAAAGTACAGTGGTATAGAACTGACCATCGAGTTTAGCATAATAAGACGTCCCCTTGAAAGATAGCATTTTGCCTTTCCACCCTTCCAGTCTCCTTGCTATCTTCTCTATGATACCATTTCAGTCCACCCTCCTGATATTACCGGTACCGATCGGTAATCTCAAGTATCTAATCGGTAGTTTCTGGATGTGGCAATTTAGTACATTAGCTATTGTGTTTCCCTCTTCCCCGTCTCTCCTAAGAAAGTGATGGAGCTTCTGTGGAAGTTAACCTTTAACCCTGACCACTCCTAAAAAATATGAGTGATTAATTAAATACGATTAGGACAAGAAAATTTTATTTCAGATCCCTCAATTCACCGTGTTTTTTGTTTTTTTTTTCTTTCATTTTTCTGGAGTTTATAAACGTGTTTTAAGATGAGAACTTAGTATTGTATCCAAATAGCACAACGTTGGGAATGTGTCTTCAAATAATATTGTGTGCAACTTAAGCTTGATGAACCTGCATAAGGAAATACTGTATGCAATTCGAGTATCGTAGTTAACTGTGTTTGGTTTTTATGTCTTGCATACGATGTTGGATAAGAAGACGATAAGACAATGGAGGGGTAAAGATGATTGGAGATGGAGTGGAGGCAAGAAGAAACGGTCGGCAGCAACAGTGGGAGTTGCGGTCGACCGCAACTCATGTGCAGTCGACCGACCCTTGTACGCAGTCTTCCAGAGAGGAGGACAGTCGACCGACTTGTTGGTGTGGTCGACCGTTCGCTGCGCTAATGGGTTTCGGGCTTGAGTCTGGCCGATTCATGAAAGGCCCAACATGCTCTTCAAGTTAGATCGTGTGGCTCTTATCGTAGGGTTATCTCTTATGTGCTATCCAATGGCTATTGTAATAAGATGTCAACTTAGGGTTTGTCTCTAGATCTATATAAACAATTGTAATAGCTCGTAGACCCACATAATTCTATTAAGTGCCGAATAGAAGATGAGGGTATTTCATAGAGAAGGGTGAGAGAGTTTCTCCATTGTAAGCAGCATCAAGTTCCATTAGGCTTGAGAGAGGGTCGTGGTGATAATTATAATATTCTTGTATCTTCTCCAGTTGAAATAATATCTCGGTTCTTCCTCCCCCGGATTAAGGCAAAAACTCCAACCGGGACAATTCTTGTGTGATTTGTGTATTTGTGTGATCTAGTTTTACTTTGTGGTTTGTGTTGATTGTGTCAAAGACTCAACAAGATTCTCAAATTTCTAACAAACTGAGGATCTTAATATCTTATGAATGATACACGGCAAGAAATTAAGGATGTAACACCCCGCAAAATTAGAAATTACAATTTTGCCCCTGGGTGTTACGCACGTATATTTTGTAATGTGTTTCACTACATATTTTGGATTCGTACTATTTATACATTTTCCGTATTGATTTCAGTCAACTAAAATATAATATTTCAATCCCTGGGATTTACGTGCTTTTTACGTGTTTTGATGCACGTGTTTCCACCACTACGTACAATGTTTTCTATAGGTTTAAATTATTTATTTTTATGTATTTAATCTATTTTATAAAACAAAAATTTATTTTCCCTTGTTTTGATTAAAATGCATTTTTCGATTTTCTGCATGTATAATGCACGTGCTTTCTACGTGTTGTGATCTCATCATGAAATATATGTAAATTAGTAAATGTAATTTTGCTTATATTGTTTTCGATTATATTTAATAACTTTTCATCAATAAAGTCGATTTTCGCATTTTCATGTTTTCACGTGTGACGCACGTGTTTATTTCGGTGCACGCATTTAGGCGTATCCTTTCTCGAAACGAATTTCATAAAATGTCTGTGCATTTATTATAAAATTTTAATTTGAACTAACTTTTACTTAATAATATAGTATACAATATATAGTGCATAGTATGACAATTATATGTATGGTAAAATGTATGAAATGTGAAATGGATTAAATGGAAATGACTTGGTTTTAGTTGGGGGCCCACGTTAAAAGACTTGGGCTGTCATGGTCTGGATTTATAATAGGATGTATAAAATGGAAATGAGTTGAATAGATGAGTTGGGATAGATGGGCCCACGGTTATGTGTAAACATATATGAAAAAGTGAAATGGATTTTGATGAGGTGGGGGCCCACACGGTAGTAGACTGTAGCAGAATACTGCTGCTGCTATTGTGTAGGCCGGTTGTACAAGTAGGGGAGAGGAAGAGGTAAGGGGTTATGGGAGTTACAAATGTGAAGAGGTGGACAAATGAAAAGATGAGAGTTTGGGAAGTTATGAAATGTGAAAGGTTGGAGATTAAATTTAGCAATTTATTAGGTGTGAAATTATGCAATTAGAACCTAGCAAAGACCTATAAATAGCCCACCATTCTACTCTCTTCTCACACCAAAAAGTAATCAAGAAATAAGGGAAAGGAAAAGAAAGAGAGAAGAGAGTTTTGTGCTTGGAGGCCATTGCTAGAAGGAGAAGAGGAATTAGGAGTCTTGGAGCTAAAAGTGGTGATCATTCTTTCAATCGTTCAAGCTTTCAATCAAGGTGGGTGATCCTATACTTTCTAAATTGTAGGGAATGCATGCTATTATGATTAATGAGTAGTATAAATTTTTATGTGATAAATTAGAGAGCAAGTTCATGTTTTTAGGTATGCTAAATTGTAGAAATGTTACTATTAATTAAAAAACAAAGTATTGTCATGATGTTTGGAAATTGAGAACAAAAAAGTAAGGAGTAATTGTCATTTGTATGTTAATAGAAATTAGTAATTGTGACAATATTTGAAAAGATATCCCTTATATTTAGAAAGGAATTTTCATAAAGTAAAATGGGTATACATAACTTATTTTAACTTGTTGTAAGAGAATATAAATTTTTCATAGTTTGATTAAAATGAAGAATTTCAATTCGTGTAATAAAAGAGAAGAAATAGATTGAAATTTAGATAGATAATCAAATGTGAATTTTTAAAGCCATAAACTTTTACTAATGAGTATTTTTCAGTCTAAATAAACTATTTGTAAATTAATGAAAATATTTGACCAAATGAAGAATTAAGTTTTTATGAAAGTAATAAAATAAAAGAAAGTTGGGACAAAAGTCACCAAAGTGATTAATTGTTCGTCGAGTGCATGCGGCCTCGTGGTCTGGTGTTGTGTTGTCCTTCTGTTCGGCTTGGGTTCGAAACTCGGGAGGCCCAAACGTTTTCTTCTTTGTTTTGTTTATTTCAACTCTGATCCCGAGTTTGAGTATAAGTGGTTTTCGATGAAGAATCAGAACACAAGTCCACAAAGGACTTAGTGGCTAGTGGGGGTTGCTTGGGCTTTGCCTGGGTGTGTACTGGTTTGATGCCTGTGGTGGGATTTTAGTTATATCTTTTTTTGAGTTTAAGGGAATTTGGATGAGTTTTACGGCTTTTAAAAATTGGAGCATTATTAAATTGTGAGGGAGATATTAGAGAAAATATTTTTTTAAGTTTTTCCTTGTACGGTTTGAGTAGTAAAGAAAAGGGATGTTTGAGATAAAATGAAATTTGTTCTTAAATTAATTATTTTTAAAATCATGATTATTTAGAAAAAGAGTATAAAAAAAAAGACAACTAGTTACCTTATTGAGATTTTGCAAAATTTGTTGAAATGAAACTTAAAGAGTTCTTTATGTATTCAAATGGTTAATGGTTTTAATCTAGGTGAGTATATGAGTAAAGTTCTTAATTGAGAAGAACTAAGAGTGGGAAAAATAGAATATGAATAGTGCTAAAATGAATTATTGAATCGAGGTAAATGAGACTTTGATTAGTGTTAGTTTGAGACATTGCAAAAGCTTGGGTTATGATAAATATTCATTTGATAGAAATTGTATATATGAAAGGAATTACTTTTTGATCTTGAATAAATGACTAGATCATGAATGATGACAAGACTATGTATTTTGTGAATGAATTGAAAGATGAAATCGCCTAGGCTTAAGACATGATTATTAAAGGGTATGTGTACCCATGTTTCTTGTACATGAAAGATTTATGATTTAGAATTAGTAAGACCTCGGTTACCGGTAATTTTGAAAGAAATATTTTGAGACTTGATTTCGAGATAATGCCGTCGGGCGATCTCGTATTTTTGTGAACAAATCCGGTATGAGGTAAAACTGATTCTAGGGTGATAACATATTCATGTTTTGAACTAAAAATAATTAGGCACTTAGGTGAAGATATAATAAACTTGTGCAAACGTAAATGGGTGCTTCTATATAGTCGGCGGTGGATCTCCGTGGCTATAGACCTAGTTGGTGGACTGTGGTTGCTCCGTAGGAGATGAATTGTATTTTATCCGGGACTTAGGGTAGTCGGTTGATGTTTACCATACTCCAATGAATATATGTATACCGGGGCTAGAGGGGCATTTACGGGATTATTTTCACGATATAATAGCCAGGGAGGCTGGGATCTGTTATTATAGCCAGGGAGGCTGACATCCATATCTGTGAAATAAATCTAAAACTTGTTTTATTACTGGGTAGTCTCATGGCGAGGGATCGAACCCTTCAATATGGAGTACATAGGTACTTGCCCTCAGACCTATGTAGTATGGGATGCATAGAATCCGAACAAGTGTGCATTTGTGTCATCCTAGTATAGAAATGTGTGCATTAGGCATTAAGGCATGACATACACTTATGTTTAGAATAATCACCTTTGACACTTTACTTGTTCATTCAATCTTTTTGTGATTTGTTAAAGTATGAGATCGTTATACTATTCCCGGCATAGAGAGGATAGCCGTGTATAACATTTCGTCAGTTGTAAGTAACTGACGTACCCACAGATTGATATGCAGGTAATGGACTATTCTTGAAGGAGAAAGGATAATATGATGCAATCGATGGCTCAATTTATAAAGTTGTATAAGTTATATTTTTGTTTTCAAATGTTGTAATCTTTATTTCTTCCGCTGTGTAAAAACCAAGTGTAAATAAACTCTGATGTATTGTGAATAAAAAGTTTTAAAATTCCTTGTATAAATTGTACGAAGTGAAGTAAAAATCCTGTGAAATCTCGAATTTTTCCTTATTTGAAATTCGGGGTGTTACAAAGGAGATGTTGGGTACTTTTGCTCCTTGTCGTATACTTAGCCACGGTAAGGCCAACACTCTGCAAAACTTGAGGTAAGTAGATATCTACTTCTCTTTACTGGTGTAATATAACTTTAAAAAAGTGTGCGAGGCAGATATAACCTAATATGCATTGGTTGCAGGTAATTTTCTTTGCATCTTAATTCTTATTGTCAATTAGAAGCACACTTAATAAAAAATGGTTAATGTCATTTGCACCAATACTTTATTGTTCAGTAATTCGCAAATGTCGATGAAAATGAAAACTTATTACTGGCCACCAGTTCCTCCCATACACAGAGAATAGAGCCATTGTCAGACATGTTTCTTCAGAACAAAAAATGTATGAAGAGAAAACAAGTGTCAGGCTCGTCGGAGTGATCCCACGTCACCGGAGTCCCCTGCAGCGTCGGAATAAATGGCGCCAGAGTCAATAGGGTGTCAATGTGTTTGTTTTTTCAGTTGTATCAGTTTTTATTCCTGTCTCTGTTTTGTACGTGCATAATGCACTTTTCAGTTTAAAAGGGGGAAGGGCGGGAAGAGTCAGAGTGCGCTTTACGCGTACAATCTGTACTTTGTCCTGTAGCAAAACCGCCACATTCTCCCCTATATATATACTGAGTTGTATTTTGCTGAGGAATTAATAAAAATCCAAATCATTCTTCCCCAATTCTTCGTCACTAAACCCTAATCCCTCTCAACTACCCTCTAATGGTGCGATCCCGTTCTAATCGCAATCCAACCCCTGACAATTTGGTATCAGAGCTAGGCAATCTCGATGATGATAGCCGTGATGAAGGGTGTACGGTGATGGAAGGGCCGATGGAGAATCTGCAGAGTCAAATGGCGGAAGCTCAGCTCCAGAATGGGTACCTCACGGAAAGGGTAGAAGCAATCGCGACAAGCATCGGAGAGAGGTTTTCATCGATTGATGCTAGGATGGAAGCGATGATGATGATGATGCAGCAATCCCACTCGCGACCTCCCAATTCCCCACTGCTACCAAACCCTCCCAAACAGACCCTAAGTAGGGAGGTAACGAACCCACACTCCAACTCAGTTAACTTTGCAGGTCGAATTGATAACGGGAATGTGTTTAAAACTCCATTTAAAGTGGAATTTCTGATATTCGGGATCCAACTGAATGGATATGTGGGGTGGAGCAATTCTTAGAGTTCTATGAAATCCCTGATTCGCAGAAGTTAAAGTATGCAACACTTAATCTGAGAGGGATGGCAGCTCAATGGTTCCGGAGTCATCTGAAGCCAAGGATTAATGAAGTCTCTTGGTCGGAGTTCTTGGGGGAATTACTCACAAGATTTGGACCCAGCGAATTTCAGGATTACAATGCATCTTATCCAAATTTTAGCAAAGGGGTGACAATGAGTTGTACATCCAAGAGTTTGATAGGCTCTCTAATTTTTTGGTTGATTGGACTGAGGCCCATTACTTGAGCACGTTTATCAGTGGTCTTAGAGACTAGATTCGTTGGGATGTTAAATCACGGAGACCCAAAAGTGTAAATGAAGCGATTGGGTTAGCTCGTGGATTCGAGGAGAAGATAGCTTGTCTGAAAATAATTTATAAACCTCCATTTACACCAAAACCTCCTCTTGCGGTTACTGTAGCACCTTGTAGAGCCCTGAACTCCTATACACCCACAAGTAATTCCCAACCTGCATCCAACTCAGCGTTCAATTCTATTCCTCGTCGTTTGAACATTTAGGAGAAGAAGGAGAGAAGAGCTAGGGGATTATGTTTTAATTGTGAGGAGAGGTATACGCCATGACACATCTGTAAGACCCAAAAATTCTACTTCCTGGAAGGGTTGGAGGAGGAAGCAGTTGATGAAGCCACATATGAAGCAGTCCAAGCGGAAGACCCCCACTTCACTACTTTACAGTCACCAACCTAACCTACGTCTCCCATTTAATCAACTCTTCAACAAGAAATCTCCTTCCATGCACTCGTAGGCACACAGGTGTACCCACAGACGATGAAGGTAAAAGGTAAAATCAATGGGAGGGAAGTCAGTATCCTCATTGATACGGGATCTACGCACAATTACTTGGATCCTCAGACTGCAGTCCAATCTAATCTACAAATCTTGAGGGAGCCTCGTTATAAAGTCACAGTGGCAAATGGAGAAATTATGTATAGCGAAGGAAAGGTAGATAAAGTTAGTTTTTGGGTCCAGGGAGCTAGCTTGCAGGCAGACTTGTTGCTTTTGCCCTTAGGACCTGCCCAAATGTTCTTGGGAGCACACTGGTTGTGATCTTTAGGGCCGGTGACAATGGATTTTAGTTCCATGACCATGGAATTCAGGGTTGATGGAGTGATAAGAAGGTTACAAGGTATTGTTAATCCACAACTTCAGTTAATGGAGGCTGAAGAATTGTCACGAATAGGCAATGTGGTATGCCAAGCTTACATGATTCAAGTCAAGGGCATTGCCAACCATGAGGAAGAATCTGTTAACTCCACAGTGTGCACTCCTTTAGCTGATGAGGTGCAGAGAGTCTTTCAAGAGTTTCCTGATGTGTTTACTGAGCAAGTGAGCTTACCCCCACCCCGTGAAGTGGATCATCAGATTCCCCTAATCGAGGGCCAAAAACCAGTTTGTGTGAGACCCTTCAAGCACCCATACTACCACAAGAATGAAATTGAAAGACAAGTCAAGGAGATGCTCTCATCTGGGTATATCAGACCAAGTAACAGCCCATATGCCTCACCCGTCATCCTCGTTAAAAAATCTGATGGAGGTTGGCGAATGTGTGTAGATTATAGAGCACTCAACAATCAGACGATCAAAGCTAAATTTCCAATTCCAGATGAACTTCTAGACGAGTTAAATGGGGTAAGTTATTTCTCTAAAATAGACTTGAATTCGGGATACCATCAGATAAGGGTGAAGGAGGGGGATATACAAAAGACTGCCTTCCGAACCCATCATGGCCACTTTGAGTTTCTAGTTATGCCATTTGGTCTCACTAATGCACCTACGACTTTCCAGAGCCTTATGAATGAGGTGTTTAAGGAGTATTTGAGAAAGTTTGTATTAGTGTTCTTCGATGATATACTCATCTATAGTCCTACCTTAGAGAGCCATTTGCAACACTTGAAGCTAGCTCTTGCAGTGTTGAGCTCCAATAAGCTGGTGGCCAACAAGAGCAAATGCAGTTTTGGCAGGAAACAGTTGGTTATTTGGGCCATATCATAAGTGCAAAGGGAATATAGTTGATCAAAATAAAATTTATGCAGTGGAGAGTTGGCCAACGCCCAATTCAGAAAAAGAGTTGCAGGAGTTTCTAGGTTTGACAGGGTATAATCGAAGGTTTGTTAGAGACTATAGGGGAATAGCTGCTCCCTTTACTCAACTATTGAAGAAAAATGCATTCCAATGGACATCAAAGGCCACCTCTGCATTTGAAGCACTCAGGAGGGCCATGACTACTACCCCAGTGTTAAGGCCTCAAGATTTTTCCAAACCGTTTGTGGTAGAGACGGACACTTCTCAAAAGGGAATTGGAGCTGTTCTCACACACCCCATAGCATATATGAGCAAGGGGTTGAAAGGAAAAACTCTAGTGTTATCTACCTATGAGAAATAGGTCATAGCTATTCTGCAGGCCATTAAGCAATGGAGGCAATACTTGTTGGGTAACCCCTTTGTCATCAAAACTGATCATATGAGTATCAAATACATCCCAGATCAGTGTACCCACACTGAGATTCAAGAAAAGTGGCTATGGAAATTGTTGGGTTTCTCTTTTACTGTTGAGTATAAAAAGGTGGTAGATAATAAGGTTGCAGATGGGTTGTCCAGGTTAAGAGATGCACAAGACACTTGTTGCGAAGTTACTTTTGTAGTACCATAATGGATAGAAGAAATCAAGCAAATGGTGAGGGATGACCCTTATTTTCTTTCATTACAAGAGAAGCTGCAAGCTGGGGTGTTAGATAATGCTCAATACAAAGAGGTGAATGGCATTTGGTATTATAAGGGGAAGATAATGATCAGGGATACCGCAGAAGTGAGGAAATTATTCTATGATCATCATGCTACAAGCGAAGGAGGGCATTCAGGTTTTCATAAAACCTTACAAAGAATCAAGCGTGCATTTGTTTGGAAGGAAATGAGTAGAGACATCAAGGGCATGATTAGGGAATGCCTCATCTGTCAACAAAACAAGTATGAAACAATGTTGCATGCTAGATTGTTACAACCATTGCCAATTCCAGATCGAATATGGGAGGTCATATCAATAGATTTTATAAAAGGTCTTCCCAGAAGTGGAGGAAAGAATGTGGTGATGGTTGTGGTGGATCGCCTCACCAAATATGCACATTTCATTGCCATCTCCCATCCTTATTCTGCACACTCCATCGCCTATGCCTTTGTGGAAAATGTGTACAAGCTTCATGGCATGCCAAGGAGCACTGTCAGCGATTGCGATCCCATTTTTATCAGCAAATTTTGGCAGGAATTCTTCACTCTGCAGGGTTGTAAACTCAGTCGATCAACTGCATACCACCTCCAAAGCGATGGTCAGACGGAAGTGGTTAATAAGGCTTTGGAAATGTACCTTAGGTGTTTTTGTGGGCAAAAACCAACAGAGTGGTGCAAGTGGCTTGCATGGGTAGTGTTTTGGTACAATACTTGCTGGCATGTGTCCACAGGAGTGACTCCTTTTGAGGGAGTTTACGGCAGACAACCTCCTACCCTTACACACTACACCCAAGGAACATCCAGACTACCTGCGGTGGGAGAACAATTATTGTCGCGCAACGCCATTTTAAAGTTGCTTAAGGATAACATCACGGTTGCTCAGAACCGTATGAAGTTGTTTGCTGTTAAGAGAAGAGTCGAAAGAGTCTTTGAAGTTGGAGATCTAGTCCTTCTTAAAATTCAACCATATAGGCAAGCTTCAATGAAGAATCCTACTCCTGAGAAATTGTCCTCAAGATTTTTTGGGCCCTATCGTGTGTTAGAGAGGGTTGGGGCAATAGCATATCGACTGGAGTTACCCCCCGAAGCTGCAATTCACCCAGTATTCCGCGTATCGAAGCTTAAAAGGTGCCATGGAAGTCACCTCCCTAATGTATCCACTGGATTTCCTCACTGGTGGGTGGAGAATTCTCCGACAGATGAACCCGAAGCTATTCTGGATTGCAGGGTGTTTAAAAAGCAGAATAGAGTGGGAATTCAATTACTGATTAAGTGGAAAAACTCTGGGTTGGACTGTGCATCATGGGTGGATGTGGATGAGCTGCGCACCAAGTTCCCCAATTTTGAACTTGGGCTAAGTTCATTTCTAAGGGGGGAAGAGTTGTCAGGCTCGTCGGAGTGATCCCTCGTCACCGAAGTCCCCTGCAACGTTGGAATAAATGGCGCCAGAGTCAATAGGGTGTCAGGGTGTTTTTTTTCCCAGTTGTATCAGTTTTTATTCATGTCTCTGTTTTGTACGTGCATAATGCACTTTTCAGTTTAAAAGGGGGAAGGGCGGGAAGAGTCAGAGTGCGCTTTACACGTACAATCTGTACTTTGTCCTGTAGCAAAACCGCCACATTCTCCCCTATATATATACTGAGTTGTATTTTGCTGAGGAATTAATAAAATCCAAATCGTTCTTCCCCAACTCTCCGTCACTAAACCCTAATCCCTCTCAACTACCCTCTAATGGCGCGATCCCGTTCTAATCGCAATCCAACCCTTGACAACAAGTTTGATTCACGCACCTCAACCCGCAACCCTCTCCTTCATGGCTTCATCTCAGCTCGCAAACCTCCATAACCTCCTCTCTAATATCCCATAACCTCCACTTCCCTGCTGGCTGCCGCTGTTTCCCTCCTCCAAACAACCCAAATATCCAACACAGAATCTAATAACCCATCCCGACTTTCCCAACCCGACTTGAAATCCTAATTCAACAATACCTATTTTCTGCTTCCAAAAAATATATATGAATATATATATCCAAACCCGATCAACCCGAAACCCAAAAACCACCCAACAAACCCCACAAACCATACCCAAAATCCAATCCAAACCCAACCCAAACCCAAAACTCACCGCCTACTTTCTCTGTTTTACCTTCCTCCTCGGCTGCCGATCGCTGTTGCCCGCCGTCCAAAAAAAAACATTGTATTTTATTTTTTGCATTATATTGGGCTCCTACACCATGGAGCATCAGCCTCGTAAATACCTTCCCGTCTACAGCGACATTCCAGCTGCCACATTTTCCCCTTTACTCATGATCTCTCCTCCCGGCGTCAACAACAGCAATGTCACGTCCTGCTTTCCCAAATATGGAATCACGGGCACGTAACCAAGACTTAACGAATGATATAAGTATTCCAATTCACCTCAATCATCTGTTGTACATATATAATCTTAACCAGTTTATAAACACATCCACGTAGACAATAAAATAATTACATGAACAAGAAATGGAATATAATAATCTTCAAAAATAACTATCATCTAGAAATACATAAACTTCGGTTCAAAATGACCGGGAATACAATGTACTAAAATGAATATAAAAAGATAACAAGTTTGTTATGATTAACTAGATAAAATAGCAACTAGAATTAAATAAAATAATATAGCAATTCCATTGCGGTCAGCTAGAAGGTCTGCTCACTGAGTCCATCTGGTATTTCACCATCGGTGCCTGCATAAACATTATCGTCGGGGGGGGGGGGGGGGGGGGGGGGGAATCTTTTAAATCAAGTTTCGGACAACAAATAGTAACAAGCAATAAAATACAATAAAAAAAAGGAAAAGCAATACAAAAATTGGGATGATGTGATCATGTACAATACAAGTAATGACGGTAAGATAAAACAATCATAACTGCACTACAAAGGAAGAAAGCAACAACGACGTTTTTTTAGGGGATTTCCCGGCGTTTATAAACGTCGGGGTTAACCCTATTGGCATCTCAAACAACTCTCACCAAACACCGGTGTTGCGCATGCCAGGTTTTTTTTGGGTAGTCTTCCCCGACGTTTGTGGAAACGCTGTACACTTTCTATACACCGTCGTTTGGAAACTGCAGCTTATATTTAGTTATATTTTACTTAGAAAAAAATATCTAAGTCTCAAAGTCTCTGTAGCTCAAATATGAAATAAACTAATGCCGCGGATGAGAACTGTGGCCTCGAAAGCCGTAGTTCACAATTGAACAGACTATAATTCGGTATTGCGGCATGTGAGGACCGACCTATTTTTGAAATTAGTTTCGAAAAAGACATTTTTTGAAAATTAGTTTAACAAAAACCTATTTCGGGGGAAAATTCTCTTCTACTGGCCGTCGCCTGCTGCATCCCGCTGGCGCTAAGTCCATCCAATCACAAACAAACGAAAACAAAAATAAATAAAAATAAAATAAAATCAAACAAATCAAAACGTAGGGTTTTTTCTGAGCAATCGAGGTCGATCATGGAGCTAAACGACGATCGAATCTTCCATTCCCCAAAACAAGTCTCCTTTCCTTCTTCTTCTTCTTGTTATCGTCTCATTACAATTGCAACAATTCCACTTCTTTTTTGTTACCGTTTCGCATCCGATCATGTCTTTCTCTGTCCGGCGATCTCGGTTCCGGGTTCGGGTCGAGGAGGAGGATACGGTTGTGGATCCGATTGTGGACCCGGTAACGGATGTGGGGAGCAGGAGTAGCACGGGGAGCTCTACGGACCAAGGGGAGGAGGAAGGGGATCTTGAGTCCATGACCGGAAAGGTAAGGCCTTGATTTCTTTGTGTTTTTTTCGTTGTGGATACGTAGGCAAGGCTTCTCACACTTAAGTGAGATATGACAGGTTCAGTCTAAAAATCCTGTTAGAGCATCCGCAATGGTGTTTCTCATTTTTTAGAATATGACAGCTATAGTAATAGCAAATAGCGAAATCGTCTGCGGTCGTTGTTTGCTATAATTTTGCTAAATTTTGAGAGCGACGAGACATGTTGTTTCGTCGGAGTTTTTTTTTACGGTTAATTAATTAGTGATTAGAGATTAAAATAGTTTAATTAAATAAATTATATAATAAAATATAACTTAAACCTAATAATTGACTACCTAAACTAGGATTTGGCCCTAATCTAATTGCCCAGATTTCATGGACGGGACATGGTGTCCCGTCTCAAGTTTTTTTGCTTGAGGCGAGACAAAATGTCTCGTTCGAGCTATTTTTTCGATTTTTTTTCCAGGCGAATCAGACCGTCCGATCAATTTTTTTAAAAAAATAAATAAAAAAAATTGTGAGGCGAAACAAGTTGTCTCGTCTCTTATAATTTGAGAATCGCAAATTGGTTTCTAAAAAATGAGAAACGCCTGTAGCAACTTTGCCATAAAATGACAAAGTAGCAAATGACTGCAGCAGTTCATTTATCAAAAAATGAGAAATTGACAAATATAGCAAACGATTGTGGATGCTCTTAATTTAGGATGTTGGAAAATCTCTTTTTTTCCGGTATGGACGAACTAGATAATAATAATAAATTACATGCTTTGCATGTGTGTAAAAATGAAATGGCTCTTAAAGAGACATAACCGATCAGAAATTCTTGTAGGGATATACTTGATGCTAATTGTACCTAAGGTCTTCATACTTACAATATACTCAAAAGAGAGTAAGAGCGGGGCCGCAAAGCAATTAATAATTACGAGATTTCAAATGAAGTCTTCGAATACATTTTGAGGATAAAAAACATTATTCCAGAATATTATGAAATGGGTGGCTATGATTTGTACAGAGAGATGTCTATTAATGAATGGTCGGGATAATAGCTACTACATTGGGACATGAACCATCTGCTAGAGTTTTCATATAAGAGATTATTTGTTTTTAAGGGAAAGCAACGATTGATTCCCATAAATTGTTATTTGTTTGGAAAAATATATACATTTTAAAAAATATTGAAAATAAAGAATCAAAAGGAGAAGATTTGGACCAGTATTTTTCGTAGAATAATGATAATTGTACTCGAACATCTGTTCTACAAGAAACAATGATGTAAGGAATCTGCAGGCATTTAACGATTGTGGGCTCCTAATTGATTCACTTATTGTACGACAGACATCTTCCTATTGATACACCATGATTTCTTCAAATCTTTTCTCCCAAATTCATAAGAAAACACTAAAAGACGAAAAAAAGGCAGAAAGTTGTCAGTTTTTTTTGTCTAGATATATATTTTAGGTGAAGGACAATCACTTCATTCAAATACAATGAGATAATGAGAAATATAGTAATAAAAACTGTAACTCTTCTTTTACCTCATTGTAATTGACTTTACAGGGAATAAAACGCCTGTGTTCAGAGCTTCTCGAGTTGAAGAGAGTTTCAGATGAGGATTTCCAGAGAAACGTGCATTCAAATTATTACACATTCATTAGGTAATATCTTGTTGTATTTTCTTTGTTGAAATATAGTAATTGCTAATATATATATTCTGTTTCCTAATATATAGGAAACAGATATCCCAAATCTCTCATCTCCTCAATCTTCTCTCAATCTCCTTTCTTCTTCTCTAAAAATATAATTCTTATATATAGATGTATACAAATAAGAAAAATATTATTTTTCTCCCAAATTTGTTTTCAATATTGTATTAGAGCATAACAAGATCTAGGCTAGTTGAAAAAGAAGAAGAGACTGGAGGCGATCGGATCTGACACCTCCATCCCGACCCGATTTCGACCAGTCACCGATCATCTCCCCGAAGCCCGCAACCGAAGTCGCAGCCCCAACGATGCCTCGACCTCGCGACCCCCGAGCGCCTGCCCTCCGTCGTCAACAGCAAGCCACCGAAGCTGTCGCCGCTTGCTACCCAACCGCCCCTCGCCGCCATTAATTTTTGAAACCCATCTCCGCACCGCCTCAGCTCCCGCCACCGTCGTCCTCTTCATCAACCAAACCCATCAACCCCCTACATCATCGTCACTCATCCCTCTTCATCTTCGAGCCCGTCGCTGCTCATCATCGCCATCATCCTCGTCAACCTCCATCGCCGCCATTGCCGAACTCGACTGCAAGACCCCCTATCAATCCAACTCGACTGCGAAATTCCCCTCCTCCTTCCTCTGTTTCCTTCTGAATTTTTCAGATCCAGATCCAATTTTTTTTAGATCCCTAAATTCGTTCAGATCCGTTTTTCATTGGTGGATTTTTTTTGCTATTTGGTGTTTGAGCTCTTGGATTTGATCCAGATCGGATCTAAAAGGAACTATTCTATTGGTTGTGCTTGTTGTGTTGCTGTTTTTCAACATGGAACCAAAACTACCGTATGAATCAAGGTAGTGTACTCATTGTGGCAAGATCGGTCACACGAAAGCTCGTTGTTATAAGATTATCGGCTATCCGGAGAATTGGGATCATAGCAGGGATATTCGGAAGAAGACTTGCAATCAACTCACTGTCGCAGTTGGAGTTGCTGATCGTGCTGCTGCAGGTAATTATGGTAAGGTTTTTAATATTTCTGTCTCTGTTATGAATAATGCATGGATAATTGATTCGGGTGCTACCGTCCATATGACTTTTGATTCTTGACAAGTCCAAAATTTTCAACCATTCACTAAATCAACTGTGTCCACTGCCAATGGTGATCTTGTCACTGTTACTGACGAGGGTTCCATACCTCTCACAAACAACCTAACCTTAGATATTGTCCTAGTTGTGCCATCCTTAAATTTTAATCCGTTATATGTTGCTCAAATAACTACTGTGTTATATTGTATTGTAGTTTTTGGATCTTCACATTGTGTGTTTAAGGATATTCAGACTCGCAAGACGATTGGTTATGAGGTTGGACACGGAAAGCTTTATTATCTGAATTTAGAATCTGAAAGTTCAAACAAGTTGACTCAAGCTATAAGTGTGGAAGGATCCGAAGGTGAGAAAAAGAAATCAGATATTTGGCTATGGTATCGACGTCTAAGGCATGCTTCTTTTGGTTATTTGAAGAAATTATTTCCAAGTTTATTTTTGAAGATGGATATTTTTGTCTTTCGGTGTGATGTGTGTGAACTCACAAAAGGTCACCGTGTCTCTTTTCCTCCAAATCCAAGTAGAAGCTCTCTTCCATTTATGATTATTCATTCTGATATTTGGGGTCCATCTAAAAACACTACATTTGGAGGAGCCAAATGATTTGTGACATTTATTGATGATTGTACTCGTGTGACCTGGATTTGTTTGATAAAGTCGAAAAGTGAAGTTAGTGGCTTGTTTCAGAAATTTCACAAGCATGTTATGACTCAGTATAAATCACAAATTCAAGTTCTTAGGAGCGATAATGGCGGAAAGTACCTGAGTTCGAATCTGCAACAATATTTGGTGGAACACGGGATTGTTCATCAGACTACATGCTCATATACATCTCAGCAGAATGGGGCTGCAGAAAGAAAAAACAGACACTTGCTCGAGGTGGTCCGTGCTTCTCTTATCCTTAGAAATATGTCACTCATTTATTGGGGGGAAGCCCTTACTTCTGTTGCATACCTAATCAACCGAGTTCTCTCTAGTATCCTAAACTTCCTCACACCATTTCACGCATAAACTGAAGCTGTGAATGCACCAAAAATCGTTAACTTGCTGTCTCGTGTGTTTGGGTGTGTTGCATTTGTTCATCTTCATCAACATGAACGTAATAAGTTAACTCCTCGAGTTGTCCGTTGTGTTTTCGTGGAATATGCAAAAGATAAGAAAGGATATCGGTGCTATCACCCATCAACTCGAAGGATGTTTGTGACTGGATGTTATGTTCCATGAAGATGAGATGTATTTTTTCTGAGGTTGAACTTCAGGGGGAGTACAGAAGTGAAGTTCAAACTCTTGCCTATGATGAAGTGGTTACCATTCAGGCTGAACAATCGGATATAAGGGGTGAAAATCTGGATATAAGTAGTAACGATAACTCGAATGAAGATTTGATTGAGGAAAGAGATCTCCATGAAGAACTGCAATCAGTGCCGAACTTCTACGAAGATGAATCATCTCTACCACCAGCACCGTCAGAACCTCAAAACCAATCGTCATCACTGTCTGAAGCTCCAAGAAGAGAACTCCCAAATCATACAACTAGAGGTATCCCAAAACCTACTTATAAGCCTGATCCCACTAGTAATATCAAGTATCCCATGAGTCATTATGTGTCCACTCACCGATTGTCTGAATCAAATAAGTCATTTGTGAATCAATTATCTGTTGTATCTATTCCTAACAGTGTGCAGGAAGCCTTAACCGATCCAAGGTGAAAAGCAGCTATGGATGAAGAGATGAAGTCTTTGAAGAAGAATGAGACTTGGGAGATAGTTGAATTGTCAGCAGAAAAGAAGCCAGTATGATGCAGATGGATTTATACAGTGAAGTATAAGTCTGATGGTTTAATAGAGCGATACAAAGCAATGCTGGTTACTAAAGGGTACACTCAAACTTATGGAATCGATTATGATAAAACATTTGCACCTGCAGCAAAGTTCAACACCGTTCGAGTTTTCCTGTCACTTGCTACAAATCTTGACTGGCCATTGAAGCAATTTGATGTGAAGAATGTTTTTTTGCATGGAGAATTGACAGAAGAAGTTTATATGGATTTACCATCAGGATCAAACAGACCAGTCCAACACAGTTAAAGTGTGTCGGTTGAAGAAAGCATTATATGGTCTCAAGCAGTCGTCAAGAGCTTGGTTTGGGAGATTTACAAAATCAATGAGGACATTTGGATATTATCAGAGTAACTCAATCATACCCTGTTCCTGAAAAGGAAAGAAGGTAAGATTACTGCTCTCATTTTATATGTGGATGATATGATAGTAACTGAGAACGATCATGAGGAGAGAACGGCCTTGAAGTGCTACTTGTCACAAGAGTTCAAAATGAAGGATCTTGGCTTTTTGAGATATTTCCTTGGTATTGAAGTTTTTCGCTCGAGAAAGGGTATATTTCTATCTCAAAGAAAGTATGTTCTTGATTTATTGAAGGAAACTGGAATGTCTGCTTGTCAGCCGATTGGTACACCGTTAGAAAAAGGACTGAAACTTTGCAACGATCTGATCATGTCCCTTGTGATAAGAAAAGATATCAGAGATTGGTTGGACGACTGATGTATTTTGCGCATACACGGCCAGATTTATCATATGCTTTAAGTGTGGTAAGTCAGTTTATGCATGCACCTCTGGAACATCACATGGATAAGGTGATGAGAATTATGAGATATATTAAGTCTGCTCCAGGAAAAGGGGTCCTATTTCCGAAATATGGTCACTTGAAGGTTGAGGCATATACTGATGCTGATTGGGAAGGATTGATAATTAATAGGCACTCCACTTCAGGCTAGGCAGTTAAAATCGGTTTTTGGAACTAATCGGTTTAGGAGCGATTAGTGATTAATCGGTTAATCGGAAAATAATCGGGGATTAAATCGGAAAAGTCATTATATATATATATATATATATATATATATATATATATATATATATATATATATATATATATATATATATATATATCCTCATTATGTAGCAACACTAAACTCTAACATAAAATTATTATGAGATTATTAAATAGGAACATATAATTATAGAGAAAAAGAAAAGGTACTTGGTTTGAGCTGAGTTTGGATTCTGGATGTAGGTCGGGTTGAATTTGCTAGTCGGTTCTAGCAAACAAAAATAATCGGGGAGGAGCAGCAACACGAGCAGTAAGAGGAGAAGGTGCAGTAGATGCGGGTCGGGTCAAGTATGCGACGCCGCAAGGGGAGCGACGGCGGGTCAGGTTTGGGTTTGCTTCGAGGAAGAAAAAGAGAATCAGTTTGAGTTTGCACGAGGAAGAAGACGAGTGCGGAGTTTGCGTGAGGACCAAAAGGGGTTTGAATTGTGAATTTGGATTTGAATTTAGGCTAGATTGAGCCCAAATAATGTAAACAAGTATGAAAATTAGATAAAGAGATTTAATCGGTTAATCGGCCGCTTAAAATCGGCCCATTAACTACTAATCGGCCGATTATACCCGATTAAATCGCTAACTATTGAAATATTATAAATCGCTAAAAAAATAATCGCTTAGCCTCTGATTAGCGATTAATCGGGGATTAATCAGGCGTAATCGGGGATTTTAACTGCTTAGACTTCAGGATACTTCACCTTTATTGGAGGAAATTTAGTTACATGGAGAAACAAGAAGAAAAATATCGTTGCACGCTCTAGTGTAGAGGCTGAGTATTGCGGAGTAGCTCTAAGTATAGCTGAAGCTTTATGGCCGAAACTCTTATTGCAGGACTTAGGCTGTTGTCCGAATGAATCTATGAAGATGTATTGTGACAGTCAAGCAACATGTGATATTGCCATCAATCCAGTTCAACATGATAGGACGAAACATGTAGAGGTTGATAGATTCTTCATCAAGGAGAAATTGGATGAGAAAATCATTGAGATATCTAAAGTGAAGTCAAAAGATCAGCTCGTAGATATCCTGACCAAGGCAGTTTCGAATCGGCTCTTCTTGAAATTGTTGACAAGTTGGGCATGCTCAATATCTATGCACCAACTTGAGGGGAGTGTGAAATATAGTAATTGCTAATGTGTATATTATGTTTCCTAATCTACAGGAAATTGATTCCCCAAATCTCTCATCTCCTCAATCTTCTCTCAATCTCCTTTCTTCTCCAAGAGATGTATACAGAAGAGAAACATATGAATAAGAAAAATATTATTTTTCTCCCAAATCTGTTTTCAATATTCTTGAATAATTTATTAGTGGTTTTGATAGGCACAAAAACAAGTGAAAGGAGATTATCGGTTCGGTGGGCTCAAAAGATGAGAATTTCCAATTTTGATGTGGTTGTGGTTTTCCACCTTGGCCTAAGAAAAGTTTGATTTAGTGATTATTTAGGAATGCTAAAACCGGTGTTCATTTCTTCTCACAGTTATGTGCAAAACAAATCATTTTATAGGAATTTAAAGGGAACTGATAATCATGTGATGAGGAGATACAATTTAAGAATTTTCCTTTAATAGAGGTTTTTGTCATTGTATTTATGAGAGTAGGCGTCTAGGAGACACCCACCTCATATTCAAGAAAATTGATAAATTCATTCAAGATTCATGAGATCTTCAGCATTAAACTATAGTTTACTTTATCCATCAAGTATCTGAATACATATATGCGTGTCGTTTGGTTCGGGTGTGTATCTACCGTGTGAGTGTATGTATGGGGTTGGGGTTGGGGTTGGGGGATAAAGGGACCTGCACTGTTCGCTTTATATGTAACTTATGTGCCTTTATCTTCTGCAGAATATTTGAAGAAGTTGAAGATGTAGAAAGTGAAATCACACAATTGAGAGAATGTGTTTCCACACAAAGGAATCTTGTTCAGTCCCTTACAAGCAATCTCTATTCAGATATAATTGTTGATGGCGTAAAAGATACCAAAGTGGAAGACCTTGGTCTTAATCCTCCTACTAGTCTTGAGATTCACATGCAAGATGTTTTGGCCACATTGGATACGCTTCTCTTGGAATTCCGTTTAAACGAAGCCTTGTCCATTTTGGAGAAGGAAAACCTCACCCTACAAAAGTTCAAAACGGAAGAAGATCGTTCATCTCCAATAGTAATGTCATATACATACGCATTAGCTGAAAGGAGAGCTAGGGTCTCCGATCAGCTTGCTTTAATGGCTGAGCATCCCAGAGTGGCTCAACCTGAACTCCAAAGAGCACTCTCTGGACTCTGCAAGCTAGGTGAGAGTTACAGGGCAAATGCTCTGCTCGTAAAGTTTTATCGTTCTCGCCTTAAAAAAAGGGTTGACCTTTTACAGTGTTCAGAACCATGCTTATATGGAACTTACATAAGGGAACTAGCAAAGCTCGTTTTTTCTGCCATATTTCAAGCTGCAAGGTGCTTTGTCATATTGTGTGGAGAGACATTTCCATATGCTTCTGAGCTTATTCTTTGGGCCAGAGAAGAAATTGAAATATTTGGTGAAAATTTTTATGCTTATATTAAATCCATTTCGGAGGTTAATGGGGGCATAACTTTGGCAGTTGAAGCTGCAAATTGTGCTATTTCACTTTGCTCTCTATTAAGATCACAGAGAATAGTGTTGGTACCAATGTTGATGGAATTGATCAGACCTAGTATGGAAGAAGTATTGCAGCGCCATGTGGATCATTTAAAAAAAGTTGTTCACATATTTAGCGCTTCGGATAACTGGGTCCTGAGCAAATTTCTCACTTTGGGTATATTAAGAGACAGATCATCTCTTTCGGGGATTGGTGAGAAAGTGGAGTATTGCCTTCTTACTAGCAGTGGCAAAAAGTTCGTTACCTTAATGCAGGTGTGTAAAGCATTTTTTCTATAGATATCCAATGCATGGTAGAGGTACAAATTTTTTCATTCTCTCTTCAGTATATGTGATTGTATGTTTGCTTACCAAGGCAAATAAGCTCGTGCTGCATTGACTCATGCATTGTATGTTGGCTTACCAACGACATATTCTCTAAAGATTTTCATTCTGTTGAATCTAATTTTGAAATCATGTCTTTTTATGATTGCAATGATCTACCACTGAGTCATAGCTTTAGATGGTAAGGGGTTGGGATGGGTTAAAGGAGGTCTCAGGTTCCACACCAGGCTAGGATGTAGCCTTTACTCAAAAAAAAAAAAAATGATTGCATTGAGCTAGTCGGACTAAATTTGTATATTAAGTCAGTATATATGTTAGCTGCCTTCAAACAAATGCATGTCAGTGTAGATTTCAGCTAGGTACTATATCAGTTCCTGTGGTGACCTAAATGCTGCCTTAGATGTAAAATGTAAGGCTGAATACTAACCAATTTTCTATTGTTTTGTTCAGGCAATTGTAGATGATATTTATCCGTTAGTTAATCTTAGAATGGGAAACTCTATACTTGAAGGCCTTGCTGACCTGTTCAATGAATATGTGCAAACCCTTGAAAGAGCTGTCTCAAGTAGACAAATTGCAATGGAAAACAATCCTTCAAAAGCTGGTAATGCTCGAACAATTAAGCAACAACTTTCAGTTTTAGTCAATGTCTCAACACTGGTGCAATTTTTCCCAAGCATTGCTGGCAGTATTTTCAAGGCCGTGAAATCCTCAGATAAGGATTTGTCAGCAGACCAAACTGAGATTTTCTCACAGGATGAACTTGATAATTGGATACTGTCAATGGAAAAAACTGCAGATCAACTTCGGGGTTATTTTTGCGAGCAGTTTGTACTTCGTGTCATGTCTCATGGAGATTTTGAATCAGAAACATGTCTGGATGATGGGTGCATACCCAACTCGTCACAAAATCCAGTTCCTTCATCTGTCTTTCAGGTTTGCTACTTCTTTCCGGGAAATTTCTAGGTCCTATTTTTATTCATAACATTCTATCTATATAGTAGGTAGTAATAATAGTAGGTAGTAAGAACTTTAACAATGTTAGAACTATCAGGCTTGCTAAACTCCTAATGCAGTTTGTTACTCTGCCAAATCTTTGTTATCCTTCCACATACTAATTTTCTGCTTCCTGCTTATGTTTCTCATACTGATTATAACCAGTGAGCTTCGAACTTGCAGTGATAACAGGAATCTTGGTTAGTTATTCATAAACCAGTGATTTTGCTGTCATGACAGTAAGATACTAAGATTGGCCGTTTTGATACTAAATGTTGAGAATAGTGCATTACTTGATACTCTTTGTATTATATTTTTACTTAATATTTAATAGCCTCTCCCACTTCTACGGTGAGGAAAGTTTGTATGGATCTTTATAGATCTTGTAATAAATTTATTTGAATTTATCTTCAAATATTATATAACAGACACTAGTTTATATTATATTTGCAGCACTTCATATAGTTGTTTAATAACTTTTATGCGTGTTTTACAAAATTGGCCATCAACTTGACACCAACCTTCTCTAGATTATTACAAAATTCCTGGTTAAGAATTTGATGTAAAACGTAATCCTAAATAATAGAGAATTTCCAAGAATTTTAAAGGATTAATTTTACCAACATGTAATGCGGATCAAGTTAGAAATTAAAACAGTTAATCTGTTCGATGGATTTTCAAGAATTAAATTAAGTTTAACAATCCCAATTAAAAGTTACATCCTATCAATCAACAATAATACTTAATCGTTCTTAGCATGTAAAATTTTCAATAAAAATTTGTACACTAATCGGCAAATAGAACACACACTCTCAATATTTGTGGACGATAGATAAATCAGATAATATAATAGAGATGATAAAACAGTATAACACAAATATTTGAAAAATGGAAAGAGTATACCGGGGTTCGAAGCAAATCGCACTAGAGTCTGAGGGCTGCAGTAGTCGGTATTGGCAGCGATTGATGGCTGCGATGGTGGCTGTGGTCGACAGTGGTCATAAGCCGGAGGTACACGGGCGAGGCTGGTGCTCGGGGTTGCTGGCGAAGGGGCTGGCAATCGATGAGGGCAGTGATTTGGGGGATAGTCGACGGTGGTCTGCGCTGGGGGCTGACGTCAGCGAAGAGGAGGGGGTTTCGATGGTGGTCGATTGGAGAGGGTCAATGGGCTGGTTGGTCATCGGGGGTTGTCGGGTTGGGTTAGGCGGAGAGGAGGCGTCGGGAGGATGACAGAGGTGGTTTCTGGAGTTGGGGAAGATAGGGGGAAGGACGGTGGCGAGGAGAGGGCTCGGGTGAGGGCGATGGTGGTCGAAGATGGTGAGGAAGAGTGGGTTGGTCGGGAGTTGGAGGAAGAAGGAGAGAGAAGGAGATTAGGGTTTGGGTTTTATTTGGGGGATTTCTTTTTGGATTTGGGGATAGATTTAGAGTTTATCATAAACTCTAAAGTTGGATCTCAATTGTATCACACAAAGGAGGGATGCAGAGCAAAACAAAACACAATAATTTTGTTAATCAAGAATAGCATAACTTCTCATTAATCTGAAGGTCTATATATATGCTTAAAACAAATCTTGATGCAAATCTCAAAATATTCTAAAATTTTAGAAATATTCTAATGCATAAAAGAAAGATTACATATGGCTATAATTGCCAAAAATAGTTATGGACTGAAATAAAATCCTAAGCTAATAAATTAGCTGTCTTAGATGATGCCTGTGCTGATAGAAACGCCTAAATCGTCTTGAACCGATGTCCTCGTCATTCTCTCCGGGTGGGAGAGGGCTTGATTCAGTCGAGTCAAAACCAGTCCTCTTGTTATAGTGCTCCAAAAGGTCTGGATCCAAGCACTGGAGCTCTTCACGATCTATCAAAGTATTCTCCGACTCCGGCTTGTTTTTCCATCTTACTAAATACCTATGAATACCACCATCTCTAGTAGAGATTATCTGATTATCTAAAATATTATCCAATTCTTCTGTCGGTGGGTAAGTAGTATCTGGTAGTGGGGGTAATGGGAAAATCTCACCATTAGGCTGCAGGTTAGGCTTATCTATAAGAGAATTTCTAGGGTTAAATTCTGGGCTTTTATAGGGTACTAGATGGGTACTAGATCTTCAATATTTAAAGTCTTACTTATGCCAAAACCTTCAGGAAGGTCAACGACATAGGCATTAATATTTATTTTATGAAGAATTTTAAATGGGCCTGCAGCACGTGCATTCAACTTCTTAACGGATCTAGCTAGAAACCGTTCAGGACGAATCCGAACCATCACTTTGTCACCAACATCAAGAGTTTTCAATTCTTTCTAGAATCTGCTATTAACTTGTAGTTAAAATTATTCTCATTAATTTTCTTGAAAATTTCTTTATGCAAGTCATGAATGCAGAATGCAAATGTGGATGCAGACTCTGTGACTTTGCGATGTTCTAACACAGGAGTAAAATCTATGGGCTGCCAAGTGACTTGGGAAAGGATGAGTGACTCCGGTACACTCAATGGAGGTGACTGGACAAACTGAATACAATCGAGAGATTGGTCATCATCTTTTTCATCAAAGTCATCACTTACATTAGGTTCATAGGTAAACTGATTGTCGGGCTCATCAGCGATGACGGCGGTACCCTCTACTATATTAATCCTACTTGGGCTGGGACAGTTGCCAGCAACATGGCCGTATTCCTTGCATTTATAGCACTTTGTGAGAGGATCAATCTTATAATAGTCTCTTTCAGTGTTCTTATCTGTGTTGTCTTTTCTAAGTGGATAGCAATTTGAAATAGGCTTGTTTGGGTAAGACTTGTTAGGGTACTGAGGAGAGGAGTGCTCAGGTTCAGAGGGATCAGTAGGGTTCATTCTAGAGGAATGATCTATCGAATCGCTGGACTTGTAATGGGAACTTGCTTTAAGGGAATCCATATCGAGGACAAGGACATAAGCTGCCGCTAATGAGTTCATATTTCTATGAATTAGCTCGTTTTTAAGATCGGTTTGTAATTCAGCTCTGAACCAACTTTATCAAGGTGCAATGCCTTTACCTAAGACATTGCACCGAATAAGAAAGTCATCAAACTTATCAACATACTATTTGGTGGATTTGCTTCTTTGATAGAGTTGGTTCCACAAATCTAGCAATCGGGTGTGAAACGATAACGACATATATCTCTCAGTGAGCTTCTCTTTTATGGCTTTCCAAGTGGATATGGGTGCCAGGCCTCGGCCTCTACGGGCATGTTCAAGATTGGTCCAGTGTTGTTGAGCTTTACTTGTCAATTTTATAGTGGCAAATTAACCTTTAGGGCTTCGCTCATGTCAAATCACACGAAGTAGTGGTCTATGGCACGGATCCAATCGAGATAAGTTTGGGGTTCCATGTGGCCTTCAAAATGGGAACGTCAGCCTTAATGTTCTTTTTGTATTGTTTGTCAGGGTCACGATCTTGACGTCGGCCGTTACGATCATTCCCTTGAGGCATCTGACGATTAGCAAGAAGCTCTAGGGCAACAGTTTGATTTAATTCCACTTTATCAAGCCTCTGATTGATATTGGCAAGAGTTACTTGAATGACAGCTAGGATAGCGGAAATATCATAGTTATCCAGTTTAGTGCGTGGAGGGGTGACGTGTGTTTGCTGAAATTTAGGGGGGGGAACGTGCCCTAAATGCAATTAAGTTTTTTTTTTTAAAGTAATCTAAAAGAACAAAAGAAAATGAAAAAAAGACTAGACAATCCTAAATGAATGCAAAAATTTAAGACTAAATGATGCAAGAACTAGGGTTTTAAGAACCTTTGCTCTGGTACCAAAATGATGTAAAACGTAATCCTAAATAATAGAGAATTTTCAAAAATTTTAAAGGATTAATTTTTACCAACATGTAACAACATGTACTGTGGATCAAGTTAGAAATTAAAACAGTTAATCGGTTCGATGGATTTTTAAGAATTAAATTAAGTTTAACAATCTCAATTAAAAGTTCAATCCTATCAATCAACAATAATACCTAATCGTTCTCAGCATGTAAAATATTCAATACAAATTTGTATACTAATCGGCAAGTAGAACACACACTCTCAATGTTTGTGGACGACAGATAAATCAGATAATATAATAGAGATGATAAACCAGTATAATACAAATATTTGAAAAATGGAAAGAGTTTACCGGGGTTCGAAGCAAATCGCACTAGAGCCTGAGGGCTACGGTAGTCGGTACTGGCAGCGATCGATGGCTGTGATGGTGGTTGTGGTCGACAGTGGTTGCAGGCCGGAGGTACACGGCGAGGTTGGTGCTCGGGGTTGCTGGCGACGGGGCTGGCAATCGATGAGGGCAATGATTTGGGGGATAGTCGACGGTGGTCTGCGCTGGGGGCTGACGTCAGCGAAGAGGAGGGGGTTTCGATGGTGGTCGATTGGAGAGGATCGATGGGCTGGTTGGTCATCGGGGGTTGTCGAGTTGGGTTAGGCGTTAAGTTGGAGTTAGGCGGAGAGGAGGCGTCGAGAGGATGACAGAGGTGGTTTCTGGAGTTGGGGAAGATAGGGGAAGGACGGTGGCGAGGAGAGGGCTCGGGTGAAGGCGATGGTGGTCGAAGATGGTGAGGAGGAGTGGGTTGGTCGGGAGTTGGAGGAAGAAGAAGGAGAGAGAAGGGGATTAGGGTTTGGATTTTATTTGGGGATTTCTTTTTAGATTTGGGGATAGATTTAGAGTTTATCATAAACCCTAAAGTTGGATCTCAATTGTATCACACAAAGGAGGTATGAAGAGCATAACTCAATACAATAATTTTGTTAATCAAGAATAGCATAACTTCTCATTAATCTCAAGGTCTATATATATGCTCAAAATAAATCTTGATGCAAATCTCAAAATATTCTTAAATCTCATAAATATTCTAATGTATAAAATAAAGATTACATATGGCTATAATTGCAAAAAATAAATATGGTACTGAAATAAAATCCTAAGCTAATAAAGCAGCTGTTCTAGACGATGTCTGCGCTGATAGAAATGCCCAAATCGTCTTGAACCGATGTCCTCATCAGATTTTTTATTTATAGAAAGGGGTTTTCTACCTTAACCCTCAAAGAATCATTAGGTGTCTTACAGATCTTAGAGACTTGGAGGAAAATATAGTAGGAGAAAGATAATAATGGCTTTAGGGAATTTCATTCAACTGCTTTGGAGTATATTAGTCATTTTGATTACTGTCTAGGCTATTTAGTTGTCTCTGTACTGGGTAATTTAGAATAGGGGTGAGGTGACCTTCACTACATATATCATACCCTCTTTTTCTCGTTAAGTTCAAGCTCCTCTTTTTCTGATTCTTAATAACATGGTTCCAGAGCATGAACGAGAAGAACTGTAAAAAAAATAAATTCCAAAAGAATAAAATAAATAAAAGGACTAATAATCTACTCTGATAAACTATAAAGCACATGTAAAACTAAGAGAACCATTTAAATATGTTTAATACTGCATACTTATTCTAGGATGTGTTCTTCAGGCATTGTTTATGAGGCTGAGGAAATTACAACAACTTTCAGAGTCCATCTTTGACGGTGAGGATGAAAAGATTAAGATGCTACCGAAAGAGATAATGGAGACAGTGATGGTTTGGCTTTCTAATAACCAAGAGTTCTGGATAAACACTAAGGAATCCTCATGTATTCGGCACTGTAGCTGTTTTGATCAGGTAAGTAATTCGAGTCATTATGTTTTGATATATCTGTTTACAGTGCATTTCCAGGATTATCTGCTTAACATTCTTATAGGAGATTCACTCTCATCTCTTTTCTCTTTTGGCATGCTGGCAATAATTCTGAAATTCTCATTGTTGATCCAGAATCCTATTGTGGGTCACTTCTGTAACGATGTTGTACCTGTGTCAGACACTGACACTTCATGGACACACTTTAGAGCTTGGACATGAGTTCAAGACTTCTCACACTAATTCCAAATTTAATACTTGTGGTACATTTGGATGCTTCTTAAACACTTCTCAAATATTATTGAACAAATAATCAATAATCAATCACTGTCAAACATGTTTTCACTTTTTTTAAAAAATTATCATAAATTTCAAGTAGTATATAATAATGTCTCACTGTGTACTACTTACCAAATTTGACGTGACTCGTTCCCCTACTCATGTTGTGTCCTCTACTCATACCCATATTCATGCTTCATAGTCGATAAACTTGATAAGTTTGTAGCTCCATTTTATATGAAAATTTCTTACCCTTTTATGTTAAGTATATTGCAATAGGAATAGCTGTGCACAAGGTTTCAAAAAGCGCTTAGCGGAAAAAAACCGATAGGCCGATAAATTTGATTAAGCGAGCTTAATCGGAGAAAAGCATTAAGCTATTTTTCAATAAAAAGAGGATTAGTGCATTTCGAGAGGGCGTATTTAAGTATTGTCTACAGATCGGATAGAAATGAGGATGAAAATTAAACCATATTGATTATATTAAAACCAAACGCTAAAGCAGATTTGACCCGCTTAAGCACAATTTTGAGCGATTTTCAGCACTTTTTACTCCGCTTTCAGCCAAGTCAGTTCCTACAAATTTTTTTAATAGCTTTTCTATAAATTAAGCATTTCCTTGGCAATTAACGCTTAAGCAAAGCTTTTTTGAGCTTTTAAAACCATGGCTGTGCATGTGGAAATATCTCTTCTTATTTCTTCTGCAGAAGAAAATAATTCAGTTAGATGCGTTGTGTACAGTATTCATTTTTTTGGACGAAAGGGTGCCTGTAGTTTTAATTTTACTCCTGGTATCATGTGTAACTACCGTGGGGAGAAAAAATTCTATGGTGTGTGCATGTAGGAGTTCCATGGATGCTCGTCTATTTCAGAGATATGTAGAACGCCAAATAACCGGGGAGTTGACCTCCTATCTATTCTTCCTAAGCATGCATGAAATGATCTCGGCTATATCTTTTGATATACTTTATCATATATGTGATGCTCATATTTTTTTACTTAATGTTACCTTTTGGTATAATTTATGCTTATCCAACTGCTTACATTCTCGGCTATTCACCCTATGGTACAGGTTCATATAGATATGCATTTTCTAATGGAGATTGCGATGTTTGGTGGATACTGTTCTGAGGATCTGATAGCTGCAGCAATGGATTTGATAGAAGAAATGGAAGTAGCATTAACTGAAGATGGGTAATGCTTTGATCTCATAATAAATTAATTAGAGAAAATGGAGAAACATAAAAATGCCAAAAATATGGACTTATCCAATTAAAAGGTTTTCATCAAATCCTTGATGAAAACTTAATGAAACATGTACTTTCTTTGTATAAATTTATATTTCCCCCTTCATACAACTCATAACCTGTATATGCCAAAGCTATACAGTTCCGGGTTTAGTAAAGATCATATAACACCTAGTCTATTTATCAATTTGATGTATATCATCCCTAATGGGCCTAATCCTTGATATACCTCTTTTTCATATATCTGCAAGCAATTCTCGTATTAATGAGCCATTTAGGTCATACCGAATGACAACAAACATGGGAAAAAAAAATGAACACAATTTCTTAAAAACATGAATA
Organism: Hemerocallis citrina; assembly: GCA_017893485.1. Classification (NCBI taxonomy): domain Eukaryota; kingdom Viridiplantae; phylum Streptophyta; class Magnoliopsida; order Asparagales; family Asphodelaceae; genus Hemerocallis; species Hemerocallis citrina. The sequence continues at coordinate 205,998,483 of CM030367.1, read as the reverse complement.
ATGGCCTAGAGCTATAAAAAAGTTTAGTTAGTTATAAAAATGAGTTAAATACCCCGAGTTACAATATGTTTATTCCTTCAAATAATAAAACAATGTGGCTAACAGGATCAGAATCACAATAGCATCATAAAGTTATATATCATGATTACACAAAATAAACCAAATGGCATCCATGACTTGGGTTCATGTAAAAGTAAGTAATAGTCCATTCTCCGGACAAAATTACGAAATATGAGAAATACAAAATCTATAGAAATGTAATAGAGAGTGCACTGGTATAAGAAATATGGATAGTGTTTGAAATTTGTTGATTATGTATTTAAAAAAGTGTCCAGGAAGCCTAAGAAATTTCCAAATTTAATGATATTTCTAACTTTGGGAAAACATCTCTGTCGAGTGTCCATGAACTGTAGCCTGTAGGTGCCCAACACGGGTTTGTCTCCATGATAGAAGTGTCTGTTTCTACATAGTTGTTAGTTCTACTTAACCTATATCTGTCAAAATTGATATTGAATACCAGAGATCATCCTTTATAAAGCCATAGGAACTTATTCTTAAAAACATTATAAAAAAAATTATATATAAAAAAAAAAAACCCATAGGAACCCCCCTTTTTTTTTGCAAAATAAATTTCAGCTTGGTGACATGTTTATTCTATTTACTATTTGTGAACTAGTGATATTACATGCTATTAATGCTACTTTGTGCAACTAAACAAACCAAGCTTCTCTTCCTTCAGTGCCATCCCTGATGAAAGCTTGGTTTTGGATGCTGCTAAATTGGCTTCGGATGCTGCTAAATCAGCAATTAGAAAACTTCTAGATGCCGAGGCTGCTAATTTGGAGCCCAAGATAGAGAAGACGGCTACTTCTATAAGAGACTCAAAAATCCAAAATCTCGAAGATGAACACCCATCTGATGTGATCGACTTAATAGATGGATCTGAATGTACAGCTGATGATGCAGCTACAAGCTTAATTGATATTAAAGATAACAATGAGGCTGGTGAGTTCAGTGGAAGTGAGGGCACAAGGGAGCTGGAATCATCAGGAGTTGCAGTAAATTCTAATGTTAAATCTTTTCCATATTTTACTGAATTTGATGTCCTTGTATCTCAAACAGCAGTGGAAGACCCTCAAGTTATTGCTGGAAATGGAAATCTGTTGTTGGAGAATACAATTCTTGAAAATCCCAAGGGGGAACCTGTCAGTAATTTGAATGAGTTGGGTGCGGTTGCTGCCAAACTAACTATAGAGGAGCCTCAAGATATTACTGTAAAAGGAACTCCTTTTATGGAGCCTACTGCAGATCCAAAAGCGGAAACTGCTGGCAAATTGCAAGAATATGATACATTTACAGCTCAACCAGCAACAGAAAAACCACAAGATATTATACAACAACAAAACCTTATGTCGGAGTTAAGGGGGATTGAGGTCGTACAAGAACTGGAAGCCAAAGAAGGATCTTTTGATAATTTGGATGAATGTGGTGCAATTGAAGACAAATCAGAGATAAGTGAGCAACTTATCGTTACCAAGAAAAATCTTTTGGCCAAGAGGTGGGTGGTTAATGCTGCTTACGATCTTCATCTATTTTCTGAGGTTGATAAGAGTCCCTCTGATGCTCTGGTTGAGGATCTTGAGAGAAAATTGGTTATGACGGAAGGAAATGATATTTCGTTGACTATTTCCAAGGAACTTGTGCAAGTTGACACATCTAATGTAGAAGATGAACCAACTACTATTGAAGATCAAGAGCATCTTTTATCTGAAAATTTCTCCTCTGCTGGCTCAGCTAAGCCAAGAATTGTGAAAAGGCGATACAAGCGTACTAGTTCGGAGAAGAATATGAAGGGCCCGATTCGCCCAGATTCAAAACTTTCTTTTGAAGCAAAACTGGTTATGCTTGAACAAGATGTTAGTCGTTTTATTGTATCAGAGGAGCTTGTTCAAGTTGAAAAGTCCAAAGTTGAAGGTGAACCTAATAATGAGGACAGAGATACACTGCCATATGACAAAATTGTTATCCCTCCCGAAAGCAGAGGAAAAAATACTGTTGGTTTATTGAGACAACAAGGTGTAATAGAGCAATTTAAATTTAGTTCTGGGAATAATCGGAAGGGCTCGAATGCCTTGGGTTCACTATTCTCTATTCAAGCCCATGAATCTAAAATGGTTAAGCTTGAAGATGATACACTTCCTCGTACTCTATCCAATGAGCTCAATGGTGAACCGGACATGCTTGAAACTCCCTGTGTTGAGGATAAAGATATACAACTTTCAGATAGTTTGGAAAAGCAAGAAGAAGACTCTGTAATTCTCGTCAAGAATAATGAAAACGTACTGAACAATGGTTCGAGTAGTTCAGATTCAGAAGGCGATTATCAGGATCTTGTTCACAGTTCGAAAATTGAGGGTGAGCCTGTTAGGTTTGATCAACTGGCTGTTAATGATGGAGATAATCTTTTGTCAAATAATACATCCGCAATAGTTCTTGATTCAAGCCCTCAAAATGAAGGAGATGTTCTTCTTGTTGAAAGTAGCCAAAACACCTCTGATGGGTCAGAAGAGATTGTTCAAGTGGACACTGTTAAGGATGTGAATGGACAGAACACAATTGAGACGAGGGATCAGTCTGCTGCACTGAACAAAGTCTGTAATGTTATTCTTGAGGAAGACATCACTTTAATTTTCGATAATTCTAAAGTAGAAGGTGAAGCCGCCACCTCCGACCCACTGAGGACTGCAGAGGAGGATAAACTGCTTTCTCTAAAGATTTCAGGGCTGGCTCTTGAGACAAGTCCAGAGAAGCAAGGCAGTGATAATAGTAAGACCGAGGGGAGCACAGGTGAAAGTTCTGGGAGTCCAGTTCGACAGAAAGGTGGAAAGAAGCGATCAAAGTCAATTTCTGAAGAAAATTCAAATCTGGTAAAGAGCGGGAAGGGAGCAAAGGCACTGCGACCGCGCTGGCAGTGATACCGTTTTACCTTTCGAATTCCACAAGGAATGTGCATGGGTGCACCAGCTTGTGAATCTAGTGAGAACTTTTCTTTGGCCTGCGTCAAGTCATATTTCTGCTTATGATATCTCAGGCATAATTGTCATCATCTCTACTTCTGTTGGCTCATTTTTTGTAATTGAATGTGAGTAATTTATATTTTTATTTGAGACATACATTCCTACCAATCGACTAACTCTATTTAGAATAATATTGTTAAGGGAATTGCAAGGATATTCTATAATGTGTAATGTGTGCTGTTGTTAGTCTTTATTACTCCGAAAGGGGTGTTGTACCTGTTATCATACGCTAATTATGAACACACATGTTGAATGTGTTTTTTTCCGAAAATATATTGAGAATTTATCTTAGGGGCTATTTGGTTGACATAAAATACTAAAAATTTGAGTAGAACTTATTTTTTAGCCCTATTTATGATCTGGTGTGGATAAAGAGGAGTTGTGGAAAAAATATCTACAATATGAAGAGACACCCCTCTAGTTCTTACTTCTTTTTCCCATAAAAGTAGAGATCGTGGTAGATTTTTCTTTCAGGCATTTGGGCATCCCTGCCCGCTAAGAGAGATTTCCCAAATCCCAAATCCCAAATTAATTTATATTTTAGACCGGAATAAAGCTTGTATTACTAAATATGAGAAGCTTTGACAATTACACTATATTTTACGCTCTTTCTTGTTCTCCTTTCTATCTTACATTTTTCAACAAACTTTTCTATCATCCAAACAATAATCTTTAGGAAATCATTTTTCCTTACTAGCAACCAAACAAGATTAATGTAAAAAAAAATATCATATATATATTTTCAATTAAAGCATTTTAAATTTTGGAAAAACATAAAACATATATTGCAGCCATGTGAATAATTTAATATTGTTAAATGTCTTCACTTAAAAAGTTAGTGTTGCATCAAATGTACATGAGAGTGGCTTCACACAGTAGAATATGTGGGGTCGCCTTTAAATGAACTTTTTGGATTATTTCAATTGAGATAATGTAGGCATTGCTATTGAATGTATATGACCCTGTCCTCTAATGGTCATTCATAGACAATATTTGTTATACATATGCTGTGACATATGGTTTTCGAAGTATATTTTGGAAATTGCTTAATATAATAAACATATACAACAAAAACTCATAAACCACCTCAATTGGAAAATTTGATCGATAGAAAGTTAGGGGAGCAATTAGGAGTAAGGGTAGACACAATAATGTAAAGTTTACGCAAAATACTTGTATTAACTATTGTGACACAATTACCGAAAATACTTCACTAAAAGTAATACAATTAGTGCTACTTGTTAAAGACCGCTCGGAAGTCAAATCATAAGCCTTTCAACTTTAGGTTGTCCGCTTATACATAGGGATTGAACGCTAATTTGAGAGGATTTTCTCAACTTATTTTGTTGTTTGAGAGTTAGGTTGCATGACACATTTAATGATATTTCATAATTTTCAATAAAATTGTGGCTCATATGAATTAACATAGTAAAAATAAAGTTGGTTTCTTCTGCTTTTTAATCATTGAATCTAACTTAGGTGGTTGGTATAAATTGAGGTTTGAAATGTGTGTGTGTGTGTGTGTTTTTTTTTTTTTTTAAAAATTAAATTTTTTTGGATAAAAAAATGACCTCTGTCATCGTTTCGTTAATGATAATTAACGAAACCAAGTAGTACATGATTACCTCCAAAACATGACCATAACGCCCCCTTAATACATCGTTCGACTTACAGTAATAGTTGAAATGTGTGGTTGACACTTCGCATAAAAGAGAATGTAGTAGATGTTTGGTATAGATAGAAACTTTAAATATGTGATATTAAATCCCCATCCCCCCAGTAACTTTAAATTGGTTGGGACTATAACTGAATGGTTGTCTCTCTCAAGTTATAACTAGAGCACCCCGCATGCAATAATATATGTCGACTACTATTTTTTATCTTTTTTTTGGGGGATTTTTTTTTAAAATTTTTTACTTTAGACAACCGGTTGATATAATTTTGACGTAAATATTTACAGCTGAGAGTATAACTTAGACTTAAAAAACTATGGTTAGTATATTTGTGATTGATTTTTAGTGGATGGTAGTTATAACTCCGATGTAAGAATGTATAATTGATTGCAACACAAAATCAACTACATAAGTTGATAACCCAACAACACATCCTCGTGCTTAGTTATATAATGATAACAATAATAGATTTTTGATTGTCACTTAGTTATATATCAAATGATAAAGACATCTTTATTGTTTTTTCAATAATATGGAAATTATTCACCCGTATTTCCTTATTAGAGTATGGTTGTATGAGACATTTAATGATGTTACATCTTTTTTCAATAAAATGTAATTTCCCACGGCTAACATGTAGCCTTCACACATGAATTATGATTAAATTCGTAATGATGAAAAGTTGTCTTTTATTTGAAATAAGTTGAAGTTTTAAATGTGTGGTTGGAATTCAAGTGAATGATTGATTTATAAAGAAATAAATGATAGTGATTTGTGCAAAGATCACATGTTTTACTCCATGAAGTGTCATGACACAATTTTCAACCCCCATGTGTAATTTTCAATGTCTCATGTACAACAAATGATTCTTTTATTATGGTGAAGATTGTGCCACATCATTTCATGGATGACCTATGCACATGGCATTACCCAATTTGAATATTTGGGTTTCTATAATGCACCCATGGGAAAATTTTCAAACCCCCCCCCCCCCCCCCCCCCCCCCCGACACACGCGCGCGCGCGCACAATGTTTGATTTGTTTCTTTAAACTTCATTTAAGTTTTTTTTATTTATAGACAATAATTATACTATTGTTAATTTTTCAACGAGATCTTTAATATGAGATAAATATTGGATACATTTCTGAATTGTTATAAGTGTACAAATTAATAATATGAAAATTTTAAATATTCATTGAAAATTATAAATCATAGTATTTGTGGGTCCTTGTTTATTTTCTTAGTAAATGTATTATCTATTTTTGAGTAATTGTATTATTACTTTTTAATTAAGTGTATTATATTTTTGCATTCAAAAAAATTGTTTTGTTCAAAAAAAGTTACAAATAAAATATTTGAAACCCCAAAATGGTGTACCGATGGAGTAACTCATTTGAAACCCCAGACAAAAATGGCATATTCCAAGGAATATGCCCAAATGAAACCCGAAATGGGGATGTGTTCCATTGGGGATATGCTCTTACTCAAATTATATTTCTCACTATGGTTCTCATACTTATAGAGTTTATTTAGTTCTATTTGTGCTAATGTGGATACACCTCCCTCAACTATAAATAATAATTGTGCACATGCACATCCGCATTACCAGAAACTGTAAAAGCTTTATAAGTATATATGACCAAACAAAAAAAATACAGTTGAGCGTTGTCTTTTAAAGAAATCAGAACAGTTAATGGATGTTTTTAAAAATTCAACTGATGTTCATATCTATATGTTGGTAACATATCCTTTTTTTATAGAAAGAAGGTGACATCGTCACCGCTTCATAAATAAAACATTAACGAAACAAGTAATATAATAATTATACATCAATCCGTTCCTAGAACGGAGCAGTGGAGAACTATTACAAAGCTAGGCCTACAATCCTAACTAGCCCCTCTCCTAGCTAAACTTGTAGACGATGCATGTGCACCATGTTCTCCCTCCTAACCCTCCAGCTGTGATTTGAATTACAGAAAAAATCTAATTCGGCATTCAAAATCCATCGACCAATCTCTCCACCCCAGAAAACCCGTCCACGTTCCCCCAAACGTCCACTTGTGGTAGCAACCACAACCACTGTCTCTTGCTGGCGTGCTAACTCCTCTCCCAATGACGTTGCCGTCGTGTGTCCGCCAAACTAACCCCACCGCGACGCCATCTTTCGATTGCGTCAAATCCAGTTCTCAACAGTAGCCGAGCACCACCGCATCAAATGAGACGCTTGTACTCTCCGTTCACTCCATCAATTATAATTTGAGTTTCAAACCAACTATAGTTTGAAATTCAAATTACACCAAAAATTCTCCTCACATTTCCCCACTAAATTTTTAATTTCAAAAATCTATATTGAAATTCAAACTTCACAGAATCACCCCTACCACCCTTCGAAATCAAATTTGAATTTCGAAACCCTAATTCTAAATTCAAATTTGAATAACACACCATAATTCAAAAGTCAAAAATTGAATTTCTCTCCATGCTCCCCAAACTATAATTTGAATTTCAAAAGTCTACATTGAACTTCAAACTTCATCGAATTCTCCCCATCCAAAATCAAATTTGAATTTGAATTTCAAAATCCTAAATTGAAATTCAAAAATGTTCCAAATCTTTTCTCCATACATGTTCTGAATTTCAAAAATCTAAATTGAAATTCAAAAAAAAATCCAAATCTTTCCTTCCATACCCCCCAGAAATTTGAATTTCAAAACCCTATTTTTGAAATTCAAAATCCAAAATTCCATCCAAAATTCTCTCTACATTCACTAACTGAACCCCGGCCACCTTTGCCCATCTTCACACCTCCCCCCTCCTGACATTGCTGTCGATCACATCATCCACGTCGATTCTCCGACGTAAACAGCAGCTCGCCGACCCTTTCCGAACCAACAACAGCCCGTCGACAAGCACACCCACCAACGAGCCAACCCTCCATTCAGTCGTCGTCGCCTGAGACAACGATCGCTTCTCAATTGCCATGGAATCGAAGAAGCAAAAGAGGATGGTGTCGGACAGAAATCGACCTCCCTGCAACCGTCATCGACGAGATCCTCTCCCTAATCCCCTTCAAAGAGGCCCTCCGCACGTGCATCCTCTCCCGTACTTGGTGCCGCCTCTGACTGTCAATCCCTGACCTCGACCTCTCCGGAACCCCACATCAAATCGCGGTCCAGACCATCCTCCGCCATTCCGGCGACATCCGCCTCCTCAAGGCCCACAACTATCCACCAAAAATCCATGAAATCCCACATCTAAATATCAAGTCGGAGCCTCTGATGAGCTCACCGCCGCTCCGGTGGCGGGGTGACAGGTTGAGGGGAAAGGAGGAGGAGGAGGAGGAGGAGAATGGTGAGGGACTCCTGCCCCCTCCCCACACGCCAACTGATGACTTTATCTTCTTTTTTTTAGTTTTTGGGGAGTTTCTCTCTCTATAAATTCTAGAAAAAGAAGCTCTTTGAGGTGCTGTAAAAAATAACAAAACATAAAAGTTGTAATGCACAATTCTATTGATTAACCAAAGTATGATTGGTTGCAAAAAAACTTCCAATGATGATTCCCACTTTTTAATAAACTAGTATATCGCACGTGCGATGCACGTGCAATATAATATATATATAATATATATTATATATAACACGCGATGTATTTTTTAAAAATATGAATTATACACGTGCATTGCACGTGGAAAAAATGGAGAGGGAGAATGAAAAGGACAAAAAAAAACTACCAACACGTGCGCTGCACGTGTTGACACACACACTAAGGAATAAAAAATTGTTTATTTGTTTGAACCCCATCTCTCCCATTATAATAGTTATAGATGTTTGATTTCATATATTCCACATGCTAACTTCACATATAAATTGAAATTTTTTAATGTGTAAAGGTAATTGAGAAGAAAATAAATGGTTTCACCGTTTCACGATCCAACTCACTCCAAACTTCCAGGTTTCTAGTTACAATAACTAGCAATCTGCGCCTGCGATGGAAGTTTTTCTTTCTTCTTTTTCTTAAGCTCCTATTTTTACTTTTTAAAAAAATTAAAGACTATGACATAATATGACCTTGAACAGGAGATCTCCCTTTATACATTACAACTTAGTGGTTACTCTTTACAAATTAACCATAATGACACAAACTTTTATTTTATATGAATGACACTTTCGTAAATACTATGTTGTAAATATAACTTGCACTTAAAAATACTAGTAATTTACACATGCAACTTAACAATTAAAAAAAAACTCTAATGTAGTGAGGACTAGAACATGAAACCTCATTCATATTAGTTATGTACGTGCGTCACACGCGTTGATATATTTACAAATGATACTAAGACATTCTCCCATTATAATATTAGAGTTTAGAGATTAGAGATTAGAGATTAGAGATGTAGTTGAAATTGGAACAATCATGTTAATTTGTCTACAAATTATACTAACCCCAGCTATCCCATTACAGTAGTACAAATTAGAGATTATAGATAAGATTAATTTCTTTTGAGAGATGGTGGACAAATAAAATTACCATTTCCAAGAAACAAAAAAAAAGTAAAAGAAAACTGTTTTTTAAAATATAAATATATGACATTTTTTAAAAACTATTTACAAAAAAAAGGACAATTGCCAAACTATTTGTGCCCGAGGACTCAACAGCTAAACTCGCCGTTCCCAACGACAAGTTTAGTTATTTTGTGCTCGCCGTTGGGAATGGCGGGCCTACTTTTTTTTTTTTGTTTGTTGAGAAATTCGCTGTTAGGAGCAGCGAGTTTAGTTCAAAATTATCAAACAAGACTTGCCGTTGGGAACATCGATGTTCTTTATACTAGACTCGTTGTTTGGAACGTCGAGTTTAGTTCAACATTATCAAACAAAACTCGTCGTTCTCAACAGCGAGGTTTTTTATACTAGGCTTGCTGTTGAGAACGGCGAGGATATATAAAATTTCACAGAGAGTGAAGCTCTCTATTGGACTTAGTGAATTTTCGAAAAAAACTCCATACAAAATATTTTTGAACTAAACTCGCTGTTCCCAACAGCGAGTCAGGTATAAATCTAATCGCCGTTGGAAATGGCAAGTATTGTTTGAAAATTTTGATCAAAATTTGTCATTGGGAACGACGAGTTTCTAAAAAAAAACTACATTCGTCGTGTCCCAACGGCGAACACGAAATATCTAAGTTCGCCGTTCCCAACGACGAATCTAGTTGTTGAATATCCGAGTATAAATAATTTGATAACTGTCATATTTCTGCAAATAATTTCGAAAAATAACATACATAAAAAAAGAAAATTTTGCCGAAATGCCCCTGTTTTTGAAAATAATTAGCGAACTACCCTTGTTTCGAAAACATTTAGCCATTTGCCCTTGTCTGTGACACGTCAGCAACAAACGTTATTGGGAATCACGGCATCAGTTATTTCGATGCCGTGTTTCCCAATAACGGCATCTCTATTTGAGAAAATTGCCATGCCGTTATTCCCAATAACGGCATTGGTTAATTTTAGTATAGATCTCTACTTTATTAATCTTGACTCGAGATTAATTCCAAATATGAAATAAACTGATGCCGTTATTCTGGAGAACGACATCGTTTATAACTGATGCCGTTTTTCAGAATAACGGCATCAGTTATAAACTTTTTGCACTAATCCCTATACTCGAAAAAACCCTTCCTCTTCCGCTCGTTCCTTCTTCATTTCCAAACAGAAAACCCTAGACGAAAACCCTAGACGAAAACCCTAGACGATCTTAAAAAAAAATCCTTCATCCAGAGTTATTGACTTCTATTTCGGAGTAGACTCTTCAATCCTTCATCCAGAGTTCCTTCTCATTCCGAATCCGAAATCTTTGTAAGTAACCAAAAACCCCTAATTTGTATTTTGTATAGTTGATTTTGACTGTTTTATTATGTAGTATAGTACTAATATTGTAGAATAGGGTTATTGAAGTAGTAATTTTGGAAGTATTGTTATCGAAGTAGGGTTTACTATGAGTTGAATTTTTGAGAAGCACAAATGCTGAAATATTGAAGTACTTTATTTTGAAGTAGGGGTTTTGAAGGTCCTAATACACTTAATTACTACCAAGTAAACCAGTCCAATGTCTTCAAACAATTGATAAGATGTTAAGTTTTGTAGATTATATGTTTTCCCGTTTTCTAATACACTTAATTACTACTCCTAAGACTGCTCATGCTCTCATTTTTTATACCGAAAATGTTGTTGATTAGTGTTTGTTAATGTGTACAGGCCAATGGATCCTGCACAACCATCTTCTTCGCATGGTGTTGGTGCTTCTTCTACGCCTTCATTTGGACCATGGGGACATCCGGGTCCATTAGATCCTACAGTTCTGTTTCTGCAAGAAGACCACAGATCACAGGCCGTTTGGACCAGGGATGTGGAGAAGATGAGTTTTAGGATGCACAAGGTCATGCCTGTCCTCAAGAACTGTATTGCTATGGAACATTATTTGGTTAGCAGTGGATTTAGCGGTATGTCAAAGCTGACCAACATAAAGTGTGATCACGCCTTGCTTACCGCACTGGTAGAGCGATGGAGGCCGGAGACACACACCTTCCACTTACCGTGCGGTGAGATGACGGTCACCCTACAAGATGTAGCGATGATTTCGGGTCTTCCAATTGACGGGGTGGCCGTCACAGGCAATTTGATGTTCAACAAGGTTGCACTGGTGCGAGATTATTTGGGGTTGGATGTTGATGAAGTTGACCACGGCATATGGGTTGGGGAATCCATTAGACGTTCATTCCTAGAAGATAGTTTCACTCATATTCGAATCGCACCTGTGCATACGGACATCGAAATCCAGAACTATACGCGGGCATACGTACTGTCGATGATTGGAGGGATTCTATTCCCTAACTCTTCAGGTGACGTAGTCCACCTCATGTATCTTCCATTGATAGCTGACCTGCAGACATCCGGCAGGTATAGTTGGGGAAGTGCAGCTCTAGCCTCCCTTTACCGTGCACTCTGCAACTGTTCGATGGGTCCGATTCAGATGACCGGGCCGATGTCCATACTGCAAATTTGGTGTTGGGAAAGAATACATCTCGGCCGACCCCGGGTGACGGTACTATTAGAGAGTTGGAGAGTACTCCAGGATAATCCCGTGATGAGAGCTCCTCTCGGTGCATACTGGGCGGGGAAGCGTATGTGGAGGGATAACCCACGTGGTGTCCTAACTTATTATAGGGACGAGCTAGATCAATTGAGGGAAGAGCTCGTCAATTGGACCCCGTACACGGACGATCGGCTGCAACGTCTACCACCTATTTGCACTGCTAATGCACAGTTGTGGTTGACCCTAGCTCCACTAGTGAATTTCTCAGTTGTGGAGTTTTATTACCCCGGCCGTGTTCTTCAGCAATTCAATGCACAACAACCCGTCCCCGTGAACACATTATATGATCGTAGACTACACAACATCACGGGCCAAGGACTTTTACCGAACATGGATTGGGCCGATCACCACCGCGCTTATGTAGGAGCATGGAATGAGCGGAGGTATGAGTTGGTAGTCGAGGGTGTTGAGTATCCGTATGATGGATCAATGCACAAAACTTATATGGCCTGGTACCGTCGCATAACGAGACTTTATATTGCGCCAAAAACGGATTTTCCAGTGGGTATCCAACAACCAATACCCGCGGCTCATGTTGAACCACCACCGGCATTTTCATCATCACAGCCGATGTATCAACCGAAAGCTTCATCATACCGTATAATGGTAAATTAATTTGTTTTTCTGAATTTCAATTATTTCGATTAATTTTACTTATGAATCTTTACTTACAACATATATGGTTTACTATTATAGATTGAAAGCACATGGGACATGGCTAGAAAATGTGCGAATGTGTTGAAGAGCAATGCCAATAAGGCATGCAAAGAATTGGCACGAGACCTCCTGTGCAATTGTCGTACCTCTCTTGAAGAGGTTGGAGATGGTCCTCGTTTCAATGAACTAGTACGTTCAACCGAAGGTCAACGCCAACAAGAACGGCCTACCGCTAGCCAAGCTTCACCTCCACCACAACAAGCATTGGTATTGGGAAATCCATCACGTCAACGAAGATCCAAGTCCGTTCGTGAACCTCCACCGCAAAGCGCAGTGGCCATGCCGGAGATTGAAGAAGGAAAAGGTCACGAAGATGAAGGAGCTGGTCCAAGTGGACCCCCAACGCAAGAACAACGGGAACGTAGGCGGAAAGTCCCGGCTCGGATGAGAAGAGCACCCCAATATTTCACACCGAGTTAATTGGTAGCAACAAACTAATTGTCTTTTTGTAACACATCATTTTATGCATTTATTAATTGTATATGTTTGTATGCAGGTTGTCATATGTGGGTGTGCAAATTGTTGAAGTATTTGATTTTGATGAAGATTAATGCAGGAAATATTTGAATTTTGTAATGTCTGTGAAGTTGTAATGTGGGAGTGGCAAAATGAACTTAATGAATTCTGATATGTGAAATAACTTGATGTAGTATTAAAATTTGAAGTTGAATGTATGTGGAGTTTAAAGTAGTATGGGGACTTTGATCTGTGAATTTGAAGTTATTTGTGCATATCTATATGAATTTGAAGCTTAAATCTGTGCTTATCTCTGTGAATTTGAAGCTTGATTCTGTGCATATTTTGGAAACTTGAAGATTTGAAGTAATTGATCTGTATGGGAAGTTGGCTAGAAAAGTTGGCTTTGAATCTGTGTGGAGTTGAATGTATGTGGAGTTTAAAGTAGTATGGGGACTTGATCTGTGAATTTGAAGTTATTTGTGCATATCTATATGAATTTGAAGCTTAAATCTGTGCTTATCTCTGTGAATTTGAAGCTTGATTCTGTGCATATCTCTGGGGACTTGGAAGCTTGATTCTGTGCATATGTGAAATTGGAATTTCAACTCAATTTTGATGAAATTGAATGTATCTGTGTTTGAATTGAGTTTGAAATTCCTGCATGAATGAAGTGAGTTGAATTTGTGAATGAAGTTAGTTGAATTCTCTAATTAAGTTGAATGTATCTGAAATAAGTCTGTGCATGCCTGTTAAGTAAAAAAGAGAGAATACTCGATGTCGTTATTCGCAATAACGGCATATTAATCCTGTAACGTTATTGCGAAAAACGGCATCTTCATATAGGGAAAATTAGAAAATTTGTAGTTGCTGCCAAATGTTTCTGTCTCCACAGTCGTGGTTCAGAATAACGGCATCTGTCAACTGTGCCGTTATTCTGAAGCACGGCATTAGTTATGTATGCCGTTATTCTGAAAAACGGCATTAGTTAAAGAACAAAATTTCAAATTTTGAGCATTCTGGCAAACATACTGTCTCCACAGACGTTCTTCAGAATAACGGCATGTACATAAGATGCCGTTATTCATGAGCACGGCATCAGTTAAAACATCTGTGCATGTTTTCTGTGCATGTTTATTTTGCGAATGGTAGTTTGGAACAAATCTAACCAGACCCACCACTCATTAACACTATCATACCATTTTAAACATACAAATCACACAACACTTATCATTCCAAACTATAACAATTAAAGAGAGGTACGACACAAATAAACATCTAAATTAGTTCATACAAACAATTATAACTATGTCCACCATTGATTAAAAACAATAATCTCATTCCAAATAATTCAAACGTAAATTACTCAACATTAACAAACAACATGAAAATAATTCAAATAATTCAAACATAAATTACTCAACATTAACAGACAACATGAAAATAATTCAAATAATTCAAACGTAAATTACTCAACAAACAACAGACAACATGAAAACATTTAACTAACATATAATAACTAAGAAAAATATTCAAGTGCGGGTAGATTGTGAAGTCCCCACACTTTGTACATTCTTACAACTGCGTCTATTATGTCCGCTCACACAACATTTTGAACATACTTTTCCACTACTCCCTCCTTCTCGAGCGTCCATGTCATTGCGGATACAAGTACTCTTAGGCCTCCCCTTGACCCGACGAAGACTAGGATCAACTATTAGTACCGGTGCGCTTTGGGTAGGCCAATAAGATTCGTCTGGGAAAGGATTGAAAGATGGTGCCCATGTTTTTGCTAACGAGTCTGTAGAGTAGAAATGATCTATGTACGGTTGATAATCAAGCGCCCGGGAAGCACATGCCGCTAACACATGAGAGCATGGAACGTGGAACAATTGAAATTTTCCACATGTACAAGTTCGGCCTTCTAGGTCCACCGTATGCCAATGCCCACCCTTTTGATATCCACCGTCCATTCTAATGCCCGTTTTCACCCCAAAGACACCATCGCGATTATTGAACATTATGGCCTCATGTAAAATTGATTTTTCACGCCGGGCATCAATAAGATCCTGGATTCGTGGTGCCCATAGTTTACCTTCAGCGATAAGTGTCTGCGCGGCCTCACGGCGGTCGGTGAAATACATGTTCAGACGGAAAAATATCTGTTCTACAATTGCGGTGACAGGTAAGCTGCGAACACCTTTTAGAACCGAGTTGAACACTTCGGACAGATTTGTTGTCATAATACCATATCTACGCCCACCATCAGCAGTAAGTGCCCACTTCTCAATTGCTTTCTCCTTAACCCAGTTAGCCGCATCAGCATTGCTAGCTTCAAGTTGTGCCATCTTTTCCTCGTACTTTCTCCACTGATTTTGACTAGCAATTACCTTTAATTTATTCATCAAAAATTTCGAACCAAATTTTTTATAAAAATTGCTAGCAAAGTGCCGCATACAATACCGATGATATGCAAAAGGTTCCCTCCACGTGCCAAACTCATTTCCCATTGCTGATAAAATACCGGCATGTCGATCCGAGATGACGCAAAGACCTTCACGATCTGTCACATAGCACCGAATACAGTTCATGAACCATGTCCATGTTTCTATACTTTCACCTTCAACAAGTGCAAATGCAAACGGAAACAACCTACCGTTTGCGTCTGGTGAAACCGCAATCAACAAACAGCCTTTGTATTTTCCGTACAAGTGAGTACCGTCAATACTTATAACTGGTCTACATGATTTGAATCCTTCGATCGAAGGACCGAATGACCAAAAAACACTCTTGAATGTTTCTATACCCGGCCCAGTCGTAGTCTTCGCCCACTGTACAGCCGTACCCGGATTCGAAGCTTGAATTGCATTGAGTAGGTATGGTAATTTAGTGTACGCTGTTTCAAAAGAACCATATAGTTTCTCAATTGCTTTATGTTTTGCCTTCCAAGCTTTCCAATATGATATTGTGTATTGGAGCCTACCCTTCACCTGCCCAATTATGGCTCTTGGTGATATTGAGAGTTGTTCCCTCAGAGTATCTATTATCAGCATTGATACAACCGTCGAGTCAATTTTGCTGTGATCCTGAGACAATGTAGGATTCACACATGTGTGTACACCTTCAAGTTGTTTCACCACAAAATAATCACGACCTTTGGGAATAATTGCACGCAAGCGCCATGGACAACCAACTACATTTTGAAGTGATGGATTTTCTGCAATCTGCTCGGCTGAATGGTTGATGGGAGCATATTTACATTTCACATGGTACAGACAACGATCTGATTTTACCATCACGAATTCCCTGTGGTTCTTCACGGCATACATCTTTACTTGATGTTGTAGAGCATCTTTGGATGGAAATCTTTGACCTATGAAGAGTTCATCCAAGTTGGAAGACCCAATGGAAGACTGGCCATGTTCATGTACGGTGGCATGGGACATCCATTCGCTTGACTGCGATCCACGCATAGCTGGACCTGTGTCCTGACTTGGCAACACGCGGGCATTGTTAACTGGCACATGAACATTGGCATCAACAACTGGAGCTTCAAGGGCAATCTCCTCATCATCATCCTCGAGACCGCGTACCTCATCTTCTTCCTCTTCTACCAAGTCGTTGTTTACAACGGTGTTATCAAAGTCTGTCAAAGCAATGCCAGCTACCAAAAAATTTTGTGGCAATGGGGTCGGATGTAGCTGCTCGTATTCGGAGGAAACAGGTTCTGTTGGAGTTGTGCTAGTATCTCCAACAGTATTAGAAATCCTTGCGTGTGACTCTTCAGATGGTCTCAGAATCCTAGTTGGCCTTGGATCGTCGATAACAACTCTTGTAGTATTTGGAAGCCTCGTTTGATCAATATATAACTCAACTATATTCCAACTACAACTTGGATGAAGTGTCCTAAGCAGGACAGACCTCAGAGAACTGTCACTGTCTATGGGTACCAACATGAAGTACTGCCCATCCCCTTTACCAGCAGAATAACGGGCTCTCAATCTCAGAGTCATTTCACTTCTGTCCCAATTGGTTACTTCATATATCTTATCTGTTAATTCTGAGTAACCAAAATTGGGGGTAGCCCAAATAATTACAGGATCAACGTCACTATAAGAATATCCAATTTTTGGATCCTTAATTACTTCACCCCCAAAATATAACCATATAGGGATATCAAATTCCATACCTATGCATAAAGATTAAAACATATTCAAATCATTCACTACTCAAAATGTGATGAATCTTTGAAATAAAAATCAAACATAAGGTTAGTATGATAATACCTTTCAAATGATACCAAAAAAACCACCGGCAAAATATTCGTTGATGAGGAAAACTGAAAATGAGAGTGGGAGTGAGGAGTTAGGATGTATGGAATTTTATAGGACTCAAATGGTTGAAAATTTTTGAGTATGAGATCTAGGGTTTGTGGGTAAAAGGGGTGATGTGAGAGAGATGCGTTTTACAAATCAGAAGGGGAAGAAAAGGGGAGAAGAAAGGGGGTTACGCTTATAGGGATTTGTGCAAAAAGTAAATAACTGATGCCGTTATTCTGAAAAACGGCATCAGTACAAACGATGCCGTTCTCCGGAATAACGACATCAGTTCATTTCTTTTTTGCTTTCCAATCTCGAGCCAATGTTGATACAATATAGTTCTATACTAAAAATAACCAATGCCGTTATTGGGAATAACAGCACGTAAATTTTTTCATATACAGATGCCGTTATTGGGAATAACGGCATACAATTAGCTGATGCCGTTTTTCCCAATAACGTTTGTTGCTGACGTGTCACAGACAAGGGCAAATTGCTAAATGTTTTCGAAACAAGGGTAGTTCGCTAATTATTTTCAAAAACAAGGGCATTTTGGCAAAATTTTCTAAAAAAAAGGAAATTAAAGAAAACTGAAGTTTTGTGGGGCCCACTGCCAAACCTTTTTCATCATTTCCATTATAGAAACCTTTTCATTTTCTGGAATGCCAATCTCGCCGTCCACGTGTCTCTCAACAAGCCAATCGGATTCATATTCCGCTTGTTCCTCCAAAAAACAGAGAGCGGAGAGACAAAGAAGAGAGAGAAAATCGGTGATTTGTTTTGGGGTTTGAGAGAGACAAACAGAGGAAGAGAGAGAATGGGGAGTTTAGCGGTGCCGGATAAGCGTTTGAGCCCCTTTCTTCACTATCTTAAGATGATGGAGCTCGAACTCACATGCCCATCATGGTAATTCTATCAATCTCTCAATCATCGTTCAAAAAATTTCATCTCATTTCGTACAGTGAAAGATTTAATGGGTTTTCCTTAATTTTTTGGAAATGCATATTTCGCATTCGCCATTTTGGAGGAGGCTGAGTGTTGTTAATATGAGCCAAAGTCTGAGAGTTGGGCAATTTTAGCCCCCCATTTAATTTTTATTTTGGGAGATTTAGGGTTAAGAATTATGGCATTTACCCAAAATGCATGTGAATGTTTTGTTTTGTTTTTGTTTTGTGTGTGTGGGAGGGGGGGGGGGGGGGGGGGGGGTGGTTGCTTGTTGTATTGGTTTTGTTTTTGAATGAGGCCTTAGCTATACAGCTTGCTCTCTAGTAAAGAGACTTACCACTATACCCGGGTGAGACTTGCCGAATGGGGTTTTTTGTTATTAGAGCATCCACAGCCGTCATGCATTTATGCATATTATGCATACTTTCGTCCAAATCGAGCTGAGTCGTGTGACATTTATGCATACTTTACCTTTTTTGAAACAGTAGAATGGTATATTTGAGAATTGATATAGCAATATGCATAATATAAAGGACGAAACATCGTCTGTAATATTTTATAATATTTTTAAAGGATCGGTCCAAATATTTTATAATATTTTTTTGGGATCGGACGAAACATGATGAAATCCCGAATTTTTTTGATTGGGCAAAACATGATGTTTCGTCCCAAATATTTTATAATATTTTTTTGGGATCGGATGAAACATCAAGAAACATGATGTTTCATCTGATGAAATCCCGAATTTTTAAAATTAAACTAAAATCTTATGCTCTTAATTAGTTTAAATAGTATTTTAGTTAGATTTTTAGTTAAATAATTAGTTAACTAATAACTTAATTAATTACTTAATTAAGTGGGCACACAGTGGCACGAAACATCATGTTTTGTTTCACTGTGGGTCCCACCATTAAAAAAATATTACAAAAAAAATGAAAATTTTTAAAATAAAATAAAATAAAAATAAATAAATAAAAAAATTCGATGGTTTACAACTTTGTTATATTTTGCCTTTTTCCCACTGCAGCAAACAAGCGAATGCTATATGCATATTATGCATGTATGCATATTGTAGCTCTAACGACTGTGGATGCTCTTATAAGGCTAACAAGCAAAATGCTATAGCGAAGTTTAACTACCCAAATACTGGAAAAGGGAAAGTTTAGGGTAGCTAAAATTATATAAAACAAATTGGTGGTAGTTTATTGCTTTCTGGTGAAACACAAGTGTAGTTTCTTTTGCAATTTAGCAGTACTATATGAAAGGTGAATGAAAAGATGGGCAGTGAATTTAGATAAAGAGCCAATAAGCCAAATCAGGAGTTTTGCAACTTGTGGGACTAATTAGATGGGCTTGAGCTAGATCAACCCACAATGGTTTCGAAATATCAGTTGATACCAATATGTTGTATCATATCGGGATCTTTACTGAAACGATACTTCTGATATGTCTTCAAATATCACCTGATACTGATAGTGTGATACATGAAATCAGACTGGAATATTTTCTGATCAATGAATCTGAATTATGAAATATCTCTTCTTGCCTATAGATGAATGACATTGATACATGCAACTGGTTCCAAGTATTTGAACCATGGATTGTTTAAACTTCACTAACATATATCCGATCATTTTCCTAGTTGACTTGGCCCACTTGGGACTGGTTACTCCTTTTCTTAGCCAAATTTGTCAAATAGGTTTGGATAGGTAGAATAGGAAGAATAATTCAATCAATCTTTAGATTACCAAGAGAAGGGCATTCTTTATTGATTTGAGGGAAAATAATGTAGGAGTAGGATGCAAACAGTATTGCTTATGTGGTACCAAAATGTATTACCCATGTACTACATGTCATATTGTAGTACACTACTTTAAATGTTAAGTCAAGTTTTCTTGCACTAGTTTATTTTATGGTTAAATATGCTGTTCTGTTGTTTTTTCTATTTTAAAGTTACATTATGCGACCGGTGGCTCTCTTTGGTCAGCTTTCAACTCAAAAAGTCACAGTATGCGCAATTATTGACAAAGCTTAAGACCAGTTCTTATTAAATTGCACTAATTGTATATATCAGTTTCTCATGATCATCTACTATTACTATATGTAATTTTCATGTGTTTAACATAATTGCAGCTGTGTTTTATACCGCCAGCCAACCATACTTCCTTGTTCCCACATAATTTGCAGGTTTATGTAAAAATTTACTTGGAACTGATGTTTATTAATGATTACTCATGACTGTAAATTCATAACATAGTTATGCATGTTCTTTTGAGTTAGTACAGCCAGTGCATCACAACTAAGAACGGCTATCAATATGAATGTCCTGTTTGCATAACTACATTTCTCCGTAGAGGTATTTTCCTGCCATAAATGGAGTTCTTTGTGTTCTTTGTTGTAAATCTTACAAGCTTTTTGAATAATTCCTTGTAGATGCCAAGCATTTTATGCTAATGGAGAGTATTACAGAGAAATTCAGAAACTTGGATAAAACTAAGCTTTCTTTTGTTGCGAAATTGGGCACTCAAGGTATACGTCAATTATATTTAAGTTGATCTCAGATATAATGTCCTTACATCTATTATAAGGAACATAAAATTAGATGTGACAAAAACTCAGCATCGGTGTTCAAATTTTGGTATTGGTTTTGACATTCTTGGAAATATCGGCTCAGGTGCAACCAGGGAGATAATAGCGAAGAATGGGATTGAGAAAGGGGGCTTGGAGGATTTAGGAGAAGAAGGGAAAATCAGAGAGAGGGTAGAGAAAAGAAAGGGGATAATGGTCACCTGTTGAGTCCTTTAATGTGTAATGTATGAGCATAATATAGGTATTGTTAGGGGTTTATATTGTAAGTTAGTGCCTGTTATGCATAGGCTTTGCCTATTTATATGAGGCCATTTCCCTCATGCTATCTATCTGTGAATGGAATAATTTTCCTATATCTAACATCGAGATGCACTCAAGACAATCTATATCTATTACAATAGGGGCATATCCCTTTTATGTTCTTGGGCCTTCAGAAACCTAATATTTTCCATCATATTCATCCTGCTATAGAAGTAGTACGCTCTGACTACTAGTGTTGATTATCTTAGCCCCTTTATTATAAATATAGGAAGAGAAGAATTAAAATATTTTAAGATATTGTCCAACATTGGGAGGTCTGGAATATCTTTGTTTAAGACTGAATCATCATGCTTATCAATTCGGTGTAATGAATTTTTTGGCACCGGCTGCTTAAAATATCTAATTAATTATTGAATTTTGTAAATAGTAGTTACATGTTTAAATCTTACAGAATATTATATTTATATAAAAGTTTAAATAATATTATAACTATTGTGTTTGTTGCTAATTTTCCACTTTCATCTGCAAATATCTTTTTATAAATTTATCTTGCTATAAAAATAATCCATAAAAATGAATTCAATTTTCAAAATATATACTATTATATAAATGTTGTAGGTTATAGATAATATACTTTGAAACCTTACTTTGCAGTATGAATGTTTATTGTTATATTTCAGATTATAACAACTCTGATGGGAATCTACAAGCCTCTCAAGTTGGTATGTCAAGTAATCAAATCATTTTCAAGTCTCATCTGACAAATTGGTTATTCTATTTTAAATTTTTTTTTTAATGTGGTTAAATCATTTGTAGGCACTAATCTGCCTTCAATGGAGAGTCCTCTTCAATCAGGTAAAAATAATGTTAAAAAGAAAGCACAAGATGGTATATATGATATATAGAGTAAAATATTTATTCCTGCAGCCATGTTTTATTTCATTATTTGTTTTTGTTAACTCTTCTTAATGCAATGGCTTTTGTGTCTGCTTCAATATTTGCAGGCATGAGAACCATACCTACAGGTGGTGGAAAAGTCGATGCAGAGAATGCTACGAAGGACGCAGGAGTTAGCCAATGGGAACCTTCTACACCTCCATCACTTGGCAAAAGTCCGGGGACTGATCAACAAATCAATTGCCAAGCGAGTTCGTTGCAACTTATTGCAGTACAACATCTTAAATCCTTAAATCCTTAAATCCTTGAATCATGCTTAGACTGAATATTTGTAGATGCAGATGAATATTTTGTCTGAAAAGTCTTAAGATCCTTGTGGTTTTGTGATTATATGAATATGAGATATAAATATGAGAAGAGAATGATTCATACTAAAATCTTAAATTATATGAGATTTATTTTGAGCATATACATGTCATGCTATGTATATGCAGGTTTACCTCTTTCAATTTTTTGAGGAGAAAAATACATGGAAGAATCATGTGCCTAATAATTGAAATATTACTTGTTGGGATTGACAATTTTAGGGGTTTAACAGCTTAGATTTCAGATTCGTAGAAACTCAAGTTTATAAATATAGATCCTAGGAATTAAGGTTTCATAATTCATTTTCTTTGAGGAAGAACTGTGACTGGTTGTCATGTGCCTAATAATTTGAATAAAATGTGTTGGGGTAAGACTACTTGGTAGTATAAAAGTTTACAGTTTCCAGATCCCTTGAAACTCAAATTTGGTATAGTTGCTTGGATTTTTTTTTTGGTAAAAGTTTCTTGGAGTTAAGGTTAGGTTCTTTAATATGTTGAAAATTTGTGAATGTTTTCATGCGCATAATAAGTTCAAATACAGTGTATTGAGGAATTATTTTGAATATGGCCAATAGTTACCTTTCACAATGTTTTTTTTTTGTTCTTGTATTTACTCGTAGCGTTTTATCTATTTCCCCCTTGCAATATGAAATTTATCATTTTCCCCCTTATTCAATTATTTTAGTCAAGGAGTCTTGACAGTTGTTTCTTGCTTGCATGACCTTAAATTTTATGACAATTAGGAAATGAAAAACTGATTGTATAGATTAGAAGTGCAGCAAATACATTGGGGGCAATAACCTCATATATATATATAGGCTAAACCTATGATAACTTACAATATAAACCCCCAACAATCTCAATATTATACCCATACATCATACACTCAACACCAAATCCCCTCTCCTCCCAATCCCGAGGCCTCCTCCCCGTGCCCCCCCATCTCCCGAACTCCTCCCCGCCGCCACCGAAGCCTCCTCTCCTCCCGATCCCGACGATCTACTCCCCGTGCCGCCCCACTCCTTCGCCTCGCCGCCTCCTCCTCTGCTCATCACCTACAACTCCCGCACTCCTCTCCTCTCCCCCCCGCTTAGCCGCCGCCACTACCTATGCTCGTCGCCCCCTCCTTCGATGGCGTCAACCCCCCCGACCCCCTCCCCACCTTCGCTACTCTCTCTCTCACTATTAAAAAAAAGGTACAAAAAAAGTAAGAAAAAAGCTACATGATGCACGCTGTTCTGGATTGCGTGCCAGCGTTTGATACCCTCTTCAATCCTCATCTATCATCGTCACCCGTTCTCTCCTTCAGATCTAATCTAGATCTTCTCCTATGACGACCTCCGATAATTCAACGGTGACCTCTCATTCCCCTCCCCCTCCCCCTTCCCAACAGACGATAGATTCCCCTTCTCTCTTGAAGGCCGAACGCATGACCATTGAGAACCTCTCCGGATGCAGCAACTTCATGACATGGTCCCGTTCTGTCATGCATTTCCTCAAAGGGCGTGAGATGTATCATTACCTCACTGACCCAGCTCCTCTGTCTACAGATCCCACATTCGAAGTCTAGAATCGTGATGATAACTTGATTGTCAATATGATGACCAATTGTATAGACCGGGACATCTACATCTCCATCACTTTCCTCGACACAGCAGCCAAAGAGATTTGGGATACCCTTCATAACATGTACTTCTCTTCCAATAACATGCAGCGCCTGTATGATATCTTTTGTGATGCCATCGAGACTAAGTAAGGTAACGACATTCATGCATATCTATCACGCTTCAATCAGTTCTTAGAAGAATGAAAGATCTATCACCCATACTCTGCCGATTTTGCGGTCCAGCAACAACAACGTGAGACCCTTCTTGCTGTTCTAGGTTTGGGCAATATTCGCTCATATTTTGAAGGTGTTCGCTCTCTTATCCTCGCCACCAACGTTAGACCCTCTCTACGTGATTTCCATGTTCAACTACCCCGAGTACCCCCTCCTGCTTTTATTGAAACGCCAACACTGTCTACACTCGTCTCTGGCCGTGGCCGTAGTTTTTCCGATCCCTTACCACAATTATCATCGTCCTCCAGGGGTTATGGTTCTTATTCTTCACGAGGCCGTGGTGATCGTGGTTAT
Source organism: Hemerocallis citrina (assembly GCA_017893485.1). Classification (NCBI taxonomy): domain Eukaryota; kingdom Viridiplantae; phylum Streptophyta; class Magnoliopsida; order Asparagales; family Asphodelaceae; genus Hemerocallis; species Hemerocallis citrina. The sequence continues at coordinate 205,973,897 of CM030367.1, read as the reverse complement.
GGCTGTAGTGACAGTCATCGCAATAGTAAATATTGTACCTATTATCAGGGCCGGTCTCATAAATATGTGGCATGTTGGAAACGCATTGGTTGTCCTCCTGCTGCTCATTTGTCGTCCTCTGTGGGATCTTCTTCTTCCACTACTGCTCCTATGGTTGTGCCAACCTCCTTCCAGTATACCCTCTCTGCTGAAGAATATCAGGCATTCCGCAATTTGCTGTCTCCTGGTAATTCTGTTCATTCAGGTAATGCTTGTCATATTTCTTCACATCAATGGATTATCTGAACATGTCTCCTTTACCACTTTCTTTTTCTTTACTTTCCAATGATCATGTGCGTACTGCTGAGGACTCTCCTGTCCCTGTTGAAGGGAAGAGCGATATCTCTCTTTCTCCAACACTCTCGTACATTTGTTTTATGTGTTCCTAAACTTTCTCAGGATTTAAACTGTTTAGTAATATTTTTTTCTTCTCACTGTGTGTTTCAGGATATTACGATGAGGAAGGTGATTGGCACAGCTCGTAAATAACAAGGGTTATACATCTTGGATTCTCCTGTCTCGGCTTTTCATTCTTCTATTGATCATGCATTATGGTACCGCGTCTGGGGCATTATTCCCTTCCTATTCTAAAGCATTTAGTTTCTGGTTGTGAGTCTTCTTTTCAGCTATCTCGTGAGTCCTGTGAGTTCGGTAAACATCATCGAGCTCCCTACCTAGGATGCGTCAATCAACGTAGTGAACATTTATTTGACTTAGTTCATTATGTTGTTTGGGACCTATTGGTTTTCCCATATTTAATAAATATCGTTATTTTGTTACGTTTATTGATGATTTCTCCCACATGACATGATTGTTTCTTTTACACGATTGTTCTGAAGTGTTTACACAATTTTTCAAGAATTTTTCTATGAGATAAAAACACAATTTGGTACTACTCTGAAATGTTTTCGTTCTGATAATACAAAAAAATATGTGAGTTATTATTTTCAAAAATTCTTTTCTTAACATGGAATTATACACCAAACATCTTGTGCATATACTCAACAAAATGGAGTGGCCGAACGTAAAAATCAACATTTACTTCGCATGCTCGTTCTTTGATGTTTGAAATGACAGTTTCAAAGTTTTATTAGAGTTTTGCGGTTCTCACTGCCTGTTTTCTTATTAACCGTATTCCTACTCTTCTTCTTCAAAATTAGTCACCTTTCAACCTTATATTTTTATCTAAGGATCAATTTTCTCTACCACCTCGTGTTTTTAGATGCACTTGTTTTATTCAAAACCTCCAACCGGGCATTGATAATACCTACTTGCTATTAAATGTGTGTTTTTTGACTATTCGCGTTTTTCGAAAGGTTATCTTTGCTATTGCCCTTCACGACAGAAAATGTTTACCTCGACAGATGTTTCGTTTTTTTGAACCTAAACCTTTTTTTGAACAAATTCCTTCCAAAATTTCTGATTTACCAAGAGTTGTTGAGTCTTGATTTCCCACTAACACCACCACCACTTTCAACACCATCACTACCACCACCACCACCATCACCATCATCGCCACTACTACCACCACCACCGCCTCGGCCAATGCAGGTTTATGTCAGAAGACGTTCCGACTCAGCTATCCAAATTATACCCTCTGTTATTCAACCAGTGCAACCACTTCTATCGGTAATATTTCTGCCACAGATGATTTACCTATTGCTCAATGTAAGGCTAAGCATTCTTGTGTTCATTATCCTATTGCCCTGTTTGTTTCTAATTCTAAACTGAACAAATCTTTTCGAGCCTTTACCTCTTCCTTGGATTCCATCTCTATTCCTAACAGTGTTCAGAAAGCACTCAAGCATCCTGGCTGGACAACAGCCATGAAAGAGAAAATGCAGGCTCTTCAGCAGAATAGTACTTAGCAGTTGGTTTGCCTCCCTATAGATGGTAGATCAGTTGGTTGGAAGTGGGTGTTCACAGTCAAACACAATCCTAATGGCATAGTTGAACGACTCAAAGCTCGCCTTGTCGCTAAAGGGCATACCCAAGAATTTGGGGTTGACTATGCTAAGATTTTCTCTGGATGCAAAACTCACATCTGTTTGTATTCTTATCTCTCATGCATCTAATTGTTTTTGGCCTCTTCATCAACTTGATGTCAAGAATGCATTTCTTAATGGAGACTTGCAAGAAGTGGTGTATATGCAGCAACCTCTTGGTTTTGAGCGGCAATGGGAGAATCTTGTATGTAAGCTCAAAAAGTCTTTTTATGGCATCAAAGAGTCTCCTCAAGCTTAGTTTGAAAAATTTGGCAAAACTGTGTGCTTTTATGGGTTCTTAAGAAGTAAGGAGATCATTCTCTCTTCATAAAGAAAGGAAGTAAAGGAATTGTTATTCTGTTAGTTTATGTTGATGATATCATTATCACAGACAGTGACTCCCAAGGAATTACAGACATCAAGCTGAGGTTAGCACAAACCTTTCGAACAAAAGATCTTGGTCCGCTTTGATATTTTCTTGGTATTGAGGTTGCACGTACAAATGATTATCTTTCTGTCTCAAAGAAAGTGTGTCATTGATATTTTTACTGAGATAGGAATGTTGGGATGTCGTCCCAGTGACACACTTATGGATTCCAATATTAAGCTGTCCTCCTTTTCCAATGATACATTGTTCTCTGATCCAGGACGATACCGCAGGCTAGTTGGCAAACTCATATATCTTTCAGTGACTAGACCAGATATTGCCTTTGCAGTTAATCGAGTCAGTCATGTTATGCATGCACCAATTATCGCTCATTGGGAACCAGTGGTTAACATTCTTCATTATCTTAAGAAAGTCCCAGGGCAAGGACTTCTTTTCAGGCCTGGTGAATCTCTTTCTTTACGAGGATATTCTGATTCTGACTGGGTAGGGTCGATTGATGACCAGGGCCGGCCCAGGCCTGATGCAAGTGAAACATTTGCATCTGCCCCCCCACAAAAAAAAAATTTGTATATGAGGGGGCCCCCGTTTTCAGAAAAATAAAATTGGAAATGTGTATATGCGGAGTATATGTGAAAAAAAATCTAATACATGAGGGGCCCCCGTTTTTGGGAAAAAAAATGGAAATGTGTATATGTGAGGTATATGTGAAAAAAAATTCTAATACATGGATCGTTTTTTTTTTGGTATATGTGGGGCCCCTTTTTGAAAGTTTGCTTCAGGCCCCCAAAATCCTAGGACCGGCCCTGTCAGGGCCGGCCCAGGCCTGATGCAAGTGAAACATTTGCATCAGGCCCCCCCAAAAAAAAATTTTGTATATGAGGGGGCCCCCGTTTTCAGAAAAAAAAAATGGAAATGTGTATATGCGGAGTATATGTGAAAAAAATTCTAATACATGAGGGGCCCCCATTTTCGGGAAAAAAAAATGGAAATGTGTATATGTGAAAAAAAATTCTAATACATGGATCGTTTTTTTTTTGGTATATGTGGGGCCTCTTTTTGAAAGTTTGCTTCAGGCCCCTAAAATCCTAGGACCGGCCCTGTTGATGACAGACGATCTACTAGTGGATACTTTGTGTTCTTTGGGAGGAAATCTGGTATCTTGGAAGAGCAAGAATCTACTTGTTGTAGCTAAATCAAGTGCAGAAGCTGAATACCGAGCCATTGAGCATTTGGTTTCCGAAGTTTTATGGCTCAAATCTCTCCTTCGTGACTTGGCAATTCCAGTAAATTCTCCAGTTCCGCTGTATTTTGATAACCAAGTTGCTATGTATATTTCTGAAAATCCCGTGTTTCATGAACGTACAAAACACATCGAGGTCGATTGGCATTTCGTTCGTGACGAGTTGGAAAAGAAAGTGATCTCATTTTCATATGTCCGGTTTGGTGACCAACTTGCTGACATCCTCACTAAAGCATTACCTCCTAAGCTCTTTCAAATTTTTTTGAGCAAACTTGGTTTCGACAATATCTGCGCACCAATTTGAGGGAGTGTTAAAAGTAGTCCTAATTTTAGTGTCACTTCTGAAATAATCTTATAACTATTTCTTGTACTCTTATATATATATATGAGACTGTGTATTCAGTTATGATCATCCAATAAAAAACTGTTTTCAGTCTGTATACTTTAACATATACTAAGCAAGAAGTTAAGGAAAGGAAACATACAACAAGTGATTTCATGCCGTTCATGCACAGTTACCCACCCACAACTTGGTAAATGCTAACCATTGTGGAATAATGAAAATCTTTTCCATTATTCTGATCCCATATAGGTTGTATTTTTGCATGTGCTAGCGCCCTCCCCTCAAGCTGGTGCATAGACATTGTCAATGCTTAGCTTGACATATAATATATATCAAGCAAAACAGTATCGTGTCAGCAGCTTCTTCAAGGGAGCAATTATTAAATCCTCTTGAGTTATCATCACATCATTACTATTAGAATTTGTTAGGTATTTTAGAAATCAGAAAGGCGTGACAGAAAAGTATCAATGACATAGAAGATCCTACAGATCAGACCATCTTCTTTTTAGGAACATAGATAGGATCATCTTGCACAAGATCAACACAACTTCTATGTAAGGAATAGCAACAGTAGGCATAGAAAAGAATTGCAGTTCGTGGAGTTTTAAGCAGTCCTAGTAGTGTCCCCGTTAGAAAGAGTGATTTGATACGTATTCAGGGTAGAGTTAGGGGTAGAGGAAGACCTAAACTAACTTGGGTGGAAACGGAGAAAAAAGATATGATAGCTTGTGACCTTACAGAAGATATTGCGCTAAACCAAGCAGAATGGAAAACTAGGATTCATGTAACTAAGGTTGGCATTCGGGTCGACTGGGCCGGGCCGGGCCGGGTTCAAAATTGGAAATTTTGACCCGGTCGACCTGTGAACCCATTAGGGTCGAACCCGTGAACCTTTTTTTTTTCTTTCCTTGGTGACACCTTCACTTAAAAAAAACTATAATAAGTATAACTGTATGAAAGTGAAAAAATGCATATATTATTGATTATTCATTTCTTTGTTGCTTGCTTCTTTGTTGAAAAAGCACAATTTAATTGAGATTGAATTGAGTAGTAATGGACCAGTAGTAGAGAGAGTAAGAGAGTAAGGTGTAAAATTTTTTAGATTGAATTAAGGGGGGTATTTACAGGGGGAATACAAAAAAACAAAAAAAATATATGAAAAAGACAAAAAAACCCACGGGTCGAACGTTCAAACGGGTCCAAACCCGCGGGTCGAGCCGCAGGTTGACGGGCGGGTTTAACTTGGTCAACGGGTTGGGCGGGCCAGGTCGAGCGGATTGAGTTCGCGATTTTTCTGACCCGGGTCGACCCGGGTCAACCTGCGGGTTCGACCCGGACCCGAACCGGTTTATAGCGGGCCGGGTTCGTGTGGGCGGATCACGGGTCAGCCTGGCCCGGTTGCCATCCCTACATGTAGCCGACCCCAACTAGCTGGGAACAAGGCTTTGTTGTTGTTGTTGTTGTTGGAGTTTTAAGCACTCAAAATTCTTCATTAATGGGAATTTACAAGATAGGGTACCTTTTGCATTTATAAACCTGGTTGTCTCTCTGTTTAAAATCTTTGGCTGAGGATGTATGTATCCTCTCTTTTCCGATTTGTAATTGTAAGTGGGAGGTGGGTTTAGGGGAGTGTGAGATTTTTTATGATTGGGATATGGGATGAATGATTTGAAACCCTGTTGAGCTCCAAGAGACAACTACGATCCCGTAGTCGTTGTCTAACCATTTTGGTCGATGTAGCATTCCTTTTACCACTGCTAGTTGTACTGTTATCTTTTTTATTAATCATAATTACCTTTCCAAAAACGAAAAAAGAAAAAGAAGATCCTATTAGTATGGTATGACAATGAAGATATTCTCAAACCATATTTTTCTTATATGTTGATATATGCTACTAATGTTACACAAATTTATCGTTGGGGAGGTCCTGGTCAACAAGTCCATTAACCTTAAAAAGTTAAAGAGGTTTTCAATCATGCAATAAAGTGGGAGGGTCTGGGGAAATGTCCTCACCCCACATTCTCTTATTTCCCCTTCTTGGTTGGCTACTAAATCCAATATATGCATTTCTTTTTATTTCAATCTCTCTTATCTTGAACTTAAACTTCATTACAGGGTACCCAGGGATCACCCACTAAAAATTTAGAGGCTGAAATATATGCTAACAAATCGGACACCGAGCATGGGCGACGTGATAGTATCTCTAACCATGCATACATTGAAGAGTCTGAAAAATGTGCATTTTGCCATTTATCCACTATTAGTCAGGTTTCAATGCAATTCTCATCCGAACATTTGTTTGCTTGTATGAGTTTTCTTTTCTTGTTTTTATTATATTTTATTTATTTATTTATTAGAAAATGAGGCATAGAACATTTGTCTAAAATACAGTTGATGCTGTTTTGCCTGTATGCATGCTATAGTCTGTCGATGCTGTTTGCCTCTTCTAATATTTTTTATTTAATTTGTCCTTAATCTATGTGCTCTTTCAGTACACGGGTCAAATGCTACATTATGTTAATGAAAAACCAGCGTCTCCAGAGGAAGTAGATCAACCAAATGTGAAACATTTTCATGAGAGATGCTTCGAATGGTATAATCTTTTTTTCCTGTAGCTATAGTTATTATGTATATCTTGACCCCTATGATCAGGGGCGAAGCCACAACAATTTTACCGGGAGGGCCAAGATTAAATTGAATGATTACATGTAAAAATATAGAGATTTTTCATAATTTTTAGGGGGACCAAACAATAAAATTTAGTTTTCATGGGGGTTAAATTATAATATTTTTTGAAGGATTTATAAAAATTTCAATAGTGTGATGGGGGTTTTTGAAAATTCCGGGGGCCCTCACTAAGCTCCGCCCCTGCCTATGATATATATATATGACTTCATCCCACCAAAAAATTTGAATATAAATTTAATTCATTTCAAAAGAAATTACAGGATAAAATATGTCTTGTACTTTTCTGACAAAAACTAATTGGTTGTTCTTCTTCTTTGAGGTAAAACAATGAAGAGAAGCATTCCTCCTCTTCAAAGATCAAACCCCAATTACTAGTGACTCAAAATAAACCAAGTGCAACAGGGGACCTTCAACAGGATTTTATAGATATCTCCTTCAGTTTCTGAAATCTCAATACCAAAACACAGAGAGACAAAAGAACCCAAATTTGTTTTATTTTGTTCCTTTCCCTCTAACTTCTAAAACTGTATACTTATGAACTGTCCAGTAACTATTTGTGTGTCAAAAAGAATAGCTTTTTTCCATATTTGATGGACAAACTGTTGTTCCATTATGTCCATTTATCCCCAAAGTGTTCATGCTACTTTGCATTATAAATGGTTGAAAGGTAATATATTGTAGCTTCTCGTTACACTATTGTACCTTTATAAAGATCCAGTATCTGTTAGTAGTTTCTGGGTTAGGTCTAACCCTCTTTTTATTTACTTCTGTTAATAATATAGGGCACCTCAAGCATTCTTTGAGGGTGAGATTGCTAGGAATCTGGAGGGGGAATTAGAACGTGCTTTGAAGCTTAAATGCAGCATATGTGGGAAAAAGGGGGCAGCTGTTGGTTGCTTAATTGAAAGTTGTGAAAAAGTTTACCATGTGCCATGCACTGTTGACCTCCAAGGCTGCCGATGGGATCATGTAAGCTATTTGTTGTATCTTCTCTTTTGTCTCTGTTGACATACAATTTTAAACTTTTAAATGGAGTAAGTTACAGTCATTAATGTGGCTAGACATATAATTAGCTAAATTTCACAGAGAGTATACTGTTTTCTTATTTACATATTTTGATTGGATTGGTTGGGGTCGGATGATCTTTCACTGTTTTGACTTGTTCTCGACATCTTGTGGCTCATATTAATTTAATTGCGGTCATTAATTTCTTAATAAGAGTGCGTCATAATTATTGTTTTTTAAACACTGAATTATGATAGTGTTAATGTTTACTCAGCTTCTTTTCTTTAGTTCGCGATTAATTTTTTTTCCCATTAATATGTTCTTCCCTCATTTAAAGATTGTCCACCACGTTTTTATGGTTCTTCTGCTTTGATGTTATTTGGTTGAACTGACCTCCTGTATTATTACAGAACAAATTCCATATGCTTTGCCCCTCTCATTCTCTATGCAAATTTACATCGGAAACATCTGAAGTCGTATGGAAGAACAAAGCCAAACGTTCTTCTCAATTGCACGATACTTCCAAGGCTTTACGGAGGAGAAAGGTTGTTCATTCATCAGTTCAAATGTATGTTCCTATTGTCTTCCTGATTTGGTTTATGTAACTTTGATATAACTTCTTAATGTCTTCCATTTTTTTTAAAACAAAAAAAAGCAGAAGAAAGGAATGTAGTTTGCCAGGGCAGCTGGCCCCTGTACTTGGAGAACAAAGTGCTGAACTTCGGATGATTGAAACTGATGCTAGTAGTAAGTTGGTGTTATGTGGATCCGATCTCCCCAAACCAGACATGGTATTGTTCAAGAAAATTGCTTAACCTGTGTTCATATTTGCTTTTGTTTGTTTGTTATTGTGCATTTGTGTTGAATTATAACTGCGGAATAAACTCAACAACGACGACGAGATGTAAGAACTATAGAATCAAAACAAGAGAAGAAAGAACAAGCAAAAGCAACACACAAGAATACACAAGATTTTTATCGAGGTTCACCCAAACAATGGCTACTTCCCCGCGCTGAGGCACTCCTGCGATTTCTACTAGAAATATGAAGATTAGGTTTACAAATCTCTCAAGAACTCAACACCAAGGTGTAGGGTTTCTCTCTATCTCCCTCTCTCTTAATGACAGCTGATAGATCTCTATTTTCTTCTCTTCTTTTCACATAACCCTAAAATTGTACACAATACAATATATATAGGATTCCACAACTTTCCATCTTAGCCGCTCATCAATTAGCAACTGACCGTCGACCGCAACACCAAGTCGATCGACCGGTCTTCTCCTTCGACTGCACGAGTTCCAACAGAGAGCAGGTCGGTCGCTACGCGGTCGACTGGTCACTCCTTCAAGATACAGGTTGAATTAGAGCGGGACGATCGACTGCGCAGTCGATCGGTCGTCTTGCCTGGGTGTGGTCGGGGGGTGCGGTCGACCGCGCGGTCGACCGCAACTCTGCTGTAGCCCCCAACTACTCTTGACCCCTTGCTCCCACTTCGACTCTCCTTCTCGCTTATCTTCTTCAACCCATTATCGTGTATTGGATCCACAAACCCCAACAATCTCCCACCTGGAGACATATACACGAAGTCTCTAACATGTTCTTCATTCTTCCATTGGCCTTGTGTAGGCTTGTGCTTCTGCGAGCCTCCTCAACAATTAACCTGGAGACAATCCGATAGCGGTATAGCAAAACTGATGTTCCTGCTATCCACCACCTTAGTGAGCATGTCCGCCGGATTCTTAGTGCCAGGAATCTTAGTTAGCTTCAACCATTTCTTCTCAACCGCCATTCTGATAAAATGATACCTCATTTGAATGTGCCGAGTCCTAGAGTGATATGCAGAGTTTTTCGCCAAGAAAACTGCACTTTGACTGCCACACCATAGTTCACCTATGGGTTGCTTCCTGCCCAACTATTTCATAAGCTTCGAAATCCACAACATGTCTTTCGTCACTTCTGTAAGTGCCATATACTCTGACTCCGTGGTTGACTGTGCTACAACCTTTTGTAACTGCGAAGCCCAACTAACAGCTATTTCTTTAACTGTAAATACATACCATGTAGTACTTCTGCAACCATCATGATCGCCCAAAAAAATTGTATCCACATAATCATGTATATGCAAAGAATCTCCTCCAAAACAAAGAGAGTGATCTGAAGTACCTGCTAGATATCTAAGAATCCACCTTACTGCATCCCAATGCTGTTTACCTGGATTCTTCATGTAACGGCTGACAACTCTCACTGCTTGTGCGATGTCTGGTCTTGTAGACATTATCGCATACATCAAACTCCCAACGGCTGAGGCATAAGGAATATCAGACATTTCCTTCATCTCCATCTCCGTTTTAGGACACAAGTCCATTGATAACTTGAAGTGAGCAGCCAAGGGACAAGTGACTGACCTCGCGCCATCCATATTGAATCTTTTCAATACCTTCTTCACATAGTCTACTTGTGATAACCAAAGCTTCTTGCTACTCCTGTCTCTACTAATCTTCATGCCGAGAATTTGCTTTGCTTTACCCAAGTCCTTCATTGAAAACTACGAAGCTAGCACCTTTTTCACTTCCTTGATCTTCTCCATACATGAACCTGTTAACAGCATGTCACCTATATACAACGCCAAGGTAACTATATCATTGTCCTCAAGTCTACGAACATACACACAATGATCCGTTTCACACCTATCGAAACCTTTTCCTCTCATGAAGCAATCAAACTTCAAGTACCATTGCCGCGGTGCTTGTTTGAGCCCATAAAAACTCTTCTTCAATCGACACACAATGTCTTCTTTTCCTTTAGCTTCAAAGCCTGTGGGTTGTCTCATGTACAGCTTTTCTTCGACATCACCATGGAGAAATGCTGTCTTCACATCCAACTGCTCTAAGTGCAAGTCTTCAACTGCCACAATACTGAGCAGAACCCTAATAGAAGCCATCTTCACAACTGGTGCAAAGATCTCACTATAATGAACACTTTCTCTTTGAGAGAATCCTTTTACAACAAGCCTTGCCTTGTACCTATTACTGCCATCTGTCTCATCTTTGACTCTAAAAACCTATTTGTTCATAAGAGCACGCTTCCCTACGGATAACATGGTCAACTCCCAAGTTTGGCTCTGTTCCAAGGAGCTCATCTCGTCCTTCATGGCTAACTCCCACTGAATTCGAACCTCATCCCTCAAAGCCTCATCATGAGTCTCTAGCTCCCCCGAATCCGTGTACAGAACATGCTCGTGAACAACACTAGCTGATGGATCAAATATCCTGGTTGGCCTCCTCTCTCGTGTCGATCTCTTCAACGTGGGTACCGGTTCACCGACCGGTTCAGGTTCTTCAAACTGTTCTGGCTGTACCTGTTCGTCTTGGATAACCTGCTCATTCCCAATAGGCTCACAATGAGTCTCCTGTGCTGCATGTGGTACCTGTACCTGCTGCTGCACTGTAGGGCCCTCACCACTAGGGCCGCCTTCAGAATCTGAATCTGAGTCTGAGTCAGAACCCCAATCTGATTCTAAACTGGTTGTACTGTCTTGACCAGTGTGCCTGTCCTTGTATAGGACCTCTTCATTGAACACTACATTCCTGCTGCGAATGACTTTGTTATCCACAAAATCCCAAAGCCTATAACCATATCATCGCCACCGTAGCCAATGAAGACACACCTCCTGGACTTAGAGTCCAACTTCTTTCTTTCTTCCCTGTCAATTAGTATATATGCCATACAACCATAAACTTTCAAATGCGAATAATTAACAGTTTACCTGACCATAGTTCTTCTGGAATGGCCCCATCAAGGGCACTAGACTGGCAACGATTAATCAAGTACACTGTTGTATCAACTGTAGCGGCCCAAAGATGGACCGGAAGACCCGCATGAAGTCTCATGCATCTCGCCCTTTCGAGTATCGTGTGGTTTATTTTTTCTGTTACACCATTCTCCTGTGGAGTCTTAGGAACTGTCTTGATTCCTCTGATATCTTTCTTTGCCAGATAGTTAACAAACTCTTTGCTTGTGTACTCACCTCCGTTATCTGACTTTATTGTTTTCACCTTGCAACCCGTCTCATTCTCAACCCTGGCCTTCCAAGCTTTGAAAGCCTCAAAAACTTCGGATTTCTCACGAATTGCATAAACCCAAACATTTCTTGTAGCATCATCGATGAATGTGACGAAGTATCTCTTACCACCATAAGAGAATTTCTGAGCTGGACCCCACACATCTGTATGTACCAACTCTAGCTTCCCAAGCTTCTTCTCACGCCCATCCAACTGAAAGCTAACTGTCTTCTGTTTGCCCATCACACAATTCTCACAAAAATTCATCTCAACCTTTTTCAGCCCCGGCAAAAGATCCCTAGAACAAAGCTGCTTGACATCCATTTCACCAAGGTGTCCTAACCTGACATGCCATAGAATTGAAGAGGAACTACCTACTGATGCTGTAGCAATGATATCACCTGAATCACCTCCCCTGAGTAAGTATAACATGTCACCACGTTTTTCTTTTGCCACCAACCTAGCACCTGTAGTTACCTTCCATTCTCCATGCCCAAAAGTTGTTGTAAACCCTTCTTTGTCTAGTTTGCTGGTTGAGATCAAGTTTTTCTTCAAGCTCGGAATATGTCTTGTATCATACAAGGCCAATTGCCCACCATTGCGAGCCTTCACTCTCACAGTGTCTCTACCTACAACTGGACATATCTGCCCATTACCAACTGAAACTGCACCAAAATCACCTGTCCTGTAATCCTCAAAAACATCCCTCATGGGGTACAATGATAAGAAGCACCTGAGTCTATACACCAATCATCTTGCAAAATATAAAATCCAGCAGATAAAGACAATTTATCTAGACAGAGTTCAATACTGACCACATTGGCTATCTGTGACCCTACTTGTGCTTTCTTGTACTCCTCGCATTGGTCTCTACTGTGTCCTGACTTCTTGCAGTACCAACACACCTTTGCGGTGTTCGGTTCTTGACTTGGACCTGTGATTCCTGCTCTGCGACCTCCCTCTGTTGTTACTTCTACCACAGTTATCAACTGACAGCGGGTATTGCTAGGATATGACACTGAAGTCTCTCCATGTCTTTTCTTCCTTGCATCCTCGTTCATAATGCTGCTTATAACATCCTTTAGGGTTGTCGTAGCAGTCAATCATGGTGCTAGTAATAGTCTGCTCTACTTTATCGTAACTATCGAAAAGACTGGATAGCAACAACAACGATTTGTGCCCTTTCCTCAAACTTCAAACCCGATGATTCTAACTGATTGTAAACCATACAGAAATTGTTGATGTGCTCAGCAACCGAACCCCTTTCTGACAACTTCAAGTTAACCAATTTCTTTAGGTGTAAAATCTGATTCGCTGCATTCGGTTTCTCAAACATGTCTGTCAATATCTCCATTGCCTCCTTTGCGGTTCTTGCCTTCTCAGTGTGTTAGCGCCTTCCTGCTCAGCGACAACTGAATCTGCCCAAGCGCTTTCTGATCCAATCTATTCCAGGCCGCCAAAGCAACTGGATCGACCTCCGCCCCTTCTGGCTTCATACCAAACAACGGTTCATCAAGATCCTTCTGTCGGAGATACGCAATCATTTGGATCTTCCACAATGTGAAATCCATTCCATCGAACTCCTTTACTCTACTCTTGTCTCCCATCTCAATCAAGACTACCAATCTGTAGCTCTGATACCACTTTGTTGAATTCTAACTGCGGAATAAACTCAACAACGACGACGAGATGCAAGAACTATAGGATCAAAACAAGAGAAGAAAGAACAAGCAAAAGCAACACACAAGAACACACAAGATTTTATCGAGGTTCACCCAAACAATAACTACTTCCCCGCGCAGAGGCACTCCTGCGATTTTCACTAGAAATATGAAGATTAGGTTTACAAATCTTTTAAGAACTCACCACCAAGGTGTAGGGTTTCTCTCTATCTCCCTCTCTCTTAATGACGGCTGACAAATCTCTATTTTCTTTTCTCTTCTTTTCACATAACCCTAAAATCGTACACAATACAATATATATAGGATTCCACAACTTTCCATCTCAGCCGCTCATCAATCAGCGTCGGGACGATCGACCGCAACACCAAGTTGGTCGACCGGTCTTCTCCTTCGACTGCACGAGTTCCAACAGAGAGCAGGTCAGACGACTGCGTGGTCGACCGGTCACTCTTTCAAGATACAGGTTGAATCAGAGAGCGGGACGGTCGACTGTGCGGTTGACCGGTCGTCTTGCCTGGGTGCGGTCGGGGGGTGCGGTCGACCGCAACTCTACCGTAGCCTCCAAATACTCTTGACCTCTTGCTCCCACTTCGACTCTCCTTCTCGTCTATCTTTTTCAACCCATTATCATGTATTGGATCCACAAACCCCAACAATTTGTTGTTGGGGGCGGCTATGGATAAAGGGTTAGATAAATTTGTACACAATAGGACACATGGCCGTAATATTCTATATTGCAATTATGCTTTACCAATTGGCATCCACCAATATGACATTGTGCTGCATAACTAGAATAAGAGAGATGTAGTCATACAGAAGTAGTAAAATTTATATGACTGTACTTCAGTTACCAAATAGGAAAAACTCGACAGTCCATACAGAAGTAATAAGAGCCCACTTGTAAAAATATGTGAAAAAGCACTTGGAACATTGTGACCCATCAGGTTAACAAGTTTTTGTGATAAGTGTCCAATCTGTAAGATATTTTATAAAATTTAAGACAGGTTTGCCAAGTGTCAGACATGTTCCTCAGGAGTGTTCATGTCCATGATAGATGTGTCCATGCTACATATATAATTTTTCTATAGTATAACTGCTGTTTTTCAAATCTTTAAACTTAAATTAAAATTTTCCAGTAAATAGTTGTTTTGTATTGAGATTCAGAGACAAGCTTGTAGACTGGAGAGGAGAATGTCGTGTAATCTTATTGAGAGTATCAAATGTTTTATTTAGTTTTATTTTCCTTTTTTGGGGTGGGCCAGTCTTTCAAGGAAACAGAAAACTGACAAAGGAGAGGTTATGTACTAAAATACAGACATCAACTGATATGGTAGAAATCAAATATTATGGTATGCGAATGTTGGAGACATGCTGCTCACGAGTTAAATAATATGTTATTTTTTTGGTGATATGCAGGAACGCCTAAACAAGTTTGCAAGCTCGTCCGGTGCTACTGTGAGTGGACAGTGGAAAGAAAATGTGACCCATGTCGTTGTATCCACTGACAAACATGGAGCATGTAAAAGAACACACAAGGTCCTCATGGCAATTCTGAAGGGGAAATGGGTGGTAACAATAAATTGTAAGCATCCACTGAAGATCATATACACTTTTTTCCGCTAATTAAGTACTTGCTTATAGTTGCTAGGAGAAAGTTCTTCTATACCCTATGCAAAATGGAAGAGTTTCTCTTACACTGGCGGGTCGCTAGTGTATTTAAAATTAAGAATTGAGAAAATTATATTCTTTTAAGTTACAAAATACATATTATGATGTGGTACGTTGTGTATATTCATGGTCTTTTGTGATTTACAGGGTTGGTGGCATCCATGGTAGAAAAGTACCCTGTTTCTGAAGAGCCTTATGAAATCAGACTTGATCAGGATGGTGCCTCTAATGGTCCAAAGAAAGGAAGGATTAGAGCTATGAGAAAGGTCTCTCTTTCTCACAAAAGTTCAAAGCACGCACACACACACACACAACTACAAAATGCAAGGGGGTGCGTGGCCACGCCCTTGTTATAAAAAATAAAAAAAATAATAAATTGCAAGAGTTGGGGGAATATTCTTTTTTGATTCTGTCTGGTCACTTTTGTCCACAATGAAACTTTATAAGAAAGTCGATTTTAATAACAAAAGACCATTACCAATGAAAAGTTGTGAACAAGTCCTTACGATGATAGTTTCTTTCTGCAAACTAGTGTAGATAAGTATACTTTATTTATGCCTGAAACACCAGTAAGAAAGGCCTTTTAGCAATATCCCCCCAAACTTGGCAAAGGAGACCTGATAAATAATATAAAAAATGGCAAGATGGAAAGCTCACACAAAAAACGAGGTCTTTTTGAGATGCTTAACGCCCTCGTGAGGCATTTATACTAAAATAAGACCAATAGTCGCAAACATTCCTCTCTATATATGCTTATGCTTCCCCAACTGGCAACTATTGATCCCTTTGCTGGGTGCCAAGGAAATCTGTCAAGCTAACCATTGGCGGCTGTCACCTGATTTTGGTACTGCCCGACTCGAAAAATCAGCAATGAGGAGGACAATACAATGTACTTATTTAAAATATATTATTTGAAAACACGATTAATCTTTTTTACAGGCAAAATCACAATACCCTTTTATGTGCAGTTGACGAAAGAAAAAATGCAATCAATTCATTACCGTGAATACACATAATTCTCTGAATTCATTTTGTATTTGTTGTAAAAGTTAACTTATAATAACTCTGAAGAATTGATAAGAATAATGTACATTATAAATGTGCATCACAAATGTCAATTACTACTATATATACATTCAGGTACATTATTCTGCCCGTATGTTCTTAATTTTAGTGAGAGTAATATGTTAAATTACATAGGATGATTTACTTTGTCATTCTAATCCTCGTAGTTAATTAATGTGGTTGTGCCTATGCCTATTGGAAGGTTATTTCGGAGCTGTTGTCCTTAAGTTTGATGTGGTTTGTAACTTGTACATGGTCTTTGCATATCCAGTTTCTCGAACTCTGTTTACTCACAGGCTGCTTTTGTACTATAGTTTCATACTTTCTTCTCTGTCTCTTTAACGAAACAGTATAATTACTCTTACAAAATATTTTCTCCTAGGAGCCGAGGATATTCTCAGGATTGAGCTTCTACTTGGATGCTGCCCAGTTCGATCCTCACATCAGACTCAACTTCGAAGAGCTTGTAGTCGTTGCTGGTGGAGTCATCTTGAAGGAAAGCGAGCTGACCCCATCTGGCTTGAATAAGAATGTATCATCTTCAAAATTCTCGTACATTGTTTACAATGAAGACGTTCCTGAAAATATTCTCCAGACATGCAACTGGGAAGAATTCCACAAGATTGGGAAGAAGAGGTGCGAACTTATCGGACTTCTGGCAAAGAGGACAGGCTTCATGGTTATCGGCCATATCTCGCTTTTAGACACTATTGCTTCATGCAACTCTGCAAATGATCTCGAAGAAAGGGCTTACAGATGATAATGTAGTACTCACCTGTATATACCGTTTTTGCTGCCCCTCTGGTCCGGGCTTTACATGGATCCTGCATTTTGCAGTTGTGATGACTGATATCCAAACTCTGTATAGGGGTTCTAACATATTAGACCCTAGCAAATCGCCTGATTCGTGAATTGTTATTTCTGTATCAAACAATTTGTGAAGACTTAGTATTAAAGATTTTGTAGGGACTAAAATGAGTTGAATGATTATACATATTTGGTTCCACACCTTTTTTTGTCTACTTTTTAAAAGTAAACGAGACATATATGTATACTTGTTTCATTAAAAATGAAGATCATTCGTGGTCTTTTTTGCGGCAGAGTATATTTCAAGTATCTTGTGCTTCTTTTGGTTCGTTCGGAAAATATTTATCTTATATCTATTTTAACTTTAGTAAATAATTGTAAACTACCACAACCTTAAATTAAATTTTTTTTTTTTTTTTACTACCATGAATTTGTTTTATTATAAGTCTCCCAGCACAATGAAATGTTTTTATTTTTACTATTTTTTTTTACTGGCTAAAGTAGGGAGAATCCTATCTCACAATTACAAAGAAAAGTAGTGGGTGACAAATAGGAACACAACTTTATAGGTGTTTATTTTTACTATTCATTACTTCATTTGCAATTTTTTTTTAACTACCATACATTAGGAGTAAAAAATCAGAACATTTTTATAACCAACACGTATAATAAAGCAAGTTCATGGTGGTAGAGTAACAGCTAAAATAAGTTTATGATTCACACATATAATAAAGCAAACTCATGTTGGTAAAGCAAAAAAACACACAACAAGTTTCTACGATATTTCTTATTAAATGATGCTTTAAATTCATACAAATCTCACCGATGGATATTTATTCTTCTAGCTGGCCAATCCAATGCTATTATTTTCTCTTTCACCATATATTTTCTGCTCTAAAAAGTGGAGCCCCAATATATAGCCATTTTATTTTATTTTTGAATTAAAAGCCTAATTTACATGTTTTTTTTTTGCCTAATTTACATGTTGATCAAATTTAATTAATTTTTTTTCCCTTGCAATATTTTAATCTCAAATTAGGACCGCTTTTCTCTCTGTCCTTTTCTTGTCCCATTCTTTTGTCTCGAACTAGAATCTCTGAATCCAACAACAAAACATTTGTTCTTGGCGCATGTTAGCGATGATCCACGCATCAGCTCCGAGGCTCACGTTAGCGGAGCCCATTAGTTTCCAAAACCATTAATACAACTCCTCTTAGTTCCTCCTTAATCTAACGCTTCTATCTTTAAAAAACACCACTTTTTTTTTTATTATTTAGATCTGCATTCGATCAAACGCCAGGGTTTCATGAAAACCCAAGCTCTCCCAATTCGATGAATTCAAGAAGTAGTAGAGATGAAACCAAGAGCAACATCGAGAAATTGAGAGAGGAATCGGAATCCGAGGAAGAGGATGGAGAGACGACGGCGCTTCTTGCGGCGGCGAAGAAGGTCGGCAATGGCGGAATTGCGAGGGGGGAGAAGAAGAAGAAGAATGAAAGGAGGACGAGGAGAGTGCAGTGGAACGATCGAAACGGGAACAAGCTGGTTCAGATCTTGGAGTACTACCCTAGGTATAACAAAAATTAACGATCTTGTTGTGATGCTTTTTTTTTTCTTTTGTTCTTTTAGATAGATGAGATCATGATAACTCTACTCTGAATTTTGATTATACTATATGATTGTAATGATTTTTTCTTTGTCAAGTTTTGATTACTTATGTGATGATCTAGTACCTATGAAGCACAAAAACTTCTATTTGGAAGCCGTATCAGGTCGTGTAGTTTTGTGTTGACACGACACATTTTGGACAAACATATTGGACACAGCATTGGCTATTTCAGTGTATCAATCTCCTGTCGGCATGTCTGTCGTACTTCTTAGACTATTACTCATTGTAAGGATACGAGTAGTTAGGATTATGAAAATGTCTACCTACTTCCAGGGACATCTAGGATTAGACTATTTAGTAGTGATACATGATAGTATCAAAATGTTGGATTATACTTGATGATTTATTGATTTGTATATGATTTTGTTTGTATTAGTTTCTAATTAGTTACATGATGATCTAGTACCTATGAAGCAGAGAGACTTCTATATGGACAAATGTATCTGTCATAACACTGGCTATTTCAGTGCAGTTTTTTGAAAAAAGTCCAGTGTGTTTGAATTGTATAGTGTTAGTGCACTCGTGCTTCGTAGTCTAATACTCATTGCAAGAATACCTCTAGCCTCTAGGAGCTTTGGGATTAATTCGACTGTTAATAGTAGCAATTTATGGTCCTGTTTGATGGGTACAAAACGGAAGTATAGCTAAAGACAGGGTGTTGGAGAGGAGTTTGCTAACATGTAGCTATTTTTTTTATATTTTTTTAAAAATATATGTAACACAGAGCCGTATCATGTCAGATACACGAATTTGCACGGCACTGGCTATTTTAGTGCAGTTTTTCAAAATATTCCTTGTACTGGTATTTCATGATGCATCCTGACCATGCTGGTGTGTCTGCATCTTGCTTTATAGCTGAGAAGAACTGGGTGTTAATGCTGTTGACTGTGGTGTATATATTTCAAGGGTACCAATGGGGTTAGTGCTGCTTGGAGTTAGTAAGGGGAGTTCCTAACTCCCCTTCAGTGTATTGATATTTGCATTTGACTGTGTCATTTGCTTTATACTTGTCATTTACTAGGTTAAATTTGTTGATGTAAGTTGTTTTAGTCATGACTAATATTTTGCTACCATTTTTTTCTTTCTTAAACTCTCACTTAGTTACAAACAGCCACACTTACAATTAATTGTGAATATGTTTTGAGTTGTTCAACTGTACCATCGGGATTATGTTTGACTGTGTGAATATCCACTTACAACTAATTGTCTTATCACATATAAGGAAGCAAACCAACTGCCATGTACCGTTCTGAGTTCTGCTTCATAATCAGGGTGCTGGAGTGCTTCCTGAACATTTTTAGAAATGGAGATGAAATCCAAAGAAGAGGTAAATGCTCGAAAAGAAGAAACAAATTTGGCAATAGGATAGTAAGTACAATAACATTGAGTCTTACGTTGACCGATATGTAAATCATCTGTGTTAGGAATATTATCGACAGAAGTGGTTGGCACAGATTGAACAACAACTGGTACATCTTGGATGATCAAGTCTGAACGAATCTTTCATTTCCTTACATAAACCCGAAGTGATGATGGTGTTAGTGGTGGGAAATCAAGACTCTCTACAACAACCCTTGGTAAATCGAGAGTTTTTGAAGAAGTTTATTATCAAAAAATGAAATATCCGCTGAGGTAAACATTTTTTTGTGAAGGGCAATGGAAAGATAATCTTTCGAAAAACGTGAACATCCAAAAAATACACATTTAGTTACACGCAGGTCAAGTTTATCAGTGTCTGGGTTAAGATTTTGAACAAAACATGTGCAACTAAAAATATCAGGTGGTAGTGAAAATGAGTCTTTAGATGGAAATACAAGTTTGAATGAGGATTGATTTTGAAGATAGGAGTAGACATACAGTTGATAAGAAAATAGGCAGTGAACCGCAAAACTCCAATAAAATTTTGGGACCTTCATTTCAAACATCGGAAATTGAGCAGTGCCAAGTAAATGTTAATTTTTGCGTTCTGCCACTCTATTTTGTTGAGAAGTATAGGCGCAGAAGTTAGGTGTATTATTTCATGTTAAGAATTCAGAACTCATTTCAGAACGGAATCATTTAAGAGTAGTGTTAAATTGTGTTTTTATCTCGAAAAAAAGTTCTTGATAAACTTTAAACACTTCAGAATGATCTCTCAAAAAAATCAACCACGACATGCGAGAGAAATCATCAATAAATGGAACAAAATAACGATAGTTATTAAACGTGGGAAAACCAAGTGCCCCAAACATCAAATTACACTAAATCAAATAAATGTTCACTACGTTTATTGATGAGTTATGGGTAGGGAACTATATGATGTTTCAGGACTCGAAAGATGTCTTTAAAGAAGGCTTACAATAGGAAACCAAGTGCTTGAGAGTACTAGAGGAAGGATGTCCCAGACGTTGGTGCTACAATTTAGAATCGGCAGAACTAAAAGCCGAGACTGGAGAATCCAAGATGTATAACCCATATTGTTCACGATCGGTGCCAATCATCTTATTCATTGTAATATTCTGCAACACACAATGAGAAGGAAAATTTAAATTGTAAGTATCCTGCAACTATATGATGTTTACAGACACACAATCATCTTACAATAAGAAGGAAAAATTATCACTGAACAGTTTAAATCCATGCAAAGTTTAGAAACTGATAATAAGTTATTAGGAAAGATAGGAACACGCAAAACTGATTTAAGAGGAAGGTCCTGAGAAAGATAATTCTTACCCCGTCAACAGGGACGTGAGCCATCAGCAATACACACACGATACTTTGGAAGTAAAGAATATGAAGAAAGCGATAAATGTGATATATGTTCAGAAGCAGTTGAATCAATTATTCATTCATGTGAGGAAATATGACCAGCATTACCCGAGTGTATAAAGTTACCAGAAGGAGGAGGCAGCACGTTGCGGAACTCCTGATACTCTTCAACAGAAAGAATATATTAGGAGGATGATGTAAAACCAACCCTAAAATAGAGAATTTTCCAAGAATTTTAATGGGTTGGTTTTACATCATTTTGGTATCAGAGCAAAGGTTCTTAAAACCTTAGTTCTTGCATCGTAGGCATCATTTTTGCATTCATTTAGGATTGTTTAGTCTTTTATTCTATTTTTGTCTTTCCTTTATTTTAGGTCATTTCAGATTCATTTAAAAAAAAAAAAAAAAGAGGACACACACGACCCATAGTTTTCATTTTTGGTGAATGCGTCTTCGCAGCACCATCACAGACCCTGCAGAGCCTTTCCTATTCCTTCCCAATCACCCAGTTAGGAACCCTAGACTTTCCAGACCTGAGATGGACAACTCTGATATCTCCGCTACCCTAGCTGCCATCCAAGCAACTCTTGCCAATATCAATCAGAGGCTTGAGAAAGTGGAGCTAAATCAAACAATTGTCCCTGAGCTTCATGGCCATCGTCAGATCCCTCAAGGGAATGTTCATGACGATCGACGTCAAGAACGTGACCCTGACGAACAATATAAAAAGAACGTTAAGGCTGACGTTCCCCAATTTGAAGGCCACATGGAACCCCAAGCTTACCTTGATTGGGTCCATGCCATGGACCACTATTTTGTGTGGTTCGATATGAGCGAAGCCCTTAAAGTTAAATTTGCAACTATGAAATTAACGGGTAAAGCTCAACAACATTGGACCAATCTTGAACATGCCCGCAGAGCCCGAGGCCTGGCACCCATAGCCACTTGGGAGGCCATGAAAGAGAAGCTCACTGAGAGGTATGTACCGTTATCGTTCCACACCCGATTGCTAGATTCGTGGAACCTATTGTATCAAGGAAGTAAATCCACACAAGAATATGTCGATAAATTCGATGACTTCCTTATTCGGTGCAATGCGTTAGGTAAAGAGAGTGAAGAACAAACTCTCTCTAGGTTCAGAGCTGGACTACGAGCTGACCTTAGGAACGAGCTAATCTATAGAAACGTGGACTCAATAGCGGCAGCCTACGCCCTAGTCCTTGACATGGATTCCCTTAAAGCTAGTTCTGATTCTAGGTCCAGCGACTCGAGAGATCATTCCTTTAGAATGACCTCTACTGACCCACCTAGACCTCAGCCTCCCTCTCAGCACCCCAACAAATCTTACCCCAGCAAATCTAATTCAACTTTTAATTCACATAGAGATGAACATAAGGGTAAGAACACCGAAAGAGATTACAGTAAGATTGACCCTCTCACTAAGTGCTATAAATGTAAGGGATACGGTCATGTTGCTGGCAACTGTCCTAGTCCAAGTAGGATTAATATGGTAGAGGGTACCGCAGTCATCGCTGATGAGTCCGACAATGAGTTTACCTATGAACCTAATATAAGTGATGACTTTGATGAAAAAGAGGATGACCAGTCTCTCAATTGTATTCAGCCTATCCAGTCACCTCTATTGAGTATACCCGAGACACCCATTCCTTTCCAAGTCGCTTGGCAACCCATAGATTCTACTCATGTATTAGAACATCACAAAGTCACAGAGTCTGCACCCACATTGCATATAACATTCATGACTTGCATAGAGAAATTTCCAAGGAACTTAATGAGAATAATTTTAACTACAAGTTAATAGCAGATACTAGAAGGAAATTTATAACTTTTGATATTGGTGACGAAGTGATGGTTCGGATTCATCCGGAACGGTTTCCTGTTGGACCCGTTAAGAACTTGAACATACGTGCTGCAGGCCCATTTAAGATTCTACATACAATCAATGATAATACCTATGTCGTTGACCTTCCTGAAGGTTTTGGCATAAGTAAGATTTTCAATATTGAGGATCTAGTACTTTATGAAGGCTCAGAATTCAACCCTAGAAATTTTCTTATAGATGAGCCTACCCTGCAGCCTAATGGTGAGATTCCCCCATTACCTCCACTACCATATATTACTTACCCATCGACAGAAGAGTTGGATAGTATTTTAGATGATCAGATAATCTCTACTAGAGATGGTGGTATGCACAAGTATTTGGTAAGGTGGAAAAATAAACCGAAGTCGGATGACACTTGCAGTGATCGTGAGGGGCTTCCGCGACTGGATCCAGATCTTTTGGAGCACCATGGCAGGATCACTGGTTTTGACTCGACTGGGTCGAGCTCTCTCCCACCCGGAGAGAATGATGAGGACATCTTTCCTGTTTAGTTTATTTCAGTACTTTTTATTTCTGGCAATTATAGCCATATGTAATCTTTTTGTAATTTTTAGATTCTGAGAATATTTTGGAGATGTGTTTCAAGATGTAATTGAGCCTATTTAAAGGCCCTGAGATGAATGAGAAAGGGATGCCATTATTGATCAAAAAAATCTGTGTTGAGTTTTGCTCTTCATTTTCTCTCCTTTGTGTGATACAATTGAGATTAAATTAGGGTTTGTGATAAATCCTAATCCAATTTTAGAATTAGTGATTAATTCTAAAATTTATCCCCAATTAAAAAAATCCCAAATACAATCTCCCCTAATCCCAATTTCACAAATCCCCTAAATCAAACCCTAATCCCCTCATTAGCCGCCGCCTTTTCACCTTCTACTTCTTCTTCCCTACCCCGACCCCCACCAAACCAACCTCACCGTCGTCTTCTTCTTCTCCAATCCCGGCCCACCGTCCGCCATCACCTCCTCCCTCTCTCGCCACCACACCCGAAGCCCCAAATCCATCATCGACCCATCCCCAGTTCTCGTTGCCACCCACTCCCGCAACCCCAACTCCGGCGACCCATCACCACCACTACCAAACCGTCTCCCTCATCCCTTCCTCTTCCTCGACTTTACCAACAAACCCAACTCCTTCTCCTTCCCCTCCACTCCCGATCAAAACCTGCACCCTAAAAGCAACCCCGACTGCCCTCCCAACGTCGACCACCCCGTCGCACCTCGCCGACGCCGCCACCAACCCGCCGGCGACTTGATCTACCGGCCCTTGCTGTTGTTGCTGTCGCCCTTCTATTGTTGCTGCGTTGCTGTGTTCTTGGTTACTGTCCGCTTCGAGATCGACGCTGGTTGTCTACGTATTCGGTATACTCTTTCCACTTTTAATATTTGTGTTTTACTGCCCTATTATCTAGTATATTATCTAATTTGCCTGTTGACCACAAAATAATTGAGATTGAGTGATCCACATGCTAGAATAGAGTACAAATCGATATTGAATTTATTACTTGCTGACACATAGGAATTTAATTGTTGATCGTACGATTGAATTATTAATTGGGACTGTTACACTTATTCAATTCTTGAAAACCCATCGAACCTATTAATTGTTAAAAATTTCCAACTTAGATCCTTACTTTCATGTTGGTAAAATTAACCCATTAAAATTTTTGGAAATTCTCTATTTTAGGGTTGGTTTTACATCAGAGGATGACTCATCTGTAGGAGCAACAGTGGAAGGAGAAGGTTCCACAGTGAAAGACATATAAGCAGCACAAGGACGACAAAGAAGTTTCCAACACATCTCAAACTCATGAGATTGGCCCTGATAGCATGTACGATACTTTGTATGGAAGCGGCGACCGTCACCTAAGCTGGAGAGATTCTCTGTGGTAATGTGCTCGACGTGCAACAAAGAAGGAGGATCGATGGCCATTGGAGGAGATCTAGATTAGATCTTGAAGGTGAAGACGAATTTGAAGGAGAGTGGTTGATTGGAGAGGGGATCAAGAACTGACACGTATTACAGAGCAGTACGCATCACGAGACAATTTTTTTGGGATCTAGAGGAGGATGGTAGCTGGATCTATGGTAGGGCAGCGAGATCTAGAGGAAGAGGGCAGCGGTCGGGTGACGGGATGGCGGCAGCAGGGAGGTGGCGTGCGGGTGGAGGGCAGGAGCAGGATGGCGGTTGGAGGATGGCATCAATGGGTTGGCGGCGGGAGGGGAGGAGCGGGAGGGTAGTCGGTGGGAGGTCGGGATTGGAGGGCGGTGGGAGGGAGCCTAGTAAAGGAGTTTTGAAAGGGAGATAGATTAAAGAGACAATGGCTCATTTGTTTTCATTGATCCAGGTAGTATATATACAAGTTTCATGAGCACATAAAGAGGCAACTGATTACATAAAAGAAGGAAATAGAAAATTCAACTGAATAAAAATCCCTTGAATTGTGGCAGATTCCTTCATTTTCTCTATTGACTTGCTCAACGTGATTATATATCTTTATCATGCCTCTGCTAGATGGACGACGGTGAAGCAAGTCCAATCTTGGCCTTTAGTGAGTCAAACTGAGGACGGGCAAGAGGTTTTGTAAGAGCGTTGGCTAGTTGATCAGCGGCAGACATGTGCGACACTTGTAGCAAACTATTTTGAACTTGTTCCCTGATAAAGTGATAGTTGAGAGCAACATGTTTCATGCGCAAGTGAAAGACTGGATTGGAACACAGATTTGTTGCACCAACATTGTCACAATAAATTACTGGTTGTTGAGGAAGAGAGACGCCGAATTTTGTGAGAAGAGAACAAATCCAGCGAATTTTTGCAGCAGTAGAGGCCACCGATCGATACTATATCTCAGTGGAAGAGCGTGCCACAGTTCGTTGTTTCTTGGAGCTCCAAGAAATAGGAATGTGACCCAGATATACTATGTATGCACTAGTAGAGTGCACTAGTAGTGGTGAAATCATCCTTGTTACCTTCCTAATCAGCATTTGAAAAAGCATGAAGTGCTATCGGGGAGGTCCGACGAAGTGTGATACCAAGATCTAAGGTGCCACAGAGATACCGTAGTAAACGTTTAACCGCATTCCAGTGAGCACTAGTTGGTTGGTGCATGAACTGAGAGTTTTTTCACAGTATAAGCAACGTCCGATCGTGTGAGGGAGAGATACTGGAGGCTACCGATAATCATCCGATACTCGATCGGATCAGATAGTGGAAGTCCGGATTGTAAGGTGAGAACTGGACTGGTTGCGAGTGTTGTTGGAGCAGGCTTGGCCTCAGTCATATGTGTTCTGGTAAGTAGATCAACAATGTGTTAGGATTGTGTCTTGAATACTCGTTCAGATTAGAACAAGGTAAGATGAAATACGGAGGTCGAAGCGTCGAAGAGAGTAGAAGAAAACAGCCGCAGCAAGGTGCAGGCTATGTTGCGGTCGACTGTCCTAAGTTGCGGACGACCGCACCCCCGACCGCAGTTGCACTGGATTTAGCCGAGAGGTGGACGGTCGACCGGTCTTGTTGGACGGTCGACCGCCCGTGGCGCTGTGTTCGTTTTGGGCCTCGATTTGTTAGGACGTTTCAGCCCAATCTTCAACTTCAAGTTAGATCGTACGGCTTCCATTCAGTTACTTCTTTTCCAGGTTATATCGGACGACTAAAAATCAAGATTAGACCTAGGTTTCTCTCTATTCTTCTATATATATTGTGAACTCCTCCAATGTGAGAGAGAGTACTTCATAGATTATTTTCTCCATTGCAAAGAGAGGCTCGAGAGAGAGATAGTTCTTGGTGAGTGAGTTTAATTCCTTGTATTGAGTGAATCAATGACTCCTTCTAATCTCTTCTAGTTGAATATCAGATCTCCCTATATTTTCTTCCGAATTAAGCAAAAGCTAACTGGGATAAGTCATCGGTGTGTTTGTATTAGATTGGTGGATCTACTTGCTTGCTCAATTGATTCGTCTCATCTACTTCGCTTT
The DNA here is from genome assembly GCA_017893485.1 of Hemerocallis citrina. NCBI lineage: Eukaryota > Viridiplantae > Streptophyta > Magnoliopsida > Asparagales > Asphodelaceae > Hemerocallis > Hemerocallis citrina. The sequence continues at coordinate 205,946,632 of CM030367.1, read as the reverse complement.
CCTCATTGCTCTATTTAGGTTTGCTGCGACAACAGGCGTTGGTTGATGCCCCAATCCCAACAACTGGTATCAGAGCTTCAGGTTGCCGAGTCCCTTGGTTAAAGATGACAGGCCACAATATTTTGAAGATCAAGCAGTTCGATGGAAAGATCAATTTTAATCTTTGAAAGACTGACATGTATGATGTCCTTGTTCAAGAACGTTTGCAGTTAGTCGTTAAGAAGAAAGAAAAGCCAACTGATATGAAGGATGACGGTTGGGAAGATATTCGTGAAAGAGCCTTAAGTCTGATCCGACTATCCTTGGCGGACGAGGTCAAGTGCAGATTTCTTGAAGAAACTGATGCAGTGAGTTTGTGAGAAAAACTCATAGCTGACTACTCTGGTTCGTTGTTATTAGATCGGATGCATTGGAAGAGGAAGTTGTTCCGTTAGTCTATGAAGGAAGGTATCGATCTCCAAGACCACATTACAGAGTTCAATAAGGTATTATCTGAACTTAAGGCGATCAACGCAGATGTGTGTGAGGAAAATAAAGCTTTCAACCTGATATATTCACTGCAGGATTCGTACGAGCCTTTGATCACTACCATGCTACACGGTAGATCTGCCAAGGAGAGTATTTCAGTAGATGGTGTAATCAAAGCATTGAAGAAAAATCAACTTAGGAAGGAAACTCAGAAATCACCGTATATTCCCACAAGTTGTCTAGCAGTGGATGGTCCTTCAGGAGAAAGACAAAGTGCTTTATAAAAGGATTCGATCCGTTGACGATATTGCAAAAGGCCAGGGCATATCAAGAAAGACTGTTGGAAATTGCAGAATCAGGAGAGTGCAAAGAATGAGAATTCAATCGCTAATGTGGTTAGTGCCTTTGATTCAGGTGATTCGCGTCTTCTTGTTTCAAATTCTTTTGAAGTGGATTCTAGTTGGTTTCTTGACTCAGGGAGTTCTCATATTTGCTCCGAAAGGGAGTTGTTTTCTACATATAAGTCGACTACAAGGCGTTGTGTGACAACGGGAACTGGAAAGATTTGTGAAGTAGTAGGTGAGGGAACAGTTGAGTTGAAGATTCCAGGTCTAAACATGTTCACTTTAAGGGATGTTTTGCATATTCCTCTGCTGAAATGGAATCTGATTTTCTTGGGAACTCTTGATGCACAGGGTTGTAGGTACACAGCTTGAGGTGAAGTTCTGTCTATTTTTCAGGGTCGTCGTAAGGTGATTAGAGGTATGAGAGTGGTTGGGTCAAGCCAAAACAATCTCTACAAGCTTTGGGGAATCCGAAATACTTGCGCAAGTGTCGTTTCTTTTCCCGTTATTCCTGCAAGCTCAGCTAGTTTGCCGCAATTAGATTCATCGAGACAAGACCACGACGTTCGAATATCGTCGAGAGGTGGAGAAAGCCAAGGGGAGGTGGAGTTCGTGCGGAGTTTGGCAACTTCGTGAGTACATCTATGGAGGTATACCCTTGAAGGGGTATACTGGATTCGGTGAGATTAGGTAGAGATCAATTCAATTAGAAGAAGAAGCTATTGTTCAAAGTTTTCTTTGCAAGTGGAATTCATTAGAGTTTGGAGATGAATAACACATCATGTGATAACACTCGTATGCAATCCAAGGTAGAGTTTGTTAGGATTGTGTCTTGAATACTCTTTGTTCAGATTAGAAGAAGGTAAGATGATGTACGGAGGTCGAAGCGTCGAAGAGAGTAGAAGAAAACAGCAGCAGCAAGGTGCAGGCTATGTTGCGGTCGACCGCACCCCCCAACCGCCGTTGCACTGGGTTTGGCCGAGAGGTCGATGGTCGACCGCCCGCGACGCTGTGTTCATTTTGGGCCTCGATTTGTTAGGTCGTTTCAGCCCAGTCTTTAACTTCAAGTTAGATCGTACGGCTCCCATTCAGTTACTTCTTTTACAGGTTATATCGGACGACTGAGAATCAAGATTAGACCTAGGTTTCTCTCTATTCTTCTATATATATTGTAAACTCCCCCAATATGAGAGAGAGTACTTCATAGATTATTTTCTCCATTGCAAAGAGAGGCTCGAGAGAGAGTTCTTGGTGAGTGAGTTTAATTCCTTGTATGGAGTGAATCAATACCTCCTTGTTATCTCTTCTAGTTGAATATCAGATCTCCCTATCTTCCCCCCCGGATTAAGCAAAAACTAACCGGGATAAGTCATCGGTGTATTTGTGTTAGATTGGTGGATCTACTTGCTTGTTCAATTGATTCGTCTCATCTACTTCGACTTCCTCATTGCTCTATTTAGTTCTGTTGCGACAACGGGCGTTGGTTGACGCTCCAATCCCAACACAATGTACTTGCGTTGACTGAGGAAAAGACTATTGTTGTGGGAGGTGACTTCCACTCCGAGGAAGTAGGTGAGAGGACCAAGGTCTTTGAGAGAAGCGTTGAGAAAGTTGTGCAGCTTCAACATTATTCCCAGTTATAATGATATCATCGACATAATCCAAAAGGTAAATGATGGTACCACGGTCATTGAAGATGAACAAGGAGGTGTCAGCAATGGAATTGGTGAAGCCAAAATGGAGAAGATATTGGCACAACTCATGATACCAGGAACAGGGGGCTTGTTTGAGGCCATAGAGAGCCTTTCATTGCTTGCATACATGATGAGGATGATCACGATCAATGAATCCCGGGGGTTGAGACATAAACACATCCTCAGTGAGAGTACCCTGAAGGAATGCGCTGTTGATATCAAGTTGTCTGAGTGACCAACCCTGGCTGACCGCAAGGTTGAGAACATGACGAACGGTGGTAGGTTTGATGATTGGACTGAAGGTTTCAGAGTAGTCAACTCCAGGGCGTTGATGGAAGCCTTTAGCAACCAATCGAGCTTTGTACGTGTCTATAGAGCCATTAGGTAAATATTTAGTGCAAAAGATCCATTTACAACCAACCAAATTTTGAGTAGGTTGAGATGGAACTAGGTCCCATGTCCATTACGTAGTAAAGCATCAAATTCTGCAGACATAGCTTGTCGCCGCTTAGGATCCTTGAGGGCTTGGGTAACAGTGGAGGGTTCAAGGATTGTTTGTTGGAGTTGGGCAGTGAGGTTAAGCTTTTGAATGAGTTTATATATGTTGTGTTTGGAGCGAGTGACTACGACACAAGGTGAGGGTGAGGGTGAGGGTGAGGGTGAGGGGTCGGGTAATGGAGTGGTGTCGTTTTGAGTAGGTGGAGGTGATGGATCAGTGGTATAGTTGCGGTCGGTTTCTGGCGCGGGCGTACAAGTATGGGTGTCGAGATCTGGGGTAGGTGACATTATTTTGAGTGGGGTTTTGGGTTTGGTTTTGGGTGGTAGAATCGAGCTGATGCGATGGGGGAGCAGAGCCGGCATTCACGGATGGTGTGGCCACGACTGGTGAAGTCATAGAGCACCACTCAGAGATGGTGGATGAGGTGGTGCGAGGATGAGAAGCATGAGAAGTGGCAAATGAAAAAATTGACTCAACAAAGCGGACATGACGGGAAGTGTATAGACGAGCGGTAGATGTGTCAAGATAGAGATAGGCACTTTGAGTAGGAGAATAACCGACAAACACACAGGGAGAGGAACGAGACTCAAGTTTGTGGGATGTGTATGGGTGGAGCCAAGGATAACAAAGACATCCAAAGCTTCGAAGTTTGGAGTAGTTGGGCAATGTGCCAAAGAATTTGAAATATGGTGAGAGGTAGTGTAATGTCGTGTGGGGAGGCGATTGGTAAGATAAACGGCAGTAGAAAAGGCAAAAGGCCAATATGATAGAGGCATGGATGCATGAGTAAGGAGAGAAAGACCCGTTTCGACAATATGACGATGACGACGTTCAGAATACCCATTGTGTTCAGGAGTGTGAGGTGGAGAAGTAAGATGTGAGACCCCGTTTATTGTTAAGAATGAAGAGAGAGCTTGATATTCCCCCCCATTGTCAGAGTAGAGAGTTGTGATTGGACGCTTGAAGAATTTCTCTGTCAGGGCCTTAAAGCGCACGGAGACATCATGCGTGTCAGATTTGCATTTGAGGGGATAAAGCTAGATATATTTTGTGAAATGGTTGACAAAAATGATGTAGTATTTAAAGTTATCGACAGAGTAAACTGGTGATGTCCATACATCAGTAAATATAACCTCAAGAGGCGAAGAAGTAGGAAGAGTAGAGGTAGAAAATTGTAATTTATGGCTTTTATTGCATTGACACGAATTACAATTAAAATTGAAATTGGACGAACGAGAGACATCGGAATCGAAAGAAGACATAATATTTTCGAAGGTTGACAAAGAATGATGGCCTAACCTATGGTGCCACTCAAACAAAGTGGTTTTGACACTGGAAAACGCGATTAAAGGTGACTGAGTAATGGAGAGCGGCCATTCGTACACACCATCCATAGTCTGACCCTGCAAAAGGATTGCTGTAACGCCCCGGATTCCCGTTATAGGATATCCATGACATCACCAGATTTTTTTCCTTCAAATGCATCTCAATACAGTAAATAACACGGAAATTTAAAAACTTTTATTGCCAAATGGAATCATTACATCAATAATTACAACCCTTATCCTATTCTTGAATAAGGAATACAAATTACATAAACTTATTACAACTGATTACAAAAATATCCAAACTCTTCTTGCGAAGCTATCGGCTGTCTTCCAGATCGGCATCGATTGGTCACTACCGAAATCCCGCTGAGTGGTCTATCTATCTCCGTGGGACTTGCCCTTCGGCTTGAGCCTTCTACTATGCGACTCTGATATTTCTGCACTCGCTTGAATGATACACTACCGCCCTACTTGGATGCCCTGCTAGCCTGGCTCTCCTTCCCTCACGACCCGGTATCCGGTACCTAATTAAGTGGGCACGTCAGTAATTTTACTGATGCAATGCTGGTAAGAAAACAACGATCTCCAACTAGCACACCCTCAATTCATCTTGAATGGAAAAGAACGTGTATCTCGATTTCCTAGTGTTCAAGTATGCCATGACTTGAAGTCTAATACAACACACAGAGTACAGAAACAAATGCCTTAATCTAATGTCAGCGAGACTGTGGACACACATGCATCCCATACTACATGTGCCCCAGATCAAGCCGTTCCTTCAGTTTCAGGGATTCGAACCCTTGCCATGCAATGCATTCTATTATTGTACACTTCCTGTTCTTGATAGTAGAGCGTGGCTGAAGAGGTTGCAGATTAATCGGTCTCATCCATTCTGCAGTCACTTAGTGGTGTTTCGGTTTGCCACTAGTGCCCGGCGCCTGGATCCCATTCAAAAGCCGTGACGAACCTACAAATACACTGCAGCATATCCATTATGCAGAAGATCCAATATGATCCGTTCGTGTCTACCACATAGAACATGACGGTCTCGAAGGTCTAAAACCCCTATCTGCCAGGAAATTGACATCCCGTTCTTACCATCGTACTTCAGGAATCAACAGTGCAAGATACGCACCGCAGCACGTATCCCTAATGACAGGAAGAAACAATCCCATGGTTATCACCACCTAGTGTCAACTCTCAGAACGTGTCAGATTTTAGGGAATCACCCCTAACACCAATTCGGTCTTCAAGCGAACCAATAAAGGAAACCTAATCAAATGTAGTTTACTGAAACCATGTTGTTATCCAAACACTCTCGGTGTCGATCAAACAATGTCGAGCCTGACTGGTTTGTCAAAATAACAATCATCACGGGAATCACATCCACTGATTTCCAGTACCTTCACAGGTTAGTGACCAAAATAATCCTGGCCCGTGACCCTCAGCGAATAGTCCAATGACGCCCTAAGGATGCAATATAATTCAGTTGAAGGCAAGCACACACAAAATCACAAATTTCTGACCATTTGACAGACTCAGGCATCAAGATACCAATCACAACCCGACCAGAGTTATAACCCAACTTACTCATGTCCACCATGAGTACTAAGCGCAGGAACTTGTCTAAGTTTCAGAGGGAAATGCTAAAACCTCTTTTGAGACTCAATAGCTCATGATCACCACACTGCGGTACGCAGAGGGTTCCTCATCAATTGTCTGATAGAATAGTTCAAGAAATAGCAGTAGCTGTAACTCAAGCTACGCCTATCGGAATCCAACACAATCAGACTTCTAGAAAGGTAGGGAGATCCACTGCAATCCCCTAGTGGACGACTCCCTCAATTCTTTAAAAAACTCAAGTCCTCGAGCTAACTTAAGCTCGAAATCAAACTAAACAACAGGTTGCTAAACTTGCAACGACCATAACTTCCAGCACATAATTCGGAATTGCTTGATATCCCCTATTCTGGAAAGATAAGATCCTAGTCTACAACTCTCCAGTTAACCATTTCATCAAATTCAATCATCTTGACACTCTAAACACCTTATACACTCTCAGCGGTATGTTCCTTCCTGCACTCGCTGTACCTTTCTGATATCATAAAAGCTTGCTCACTCATCGGAATTACTCGATTCTGGGTTCTATAAAAGGGTGGAAGTGTTTACTACAGCTTTCTAGTTGAACACATTCTCAGATTCAATCATTAATGTCTTCGAAAATACCAAATTCCATCAGGTACGCATACAGGGGAAAGGTTGATTCTTCAATAAACAGGGCTTCGACTAGACTGGATCTGCCCCAGTCTTTGGAAAATCATAACTTTTAACCTACAAACTGGAATTACAAAATTCCAGATAGGTTAGAAAGCTATGACTTCCTACTACAAATCTCTAGTTGGTCAAATTCCCAAATTCTTAACAAATAATTCCAGAATTCAACATCTTTACAGACTAGTCAATCTGAACTTGACTGAACCTGGTCCACTTTGACTTTCAATAACAAATCACCCTTAAGTTCAATGCTCATGAAACTTGAGATTCTTAAACCCAACATATACCACTTCATTGTGTCCAAAATTTGCATTCAGATGTATATCGCACAATGAGTTATGACTCCTCAAACGCTGCACAAAATTTCAGCTGCTCTTTCAGCAGAGTATTTACTACCCCTTACTAAATAATTTTGAAATCTCATCAAATGACCTCTAAAAATTCTAAAATTTGAGAATTATCAAATAGACTCATACCATAAGATACTCCCAAAATGTCATAATAATATCATAGACACACAAGGAGTTATGGTCATGTGAATCTTAATCAAAACAACAGTCAGCTTCAGTTCCACTATCCAAACCGGTCACCTTCTGCAATTTCTTTGAGGTATCAAACGACCTCGGAAAATTATGAAATTTAAGACTAAAGTTGTAGATACATACAAGAGTGTCCATAAAAATTTCCTGCTCAAAACACTCAGGCTACACTGAGATACAAATCGGAAATACACAGCAAATTCCACACAGCCAGCAGCAATTTCGGCTGCATACTGTCCGAGATTGGGTCCTATGTTTGGGCTACCAAATTGCTTCCAAATATTATGAAAAAATTCACGGATGCTCTACATACATAGAATAACAATACCCCAAAATTTGAGCCCAAAATTCTGAACTGTTTGGGAGCAAGAAATTCCCAAACTCACCCTCACAAGCATGCTTCTTCACAAAAGCTTATAAAAATGAGTTGTTTTTACCATACAACTATCTTTTTCTAACATTCCACTTATCATACATGATAATCAAAATTCTCCAAACACTACCACAAGCTAAGAATTCACATACACATCAAGAGAAATAATTTTTTAGAGTTGAGAGAGATCACCCACTTCTTCAAGTTGCAATAGAACCTCCTTGTGGCCTTACTTGCTCTTCTCCTTGGCTCACTTGTTCCTCTTGTAGAAGCTCCACAACTCCTACTACACTACTCCTTTACTACAACTCCTTCTAAAACAAAATCTCTCTTTTATCCTTTCCTCCTCTATTTTTGGAAGAACAAGAATAAGATAAGAAAATGAGATAAGGAAGGATGAAAAGATGAGAAGAGAATGGAGTGGGGGATTTATAGGAGATGGAGTGCTAGGGTTTTGGTGGACGGGGCCGGAAATGATGAAGGGTGGAGGATGGGGTAGGGTGAGGTTGATGGAGATGTGTGGGTGAGATGAGTGCCAACACACAAGAGCGGAAGCTTCTTGGAAGTTTCCAAGAAACTTCCCATCCTTCACAAGTCAATCTCCACATGGTGAATTATCTTCACCATTGAATCTTCATCAAGATCCAAGCCATGATATGATGCTAGGGTTCCTAACCCTAGGTTAGGTCACGGGACCCTAGGTCACCATACCCTAATTCAAACCTAGTGCACAAATTTCATCCCTATTCAATTCAAGCAATAGCTTAATTTAAAATACTCAATATATATAATTTAAAATCTATAAAAATATATGTTTTATAGAAATTATAATTTTCTTCCGAAAATTGTCTGGTCAAAACCATCGGGACAAATCCACAGTTTAATCGAGAAGATACTCCGAGTTTACCTCATCGGGTTCGTAACAGCTCATATGTCTGAGATCTCTTAATTAAAACTGGTAGTTATTAGAAAAATATGTAATCGTGCACAATACTCAGACGACGGATTACTATGCAAAAAATAGCTATATGCTAATTTGCGGGGTATTATAATTGCCCCCGTGCGAAGATCCTTCACATGAAACAAATAGGGTAAGAACTCAATTGAAATGTTATTAGATTTGCAAAATTGAGAAATAGAAATTAGATTTTTTTTTCATGGTGGGAACACAACACATTAGATATAGTAAATGAGGAAGATGGAGCGGTAAGAGAGGTGGAACCAGTGTGAGATATGGGCAGTCCAGAGCCATCACCAATCATAATTTCATCTGTGTCATCATAAGGATTGTAGAGAGCAAGGTTGCGTAGGTCAGTGGTGACATGATGTGAGGCTCCACTGTCAAGAAGCCATGTGGTATTTGGGGGAAATGGTGGTTGCAACATTTGCTTGAAGTGTGCCAGGGAGCCGGTGGTCGAGTTTGCGGTGAATTGTCGGGACGAGGAGGTGGTTGTACATGTGGAAATTGCTGTCGGAAAAGAGGACAATGTGAGACCCACATGACCTTGAGTACTACACCATTGGCAGCAACCAAGGAATGGATGAGCAGGAGGATGGTTGTATCGATTGTTGGTGGGAGAACTTCTTGTGATACTTTGAGTGGATGTGGGTGTGGACCCAGGCAGCCGAGGAGTGCGATTGGTGGCAGACCATGGAGTGGAGCGGACATTGGTGGGATGAGCAGATGCCGGTATGGGTGAGGGATTTGTCTTGTTGCGGAGAGGCAATTCTTTGTTGATGAGTTTTTCATGAAGTTCATCAATAGAGATGGTGGAATCACGACCGTTGGCAGCATCAATAATGGGTTGATAATTTTCATCAAGGCCTTAAAGTACTTTTTCAATCAAATCTTCATTCTCAAGAGGCTTGCCAAGAGTAGTAAGTTCATCGGCTCGCCAAGAGTAGCAAGTTCATCAGCTCGAGTTTTAATGACTGCATGTAGTCTGTAATGGACTGAGAGCCTTTGGTGATGTTTTTAAGATGGTCTTTGAGTTGCTTGATATGGCCACGAGAAGGCCGAACATAGGTGTTGGCAAGTATGTTCCAGGCTTCATAGGAGGTTTTAAATTTGGGTGATGAGGTACGATAGAGGGTGAAAGAATGCCAACCAGTGCTCCAAATAATAGTTTGTCTTGACGTAGCCATATTTGGAATGCCGGATTTGGAGAAACAATATTGGAAGTGGTGGTGGGTGGAGGAGCAGGATGGGACTCATCAATGAATTTTTTGCAGATCATAGCCGATAAGAATGGCTTCTATTTGAGTTTTCCAAGAAAGATAGTTGGTAGGTGTGAGCTTAATGGAGTTATGGATCGTGATCAAGGTTAGTGGTTTTGTGGGTTCATGGGCATTGGGAAGTTGGGTATTCTTGTTGGCCATTGGAATTTGGAGATGAAAGACTTATTGATAGTTGATGAAAGACTTGCTGAAAATAAAAGAATGTGGCTGGGATCAGAGAAAAAAAAGGTATATATTAAGGAGCAAACCTTTGCTCTGATACCAGTTTTGAAAGGGAGAGAGATTATAGAGACAATGACTTATTTGTTTTCACTGATCCTGGTAGTATATATACAAGTTTCACGAGCACATAAAGAGAAAACTGATTACATAAAAGAAGGAAACAAAAAAAACAAACTGAATAAAAATTCTTTGAATTGTGGCAGATTCCTTCATTTTCTCTATTGACTTGCTCAATGTGATTGTCTAGCTTTATCACCTGACTGTGAAGGAGAGGGTTAGGGTTGGGGTTTTAGGTTTGGAAGAAGAAGTCAAAGGAGGAAGAAGGGGTTTTTTTTTTTGGGAAAAGAAAATAATGATCAAAGGAACCTAACTTTTTATGGAGAATTTTTGTTTATACTTTTCCTGCTCTGATAGCATGTTGATGTTATAGTATAGGGAAAGCAAATAGTACTTTATTAGATGATTATAACTGAATACAATGCCTCATATATATAGGAGAATACAAAGAGTTAACCAAATCTATTTCCAATGTGAGACTGAACTAAGTCTACTTTAACTAAATCTATTTACTAGGCATCAATGTTTAACCTTACAAATCAAAAAAGAAAGCCAGAGTGAACTTTTCTCCCTTGACTAAGGCTATTACTTAGTGATTAATGGGTCATCAGGCTATCAATGACTAAGGCTATTACTTAGTGATTAATGGGTCATCATGCTATCAATGACTAAGGCTATCTAATCTAATACTCTTGTTTGCTGGATTTGGAGATACTTCCCTTGTTGTTTCCTTGGTTGTAGTTTTATCGTTGCTGGTCTCTGTAATTTTGTGTTCTTTGGTGTGGGTTTTGAGTTTGTGTTGTGTTTATGTCTGAACCTTTTGTTTTATTGGGGATGTTGTCTGTACTCTTATTTGCGTACTGTTGATGATTGTTTAGTTTGACATTCGTTGAAGTTGTGAGGGTTTCCCTTAATAATCATTATTTTAAAATTTGAGAGCACATACTCGACACTTCAGCAATATAAAATTAGGTACTTTTTGTGTGAACTGATTGGGTGGTATGTTTTCTTGGAGCAGGCTCTCATATTTAAAATTTTCATTTCTGTGAAAAAATATTGAGCACATATACTATTTCGTACAGGTTTATAGATTTTGGAATATTGTTGGATAATGTTTTTATTCTCTTTATTTTAGTAAATTTTTGAAATCTTCTGTACTTTATTTTATTCTGCTGAACAAAATGTTGTGGCATAAAATAGGAACAGAAGCTGATTTATTGATTCTGAATGTGCTTCATTTGGACAGTGGCCCTACGCTTTTTACCCCCTGCTATGCTCTGCATGTAAAACTAGAGCTGGAATTCTTATGCTTTTCCTTTTCTTATTTACTTTAATTTTTTTTTCCTGATTGTTTACAGTGATTCAAGCGATTCTGAGTCAGAGGAAGCAGATTCTTGTGTCTGTACTATAATGTAGAGATCTCTCTTGTTTAGATATATTCATCAGCGTCACCAATGATCTGCTGTTGCCACTGACCCAGCTCCAACTACTGGATTTTGAAGTTGTATGCATCTAATTGGTGCTTCCATATCTTCTGCTGCCATGGGACCAAAGGTCTCCTAGCTAGTCAATGATGCATTCTTATAGAGGTGACACCTTCTCTTTTTCTTCTGTTCTTGTTTTTCAACTTTTACATAATTCAAATAGCCATTTCAAGGTGACTTTTGAGAATTTTACTGCCGTTGTGAGTAACTTGTCATATGATATATTGATTTCATTTGTATACCAAAATAAGCAATAAACCATTTCATATTGAAATTGTCTTAATGACTTGTGTTAATTTTTGAGTTGCACTCTTGAAAGTAAGGACTACATCTATGATTCCTGTTATATATTATATTATGAGAGAGATTAGTTTGGTCCCATATCGAATAATGTATTGGTTTAGTCTTCCATTTTCTCCTATATACACGAGTCATATTGTACTCAGTTTCATTCAATAATCATTAATAAAGTATTTCTTCCCATCCCTAATTCTAACATGGTATCAGAGCCAATATTCCTATAAGGCCTATATTAATTTGATCATCGTTATCGAGGTGGAGTGATTCTCGTCTTCATCAGAATCACTCCACCTCCCAACATCTCTCCGATCAAACCTCCAAAATCCTAGCCGTCATCAAACAACAAGATCCAAAAATCCTAGCCGTCATCTAGGGCCGGCCCAAGGGTAAAGCAACCAAAGTTAGGGCTTTAGGCCTTTTAAAAAAAATCTAAAATATAAAGGCCTCCTCACATACCAAAAAGCCCGAAATATGCCTCCTCACATACAAAAAAACCCGAAATTGATTACAATAATATAATAATAAAGGTCTCCTCACATACCAAAAAGTTTGAAATATGCCTCCTTACATACCAAAAAGTCCAAAATAGGCCTCCTCACATCCCAAAAAGTCCGAAATAGGCCTCCTCACATACCAAAAAGCCCGAAATTGATTACAATAATGTAATAAATGATTTTGCGTATCAAAAAGCCCGAAAGATAACATTTAAATAAAAATATATTAATTTTAACAAAATATTATTATAAGCTTTTAAAAGGCCTCATTTCGGAGTTCGCTTTAGGCCTCAATAAGTGTGAGTCGGCCCTGCCGTCATCAACTATCTCTACCAAAATCCTAGCCGCCGTCAACAACAACAGTCCGTCGGCATCAACCTCCAACTTCCGGCGACATCATCAACACCATCAAAATCCAACAGCGACAGCGGCCTCTCCTCCTCGGCCGCTTCGAAGTCAACAAGCTCCTCGGCCACGACACCTTCGCTAAGGTCTACCATGCCCGCAACGCCACCACCAACAACTTCGTCGCCATCAAAGTCCTCAACAAGGACCGCATCCTCAAATCCGGCCTTATGGCCCACATCAAGCGCGAAATGTCCATCCTCCGCTGCGTTCGCCACCCCAACATCGTCCAGCTCTTCGAGGTCATGGCCACCAAATCCAGCGATCAAACCCCTACCCAAAATCCATCACCATAGCCTGATGTCGACCCACTTCAAACCCGCTCGAAATCCTCCTTCAATCCCATCATCGAAATCCCGCCCCGAAACTTCGCCGCCGACCCCCACAAACCTTAGCCGCCACCTCTTCGAAACCCTAGCTGCCATCTCCTTCGAAATCCACAGCCGCCATCCCCTCCAAACCCTAATCTATCTGAACCCCAGCTCTTCCATCTATACATCATAATCTGACCTGCTCCAATTCCAACCCGAAACCCTCTTACCCTATACTCCAAACCCGATAACCCTATAACCCTAAACCCATATTTCACCCTAATTGAACTCTACTCGACCCGTTTTCTGATTTTTTTTATAAAAAAAAATCCGAGAAAAAAACGAAAAAAATAAAATTAAAAAAAAAATCTTTTTGCAGGTTCAACTTCTACAGTTCCGCTTCCGCATCCAGATACTGCTACAACCTCACATTGATTAATCCATCGTGAGTTTAAGAGGGGGAGTTTTCACTGCTTTCGACGGCTGCCACAACTCCCTTTTCAACTCTTCTTCAACAGTAACAACTCTTCTTCAACTCCTCTTCAACAACAACAACCCTCTTCAACTCCTCTTCAACAGCAACAACACAACTTCCTTCCTCAATATACTACTATGTCTCAAGTCAGGGGTGAGATCCCAACATGCACCAATAGTGTGCCATTACAACATTCTTCTACTTCTCAGTTCTGGGTGAGATCCCAACAGTTCGGGATATGGAGATCCCGCCACAGTTCCGGATATGGAGATCCCAACTGTGTGCCATCACTACTTCTTGCCACCACTACTACTTCTACTACTTCTTAGTTCGGGGTGAGATCCCAACAGTTCGGGATATGGAGATCCCGCCACAGTTCATGATATGGAGATTCCAACAGTGTGTCATCACTACTTCCTTTCACTATTGCTGCTACTACTATTCTCATGTCCGGAGTGAGATCCCAACACATGCGCTATCGAGCGCCTTCCCTGCGCTATCTCCTTGAGCGTTGTTCCTGCATCACAGTTTGTTGTCCTTACCATATGAACATTGTCAATATTTTAAACTCATGTTGTTTGAATCAACTTGAGTTTGAGATATTATATTATGAGAGAGATTAGTTTAGTCCCATATCGAATAATGTATTGGTTTAGTCTTTCATTCTCTCTTATATATATGAGACATATTGTACTCAATTTATTCATTCAATAATCAATAATCATTAATAAAGTATTTCTTCACATCCCTTATTCTAACAATTTCCTTTATCTATCATGATGGGATTATGATGTAAATAATGTTAATCGTTTCCATTGAAGAAATAATGTTTATTGTGTGCTGCAAAGTTGTACCACTTTGGTACCGCATGACTCATGCATGTGTTGTCCATGTGAGGCCTATGAGCAACTAACGTACTAGGACTCACATGATGCTATGATTATAATTTCTCTATCAAGTGTTTGTATCTTCTGAAACCCTTATTCATGTAATTAAACATCTGTTACTTGGCTTATCCATATTTTATTGGGTAATGCTACACCTAGAACCTTTTCTTACAACCTTTCTTTTACAACCTTAGGTGGCACAATTTCATTGGAATGTATTGTAGAGTAGGTTGTAGTGGGTTGTACACATTTCCAATGAGATTGCGCCACCTAAGGTTGTAAGGTTGTAAAGGTTGTAGGTGTAGCATTACCCTATTTTATTTGTCATTTTTTGAGTTGCGGCCTTTGGATATTAGTGCTTTAGATCCCAAACCCAGTTCCAAATCTTCATTCCAAACATTTTAGGTTAAGTGTTCGATGGTGGTTGTGAGTTTACTTATCTGAGAAAATGGAAACCATCAGATTTTGTGATCATAAAAAACTTGGCACTCTGAATTGCCCACATATAGTTTGTTGATAGAAGGACTGGAAGGATTATGAATTCATTGAATTGGTTGCCAATTTGATAGTTTTATGAATATTAATTTTTTCTGGCAACATTATATGAAATCTTAATGTTTGTGGGCTTCGAGATGGTTTAAAGATGAAAGTGAGCCTACACCTAGTTATTATGTGCAGAGCATTTAAGAAAGATATTTTAGGTGTCATTCTGGAGGTGGTGATACACTGTAACAGAGCTAGAAAAGGACTTGTAAGAGTGATCTCAAATACATGGGATTAAAGGTTTGTTTGAAGTTATGGGATGGACTTAAAGGGAGAGGAAAATAAAAGTATCATTAAACCACCAAGAATTAGTATAATTCATCTGCTCCTTAAAATCTTTATGTTGTACAATACAATTTCTTCTCTTTTAGCTTTAATCTGGTGTAAAGTGAGACTATTCCTTTTTTTCTTTTTCAATCATTTGTAAGGCTGACATGCGAATGTAGTGTATTAATTAAAAATGTAAGATTTTTTGAATTTCCCCAAATTATATGTACTATTTGAAATAAATCTCAGGAGTATTTAGAACTGCTACATGATTATTGCATTTTTCATGAAGTACAAATGCAACGTGGATTTTATTGAATGTATTATATGTTTACGCAGCTTAATAACTTGAGAGTTATGATGTTTGGGTTTCAATATTTATTTTATATTAGTTAGGAATAACTAAAGTAAATGCTTCTTTTTTTTATAGCCAGGTTTATTCTTTTTCCTTTTTTTGTTCTTCTTACAAGTGAATTGAATTTAGAGTAATGCTTCATTACTACCAATTTCACTATCATTCTCTTCACTACCTTGGTGGCACACTTCTATTGGAGAGTTCTCCCACCTACTCTCTCTTCCCTCACTTATTGGAGTGTGCCACTTGAGGTAGTGAAGAGAAATGTAGTGAAATTGGTAGTAGATGTAGCATTACTCTTGACTTTAAGTTATTTTTACTGTTCATCCCCATGCTCTCAAACATGCTCTGGGAAACGGAGAACATGGGTTGTAGAGAGACTAGGGACCTTTAAAATTTATTGTTTCTGACCAATTTGGATGAAAAAAAACACCTCCATAGTTGTGTACAGTAGTCAAAATAATTTGACCACAAACATAATCTGTCTCATATTTACACATTAGTCCCTCATAAATCGCTGTTTGCATATTAGCTTTTGCAAAGTGTGTGTCAAACTCACTAGTAGTTAGTGGTGGCATTGGGGTTGGGTGGTCCGGGCCGGGCTGGCCCGGCGATTTTTTAATTTTTTTCCCCTCAAGTTAAAAATTAAAATATGAAAATATATAAAAAATTAAAAAAAAAATGTACAAGAACTAATCACGTAAAAGAAGTATTGTTTTTCGTAATTGTTGAAGTCTAGAAAGAATTACAAAGGTAAAATTTAAATTAAATAAATATTATAATAATACATATGAAGTTGCAAATTTTAAAATTACAAGCTAAGGGGATGATCATTATCTAGAGTTCGAGATAACCTAGAATTAGATTGAAGAGAGGACATTAAATTACTGTCGTGCACATCTACTTAATCTAAACGTAGGATCTCATCGTCCTAAATTTCTTAGTGATCGTTCGCGACATTGCAATAATCTTCAATTTTCAATCTTCATTGTTAGCTTTTGGTGGAAATTAGGTCTGCAATATTCAATCTTCATTCGTCACCACTTGTAGAGTCGTCTTGTAATTCTTGAGTCATGTCTTTCGCTGTCATCAAATCTTTACTGCACACGAGCATCTCCAAAGGCTTCGGCGTCAAGTGATTCTTTTTATTGCTCAATATCTTGCCACCAAGAGAGGAAAAAACACTTTCTGATGCGATGGTGGACAACGGGAGAGTTAATATATCTTTTGTAATATGAGAAAGAATAAGATAAGATGTTTCATTGTGTTTCCACCATTATAACACATTAATATTATGTTCAATCGAATGTTGTGCATTATACCAATGTAATTCGTTGGGTGCAATAGTCCTAGGTTTTTTTGGATCTTATCAGATTCAATACATCACTTGCTGCATTGGAAAATGCAAGACCCTTACCTCTGGCGCTGGAAGAAGATGATGAACTTGTGTTGTGTATGAGTTGTAGATGCAAAAGTTCTATCATAACTATCATATAAACTATTTATTACTGACTCAAATTTATCTATAAATGCATGCTGATCAAAGTTATCAATACCATCTCCAATATATGTATAGAATATTTTAATCAAATTCATTGTACCGTCTAATTTTTTCACACGATCCATTACACTAGCAACACAATACAAAAATAATTTCTTATTGAACTTGAATCACAAGCATTCTTCCCATTCCATTCCTGTAGGTGAAGCATTTTATGGAACATATTCCATTGTTGTTACCATTCCACCCCTGCCGCACCTTTCATTGATGTTATGATCAGAATTCCTCGGTTGCTTGAATATAGCTGGGGAACGGCTACATACTCAACTATGTAGTTTGACCTCCCACTTCGAGAGAGCTGAGCTTGATGGGTGGGAGTACCGACCACTTGACAATTCATTCTCGTGTAGCGGGACATGTCTCCCGAACGATCATCGTACGGTCGCTCATCTAATATCAAATGAATCCAAAGTTAGAGCGAGAACTGTGAACATCTAAGTCAAGTCATTGATGACCGCTAATTGCACTCTTGACGATCTGTTGTGTGCTAAGATGAACTTGTTAGATCTAGATGAGTAATTAGGATTAGAGTTTATATCTCAAAGCCGCTTAAGATATTATACCCTGCTTATCAGTAATTGGAATATCACATGGCACTACCTGTAGACCAGCATTTATATGAGATTAATCTGGGTTTAGGGTTTTGGGCTTCATGCCCACTCAACTCGTTCCAATAATCAATACATAACACGTGCAAAACACGTATTGCCCCATAGAACAATATACACAATATTATTTTATTATATTGAGAATATATATTTATACATCCAACAATCTCCTTCTATATTCTCATTATATTAAGCAAATCAATGTTATATTATTGGATCACAAAAATTCAAATAATCATTGAATCATAAAAGAATATAGATTATAGGCTAAATCAATTATAACTTGAATAGTTCAAATATGACTAAACCAAAATAATCAAATAGTTCTAAGACCATAACAAATGAATAGTTCACAAAGACTAAACCAACAAAACAAATATTATAGTCTCAAGTCAACCAAAATAATAAACTTCAAAATAAACGAAAAGTTTTAAGCTCAATCAAAGTAAAGAGTCTTAAACTCAAATAGAAGTTCCTTCAAGTAATTGATAAACTATTCTTGCGAGTTTTTTTTGTGTCTACCCCATATCGAGCAAATCATCATTCTCAAAATCAAAGTTGACTGATTCATTTCCATTCCCTTTGCCACCATCTGTTTCTAAACATAATAAATGGAAATCTCATGAGTCACTTTTCTTAGAGTTCAAATGAAATGTATAAAAGTATCTAGTTTAAACTAAAGAACTTAGTACAATTCAATATAGATTTGCAAAGGTACAACATAAGCACCACAATCAAGTATCTTTATCAAAATAAAGTACAAGAACTATATTGTGTTTCATATTGGAATGATAGAACTGTCAAATCAATTATGGTTAAATTTTGAATTATCAAGATTGGAATGAAACATAAATCCCATAAAAGAGATATATCATTAAAATTGGAATGATATAACAACAGTTCTAAACATCAGAAATACAACGATGATTTTTCATGCTTTCTTTTGGAATAAAAGATGATTCTAAGTAAGTTTTGAAATATATATATCATCATCAAATTTGGAATGAAGTTATATATCAACAATAAATACATAGAACTTTTATAATTATCTCAAGCATGTCAACTATCTAAAGATTGATGCTTAAAGTTTGAACTACTCTATGGCTCTAGCTTTGGATTCTAATTTATCAAAATAACTAGGTTGTTAAAACTTAACCTCAAGAGTTTTTAACCCCATTTTC
Organism: Hemerocallis citrina; assembly: GCA_017893485.1. Classification (NCBI taxonomy): domain Eukaryota; kingdom Viridiplantae; phylum Streptophyta; class Magnoliopsida; order Asparagales; family Asphodelaceae; genus Hemerocallis; species Hemerocallis citrina. The sequence goes on along the minus strand of CM030367.1, from coordinate 205,927,725 downwards.
CCCACAGTTTTGATAATTAGATCTCTACTCAGCCCTTTTGTAAAGGCATCAGCCATATTATTTTTTTGATCGTACATCAATAAGGGCGACAGTCCATTGTTTAATGAGATAGTTCAACTTAGCATGTCTAAGGCTTACAACACATCTCTTACCATTGTAAAGAGTGTTGTTAGCTACAATATTTGCAGCTTTGTTGTCACAGAACAGACTGAGAGTGGTTACTCTAAACCTTCTCAAAGGAATATCTAACAATAGGTCTTTCATCCATTCTGCTTCTTCACAAGCACAAGATAGCGCAAAGAGTTCTGACTCCATGGATAAAAAAGCAAAACCCGGTTGTCTTTTAGATTTTCATGACACAACTGCTCCTAGTGTAAACACATAGCCACTAGTGGACCTATTGTCACCATTTCCTGAGCACCACGATGCATCAGAGTATCCTTCTAGTACTGAAGGATAACAAGAGTAGCACAAAGCAAACTCTTGAGTACCGTTTAGGTATCCCATTAGCCTCTCAAGGGCATTCCAGTGAATTTGACTAGGATTGCTAGTGAACCTGCTAGGCATGTCTATCGCAAAGGTTATGTCAGTTCTAATACATGTCAAAGCATACATGAGACTTCCAATGAGTTTAGAGTAGTCTAACTGTTTCACTGTTGCACCGTTGTTGGGTGTCAACCTTTTGGTACTATCATAAGGTGTATCAAATCTTTTGCAATCACTGTATCCCCAGTCATGCAACACAATTTTAATATAGTGGACTTGGCTAAGAGTTATTCCTTCCCTTCTAAAACCCACTCTCATGCCCAACATGGTGTCCACAACACCTAGGTCTTTCATGTTGAATTGTTTGGATAGCATAGTTTTAACTTCTATAACAATAGGGTTGTCACTTCCAACAACTAGCAGGTCATCAACATATAAACAAATAATGACAATTTTATTCGATTCATCACGTTAATAAAGGCATTTGTCAGAATTACTAGATTCAAAACCTAAGCTCTTTGCGGCTAGGGTTTCGTCAGCCCCTCCCGCCTCCTCTTCAACCATTCCCCTCTTCCTCTATCTCCCAAATCTCAACCGTCCCTTTCCCTAATTGTTTCTCTCCTTTATCTTTACTTTTAACTACCGAAACCCATTCTTGAGGGTGTTTTCCATTCGTCGTGGTGATGGCCGTGACTCGCAATCCGCGAGGTGGGTTGGAGGGGTTGCCATCATCGATTGGGGTCCACTTCAGGCTCGGAGTGGGGCGAACGGAGGTCGGATTGGAGGGTTTTCCACTCGTCGATGTGGTTCAGGCTTCGGCAAGGTTGGCACATCAGGTAATGGTGATTCTCAACGTCTGTAGTTCTAGGCATCTTGGGAAAGGGAGGTAGCTCAACCTTCGGCAGCTTAGGCTTGGGAAGTTGGGGCGAACGGAGGTCGGATTGGAGGGTTTTCCACTCGTCGATGTGGTTCAGGCTTCGGCAAGGTTGGCACATCAGGTAATGGTGATTCTCAACGTCTGTAGTACTAGGCATCTTGGGAAAGGGAGGTAGCTCAACCTTCGGCAGCTCAGGCTTGGGAAGTTCGGGTAAGGTTGGAGTGTCAGGCTTGGTTAAGGTAGGCAACTCTGGAACCAGTGGCACCTTAGGCTAGTGCTTACTTGGATGAGCCGCATGTGCTCGACGGCATGGTGGGGTAGTGGGTTCTGTCGTGGAGGTATGCAGGGGAGAGAAGTAAGAGATTCGGGAGGGGGAAAGGAATTTTTGAATCTTGAAATTGTTTTTTTTGGAATTCAAAATTTAATTTGGGAGTGTGTCGTAGGGGGGAGGTTTGAATTTCAAATTGAGTTTTAAAATTTGACTTGAGGTTGAGGCGCCCCTAATATCCAAAATTCTCCCCTAATATCCAAATCACAACCGATTTACAATTAGCAGCGAAATGTACCATAGTTGGTGGGGCGACGGTAGTTCGGCAATTTTATAATTTGGGCTCTACTTTGTCCTATTCAGGTCAAAGTGATGGATGCCTAGGATCTCTCTCATGTTAGGAGGCTTGGAGGGGTTGGTGGCGTTTGTTGAGCAGTCATGGGAGATGACAACTTTCGTTGCAAGGTGGCAGTGAGAGTCAACGAGGGTCAAGCGAGGGAATGAGAACCAGGATTCAATCTGTTCATGGAGTTGTCAGATTGGTGAAGTGTTTGCGGTCTCTCATATGGTACTTGAAATTGATGTATGAGTCACTGCTGGGGGCAACAGAGGTGTTCGTGCGAGCGACGGAGCGGATAAACCGTGTACAAGCGAGGGACAGAGAGAGAATGAGCTCAAATTGGCACGAAAAATTGACTTTGACGAGGTCGGCCGATCAGTAGGATTAGATTTCATTGTATTTTTTGTTTGTTGGTTGGGGTGTATGAGTTCCAGGACCTTACCTGTTGGGATTTGAACTTCATAAGCCTTATTTTTGGTTGTATGTTTTGATAAAGTCTTTTTAATGAAATGCAGGGGGTATTCAACCCATCGTTTAACAATAAAAAAAAAATCTAAGCTCTTTATTGTTTTATAAAAATTTTCATGCCACAGTTTTGGTGCTTGTTTTAGTCCATACAAAGATTTTATTAATTTGCAAACTTTATATTTTGAACCTTTAAGTACAAAACCTTCAGGTTGATTCATATAGATTTCTTCATTGAGATCACCATTTAGGAAAGCAGTCTTAACATCCATTTGATGAATAAAAAAATTTTCCTTAGATGTTATGGCTAGAAGAATCTTTATTGTAGCAATATGGCATACAGGTGAATAAATATCAAAATAGTCCACCCCACTTTGTTGAGTATAACCTTTAGCTACTAAGCGTGCTTTATACTTAGCTACAGTTCCATCAGGATTAACTTTTTTCTTCAAAACTCACTTACTTCCTATAGTTTTAGCCCCTACTGGCAAATTAACTAATTCCCAAGTGTTGTTCTGCAATAAAGAATCCATTTCATCATCAATTGCTTCTTTCCAAAGCAAACCATCCATAGACCTTAGGGCTTCCTAAACACTAACAGGGTCAGCTGCTAGTGCATAGGTCACAAAATCATCACCATAGGTTCTAGGAGTTTTATTTCTTGTGGAGAGTCTTCTTAGTTCAACACTATGTGAAGGTTCAGTGTTAGTTGAAATGTATCTAGATTCATGTTGTGGATCATTCTCAGTGTCTGCATGTTCAGATAATCAGATGCCTTTATCTTTGATGAACATATCTTCAAAGAATTATCCATCTCTTGATTCTATTACTCTGTTAAGAGATAGATCTAAAAATCTGTCTACAACACTATCAACTGCATTACTCAAATACACACGTATTTGTCCGAGGTCCCACTTTAGGCCTTTTAGGGTCAGGTATTCTAACAAAAGCAATATAGTCCCAAGTTCTTATTTTATTAAAATTAGGTGTGTGTTTATGCCACAGTTCATACGGTGTAACAGGTAACTTAGAGTGTGGCAACATGTTCAAAATGTTATTAGCAGTCAATACAGCCTCACACCAAAAGTGTGAAGGTAACCCAACAGTTAACAACATAGAATTCAACATCTCTGTACGTGTTCGATTCTTTTTTTCGGCGATACCATTTAACTGTGGTGAGTAGGATGTTGTAGTTTCTGCTATGATTCCATGTGAGTTACAAAGTTCTCTGAATCCCAATGAGACATATTCGCCACCTCTATCTGATCTAAATCTTTTAATTTTCGCATCTAACTGATTTTCAGTACGGTCTTTAAATTCTTTGAATTTTTCTAGTGCTTCATTCTTAGTTTTTAACAAATAAATATGACAATATCTAGAGTAATCATCTATGAAGGTGATTAAGTACTTCCGACCTCCTTGTGTCATAAAACTTTTAAAATCACATATGTCAGAATGTACCAACTCAAGTAATTGTGTACTTCTAGAGACGGTATGGAAAAGTCTTCAAGTTATCTTTGTTTGAGCACACACTTCACATTTGTCACCTTTTATGGATGTGTCAATTGGCAAGTTAAAATTTTTAGCAACATTAAGAATCTAAACATAGTTCACATATCCCAGCCTATTATGCCATGTACGTGGACTACACAATTTGGAACTAACATTATTGATTACTTCATCTGCTAAACTAATTCTGTACATGCTATTAACTAAATAAGCACAGCCAAAATAGAAAGATTTTACCCACAAAATAGCTTTACCACTAATCATAATAACAACCATACCAGCATGATTTAGTAAGCTAATAGAGATCAAGTTTTTTGCTAAAGCAGATACATATTTAACATTTCGCAAAATTAAAGTTTTACCTGAGGAGAGACTGAGATTTGTTGTGCCAGTCTAAAGTACGTTCACTGATTCTCCATTTGCCATTGAAACGGACTCATCTGCAGCTTTCAAATAAGATAATAGGCCTTCATCATTGCAAGCATGGCAGGTAGCTCCCGAATCCAACAACCAACTAGCAGAGGTACTGGCCTTAACATCACCAATTACACAAAGAAAATTGGTGGGCTCAGTTTTATCCTCTAACAAGTTTACCTTTTCCATGTTGGGTTGTTCTACTTTGGGTAGCTACATTTAGAGGCGTGATGACCTCACTTTCTACAGTTGTAGCATTTTCCCTTCTTCTTAACAATTTTCTTCGTGACTTCTAACTTAGTTGGTTCACCTCTAGGATTAAACTTGTTCTTCTTAGCAGTGCGTTTAGTATTGGTTAATACATTAGCAGTTGAAATTTGTTTATTAACCAATTTTAAATTCATCATAGTTTTAGTCTCATCTTCAACTTTAATGCAACGTTTCAGATGTGCAAGTTTAATCTGTTTAGGAAACCTATACATCTCAGTCTTAAAAGATAGCCACGAAGCAGGTAACTTATAAATTATTGCACCAGCAAGAAACTCATCACACACAGTAATGTTTTCTGATTTTAGTTTCCCTATAAGATTCTCTAGATCTGTTACCTGAGGAAGGAATGCGTTTTCTTCTTTAAAACAAAATCCATGAATTTATCAACTACATGTGCTTTAGACACTTTTTTTTCCTTCTTAAATTCATCTAGTAAATTATCACCGATCAGTTGAGCTGTTTCATATTTCATATACACGTCTGCAAGGCGATGATATGCTATTTAATAAGAATTCTCTATACAAGTCCTCATCAGTTACCCACGTTGCGTTATCAACATCTTCAACACATTCATCATAGGTTGTTTGACATGTATAACAAATTTTCATGAATTTCATACCGTATTGGGCTTTCCTCTTCCAACTATTAAATTCAGTACTACTGAGTCCCTCTAATTTTGGAACTTCGTACGGACGATTATGTTTTTCCATCGCAAAGGAATAGACAATAAATTCCAAACAATAGAAGGTTCTTTCTGAATAATTACTGCTTATGTAATTTAGTAAAGAGATGGGTTTTTCTGTAAAACTGCTTAGTTGACAATGAAACAGGAAGGAGAAAATAACTTGAGTTTAGAATGGACCAAATCTGAAGAATTAGATGCACACAGCAGCGAATCCTGTAGTCTGTCCAAACACTAAACGTCAAATAAAGATCTAATCAAGAAGAAGAAGCCCAGATCTGCACTGCAGCAGATCCCAATCTTTGCCTTAAACACCAAACAGCAAGTCCCGTCCAATAGGAGGCTTCGCACACAGCGATCTGTACCTAGCCCGAACACCAAACACCAATATGACCCATTGAAAAATTAGATCTGGGTGATTTCGCTCCAGGGTCGCTCGCTACGGGATCCCCTTCGGCCTACAACGACACCGACGACGGTGGCGACAACGGCTCTAGTCGGAGACAGTGGCGGCGCCGGTTAACGGTAATGTGCTAATATCTTAAGATTGTTAGATCTAGATGAGTAATTAGAGTTAGGGTTTATATCTAAAAGCCGCTTAAGATATTATACCCTGCTTATCAGTAATTGGAATATCACAGTCCACTACCTCTAGACCAGCATTTATATGAGATTAATCTGGGTTTAGGGTGTTGGGCTTCATGCCCACTCAACCCGTTCCAATAATCAATACATAACACGTGCAAAGCACGTGTTGCCCCATAGAACAATATATACAATATTATTCTATTATATTGAGAATATATACTTATACATCCAACAGAACTCGCACTCACAATTCAACTTCACTTCTAACCGAAGCAACTTTATTTTGTAGCTGATGGAGACAATCCAAAGCACGGGACTGCACTGTATTGTTTGCTACTAGAAAGTCTTTGGGACCACTCTTCTTTCCTCCATTCAACCATCTCCTAACAATGCAAGGCAAGTGCCACTCCTACCGCTAAGCATAGAAAGTTCTCTCACGCGCGCAATAGACTACATAGGAATATGATGAAAATATTTTTAAAATTTTAATGTAAGCAGAATGAACAATTGCTCCAATCAAAGGGTCACCCGTCATTTATCGAAAAGTTTTCATCATAGTAACTATTGTAAGTAAAATTCCGAAAGAACTGGAAGAATAAGATTTTGAAAATTGCAAGGTTGCGGTTTGAAAAGATTCTAAAAATTTGCACAAATTGTAAAATTCCAATAATTGTCATTCATTTGAAAGTTTTACATATGTATTGCAATACCAAATTCATTTATAAGCTCTTTGTATTCAAGAGCAACAAGAAGTAGTTCGTAATAGAATTTCAATGGTGTCTAGCATCTTTAGAGAATTTTGCATAATTTATTCCCTTAAGATCACACATAATTGTTTGAATGCTTGAAGAGTATGCCTACTCAAAGTTATGAAATTCCCTCAATTTCTTAATACTATCACTTTCTAATACTATCAAACTCTCTAATACTATCGCTTTCTAATAGTAAATGTGGATTTGAAACAAAAGGGGTGAGAGATGTATTGGACCAACTATTGCTAAATTCTTGTCCACTATGGCTACGTGATCGTAGTGATGTCATTTGTGATTTGTGTATGAAACTTTGAAATTTTATATGGGAAGTTATATAACAAATTGCAACTTACAAGCTACAAATTAACAATTAAGTATTATTGAACTATAAATAATTAAAATTGATATAGTAACCGCCCTAGAAGAATAGCAAGAGAAAATTGAGAAGCTTCAATTGCTTTTTTTCTTCTAAAGTTTGCAAGAGTTGAGAACTTGAGATGATTTTTTGTTCACTTGAATCACTTCTTTTCTTCCTAGAATTGCAAGGGAGTTGAGAACTTGAGACTTTATTTAATTTAGAATGAATTGTAAGTTGTTGAATTTTTATTTTTTATTTTTTTTGAATGAATAAAGAGATTTGAGAGAATTGTTTGGAGATTTTTGAATGAAAAAATGGAATGAGAGAGGTGCTATTTATAAATTTTCTTGATTTTCGGGATTTCAATTTTGTCCCCCAAAGATAGCTGTGTATAGTCGTTTTGGGGGACAAAAACACAAGCACAAAACAACAACAACAAAAAATAATAACGCAATGGTCGGTCCAGCTTAACTGACCCAGACCGTTTCGGTCTGGGTCAGGCCAGGTTTTAAGGGTTTCGGGCCCAAAGTGGTCCGGTTCAAACCAGGCCATTTTTTGGCCGTTCTGTGAAAAGCCAGTTCACACCCGTCCTGGCCGGTTTTTGGCTCGAGACGGGTTGGTCCAAGCGGGATTGACATTGCAAATATGAAATTTGTAAGGAACTAATTTGTTAAAACTTTTCTTCTTTGACTGATGTATGAAAGCTGAATGTTGAAGAGAAATTCTCTTTTTTTTTTTGGACCAACAAGTGTGAAGAGAGTTGGGAATCTGAAGATTTGTGAATCTTCCAATTGCCCAGAAACCCTACAAAATTTTCTACAACCCTTATCCCTAGTCTTAGTAAAGTACCAATCCATGTTTCTTCTCTCTTTTCCCTAGATTTTTCACTGTTGAGGTGTTGTTTCAGAAGGAAAGCAGCAGCTGGTGCCGTGTTTCTACTTGATCATTTTATTAAATGCAATGGCCTTTAATTTAAGGCTGCAAAATGCATTTATTCATCCATTGTTGCTCACCTACTCTTGAGTTTTGTCTATTTTCTTTTAGCTAACAAAACCCTAGCAGTTAATAATGTTCTTAATTTGGCAATTCAAGTCATTCTCACCCTCTTATGTATACTTGAATGTTTTCTTTCTTAAGAATGCTGTGCATTTTGCTTAATTCAGATATATTGCAGAAAATTACTTCTTATATGGGGTTCTGCTGTTAGGAAAGAAAAAAACTATATAGGGTTCTGGCAAAAACATTCATTGGTTCTCAGAAGCCTATACAATGTATGTGATCCTACCAATCACAAATTATGATTGAAACTTGTGATTAGATACAATCAACAAGGAGTCTGAGTATAATGCTAAGAGTTGTAGGAGATAATTAGCTGTATTTTGTTTAGATGGGGAACTATACAAGATGAAAATAGAAATATGAACTTAATGTTTTTTTGAGTAAGCATATGAGCTATAATGTTATATACTATAAGAGTAAGCAGTTTGTACAAAAACTCTTGAATAGATGCTTGCCTAAATGGATGAAGGAAGAAACAAACTCATATCTTGCAAGAATTTGGACACGTACGGTCATGTTCAAATTGGTTTTGGCTTGTAATACTATTTTATCAGAGCCTTTATTAATAATTGGGATAGTTTTATAGGTAATGGTTTGTCAGGCCCTATGGTAGAGCGAGAGAGGCGACCGCCTCGCCCCACGATTTTCGCATTTGTAGGGACCCCAATTTTTTTTTAAAACTATATATTATGTATTTTGCACGTGCTTCTGATTACAGTTTGGACATTTTTTAGAGCCCCCATATTTTTTGGGACCTTTTTTTATTTTAAATTACAGTCGTTGATAGGCCGGCCTACACAATAAGAAATTAAAGGGGAAGTGGATCACGAATTATTAATGGATCTGAGTTATCCGACCTGATCACTTGAACCTGCTCCCCAAACCCGATCACCCGAATCTGAACTCAATCCTCAAATCAGGTAGCATGCTTCTCATATCTTCTCCCCCGATTTTCGCATTTGTAAGGGGCCCAAATTTTTTAAAAACTATATATTACGTATTTTGCGCGTGCTTCTGATTACAGTTTGGACATTTTTTTTAGAGCCCCCCATATCTTTTGGGACCTTTTTTTATTTTAAATTACAGTCATTACTAGGCCAGCCTACAGATTAAGAAATTAAAGGAGAAGTGGATCACGAATTATTAATGGATCTGAGTTATCCGACCTGATTACTTGAACCTCCTCCCCAAACCCGATCACCCGAATCCGAACTCAATCCTCAAATCAGGTAGCATGCTTCTCATATCATCTAAATCCACTAAACTGCATTCCCGATCTCCTCAGTCCGCCCGACCTCCATTTGAAACCCGTCTTCAACACCATCAACATCATTGGCAACCCCAACCACCAACCTGACCTTTTTAAACCCATCTCCAACCTCCATATAAATCCGAACCTGACTCCAAACTCCAAACATGAGCCTCTGCTTTGTAGTCGCAGTCACTGTTGTTGCTACTGTTGTCTTGTAGTTGTCGACACAGACCATCGAGAAGAACCTTCGGGACAAACTAATGGCTCTTTCTTTGCTCCAAAAAAAAAGTTGTAACAATTTTTCTTATTCTCATATTATATATGGCGGCCCCATTTCTGCAGTTTGCCTCCGGGCCGCATGAGCTTAGGTCGGACCCTAGTCACTATATGACTCAATATGATTGACCCCTTTCAATTTAGGGCAAAAGCCAAAATACCCCCCCCCCCCCCCCCCCCCCCCCCCCCCAACGTTTGGCCTAAGTACAATATGCCCATATAACGTTTGAAAAAATACACTAAACCCATTATTCCGTTAACTTAACTTATTCCGTTAAGTTAGAATTATTGAATTACCTTTCTACCCTTACCCTTTCATATCTCAATCTCATCTTTCTTCCTTTCTTCGTTCCTTTCTCCTTATTTCATTTTTCTCTATTAATAACGATTGATTCGACAACGATTTCTTCGGTCCACGAACGTTTTAGAAGAGTGGAATGCTACAGTAGTGTACATGTATTATTGAATGAACAAAGATTAAACAAGTTAATTTTCACATGAATATCTGTTTGTAAAAGGAACAGATGAACCATGCAAATTGTTTCATTGGTCATGTAATGATCCACGAACGTTTATGAAATTGCCTGTGGCAGTTTAAGAATTAGCAAGTCATATCACATGGAACTTCTTCATTTATCAAAAGTTCTTGGTAATCTTAGAGGCTTCGTTTTATAACAACTATAATTTTGAAACGAGGGAAAGGGTTGTTACTTTCAGATTGTCCTTTACAATTTGAATATCCACAGTATAAATGTTGGTCGCGACTTGAATTTGATTTTAAAAAAGTTTCTGACAATGTGTGGACCCTTCTTCCAAATTTCACATTATGATATCAATTTTGATGAATATAATGTCATTAAATAATTAGAAAAATATGTCAATCCAATTATGAATTTCGGATGTGATATGTTAAATTATTTAATTTGATATTTTATTTTGCCAAATTTTTTGTGATTAGTTTGAAATTTGTAAGAAGTTTTACTCAATCAAACAAGGGCTCTTCTTTTTATTAAATTAAATTTACTGCAGATGTTTTCTCTGTTGATATTTGAATTTTAAGGACTAAAGTTAAGATCTTGGTTTTCTAGTGTGCAATGGTTTCATAGAACTCTCTTAATGTACTTTGTCTCAAAGAAATCGTTGTCGAATAAATCGTTGTTAATAGAGAAAGATGAAATAAGGAAAAACGAATGAAGAAAGGAAGAAAGAAGAGATTGAGATATGAAAGGGTAAGGGTAGAAAGGTAATTCAATAATTCTAACTTAACGGAATAAGTTAAGTTAACGGAATAATGGGTTTAGTGTATTTTTTCAAACGTTATATAGGCATATTGTACTCAGGCCAAACGTTAGGGGGGTATTTTGGCTTTTGCCCTTCAATTTATCATTTTAAAGAAGAATAAATGCTACATCCACTATCAACTTCACTATATTTTTCTTCACTTCCTTAAGTGTCATACTTTCATAGGTGGGAGAAGAGATAGTAGGTAGAAGGACTCTCTAATAGGAGTGTGTCACCTAATATAGTGAAGAAATATAGTGAAGAAAATGATAGTAAACTTGATAGTGGATGAAGCATTATTCTTTAAAGAAAGAAGGAGTCTTCAATAGTTGTTTACCTATAAATGGAAGAGTAATGCTTTAGCAACTACCAATTTCACTATCATTTCCTTCACTACCTTAGGTGGCGCACTCCTATTGAAGAGTTCTCCCACCTACTCTATCATCCCCTACCTATTGGAGTGTGCCACCTAAGATAGTGAAGAGAAATGTAGTGAAATTGGTAGTGGCTCTACCATTACTCTGAATGGAATTCAGAGCAATAATGATTGTGTTAGCATTGTGAATAATATTTGTTCAAAATTTCAAAACAGTTAACCATACAGTTGGATTTTTTTTGGGTTTGGAGAAGCAATTAATAAGTTACCATATACTGGTTGTTCAAAATTTCAAACCAGTCATGTGAATAATATTTGGTCAAAATTTGTTCAAAATTTCAAACCAGTCAACCGTACAGTTGGATTTTTTTTGGGTTTGGAGAAGCAATTAATAAGTTATCTCCACTTCTATAATCCAGACATATTTGAAGTCGAGCTCCTGTTTGTTAAACTAATTTTTGATTAACGATAGGTGATTAGCACTTGTGCCGTACTAAATTTTCTTTTATAATATGTTTTTTTTTTCCTTTCGTGCATAGTAAATTGGTAACTGTCATCCGTTTCAAATGAGGACGATAAATAGATATGAAAAACATATATATAATATATCTCATTTATACAAATAGCACTCATTTATTTTATTTTTATTTTTTGTGGAAAAAACTAATTACTTGATGAATTTATGTTACCATCATAGTTGGTGAAATGCAGTTATGGCTAAGTCCCAACAGTCAGCTCCGTCACCAATGTAGGATTGACTTATGACGGGTCTTCATCAATGTTTTTCTTCAATTTTAATTATGTTGGTACAGTGATGAACTCACATCTTGATAATATTTTACTTTTTTAAAGATTTTATTCCTGGTATTTTATTTGATGAGAAAATGGACCTCATACTTAATATGAGGTGGTTTTTTATCTATATCTCTAATTTCTAATCTCTAATCTCTAATCTCTAAATATTATAATGGGAGAAGGTTTTAGTGTCATTTGTGAATCTATCAACGCGCGTGATGCACGTACATAACTAATATGAAGGAGGTTTCAGGTTCGAGTCCTCACTACGTCAAAGTTATTATTATTATTATTATTAAGACGTACCTCACACATGCAACTCCAACTCTCCCATTATACTGTTTATATTTAAAAAAAAAATATTAACTTATCGCCGTGCAACTCCAACTCTTCCTCAGTGAATGGCACCTGGACCGAAAACGAAGAGTGCATCAAAGAGCATCTCGATAACAAATTTAAAGATCTGTTGGGCCATAATTCTACGGGTAGATGCACGTTGGTTCCGGATATGTGGAGCTCCTCCAGAATAGATGGGAGCGAAGGTATCGAATCAAGATTCACAGAAGTAGAGGTTTTCGACGCTATCAGGAAGTTAGGGCAGGACAAGGCTCCAGGACCAGACGGTTTCCCGATCTTTTTCTTCAAAATTTATTGGCAAATTATCAAGGAGGACTTAATGAACATATTTCACGAACTTTACGATGGAGTAGCAGAGTTGTCTCGGATAAACTATGCAACTATTATTCTTGTGCCCAAGAAAAGTGTGGTTACCTCGGTTGAAGATCTCAGACCCATTAGCCTGATTAATGGATCCTTCAAAATTATCACAAAGGTGCTAGCATTGAGACTGTCTCCGCACCTACAAGACGTAATTGCCCCATCACAATGCGGTTTCATAAAGGGAAGGGACATTTTGGATAGCATAGCTTCGGCACAAGAAATCATTTTCAGAGGCAACAGAGCAAAAACAGACAGGTTCCTCATGAAGCTAGATTTCAAGAAGGCGTACGATACAGTAAAATGGGATAGTGTAGACGAAGCTCTCAACCTTAAGGGATTCAGTACTAAATGGAGGCTTTGGATGAAAATGTGCATTCAGGGAGGAAAATCATCCATCCAATTCAACAGATGTCAAGGGAAAGAAATAAGCTGCAAAAGAGGCCTACGACAGGGGGATCCACTGTCCTCCCTACTATTTGCCATCGTGGCGGACGGGCTGGCAGAAATGTTAAAAAGAGCTCAAGAACAGAACATCATCAGAGGGATCCATATAAAAGGAATACCACTACCGATGACGATCTTACAATATGCTGATGACACTCTACTGTTCGGCAGAGCTTCAACAGACGAAGTGGTAGCCATAAAAGCTGTACTATTATGTTTCCAGGGTTGGTCAGGACTGAAGATTAACTATAACAAGACTAGCATCATCCAAATTAGTGATCACATGTCTATGTCTTCCACAGAGATTTCGGATATTCTGGAGTGTAAAACGAGCGAGTTCCCAATAAAATACTGAGGTTCGCCTTTAAGGCCCGGAGCCCTGTTGAAGGAGGACTGGAGTTTTCTCATCGAAAAAATTGCTAAGAAATTGGCAAGCTGGCAGAGTCGCTTCCTCTCCCTAGGGGGAAGGATCATCCTACTCAATTCAGTTCTCAGCTCGGTCCCGCTGTATCTTATGTCCATTCACGAACTTTCAAAGTGGGTTGTCAACAAGATCGACAAGCTACGAAGAAGATTCTTATGGAAAGGAACGGACGAAGGGAACAAAGGTTTCCACTTAGTGAGATGGGGTAGAGTATGTAAGAGAAGGGAATATGGAGGGCTAGGTATTATGAATCTACACGACATGAATAAAGCGCTGCTATGCAAGTGGTGGTGGAAGATTTCAAATAGACAGAAGGGGTGGTGGAATTATTCGTTCGACCTATACCGTAAGAGGAGAAAATATAGGTTTGGAGGTAGAAGCGTGTGGTCCAAAGTCTCTTCCCTCTGGAAAGGTATCGCGAAACAAAGAGTGATTTTCCATACTAACACTAAATGTGACGTTGGTAACGGAAGAAGCACCAGGTTTTGGAAGGACAAATGGTGTGGTAATATCACTCTTCAAAACCAATTCCCACTAGCAGCGAAGGCTGTGGCAAACCTGGAACTAACAGTGGCAGATGTGCGAAAAAATGGCAAACTAACTTTTCTAGTCACCAATAACGACTCCACCGAGGCTACTGCCCAATTCGAAGATATGAACAGAAGGATCCGGGAGATAGGTAGCCAGTCAACTAACCTCGACAATGAGAGATGGTGGGATAGGGACGCCATAAAGGTTTTCTCGATTTCATCGATGTATAAATGGATCAACGATGGAGGATTGAGATGTAATGAGCAATCCGTGATATGCGGCGCTAAGGTGCCATTTAAAGTTAAAGTTTTCTGCTGGCTTACTAACAACGACGCGATACTGTCCAAAGTTAATCTCAGGAAAAGAAACATGCAAATCGACGTTAGGTGCGGGGTCTGCCTAGCTGAAGAAGAGAACGTTAATCACATTTTCTTCCAATGCCCTAAAGCGTGTCTAACTTGGGAGGTTGTCTGTAGGGGTTTTGGGTGTAACACGATTCCAAATTCTACCTCTGAAATTTAGGGTTCTTTTAGAGAGGCATATATTAGTATAGAGAATAAAAAAGCATGGGATATTACTATAGCAGCAACACTGTGGAACCTATGGCTAGAGCGAAATGATCTTATTTTCCGCAACGTCTCTTATAGATTTCAATTTTCAATGCATAAAATTTTTGGGCTGATCCATGTCTGGGCAGGGGCTGAAGAGGTGGCAAAGAAGATGAGGACCAATGCAGAGGCATAGACAGCGAAGTTAGAGGGCACAGGGGCGTGCGATCAGGAAGCGCATGATATTGGCATCTAGGCACTGCTTGTTTTCTTTTGTAGCAGCTATTCCGATTCTGGAGTAGCATGTTTTAGTTTGATGTTGCTTTAGTAGTAGTTGCTTTTGTATCAGAGGTTTTCATCCTCTGTATCTTAGATTGGTAGATTGTTCTCTATGTATGTTTGCTTTATGTTGTTTTGGCAGTCCTGTAATACTTGTTTCCTTAATGATCATTAATGAAACGATGACTCCGGTCATCTTTTATCAAAAACTCCAACTCTTCCATTATACTTTTTATACTTAAAAAAAATTATTTAGACATACATCGCACGTGTTAAATACTAGTAATATTATAATGGGAGAAGGTCTTAGGGTAATTTGTAAATCTATCAATGCGGTGCATTGCACGTGTAACTAATATGAAGGAGGTCTCAGCATATTTTTCACTTAATTTTTTTTAATATATTAAATGTACATCACATGTGAATTATTATCTATCTATCCATCTATCTATAATATAATATATGATCTCTAATCTTATAATGGGAGAAGGCCTTAGTGTCATTTGTCATTTTGTCATTTTACCAACATGTGCAACGCACGTACATAACTAATATAAAGGAGGTTTCCGATTCAAATCCTCCATACGTCGAGTTTTTATTTTTATTTTTTGAAATCATTAAAACGTGCATCGCACGTGTAAATTACTAGTAACTATTATAATGGAAGAGTTGAAGTTGTAAATCTACCTACTTAAGTGCAACTCAAACTCTCCCATTATAGTCTTCACATTACTTTTAAAAATATATAATCCTATTTATTAAGACATGTATCGCTGTGTAAATCAAATTTTTTACTTTAAATTTTTAAAATAATTAATACGTGCCTCGCATGTGTATATTACTAGTATATAGTAGTTGTAGACATAAGATGAGATCTACAATGGACCGATCGGGTCTTACATGTCATATTTAAAAATTTAAAATTATGATATTCACATTCAGATTACTGATCACATTCTTAATTATGCATGATATATATTAGTTCCCTTCGTACTCTTCAAATTAAGCATTACTAATTGATGATATATCTCTCATTGTTAATGTTGTCATCAATTCTCTACGTGTTCTTAGATAAGTGTAGTTTGTTTGGGTCAACCATATAGTCCTACAGATGTTCTTTAGGAGAGAGAGATCAAAATAGAATACAAAAGATAAAAATCTATATATGGTACACAGATTATATTTATGCTCGAATTAGAATTGGGTTTAAGAGCAATCGTGGCTTTGGTAATCTATTAATATGAACCCAATTAAGTCAAGCACGAGTAGTACTCGACCATGTTCCATGTACGTAGTTGGTAATCGACTCTTCCTTGTTGTAGTCGATGACATTTATGTGGGCGAAGTTTAGGGCTGATTCATCGGTGAAGACAAGTTTCGGTGGAGACTGATTCTAAGAGATGAATGCTCTAGGTGTGAACTGGGATTGCTTCATACAAACTCTCGTCAATTTATATAGTTGGAAATTTCAGGATTTTAATCAAGCTTTGATATATATATATATATATATATATATATATATATATATATATATATATATATATATATATATATATATATATATATATATGTGGGTAAAAGAGATATGAGCAACTTGCTCATTTAGTAAATGAGCAATTGATTATGTGGCATGCATGTGATACATTGGATAACTAATCCTTTTAAGGCTTTTCCAATTACATGTATGCCACATCATCAATTGCTTATTTACTTGATGAGCAAGTTACTCATACCCCTTTTTCCCTATATATATATATATATTACACATGAGTATATATATATATTACACATGAGTGTTATCCGACATTGGGGTTAATTATAATAACGGGATCTTCTGAAGTATCTTTTCACCTTTTGATTACTTGGTTTAATACCAACAGGCAATGTCTTGATTGGTATTGGGTGGGGTAGGTATTGAGTGGCGGTGGTTCGAGCCAAGACTTTTCCATAAAAAAGATTACTCGGTTTAATCTTCTTCTTTTTGTTGGTAGAATTTTGATTTTATGCATAGGTTTATAAATTGCTATTTGGTAAAATCGCACGATGTTAAATTTCTGAATGTTTTTTTTTTTTTTTTTGTTGGATAAAAGGTGACTCATGTCATTGCTTCATTAATGATAAATAATGAAACATAGAAATACCAAAATACATCCACCTAAAGGAGGTGACCACTCCCCCTTTCATCCTCCTACATCTCTACTAACAACGAAACACAAAATAGCCAGTCTATTACATTCATTACATAAAAGCATACAGTAAAGATCTCCACGTTGACCTTCATCTTCTTCTTTTCCCCAGCGAAACCTGCCCAATCATGGATAAAAAGAAAAATTTTATGCATTGAAATTGTGAATGAACATGAATGATTACGAAAGCACAAGTCATTCCGTTCTAACCATAGGTTCCATACTGTTGCTGCTACCGAAATATCCCAAACCTGTCTATTCTCTTTCCTAATTAGGTTATTCCGTATTCTACCCCACACATCTCTAGGCTCCTTAGGACTCTCATTGCATCCAAACCCCCTACAGATAACCTCCCAAGTAATTCTCGCCTTATGACACATGAAAAAAATGTGCTCCACGTTCTCATCTGGCTGTGTAATTGACGTCTATTGGCATATTTCTTTTCTTTAGGTTAAATTTCTGAGTGTTACCAGCGTCACATAGTCATATGTAATTAGGTTGAAATTTAAAAGGTGGGACCACGTGAGAGTTAAAACGGTCTTTTATTTTAACATTAAAGATAGAAAATAATCCTATCATCTTCAACCTCTAGAAGTATCTGTCTTTTTTTTTTTTGATTGTATTTTAGAAGTATCTGTCAAACCCGCTAAAGTGCCTCTGTCACTTCTTAATTATGTTCCTCAAACTAGTCAATTTTCTTACATTAAACAGTCGAATAATATCGGGATGTATTCTTTTATTCACGTAATTTTCTATTTATTCGCGTACTGCCGAACAATTCGTGAATCCATAGGCTCTTGCGTTTTTTTTATATCGTTAAACGGTGGGTTGATACCCAGCGTTTCATTAAAAATATTTTAACAAAACATACAACAAAAAATAAGACTTATGGAGTTCAGAACCCAACATGCTAGGTTATGAAACTCATACACCCCAACCAACAAACAAAAATACAACGAAAAGTAATCCTACTGATCGTCCGACCTCGTCCAAGTCAATTTCTTGTGCAAATTTGAGCTCATTCTCTCTCTCAATCCCTCGCTTGTATACCGTTTATCCGCTCCGTCGCTTGCACGGACATCTCTGTCGCCCCCATCAGTGACTCATATGTCAACTTCAAGCACCATATAAGAGACCGCATGCACTCTACCAATCTGACAACTCTCTGTATAGATTCAGTTCTGGTTCTCATCCCCTCGCTTGACCCTCGGTGACTCTCACTGGCACCTCGCAACGGAGGCTGTTCTCTTTCCTGACTGCTCAACAAATGCCACCACCCCCTCCAAGGCCTTTGACATGAGTGAGACCTTAGTCCCCCTTACTTAGACCTGAATAGGACAAAGTAGAGCCCAAACTATAAAATTGTCGGACTACCGTCGCCCCACCAACTAGGATGCATTTTCTTACTAATTGTAAGTTGGTTTTAATTTGGATATTAGGGAAAAGAAAATTTGGATATTAGGGAAGCAATATTGGAGGAGGAGCCCCCCCCCCCCCCCCCCCCCCCCCCCCTGGTTTCGGACTGGGAGGGAGAGAAGAGGGGAAGGGAAGGGTTTTGGCCGGGCGGGAGAAAGGGAGGACAGTGGTCGGCGGAGGGTGGGGAGGGGGGCTATCGAGGGTGAAGGAAGAGAGGTTGAGGAGGGGGAGGAGCAGGGTGGGCGGGAGGAGGTGGAGGGCTACCGGAGGGGAGGAGGAGAAGGTGGCTGGAGGAGGGAGGAGATAGAAGAGAGCGGGGGACTTGGAGATCGACCAAAAATTGCCTTCCGGATTTTCGGGAGAGATCGGGAGAGGTTTCTTTTTTGAAAGTGTCAAGTTAAGTAAGCCTCCAGATCTTGTTCTATTCACAAATTTGACGATTAACTGGCGAACATTGTTACCATGCATGCAATGAAAATTTTGCCGTGCTGACCCACTTTTGGAAAATATTTGGCACTCTGTCCTACTTTCAAAAACAATTAGCGATCTGCCCTAGTTTAGGACACGTCAGCATAAACCGTTAATGGAAATAACGGCACAGGTTATTTACGTGCCGTTATTTCCAATAACGGCATCTATTTTACATTTTTTTCCATGCCGTTATTTGGAATAAACATCAGTGTATTTATCTTACAAGTGTGAATCTTCTAACTTTAAAAAATTCTAAGTGTGAAAAAAATTTATAAATAATGCCGTTATTCTGAATAATTGCATTCGAATGACTGATACCGTTATTAGAGATAATGGCATCAGTTATATATAAATGAAGTTAATTTTTTTTTAAAAAAAATTATATCAAATAACGGCATCAGTTATAAAAAATTTCTATAAAAAAAAACTGTGATTGCTACTCAAAGAGAGAGAGAGGGTGTGTGAGTTGGTGTGGGTGTAATGTAGCCGTAGAGAGAGTGAGTGGGTTGGGTTATTACACAGACTAGCTAGAGGAACAAATTAAAACTTAACTGGACCCACACCCACTCACTGTCTCTCTCTCTTTAAGTAGCAATCAAAGTTATTTTTTTTAAGAAATTTTTTATAACTGATGCCGTTATTTGGAATAACGGCATCGGTTATAAATTTTTTTTACAAAAAGTTAATTTATTATTTATTCTCTCGTTTCCAAACAACGGCAAGAGTTCATTTATATATAACTGATGTCGTTATCTCCAATAACGGCATCAGTCATTCGAATGCTGTTATTGTGGATAACGATATTATTTATAAGTTTTTTTCACGCTTAGAATTTTTTTAAGTTAGAAGATTCACACTTATAAGAGAAATATGTTGATGCCGTTATTCCAAATAACGGCATGGAAAAAAAATGTAAAATAGATGCCGTTATTGGAAATAACGGCATGTAAATAACCTATGCCATTATTTTCAATAACGGATTATGCTGACGTGTTCTAAACAGGGGCAAATCGCTAATTATTTTCAGAACTTGGGCAGAGCGCCAAATATTTTCAAAAATTAAGGCAGTACGGCAAAATTTTCGCATGCAATATACTTGAGAGGTATGCATACTTTGACTAAACTGGATCCATAACATTATCATTATTAAGCCAAGATATTTATACCTTGAAGCTTATTATTTCTTATTGTAATTATTGTATTTATATAAAGATGAAAATTATATTGGAACTCACAGAGAATGAAACTAATTTATTTCAAATTATGGACATGTTTATGTTTGCTTCCGAATTATTTGTACAAAATATCATTTTATACAAGGCGTTTTCTACAAATTTACCCAATAGATGTCACCTACTAATAAGTAGGGGGGGGTTTGGAGGACTGCAGCTTGCCAAACTCCAAAAAAAAAAAAAAAAAAAAAAAAAATACATTTTTGTGTGACATCAAATAGAAAAAAAACAAATGACCTCGTCTTGCTTGGTGTAGGATTAGTAAGACCAACCAGGGCAAATTACAGGTAACCAAACCCTGATTTATATGCAAATCTGTCCCATTTAGGTAATAAACAACAATTGTCTTCACTGCATGTAGTCATGCAACAAACATTTCGTACCTCTAAAATATCTAACAAGGTTAACTTAATCATACCCTTAACTATAGTCATATATAGCTATGGGGGCTGTTAGTTTAGTTGAAGCTTCCATGGCTACAGTTGCAGGAAAACTACTCCTTGAATTTTAGATGACTGCAGTTGCAACTCTTAGGCCCTGTTTGGTTGAGATGGTGGAGAATTAATGTTGTTTCACTGTAGTCATGCAACAAACATTTTGCACATAACACTCTAAAATATCTAACAAGGTTAACTTAATCCTACGTACCCTTAACTATAGTTATAGCTATGGAGACTGTTAGTTTAGTTGCAGCTTACATGACGCTACCGTTGCAGGAAAACTACTCCTTGAATTTCAGATGACTGCAGTTGCAACTCTTAGGCCCCTGTTTGGTTGTAATGGTGGAGAAATTAATGTTGTTTCCCTCTTTGTATTTTTTTTTTTTTTTTTTGAATATAGTAATTTTCACGTGCGATGTATGTCTTAATAACTTTTTATTTTTTCAAAAGTAAAAATTCCGACGTAATCTAGCTTCGAACCTAAAATCTCTTTTATATTAGTTATGTAGACAATACACGTAAGATGATAGATTTACAAATGACAACTCCAACTCTCACATTATAATAAAAAAGAAAAAGACGAACCCCGATCTGGGAGGGGGGAAGACTCCCCCGTCCTCCTCCCCCCCCCCCCCCCCCCAGCTGAGGCGCGCTCGTTTGGTGCCTTCATTGATCTGGGTCGTTGTTGGTTGAGTAGTGCTGGAGTGGAGTCAACGGCGCAGCGAAGGGGTCGCCTCGACGAGGGCTGGGACGACGGTGGGAGCGGTGCCGCTCTAGAGGAGAAGGAGAAGCGAGAGAGGTGAGTTTGGTTGGGGTTTGTGCTTCGGCGACGGTATTGAAGGCTGTCAGGGAGGGGATTGGGAGGCTTGGAGGGTTTCGTTGGGGTTGGGCTCCATTGCTGATCGGAATGGCGCAGAGATGGGGGATAGCAGGTGGAGGAGGGCTTGCTTCGTCGTATATCCAGTTTGGGCTTGGATCGACGACGGCTGCAGATGGGCTTGGCTCGGTAGCGGACGCAGAGAGAGCTGCGCTGCCGGGGAGCTCATCGTGGTGAGCCCATGTGTGAATCATCGGAGCGTGACGACGGACGGAGTAGACGCTTAAGCCGGAGTGGAGATGAGGAGCCAGGACTGACTTTCTATTTTGAAATTTGAATTAGGGTTTCGAATTCCAAATTAATTAGATGGAGGAGGAGATTGGGTTGAAATTTTGAATTTCAAATTAGAGTTTTTGAAATGCAAAATCAGATTTGGGGAATTTCTACTTAGATTTTGAAATTCCTCAAGACTTTCAGGGGAAGGAGTGGTAGGAGGGTCAGTGGTGTTATTGTCGGGATAGAGCGCATCGAGGCTTGTTCTAGGGTTCGTCGAAGTGGCGCAATCGCATAGCTAGTCGGAGGTTATGCTTTAGCTTATTGAGTTCCCAAATAGACTTGGGGTTCGATAAGGTACGGAGTCGGGCCTGGTTGGACAAAGGGCGCAGAGAGCGTCGCTGTGTCAGGAGGCGCGTTTCGGTGATGTCAAGAGTGGCATCATTGGAGATACGGCGGAGCTAACGACGGGATGCGTACGATGAGAATTCTTGGAGGAGTGGAGGTAAACACGAAATCGACGATGGTGGAAGCGGAGAGACTGATTTTGAAATTCAAAATTTAAATTTCGAATTATGATTGTGATGCTCAAATTTGAATTTAGAGTTAGGGTTCGAAATTCAAATTTGAATTGGAGGAGTGGAGGAGGGGGAGATTCCTTGATTTTTGAATTTTAATATAGATTTTTAAAATTCAAATTACAGGCAAGGAGTGTGAGGAGAATATTGTTCTGGGGCAATTTGAAGTTCAAACTAGTTTGGTTGAAATTCAAATTACTTTTTGTGGAGTGCTCGGCGAGTTCAAGCGGCTCAGTTTCGGTTGAGAACAACGACTACTGTTGAGAGCTGGATTTGACGCAATCGAAAGATGGCGTCGCGGTGGGGTTGGATTGGCGGATACACGACACCAACGTCGTGGGAAGAGGAGTTAGTATGCCAGCAAGAGATGGTGGATGTGGTTATTGCCAATGTGGACGTTTGGGGGAATGTGGAGGGAGTTTCGGGGGTGGAGTGATTTCTAGAAGATTTTTTGAATCCAACATCAGACTTGTGGGGAATCATTATTACTATTGAGAGTGATAGGTGGGAGAACGAGGTAAAGCAGCGTCCGCAAGTTTAGCTAGGGAGGGACTAGTTAGGGATGTAGGCATAGCTTTGTAATTGTTCTCCACTGTTCCGTTTAGGAACAGATAGATGTAACATTTATGTACTACTTGCATCGTTAACTTTCGATTAATGAAGCGGTGACGAGGTCACCCTTTTTTTCTCAAAAAAACACTCACATTATAATAGTTATAGATAGATGTGTATTAACCTTGTTTTCCCTTCTTTTCCTTGCACAATTTCTCAGCTTCCTACTCCCAAGTGAGGCATGCAATTTGAGTACAAAGCTTAATTGTTGCAAATAAAGTTGTATTTATGCAGTAAGAAAAAAGGAAAAAAAATGTTCACTGCTTTCTCCCTTCCTGATCAACTTATGGTCGTCTAATTAATGACACAACATTTTTTTTCTTCTACTACATATTTCTGACATGATTATCAGTCACCTCCTTTTCCAAACCACGTATCATATTAATTATGCTAGCTA
Source organism: Hemerocallis citrina (assembly GCA_017893485.1). Lineage (NCBI taxonomy): Eukaryota > Viridiplantae > Streptophyta > Magnoliopsida > Asparagales > Asphodelaceae > Hemerocallis > Hemerocallis citrina. Next base: position 205,904,309 of record CM030367.1, on the reverse strand, counting down.
TTCCATATATCTCTTCTGATCTGCAACTTTGTTTTGAAGTACTTTATGATTTCTAACTTGTTCAAAGCAAATTCGCTACATCCATGCATGCGTTGGTTCAATGTATATGAGAAGAGTTTCGATCGAATCAAAGACCTGTTCCAAATTACAGTAATATTCTTATACTGAGAGCTCAAATAGTCTTAAATTAGTAACTAACCACTGTGCAATTTAAGGTAATAGACCCCATGTACGGAATTGTCCCAGACAAGAGAAATGCTATGGAGGGGTGGACCGACCTCTGTAGTAAAACCACAGACCTACCGGCCACTGTTACAAAACACATCATCCAAATTTACATATATAATAAGGTGTTCTTTGCAAAAATGATTCATTACCTCACTATACTCCCTTAATTCAAATATCAATATACAATCCTTTATCCACACCAAGCCCATAGTTGTACTATAAATAAGATTACCCACATTAGCAAAAGAAGCAGCAAAAAAAAAAATGGCCTCAAAACCAGGACCTTTCACTCAATGGCCATGGCAGAAGCTCGGCAGCTTCAAGGTAATATATGCATCATCGTTCTTGTTTTTCTTTCTAATTTCTTTTCTTTTATAATTCTTGTTCCTTAGATAAATACTTACAAGCTAGTGTTTTGGGGGTTTAAAAACCCATCTTTTTTTTTTCCTTTAATGATTATTTAGTATGCATTGTTGGCCCCCTGGGTTGCAAGGAGCATGTACAAGTTTGTGAAGGCTAAAAATGAAGGGGAGGAAATCGACATTTTCAACCTCCTAATTTTGCCAACTTTGTTATTGAGGCTTCTCCATTCCCAGCTTTGGATCACTTTCTCTAGGTACCATACTGCAAGAACCAAGCACAGGATTGTCAATAAGAGCCTGGATTATGAACAAGTTGACAGAGAAAGAAACTGGTAAGAGTCTAGAAAACTGTCCTTTTTTTTAAATTTTTTTATAAGTTCAAGGCATAAGCGTGAAAGTGCATGAAAAAGCATTTGCAGTACAGAGAAAGAATATAAACGTTTATATTACAATTTACAAGATTTATTGCTTGATTAACCAACGCTTGTCAGAGTCAAAAACTTGTTTGAGAGAAATTAAACTCTCCTTGTGTGATGGAAAAAATTAAATATTTTCTACCTTTTAGTTTAAAACCCATAATATTTTTTTATGCCGGCCCATTTAATTAGTTTCAAGTTTATTTGTGATTACCCTAATTTCTACAGATATAAATCTGTAAGCTTTTTATGCAAATAGTTACATGAAAGAAAAATACTAGAGTTACAGAAATTAATTAAGTTGGCAGGGTAATCAGGAAACCTATTTTGTGCCTTGCCCATTTTTTCTGCCCCTTTTTATCCCTAGTCCTCTTTGTGTGACGGAAAAAAAAAAAAAAAATTTTTTTTTACTCAAATTTTTTTTTTTATTACTTGTATTTAAGGATCCAGTCTTATTGTAGCCACTCAGTTTAAAATACATGCAGTATAATTGGTTATAATATATACCCTCATTTTGTAAATATAGATGTAGATTTCGGGATGTGGGTTGTTTAACCACAATTCTTATACAAAGTAGTCACTAAAAATTGAGATGTACATGGGTTGCAGGGATGACCAGTTAATATTGACAGCACTGCTGTTCTACATGTCTGATGAGGTGGTACCAGGGGCATCATACACACCATGGTGGGAGACCAAGGGGGTAATCATCACTGTGCTTCTTCATATGGGTCCTGTTGAGTTCATTTACTACTGGTTGCATAGAGCTCTGCATCACCATTTCCTCTATTCTAGATACCACTCTCACCACCATGCCTCCATTGTCACTGAGCCAATTACATGTAAGTCCTTTCCTCTCTGAATCTAATTGAGCTATAATATTCATATATAGGGTGATACCGAGTTTATGAAGCAAAAAAAATAAAAAAAGAAGAAGAAGAAGAAGAAGAAGAAGAAGAAGAAGAAGAAACAAATTGTAAATAGTAACCTATGAAAAAAAAAACACAATTAACACAAATAAACAGAATTTTCTGTTCTTTCTCTGGTGATCCTAAGAAGCAGAGATACATATTTATTGGATATAATACTACATCCAAAAAAATCCTAAAGTAGTACATAGGAATAGAAATTATTGTGTTGGAATTGTGTATTTGACATGAGTTTTCAAGGCTAACTAATTTCACTTGGTCTATATATTGCAAAACCAATGCTCTTTTTTTTTAAAATAATAATAACAATAATATATATATATATTTGCAGCTGTTATTCATCCATTTGCAGAAGAGGTGTCATACTTTTCTCTATTTGCAATTCCTCTCTTCACGGCAGCACTCTCTGGCACTGGTTCTATTGCTTCATATGTTGGCTACCTACTCTACATTGATTTCATGAACTATTTGGGACACTGCAACTTTGAGCTGGTACCCAAATGGCTTTTTGACATTTTCCCCCCTCTCAAATACCTTATGTACACCCCAACGTAAGCCCTCTCTTCTTTTTTACTTAAGTCATCATCTTCCATATATTTCTTGATAGTAAAGTAGAAGGTAGAACACATTCATGATAGTAAAGTAAAGGTAAAACAAGTTCATCCTAGGCATGCGTGACAAAGCAAGTTCATGGTAATAAAGTTAAAAAAAAAAAAAACAACTTATGGTAGCATAGTTTAATTTACCCTTTCGTTATTTGGCTAGTCTCCTTTCAAGATAGGATTGTTACTACTTTTTCCTTCAAAAGAAAAAGATAAACTTACTTATGAACCATACTATGAACATTTATCTCCTACACATCAACTATCTCAACCTTGAGAACTTATCCTTGTTTTCTAAATTCTTAGTTCCATTTACCTATTTGCTTATATGACACAAACAACTTGTGTAATTTTAATTTTCTTAAATTTGTGATGGATAGTTACCTAGGAATAAAAATAAAAATTTAAATGATTATAGGAAATGCTAGAAAATTTCCCTTATTGTTTAGATGATGCCAACAGATCAAAACATATTGGGATATTAAACACTGCAATATAATATCTTCATATCGACATCCCTATTGTACTACTATTAGCTAGATACACATATCTGACATGATTCTATCTATTACACTAGTTTATAATGTTTTCCTTATATATGTTCATGTGCTTGTTTCTCTTCCTCTATAGGTTCCATTCCCTTCACCACACCCAATTCCGCACAAACTACTCCTTGTTCATGCCATTCTACGACTACGTGTACAGCACAGTGGACAAGTCATCAGACCAACTGTATGAAAGCTGTCTGAATGGAAAGGAAGATACACTTGATGTAGTCCACCTGACCCACCTGACCACACCACAATCCATCTACCACATACGGCTGGGATTCGCCGCATTAGCATCAAGACCGTACGAGTCCAAGTGGTACATGTGGATCATGTTGCCTCTGACATGGCTGTCGATGCTGTTGGCGTGGATGTATGGAGCCACATTTACTGTGGAGAGGAACATAATGAAGAAACTAAGTATCGAGACATGGGCAATTCCTAGATATAGATTCCAAGTGAGTTTTCTTATGATTTTTTCAGTATCACCCAAAAAATCGTCTTAGTGTTTGATATACAATGTTGGAATAACTTGATTGCTTTATATATATAGCCTCGATGAAACGAAACGTCATGAGTTCTATCAAATACAATAAGAAATAAACCAATGTAACCTTACTGGCTTACTTCTTACCTGTTCTGTATGGATATTTTTGGAAATGCGGCATACATATAACTTAATATTTCAATTTAGGGGTCGTATTAAAATTAATAGCTTTTGTTTTGGAGGTGTCAAGAAATCTTATCTTTGTATAATTGGCTTATAGGTTTTTTTTTTTTGGTACATGTGCAGTATATGTCAAAATTTCAAAGAGGGGAGATCAACAAGATGATTGAGAAGGCTGTTGTTGAGGCAGAGGAGAAGGGGGCTAAGGTGATTAGTCTAGGTCTCCTCAATCAAGTAAGCACGACGCTATCTTTCTTGTACATTTATATGGTTCAATATCTAATATCAGCATCGGATTTTCCTGTCATCAATCAGTAATATGGGATAATTACTGAGCCTTGAGACCCTGCTAATTAATTGCACTGTTTTCAGACTCTAGGCCTTGTTTCCTTAATATATAAATTTAAAAAAAAACATTTACTAACAGTACTGAAATTACAGGGGGATGAACTGAATGGAACTGGTGGCCTCTACTACAAAAACAACCCGAGACTCAAGATAAAGATTGTGGATGGAACCAGCTTGGCTGCTGCAGTAGTTCTCAATAGTTTTCCCCGAGGGACTAAAAATGTTCTCCTCGTTGGAAAACTCAACAAAACGGCTTGTGTGCTTACATTGGCTTTGTGCCAAAAAGGAGTCAAGGTATATGAACATGTGCAACACACAAGTTATTCATTCCCTCAATGCCGATAAAAGATGGAGATCAAAAACACATACAAGGAGTACTGAGATGTTTGCACAATGCTTTGATCTTTATAGGTGATGGTGAACCGAACAGATACACACGAGATTCTAAAGCTAAAGCTGCCTCAAGAACTCGTGGATTATGTGGTGTTCTCCAACAATTACGCAAATGTGGTACATTACTTTTTCACTCAATTTGATATATTTTCTACTTATTCAAACTAAATAGGGTAAAAATAAAAATAATAATAATAATAATAAACCAAACATTTTTTAAAAAAATTAAAAAAACCCCTCACATTTTTTTTAGTCAAAAGCCCCCTACCATTTAAATAGGACATTTTTTTTAAAATTAAAAGATGACTCAGTTATCGCTTCATTAAAGAGATTTAACAAACCAGAAAAATAAAGTACATAGAATGCCCTTAGGCAGAAACATATCACATACTCCCCCGAACAAGTCTATAATCTAAACCGCCTACCGAGGCGTCAAAATAGTTACAAAGAACAAATCCTCCAAAAGCTCCCAAAAGCCGGTAAATAGGACAATTTTACCGGCTTCCTTTAAAAAAAAAAAAAACTAAACATTTTTAACAAAATTAAAAAACCCCTAACATTTGTTTTTGAATCAGCAACTATTAATAAAAGAGAAAAGGGTAAAGTTGTCCTATTTTAAACGGTGGGGGGTCTTTTGACTCAAAACAAAGGTTAGGGTGTTTTTTCTTTTTTCCAATAAAATAATTTGTGGGATAATTTAAGAAAGTTTCGTTAAAGAGAAAATAACAAAACCAGGCAAAAATACTGATATATATGAAGTTTAACAAATCCATTGCTAGAATTTTTCTTTTCACTTTAACAAATCCATTTCAAGTGCTTTTCTTTTCATTTTAGTTCTTTCTGTCAAATTCTTTGTGTAAGTCTGGATCAGAAAAATGTGTACGTAGTGCATGTGCGATAAATCTCTCAGTATAGAAATAACATGACGGAGAGTTTCAAATGCAGGTATGGCTAGTAGGAGATGGAGTGACAAATCTTGAACAGAGGAAAGCAGTAAAAGGGACACACTTCATTCCTTTCTCTCAGTTTCCTCCTAAAAAATTGCGCGAAGATTGTTTCTACCATACAACTCCAGCTTTGATGACCCCAAAGGCATATGAAAACATGCATACCTGCGAGGTGAACATTTGAAACCCTTATTCTCAATGTCAAGTAAGAGTGAAACTGTCAATAATTTTTTCGTCATATTTGACATTTCAATCTTATAACATCAGAGACTAGCTATGTCTACAGATTGTCTATTTAAACTTTGCAAGATCTATATTTAGCATGCCATTAAAGATCTTATCTAGTTCTATATGAAACTGGATTTGGGTTGGATTTAGATCGGGCTATCAGACCCCATTGCTACCTGCCTACGTCTCCAAAATTCGCATCAAGTTACTTTATCCAATTAATATTATTTTTCTTTTTGTTACCAAATTTAATATTTCATTTTATTTTTTTGTCAGAATTGGTTGCCGAGGAAGGTGATGAGTGCATGGAGGGTGGCAGGGATAGTGCATGCATTGGAAGGGTGGGAAGCAAGTGAGTGTGGTGACAAGGTGATGGACATCAAGAAAGTTTGGCATGCTACACTTGCTCATGGTTTCCTCCCATTAATTGAGCATGCACATTAATATGATATATGTATCATACAAACATTATATATAATTGGTTGTGAGCTTCATGCGGTTTGCTCCTTTCACTAGGTAGATAATTAGAGGAGAAGCTTTCATATTGTGGCAGGGCAAGATTTTTTATTTTGTGTAATTTGGTCTATCTTGAGTGCAAATTCATGAGGATGATATATGTAAGGGATTGAGTGAATGGAATATTTCTTTGCAAATCGAATGATTTTAGCATTTTCCTTTTTTTTCTTTAAACTATTAATTTAATTAATTGTATTTTCTATGATGGTTTGTAATTTTCTTAGATAACCACAAACCTACGCGACAAAAGATGAATAAAAAATGAAGTCTTCAGAGAGAGAGAAAGAGAGCCTTTCAAAATCTCCGATTTTGCCTCTCAAACATCAGCATAGCATACACTAAAGCTAGCTATCAAAATTGAAGGCTTCAGAGAGAGAGAGAGCCTTTCAAAATCCAAGCTATTCCCGTAGTCCTAGGCAACACACCAAAGTCAACTATCAGCCCGGTCCTGCTACATGGCCGCAGTGGGAGGAAGAGTTTTCCCCCCGACGCGGTCAAACTTCCGCCCGACAGGAACTCGTTGGGCTCGAAGTCCGTCGACAAGTTGGAAGAAATCCCTTTCTCCGAGGAGGACAGATCCAAATGGTTCCGAGTAAGCCAGTCTCTCACCCCAGACCTAAAACTGGCCGTTGTTGACTGCATCAAGTGGAATGTTGATCTCTTTGCCTGGACGCCCTCTGATATTCCAGGGTTGAGCGTCCACCCAGATTCAAAGCATGTCTAGCAGAGCACAGCAAGTTCACTCTCGAAAGGCAACAGACAACCAAAGAAGAAGTAAACAAGTTCCTCTCGGCTCGTTTTCTCCAGGAGGTCAGTTATCCCAAATGACCGGCCAACGTAGTGATGGTGAAGAAACCAAGCGGGAAGTGGAGGATCTACATAGACTTCATAGACCACAATAAGGCCTACCCCAAAGATCCATTCCCGCTTCCGAGCATCGACGTCGTGATAGATGCGACCTCTGGTCACGAGTTGCTGATCTTTATGGACGCATTTTCAGGCTATAACCAAATCAGAATATTCCCCCTAACATCCCCAAAACCGCCTTTGTGGCCGACCATGGCCTATACTGTTACCAGGTCATGCCCTTCGGGCTGAAGAATGCTGGTGCTACATACCAAAGGCTCGTCAATCGGGTTTTCAAGGAGCAAATAGGTCAGAACATGGAAGTCTATGTCGACGACATGCTCGTCAAAAGTTGCCGAGGGCAAGACTACGTCACCAATCTCTAGGAAGCCTTCGGGGTCCTAAGGTCCCACAACATAAGACTCAACCCCTCCAAATGCGCCATCGGCGTCACCTCAGAGAAATTTCTCGGATTCGTGGTCAGGTAGCGAAGCATTAAGGCGAATCCCGAGAAGATTTAGACCATACTAGACATGGCCCCTTCAAAAAATGTCAAAGAAGTCCAGAGGCTCACGGGTTGGTTGGCGGCCATTGTCGTCACTCCCATTCTTTAATAGTAATTTACTCCTAACTACTTGTATTTGCAACTGAAATCAATTATGAAACTACTATCGCAATGAGCGCAGTCGTGAGGAAACTAAATGACCCCTTCTCAACTAAGCAGTGGAACAAGGCATTCCCTTTAATGTATATCCATTTTATTTTTCTTTCTTTCTTTATTTTGTTAGCCAAGGCCATGTGGTGCTTTGAAGTGGAATGTGGAATATGTGGGGAAGTAGGAGAAACTCAAATGTGTGTACGTATGAATTTCTCGCGCTTTCCCCACTTTCCAGTGCAAAACCGACATGTCAAACAGGCCCTAATATAGGAAGGAAAGTTTCAGCTATCCAATTATTTATAAATTCCCATTAAGTGTTTATTTATAAATTCCCATTAAGTGGGTGTTTAGATCATTGCAAGTGCATATTGTTTGTGTTGAAAACAGATTTGGGGAAAATTAATTATTATTCTTATTTAGTTATTTCTCTAGTGTATACATCTATATATAAGAGTTACATTCTTGGAGAAGAAGAAAAAAGATTGAGAGAAGATTGGGGAGATGAGAGATTTGGAGGATCTGTCTCTTATAGATTAGGAAACAGAATATATAATTACTATATTTCAACACTCCCCCTCAAGTTGATGCATAGATATTGAACATGACAAACTTGTCAACAAATTTTAAGAAGAGCTGATCCGAAACTGCCTTGGTTAGGATATCTGCGAGCGGATCTTCTGACTTCACTTTTGATATCTCAATGACTTTCTCATTTATTTTTTCGTTGATGAAGAATCTATCCACCTCTACATGTTTCGTTCTATCATGCTGAACCGGGTTAGCAGCAATATCACACGTTGCTTGACTATCACAATATACTTTCATAGGTTCATTTGGACCATAGCCTAAATCCTGCAACAAGAGTTTCAGCCATAAGGCTTCTGCTATACTTAAAGCTACTCTGCGATACTCAGCCTCTGCATTATAGCGCGCAACAATATTTTGCTTCTTGCTCCTCCATGTAACTGAATTTCTTCCAACAAAGGTGAAGTATCCTGAAGTGGAGCGTCTATCAATTATAGATCCTGCCCAATCAACATCAGTATATGCCTCAACCTTCAAGTGACCATGTTTCGCAAATAAGACCCTTTTTCCTGGAGCAGACTTAATATATCTCATAATTCTCATCACCGTATCTATATGTTGTTCCCGATGCGCATGCATAAACTAACTTACAACACTTAAAGCATATGAGAAATCTGGCTGTGTATGTGCAAGATACATCAGCCGTCCAACCAATCTCTGATATCTTTTCTTATCACAAGGTACATGACCAGCTTTGTTGCACAGTTTCAGTCCTTCTTCTAACGGTGTACTAATCGGCTGAAAAGCGAACATTCTAGTTTCTTTTAATAAATCAAGAACATACTTTCTTTGAGACAAAAATATCCCCTTTCTTGAGCGAGAAACTTCATGTAACACCCCGAATTCCAAAACAGGCTGAATTCGAAGTTCCACAGGATCTTTACACTTCTCTTTGTACAATTTTACAAGAAATTTAAAAACTTTTGTTACATCAGAGTTTACATTTACATTACATATTTACAACGGAAGCAATTTACAACAATTTACATGAATAGAAATGTACAACACTTGAATCATTCTTTAATCAGCATGCATTCTTTAGTCTTGTTAATCACTTTACCCTGCATAGAAACTGTGGGCGCGTCAGTTGCTTACAACTGACGAAATATTATACACGGCTATCCTCTCTATGCCGAACAGTATAACGATTCTCAAATACGTAAACAAACCACAAACTTGATCACAAACAGAACTACAAGGGACTATCCTATTGATGTCGTGTTGTGCTGTGCACTTAGTCCTTAATGCAGTTATTTATATTAGATGACACTAATGCGCACTTGTTCGGATTCTATGCATTCCATACTACATAGGTCCGAGGCCAAGTCCTTAATCGTTCTTCATCTTGTAGGATTCAATTCCTCGTCATGACTTAAACTACTACTGTAACTACGATAAGTATCCTAGATGTTCTATGAGTTATGAGCTCATGTCCAGACAGCCTGGAAGGGAATCCCACGTCATGTCACGACGCATCGTGAAGAACCTATGGATAATTCAGCCTCCGTCATGGGACTTGACACCACCCGCAGTCACCAAACACCCCACGAGCGTCGCCTGTGGTACGGACTCCTGGAGACATATCCACGTTATGTCACGACGCATCGTGAAGACAGCCTGTGAATATTCTCACACCGTAGCTCTGAGGCCCTCATACTCGTGTTTTTTTCTTATTTTCATCACATCTTCACTATGTATCTAGTCCTTAGTTATTTGAATCATAAACAAAATCAATTCACTAGAGTTAACCCTTCCATTATACCGGTCTTAACCATTTATATAACATGACCCAATCTTGGTCTTTTCATTTCAAATTCAATTTCAACATATTTCTTTCCAATGCCGGTATGAGGCTTCGCTACACTCTATTTTTCAATTTCACTTCATAATCACAAAATTTAAGTCTTCAAACTCATAAGTTCTTTTTCACAATTATCATGATTTCCATTCTTTCTTATGAATCAAATCTCATACATAAAGTTCAATTGCAATTCATGCATTTCGTTTAAGCAAAATAAGCTTCACTAATTCCACGTAATTCCTTTTTCTCCCAAAATGAAAATCCATAATTAAACACGCTTCAAGTTCTTTTTATACAAAATTCTCTTTTAGAAGTTTAGTATAACTCTTCATAGATACAAATTCTCTTTTTTTTATACTTATGCAAATGTCGAATTTGCAGAGTTCTACTCAATTTTACTTCTCACACTATTTAATTTAAGTCACAATAGTGTACAAATATTTTTCATGAAGTCCATATATTCTTATAAAGATTATCAAATTTTTTTCCCGAATTTTTCAAAGTCAAAATCACTAAAAACGTTAAAAAAATCAAAAAGGGTTTAATAATGTCGAGCTCAGAAATCGAACCAGCAACCAAAGCCAAGCCCAGTGCTACAGTGCAACGCACTGTGGTGCATGCACTAACCAGAAGGGACAAGGCGCAACCACATCACAGAGAAGGCGCAAACTCTTATGAACACATTTCCCCTATTCGGATTTTCTCAAAAAATTTAAATCAAAAGTCTCTTGTTCGGTTTCGAACCCGAGACTCGAGACCCAAGACCAGACCCACGCTACAGTAAGCGCACCCAAACGCACCCATTAGCCAATAAGTCCAACTAACTAACCTGAGTAGGTTTAGGTTTTGAGGGTTTTGATCGGAATTTCGGTTTATTCAATTTTTATAAATAAAAAAAACTAATTTCAACTTTGTTTCTTCTCCAATTTCATTCAAAATTTTCAGAATATAATTTTTATCTATTTATAAAATATCAGTAACTAAAAACTTAATTTTTGGCATAAAAATGTGATTCTACTCTCTAAAAACGATTTTGTCTTATAATTTAAAATAAGCACATACAAAGTAGTTTCTTTTATAAGTTTGCATTCAAACTTCTCATATATCTCTCTTATTATTTTATTCTTATTAATTAATCATTTCAGTAACAAATCTCTCTTTTTCACATTATTAACAAGAGAATTAGCAAAAATAACACCTTTAGGCATGGTTATTGTTTCGACCAATTTAAACATACAATCCTGTCTCCTTAGCACAATTCATCAATTAAAGCAGGGTAGCATGGTCAATATTAAACTAACAATCATAATTTGCAATTAATTACCATTCTTTTCACACACAATCAATCATTTCAATTTTTCTCATTCTCATAACACATGGCTAAAATAGTTAAGTTTCTTTTCAATCTCATCAACCATACTCTAGCATGAAACCTAATTAGAAGTGTAAGAGAATCACCCACCTTTAATGGAGAGAAAATCAAATAAACTCCTAGAGATCTCCTACAACGAACAAGCGAAGCCTTCTCCTCCTAGATCAAGCCACCAAGTTGACTTCTCCTCCTATTGAGCAAGCAACCTGAGCCTCCCCTTCTTGTTCCCTGGTGTAGTCCGGCCTCCTCTCCTTGGTTGAAGCACACACACAAACACCCAATCTTATCAACTCACAAACTCCTCAATCTTTTGTCTCACTAAATTGCCTCTCTTTCTTTTCTTTCTATTCTTTTCTTTCAAAAATTTCAAGTGTGAGAATGAAGAGTGTAGGAAGGGGTATTTATACAAATTTTTAGGGTGAATGTAGGGCTAGTTTTAGATCAAATGGTTAGAGATCAAGGGTCTAGATGAACTAGGGAGTTATAGAAACTAGCCATGATGACCAACCAACTCTCCACCACTTCCATCTCTCCCACTCTCCATCCTACAATCCGGCCTATGGTGAAAGGTGTGCAATGCACACTCTAGTGCATGCACATGCCAAATAGTACCCCCCCCTTACAAGTTGTTCATGTGAATAAAAATTAATTGTTCATGAAAAGAGTCTACACTACAAGTTAGGCCATTTAAAAGATAATTAAGTTAAATGGGCTCACTAATGGGCCAATTTAACCATGGGATCTCCTAATAAAATTAATTAATTAATTAAGAGTGGGCTTAAAAAAGACAAATAGGCCTAGAATTTAATTAAGCTTTTAAAAAATAGTCTTTTGGAAAATAAAGAGAACAAACTACTTGTTCTTACAAAAAAATATTTTTATAGAATAATTTATACATATGAAATTATACGTGCAAAATACGTAAAATCACAAACTCTACATAAATAGAAATTTAGGGCGTTACACTTCAGTACCAAGGAAGTATCTCAAAGAGCCAAGATCTTTCATTTCGAACTCTTGTGATAAGTAGTTCTTTAATGCCTTCCTCTCCTCAGGATCATCACCAGTTACTATCATATCATCCACATAAATAATGAGAGCAGTAATTTTACATTCTTTCCTTTTTAGGAACAGAGTATGATCTGAATTACTCTGATAGTATTTGAATGTCCTCACTGATTTTGTAAATCTCCCAAACCAAGCTCTTGGCGTCTGCTTAAATCCATACAATGCTTTCTTCAAACGATATACTTTATTGCTGTGTTGGAATGGTCTGTTCGACCCTGGTGGAAGATCCATATAAACCTCTTCTCTCAATCCCCGATGCAAAAATGCATTCTTCACATCAAATTGCTCCAACGGCCAGTCAAGGTTTGTAGCAAGTGACAGTAGGACTCAAATAGTATTGAATTTTGCCACAGGTGCGAATGTATCTTCATAATCAGTTCCATATGTTTGAGTGTATCCTTTGGAAATCAGCCTTGCTTTGTATCGCTCTATTGAACCATCAGACTTATACTTCACCATATAAATCCATCTGCATCCTACTAGCTTCTTCCCTGCTGGCAGCTCGACTATCTCCCAAGTCTCATTCTTTTTCAATGACTTCATCTTCTCATCCATAGCTGCTTTCCATCTTGGATCAGTAAGGGCTTCCTGCACACTGTTAGGAATGGATACAGTAGATAATTGATTTACAAGTGACGATTCCGAAAAGCGATGAGTGGATACATAATTACTCATGAGATATTTGACCTTACTAGTGGGATCAAGTTCATAAGTGGGTTTTGGAATACCTCTATTAGTACGGTGCGGAATACATAATTACTCATGGGATATTTGAGATTACTAGTGGGATCAAGTTCATAAGTGGGTTTTGGAATACCTCTATTAGTACGGTGCGGAAGTTCTCTTCTAGGAGCTTCGGACAACAATGACGATTGGTTTTGGAGTTCTGACGGTTCACTCTCACTGAAATTCGGTACTGGTTGCAATTCTTCAATATGATCTTCTTCAAGAGGGCCTTTTTCCCTTGGTTGCACTTCTTCGCGAGGGTCTTTCTCCCTTACTAGGTCTTCATTCAAGTGTTCGTCATTATTTGTATCCAGTTGTTCGTTCTGACTGGTAATTACTTATCATACCCAAGAGTATGAACTTCACTAACCCCTTCATAATACCCAAGAGTCTGAACTTCACTTCGGTACTCCCCCTGAAGTTCAGTCGTAGAAGAAGAAAAATACATCTCATCTTTATGGAACACAAGATCCATAGTCACAAACATCCTTTGAGTTGGTGGGTGATAGCACCGAAACCCTTTCTTATCCTGTGCATATCCCACGAAAACACAGCAAAAAGTTCGAGGAGTTAACTTATTGCGTTCATGTTGATGAAGATGAACAATTGCAATACACCCAAACACACAAGATGGCAAGTTGACGACTTTTGGTGTATTCACAGCTTTAGTTAATGCTTGAAATGGTGTGAGAAAGTTTAGGATACTAGAGAGAACTCGGTTGATTAAGTATGCAGCAGAAGCAAGGGCTTCCCCCCAATAAATGAGTGGCATATTTCCATGGATAAGAGAAGCACAGACCACCTCGAGAAAGTGTCTATTTTTTTCTTTCTGCAATCTCATTCCGTTGAGGTGTATATAAGCATGTAGTCTGGTGAACAATGCCGTGTTCCACCAAATATTATTGCAGATTCGAACTCAGGTACTCTTCGTCATTATCACTCCTAAGAACTTGAATCTGTGATTTATACTGAATCATAACATGCTTGTGAAATTTTTGAAATAAGCCACTAACTTCACTTTTCGACTTCATCAAACAAATCCAGGTCATACGAGTACTGTCATCAATAAATATCACAAACCATTTGGCTCCTCCACATGTAGTGGTTTTGGATGGACCCCAAACATCAGAATGAATAATCATAAATGGAAGAGAGCTTTACTTGGACTTGGAGGAAAAGAGACACGGTGACTTTTTGCGAGTTCATACACATCACACCGAAAGGCAGAATATCCAACTTCAAAAATAAACTTGGAAATAATTTCTTCAAATAACCAAAAGAAGCATGACATAGACGTCGATGCCATAGCCAAATATCTTATTTCTTCTTTTCATATTCGGATTCTTCCACACTTAGAGCTTGAGTCAACTTACTTGAACTTTCAGATTCTAAATCCAGGTAATAGAGCTTCCCGTGTCTAACCCCATAACCAATCGTCTTGCGAGTCCGAATATCTTTAAACACACAATGTGAAGACCAAAAGACTACAATACAATGTAAGACAGTAGTTATTTGAACAATAGATAATAGGTTAAAATTCAAGGATGGCACAACTAGGACAGTATCTAAGGTTAGGTTGTTTGTGAGAAGTATGGTACCCTGGCCAGTAACAGTGGCAGGATCACCATTGGCAGTGGACACAATTGATTTGGTGGAAGGTTGAAAATTTTGAATATGTCTAGAATCAAAAGTCATATGGTCGGTAGCACCCGAATCAATTATCCATGCATTATTCATAACAGAGGTAGAAATATTAAATACCTTACCATCATTACCTGCAGCTGTAACTAATGTAGATGACACAGTGCCAGTGGATCGGTTGCAGTTCTTCTTCTGAGTATCTCTGCCATAATCACAATTCTCCGGATAGCTGATAATCTTATAACAAGGAGCTTTCGTGTGGCCGATCTTGCCATAATGAGTACACTTCCTTGACTCCATGGTGAAGAACAACAAATAGCAACACAACAAGCAGTACTAACAGTAACACAGCAAGCAGCACAGCAGCACACCAAACACACCAGCAAACAGCAAATAACAAGAGAGCACAACAGCAAATCAGTTCTAAATAAATTAGATCAAGAGAACCCAACAGCAAACAGGATCTGGATCTGATCTTCAACCTATGCCACCATTGATCGACGGCAGCAGCTTCGGGCGGGCGACGGTGACTGGAGGCGACGGACGACAGTTTCTGGAGGTGACGGGCGGCAGTGACTAGAGGAGATGTAGAAGAAGGATGACTTCGACGACGATCTGACTTCGATGATGACTTCGACGACTTCAATGGGCGATGGTGACCGAAGAACGACGACTTCGGCGACAATCGACAGATGTCGATGAGTTAGGGCTTCGGATCTGTTGACAAAAAAATTGGGCTTCGATTTCAGATCTGGAGCAAGATCTAACTTCGACGATGATCTGACTTCGACGACGAAGACGATGATGATGGGCTTCGAGGTTTCGATTTTCGGATGTTGAGGAAGACGATGGGAGCTCGGGGTTCGAGGAGGATCGGTTCGAGGTCTCGATGAAGATGATGGGAGTTTGGGGTTAGGGATTCAGGGATCGACGATGATCGGGGTCAGCGATGGGATCGACAACAGCGAGGATCAGATCGAGATCTTCTTCAGGTAGCCTAGGACAATTTAGGCTCTCATACCATGTTGAAAACAGATTTGGTGAAAAATAATTATTATTCTTATTTATTTATTTCTCTATTGTATACATCTTAAGAGTTACATTCTTGGAGAAGAATAAAAAATATTGAGAGAAGATTGGGGAGATAAGAGATTTGGAAAATCTGTCTCCTATAGATTAGGAAACAGAATATACAATTACTATATTTCAACAGTTCGAACGTGAGATTTAAACTATTCCCTCCTAAACTTTTTGACCAAGTATCCCCTACTTTTCAACATAACCTGTAGTTTAAATATTAAAATCATTTTCCTCCAAACATAAAGGGCAGTTGGCTAATTAAGTAAAAAAGTTTCGGAGGAAATTTTGGGATTTTCACTTGCAACTGCAATTGCTACTTGCACTTTAATGGAAAAAAAAATATGTTTCCACAAAATCCCATTCACTAGCAATTGCATGCTATCTTTATATGATATATCAATCAATATGCTTTCTCTTTGCTGAAAGATGCCAATGTTTTCTCAGTGAGAAAGTTCGGTTGTCTTCATATACATAAGCCTTTCTGTCTTTGTTTTTCAGCAAAGATTCTTGCCTCGGGGTATGACAAAAAATTGATCATATAAACATGGGAGTACTACTTTATATACTGTGCAGCTGGTTTTAAATCACTGACGCTATGGAACTATCAGGTATGTATCTAAACCAATTCATTCATGAATACGGGAAGAGCAAGTTATATTGTTCATTCTTTGCACTATATTTGCTGCTACTTAAGAAAATTCTCTCGTAGCCTACCTGATATTGGTTATTGTTTTCCGTAACTAATGGAAGACTGAAATCGTGCAGGTGGTGTTCTCACGAAGTATAGAAGGAATATCTTGATCCACACATTTAACAGTACTACTTGTAATTCAGGAAGTATAGAAGGAATATCTTGATCCACACATTTATCTGTAGCCTTTTTTGGTTGTGAACTTTGTTTGAGCTCTTGATGTTCTTCTTCGAGTTCTTTTGAGTTTAAAGTTCTTTTAGTTCGCAACAGAGAAGTAAAGGCTTTTTAGTTCATCAATAATTAGTTTTAGACTTTTGTGTTCAAATTCTTCTGATGAAAACATATCTATATTTGTATGTCCTCAATTGAAAGAGGGTAATTTCTTGATGTTAATTGTGTTATGTGGAAGTGGAATGTGTAATTAATCAAAGTTCTCTTAGGGAGAAAAAGAACAAATACAATTAATCAATGGGTATACCATTTAGTTACAAAAATTGTACCAGTGAACGGTCTCCTAAGTCTGTATGTGTTTATATTTTGATTCAATATCGCAACCCCAAAACATTTGAATCCCCAGTATCCAATATGAAAACAATTTCATCTGATTGAATCCCTATCCAATATTTATAACCTCAGTATAGCTCGCGGTATTAAATAGCCCTGGTGTTGTTTTCCTTGTTAGTTGACAAAGGACCGAATGATACCAACAATCCAACACAAGTTCCTTCAGAACAAAACAACAACAAAAAAAAGCAATCCAACAGGAACACAAGAATCTAACAGTCGTTACCTCAATCAAAGACCAACTACACCGCCGCTGACACCCCCAAAAAAAAACCAACTTGACAGAATTTAACGGTACCGATCACTAGCTTAACAATGTGCACTGAAGCGACAAACAGAGAAGCATACATATCATATAGGACCTGCCGTAGATAAACAACTATGAAAACAAACTCAGAAGGCTTGAAATTTTGAATCAACTTAACCACCATAAAGCCAAAGCCAACTACAATCACTGTATACAGTAGTTCTCAAAGTTCACCAAAAGTGACCACATGGTACAAATTAATGCTCCCAAATGGATCAAAAAATTGAAATAAAGAGAACCCCATCAGCTTCAACATTACATACACTGATTTCAACAAAAGCTCCAGGCCATTCATTACAACGTAATTAATTCATATTAAGAGCATGCACCCAAAAACTGTTCTCAATGGTTGAATGCAGCAACTGAACAAAAAACATGATAACATTGTGACTTCCTTGCCGAATAAAAATACCTCAAACATTGATGGAGTATAGTGTAGTTGTAGGCATAAGGCACAACTCAATTTCACTACCCCATAAAAAGCTTGAGGCGCAAGGCGTAATTTGAGGCGTAAGCCTTAATTAACCGAGGCTCATTATTACTTTTGGGGTTTTTTAAATTTATAAATAAGATTATATAAACAAGATAACATCTTAGCAACAAAATATATCATACAATGACCAAGATGACTGTGTAAGTTATTATTTCTGTAAAACTACAATGTGTTCCTCTCTTAATGTATAACTACAATGTGCTTCTTACCCCAAAGACGGAGTGATACAATGTGTCCCTCTGTAAAACTACAATAATATCATGTTAACCTTGAATTCATAGTTTCATATAGTAATAAGCATACAGTATTACAGTATAAAATTACAGTAATGAGCATACAATAAAATTACAATAGTATCAAATTAAATATTGCAGTAATGAGCATACAATATTACAGTATTACAGTATTAGTAAATGGTAAGGTATTTTAAAATATTACAACAATAACATAAAATTAGCCGACCATAAAATTTGGTCATGTTGCACACTGAAATATGATGCAATTTTTTGAATAATGCATGGTTTCATGATTATAGTAAATTATGGAATGAACTAGCTTCACAATTTTATTTCGAAATAACTTGTTAAAACATCATAAGTAAAGATAGACAAAAACCCAAGAAAGAAACCATAAAAGTTTAAAATCAGAAAAGAAAGATATCAGAATAGGAGTGGAGAGTCTGGGGATTGAGGAGTAAAAAGACCGCTGGCGCAGCCGATCTGCTTCCACTGTAGCTATTGATCTGTTGTGTGTTGTCGTGTCATCGCAGAGCTGTTTCGTTGTCGTCGCCGATGTTGAGAGGGAGAGAAGATTGATAATGATGAGTGCAAATTGAGAAGTTAGGGAGGTGGAGATTGGGGTTAAGAGTTTGAAATTGGGGATGAGAAAGAATTGGGAGAGTTACGGGATATGAGAAGGGTTGAAGATGGGTCGGA
This sequence comes from Hemerocallis citrina, assembly GCA_017893485.1. Classification (NCBI taxonomy): domain Eukaryota; kingdom Viridiplantae; phylum Streptophyta; class Magnoliopsida; order Asparagales; family Asphodelaceae; genus Hemerocallis; species Hemerocallis citrina. Next base: position 205,885,358 of record CM030367.1, on the reverse strand, counting down.
TTGTGAAGATGGATCAGATCGGGTCGGGTCTGTTATGTTCAGGTGCGCCTTTTGCTTGAGGTGCAAGCCTCGAGCCTTTGCTAAGGCGCGTCCAGGTGCAAGCCTGAGTGACGCTTCGAACAAAGGGAAGCCCTAACTGAGGCTTAAGGCTCAAACTGTTGTTAAGCCTAAGTCTTGAGCCTGAGACGAGCCTTCAACTACACTGATGGAGAAATGACATATACAAATCCTCAAGTATTGTCACCATCCCCTGTACAAACGAAAAAATACGCAAAGAAAAAACCAATTATGCCATTGTTGCTGCTGATCACAACTACAGCTATGCATGCCAAGTGCCAACTTCTCTACCCGAAACAGAATACTTCCTCCAGCATCTCCACAAATCAAACTCAATACTTCATCCAGTGTCTCCACAAATCTATACCGATCAGGAAACTACTCGTTATACTAAGAAGCAATTTGTACCTCACTTCAAAAGATCTACCGCAGATTGTGCTGCATCCGCTTACTTCACTGTCTTACACAAGAAGTCAGAAAAAATAATTCACTACTCTTACAAATATATGTTCGTGAAAAGCTCTAGCTGCAAATAAAATAACTTCGCTTTGACTTCATTAAAACATAAGAGAAACTACTGAGGTTTTTCTAACATCTTAATTCCTCAGCATGCGCCAACCCAAAAAACCTGAGATTAAACTACTCGCTGATTTTTATAACGTAAAATAAAAAGTTGCACAAGCATTTATACTAGAGCAATACCATTAAATTTGAACTTAACAAGATTACACACAAGCATTAAACAAGTCTACAAAATAAGCTACTCAAGCATTACAACTAGGGGCAAACTTTAGAGAACTGCAGTAAGATAAGAGCCAGAGCCACTGATGCACGCTTGAAAATACGAGACTTTAAACTAGCTGAAGCAATGAGCAAGTAAGATAAACAACTACTCAGGTGGGCTACTAATATTACTATTATGCAATTAGGCAATAGATGGTACTAACAACTCTATTCCTTCAAGCATTCCAACAGTTCGAAAAAGAAAAGAAAACCTGACTTCTCCAAATGAGTCTTTCCTCACAAAGAAATCTCGATGTGAATTGACGCCTCGCAATCCCCAATCACTGCTGCGGAACCTGCCTTGACTGCATGCCACCATATCCACCACCATAACCAGCAGGTCCACCGGGACCGCCACTGACTTCACCAGCTCCATAACCTTGTGAAGGGTCAGACCTCCAAGCATTAGAATATCCTGAACTCCCATTAGCATCACCATAACTACCATAACCAGACCCTGGCTCACCTCCACCACCAGCCTGGTTGTTAGCCGGAGCACCACCACCACGTCCACCAGCAGCACCATAACCACCCTGATTAGCATATGATCCTTCAGCCCCACCATACCCACCATAACTGCCATGACCCTGATTCCCATAGCCAGCAGCAGCAGCATTGGGTGACTGAGCAGTGGATGCAGCCACAGACCCAATGCCACCAGGATGAGCATTCCAATTGGGAGTGGACCTATAACCTGCATTTCCACCATAGCCTGACGATCCATACCCAGTAGGCACTTGGTTGTTCCAAGGACTCCTCGTACCACCAGGTGGGCCACCAGCATAACCACTTGTAGCATTAGGGTTCCCATAGGGACCCGAAGGCCCTCCATATCCTCCAACACCATAACCACCATAACCTAAACCATTGTTAGCTGCACCATAGGGATAGGAAGGTGCAGCGTAACCTGATGAGCCATAGGAAGGATAGCCACCAGCAGCTGTTTGCAGTTGCATATACTTATTCGCATCCATTCTCCCATCATATGAATTAGAGTTAGCACCAGAACCACCACCACCACCACCACCATAAGATTGATAAGATCCTCCACTAGAACGGCTGCTGCCACCGCCGCCACTACCAGAGTTAGGGTTCGCATCTTTCGGGAGGGCCCGCTTGACCTCCACCAATTTTCCATTCAACTCGTGGAATGTTTTGTGAAGCACACGATCAACTGCATCCTCTTCGTCGAAGGAGATGAATCCAAACCCACGAGGTCGCTGGGTGTTTTGGTCATACATCACAACTACATCTTGCACGTTGCCATAGTTCTCAAAATACACTTTGAACTCTGCTTCTGTTAAACTTGGGGGCAACCCTCCAACAAAAATCTTCTTTGTTCTAATGTTTCCAGCACCGCCACCACCACCTCCTCCACCCATTCTGCCAGAATTGGAATTTCCAGACCAGCCAGTAGTATGATGTTCCTCTCTTGAAAGAGCTCTTTTAGCTTCCACCTGAACAACCAAAATATATGCTTACATTATAGATATCTACAATTATAACACGGTAGATAACATTATAGAAATCAAATTTAGGAAGTACAATAATAGTTCATATGAAACTCACAAGAGTAGCTAACAGGATTATATAAACAAACAACAGACCACAAGTCCAATAAAAGATACTTGTTCTATAATGGTGAATAAAAGGTAAGAACATAATAAATTGTCTATAAATATATCTATTGGTTCAAGTGCTTACTGCTATAAAGAATCCTTGTGCTTATTTATAAGGTAAGAATAATTTTGAAGAAAAAAAAATATGTTTGATGACCTCAACAATATTTTAATTATTAGTAATAAACAATTTCCGGCATGTCTTACAGGTGAAGGAGAATCCATCCATATACATAAAAGGAAGTCGCCAAAAAGTAACACCAGAACTGACTTTCAAGTAACATATTAAAGGAGTGTTCGGTTCCTTGGACGTATAAGTGTGTTCAGTTCCTTGGAAGTATAAGTTGCATCGCAACTAAAAATTTAAACTCTCCCTCCAAAAACTGATTCAATTACCCAAATACCCTCAGCGCGAACGATGATTCCAATATACTCCATTAAACAGAGATTATGTTGAAATCATGGGATATTTCTGTAATTTTCAAAGTTATCAACTTTAACTACACACCATCGCAACGAGACCATAAGCCATTCACATAACTACCCATCTAACAAATAATAGACCGAATAAAATCTACAAAAACAACAGTACATATCACATCAAGTCATCAACTTCACACACTAAAATGTCGAACTCGCATCCTATGTTTAGAAATCGTGTCAGTTATAACAATTGGGACTAATATTTTTTTTATTAAAAAAACAAAGATTTCAAGAACCAAAATTTGCACTTCAACCCCTAGAAAAGGAGAAGAAATATACCGTACGGCCGTCGATGGTGTGCTTATCCTGAAGAACGCGATCAAGAACTCCCGGGTCGGCGAAGACGACGAAGCCGAAGCCACGTGGACGGCCGGTGGCCTTGTCCTTCATGATGGAGGTCTGGATGACGTCACCGTAGTTGGCGAAGTGGTCCTTGAGCTTCTCCTCCGTCGTCTCCCATGAGATTCCTCCTATGAACAGCTTCCCTTGATCCGAATCCATGATAATCAAGAAGCTGATAAAACCCTAGCTTTCTCTCTCTAGGGTTTTGTTTCTCTCTCTAGAAATAGAGGGAGAGGCCGCCTTTGGCCAAGAGAATCATCTTTTGGAGAGAAGGGGAGATGATTGGGGGTTTGGTTTTTTATTGGGATTGGACGGTCTGGATTTAGTTTGTTTTTTTTGGAGAGAAGGGGAGATAATGGAAGACCGAAAATGAGTGGATTGCGATCCTAGTACTATTCTGTGGTGTACTTACTTGTCAAAAATGAATTCCGTATGAATGAGAAATGTTGGTCCAAAGTTGGGTACTTGAAATGTACTGATGCTGTTTATTTCTGAGGCACGTGTGGAAGCACCAGGTGTGAGTTCGAACTCAATTTGTATTGAAGGAGATTGCCGCTCGTCTGCCGACCTTCGGTTGACCTTCTGGGGCCTACGATGAGCTCGGAAAGGCGTTGAAGGTTGGGCTCGGATCGGAAGGGTCGGATCCGAGGTCTTGTGTACCTGCAGACGGTCCTGAAACACCGGGGTTTGTCCCGGTGGCGGACCCTCCGACGCTCTAGTCAGTCTCTGTGAGAGAGTAGCAATAACTAGGTATATTTAAGTGGCAAAAGATTGATTACCTCCAAAAGGTGGGTGAGGGTCTAGTATTTATAGAAAATCCCAACCGGGTTTGGTTCCGCTTGGGGGCCGGGTTTGGATCCGAAAGCCCATGGGCCTGACGTGGCAGAAGGCCCAGGGGGTTTAGGGCGGTTGCTGTGATACCAGGAGTGGTATAGGGCTGACGTGGCGAAACCCTTGGCGGTATTTGGAGCTGACGTGGCCCATCGTGAGTCCTCTGTGCCTCTGGGGGAATCGGAGGGCCTAGGCTGCGCCAGGTCATCCCTCCGCCCCGCCAGAGAGGGGGGACGGCATGAGGGACTGCTCCGGATCGGACTCCGGGGGATACTGAGGCTCGTCAGTACGAGGAAGCCGGCACTGTGGGGGCAAACACGAGGTTCGGCGCCGACCCTGAAGGGGTCCGGAGCCGAACCAGGTCGGTATTCTTGCTTTTCTGAGTAGGAATTGTATTGGGCCTTGGATGGGCCTCAGGCCATTTTTACACTGTCACACAAGCCCCCCACTCCTGCAGGGGGTGCGGGAGCTAGCCGTGGAGGAGTGCTCATGGTTGTAGAAAATGGGATGGTGAGTGATTGGATCTTCGTGAGAAGAGTACCCTGGTGCCAGACCCGACCCCGAGCCGGTCGAGGGATTATGGGCCAACAAGGGGGGTGGCGAGCCGTTGGCCTTCCTGAGAAGACCACCCTGGTGCCAGACCTGACCTCGAGCTTGGCGAGGGATTACTGGAAGGCAAGGGCGATGGCGAGCCGTGAAGCCTTCCGGAGAAGACTCCCCTGGTGCCGGACCCAACCTCGAGCTGATCGAGGGATTATGGGCCAACAAGGGGGGTGGCGAGCCGTTGGCCTTCCTGAGAAGACCTCCCTGGTGCCAGACCTGACCTCGAGCTTGGCGAGGGATTACTGGAAGGCAAGGGCGATGGCGAGCCGTGAAGCCTTCCTGAGAAGACTCCCCTGGTGCCGGACCCGACCTCGAGCTGATAGAGGGATTTATGGGCCAACAAGGGGGGTGGCGAGCCGTTGGCCTTCCTGAGAAGGCCTCCCTGGTGCCAGACCTGACCTCGAGCTTGGCGAGGGATTACTGGAAGGCAAGGGCGATGGCGAGCCGTGAAGCCTTCCTGAGAAGACTCCCCTGGTACTGGACCCGACCTCGAGCTGATCGAGGGATTATGGGCCAACAAGGGGGGTGGCGAGCCGTTGGCCTTCCTGAGAAGACCTCCCTGGTGCCAGACCTGACCTCGAGCTTGGCGAGGGATTACTGGAAGGCAAGGGCGATGGCGAGCCGTGAAGCCTTCCTGAGAAGACTCCCCTGGTACTGGACCCGGCCTCGAGCTGATCGAGGGATTATGGACCAACAAGGGGGGTGGCGAGCCGTGGGCCTTCCTGAGAAGACCTCCCTGGTGCCAGACCTGACCTCGAGCTTGGCGAGGGATTACTGGAAGGCAAGGGCGATGGCGAGCCGTGAAGCCTTCCTGAGAAGACTGCCCTGGTGCTAGACCCGACCCCGAGCTGGCCGAGGGATTTCGGGCTAATCAAGGGGGATGGCGACCGGTTGGCGCCCCAGAGTGACTGAGCGGGGATATCCCACCATTCATGTGGTGTATTGAAGGCTCTCCGAGAATGGTGTGATGGTCCAATTTCCTAGGGGCATTTAATGGCGCCGCCTAATAAATGTAGATGGTGCGTGGTTTTCCGTTGATTGACCTTCCCTGCGCCTCAACGGTTAGTCCCTGGGGGAGGTTATAAATACCTCCCCCCTCCATTGTAGGTATGATCAAAACAGGGGTGGCCCATTGGCTCTCAGAGGTGTCTGCTTCGGCGGACGCCTGTCTTTGGCTAATATTTTCGACCCTAGCAGCGTCGGAGAGGTGGTTACTCTGCCGCCCTGATCTTCTCTTGGATCTGATGGACCTTGATATGGTGGCCAGGTCTACGGGAGATCAGGGCGAGAGGGGTGACGGCCGAAATCCGTGCTGTGGGAAGAGGAGCTTCGGTTTAGTGGTGGTTTTGCCGTCTGGATCCCTTTTCGGGTCAGACTGCCCTGTCATGGAGGTTTGGCCCGGGGGAGATCCAGACGAAAAGACGCACCCACCGTATACCGGCCTTGGGGCTGAAGGGCCTCGGATGGGGGGGCCACCTCCCGTCGGGGGTCGGTCAGTCCGTCTTGGTAGGGCTGTAGGCGATGGCGGTTTCTGTTCCACCCTCGAACAGTTCGGGGTTTCGGCTGCCGAGGCTGTAAGTCCCGGGCTGCTCGAGGGTGAGAGGGGAACTGGTCGGACGCTGGAGCCCGGGGCGTCTGTCATATGACGGTGCCTTAAACTTAAAAAAAATGTTTTCTCCGTCGTGTATCCCACCCGACCCGACCCCAGAGTTAGGCCGTCAGTCTGGCGTCTGATGACGTCCCCCGCACAGGTTTCGAGAACGCGGCGCGATTTTCCAGGCGGCAGTTGTGCGTCAATCAGTGAACAGTAATCGCGGAAGTCGAGGAGCCGTTCTTCCCTTATATAAGTATTCCCCCTTTTTTCCCTTTCGCCCACTACAATCTTGCTGCTTCTTTCTTCAAAAAATCTCCCACCCCTTCAGCGATTGCTCTTGCAGTTTGCCGTACTCGGTTCGCCTTTCCGAAGCGGTCCCAGGTTAGTTTGGTAAGTTTGTTTTATCTTTAGGCACAGATGGATAGGGCTCAGTCCGGTTCGTCGGCATCGTCGTCCAGGGGGGAAGTAAAGCCTGACTCTCCGTCGACGTCGTGGGAAGAGCCCGTGTTCGAGGAGGGATCGGTGCCCGTTGTGGGCCATACTGGCTTGGTTTCTTTGGAGGGCTCCGTAGGTGAGGGGGAAGCGATACACAAGTCGAGGGCGTCGCGTACTCGACGTCCCTTTGTGGTGGAGAGTAGTGGGTCGGAGGGAACCGGCGAGGGTTCGGACGGCATTCGCGTGCTGGAGCTGTCTTCCGATGAGGAGAGTGGCGAGGGCAATACAGTGAGGAGATCCACCGCTCAGGGTCGAGGACCGTCGGAGCGAGTTAAGAAGGAGAAGAGGGCCCCAGGAAAACCGGGGTCGAGGACCGGCGGTTCGAGCAAGGCGCCTGTTTTCCGTAATTTGATGACTGGCTCGCCCGTCCAGCCGAAGCATTTCCGTCAGTATCCCGACGATCTTTCTGACCAGGAGCTCTTCGGAGTGCAACCCTCTTCGCCGAGCCGGGGGAGGGTGATGATGGACGCGATCTCGACCGTTTTGGAGGGCGGGGATTTGGAGGTTCTGCAGCTGGCGTATCATATAGGGCCTGGTCACGAACTGCTGATGCCGAGCCCTACTCTGCGTCCCACCGATCCCTTATCAGCTTGGTACTGTGTCTTCCCGGTGGACGCTTTTATCTCTGGCCTGAGGTTGCCGGTCCACCCGTTCATTAGGGACGTGTTGAACTGGGCCTCCTTGGCGCCCATGCAGTACGGGCCGAACTCTTGGAAGCAGATCATCTGCTTTATGCTGATGTGCGAGGAGCAGCAAGTACCCCTGCGGTTGAACGTGTTCCGTGCAATGTTGATGGTCAATCCGTCGGCCGAGGGTGTATACTATATCTCTCCCCGGAGCGGGGGGAAGGTCGTTCGCCACCACCCCGATTCCATCAAGGGATGGAAGGAGAAGTATTTGGTGATCCGGAGTGAAGAGCCATGGGACATTCCTACTCGATGGAACCACTCCAAGCCGAGCCACCCACCGCCGAGGCAGGGGGATCTGTCGGCAGATGAATGGGGGTTTGTCGAGCGCCTCCGCCAGTCACCTAGCATTGATTGGACGGAGGTGACGGAGACCATTCTGGCGAGCGCTGGACTGAGCCCAGCTGTTATGCGTATGTAGTTGTTCCTTTCCTCTGGGTCCTTTCTTGCTTTCTTGCTCATTGCTCTTAATGGTTTTTTCTGCAGGTATGGATGAGGCATCGATCCAGGCAAGGCGGCTGGCCATGAAGAAGGAAAACGCCGAGAAGAAGAAGGCGGAGGCGGCGAAGAGGTCGAGGGAGCTGCCCCTTGTTATCTCGGAAGTTCAACTCGAGCCGAGGACCAAGAGGGGTCGCTCTGAGACGAGCAAGGGTGTGGCTTCTTCGAAGGGTCTGGGCCGAGCAGGGGCCTCTGTTCTCGACAAGGGGAAAGGTCCCTGGGTCGAGGCCGAGGAAGAGGATCCGGTGGTGGAGCTGTTGCGGCAGCGGTGGGCTCCTGACTGGTCGGTTCTGATGGGGGACCGCCTGACAGAGGAGGCCCAAGCCGTCGAAGTGGTGGAAAAGCTGGCGACCCCTTGCGATCGCAAGGCGATGGAGGGCGAGCCCGTAGAGGCGGCGTTCGCCCGCCTGGCACAGGCCACTGTGCAGGTAAGTCTGTCGACTCTGTCCCTCTTTGTTGATTTACGTGCCGAGGTCTCATCTTTGTCTGTCGTTGGTTGTAGGCCTGTATACAGGGGGCCAACATCAAGAACCTGTACGAGGCGTCCCTGGCTCAAGAGCGAGCTCGAGCGGAAAAGAGCGAGCTGGAGATGAAGGAGATGCGAATCGAACTCGAGGGTTCGCATAGGAGAGAGCAACAGCTGGAGCTCCAGCTCAAGGCCAAGGATGTGGAGTGGGAGAAGAAGATGGCCTCCCTGAAGACGAAGTTTACCAAGGAGGCGGAGGAGGTGTTGCGCAAGGGCCAGCAGATGGTGATCGCGGCCCAGGACAAGAGCTATGAGAGGGCCCTCAGCCACGTGAGGCACTTCTTCCCGGCCCTCGATCTGTCCAATTTTGAGTATGATATGGAGATCGAGGGGACGTCGAAGACTCCGGGTGAAGCAGGGCCCGCCGTCGACCCCTCGGCCGACGCTCCCGTGGATCCGTCCGTCGGCGCGGAGGTGGGTCTATGAGTTGTGTAATTTTCGTCTTTTTTTTTCTCTCCCTCGATTGTGTTTGCCTCCCGCGGACTGGCCACCGCATTTTTTGTAAGAAACATTTGGATTTATAGTGGCAAGAAAAGTTTTTTGACCGGCCGGTTGGTTTGACCTCGGACATTTCTGAATCTTCTTGAGAATGTGTGTTGAGTTGGTTGGTTATCTTGTAGGTCGCGGCTATCCTTCCTGAAGGAGACTCCCGTAGTTTCTATGTGGCACGACTCCGGAGTAAGGTTAAGGTCCTGGAAGCCGCGCTGGCTCGCCACCGAAGGGGGGCTCGGGACACTGATGAAGCTTGTAACTTTTATCGGAATAAGTTCGCCGTCTTGAGTGCGGAGGCGCGCCGATTGAGAAGAGTGATGTGGGATCGGGAGCTCGGCGGGACGGACATTAGACGAGCCGGGCTAAGTACCTTGGAGCCGAGGTCCTCCCCTGGGGGGCTACCTCGCGACGTCTTTGTGGAGGAGGAGACGGAGATGCCTCGTTACAAGGCGATGCTGGGAGCCTCGTTCTCTTCATCCTTGGGTCGACTGGCGGAGGGGGTTCCCTCTGCGTTGCTGTTGTTGCAGTGGGCGCGACCGGATGACGCCCAGAGTTCGGTGGCTGGACCGTCGATTGGGGCTGAGGCTAAGGAATATCACAGCGAGGGGGGGGGGCCCCTAGTTGCTTGGTCGAAGTACTCTTTGTCCCTCGTTGGGCCCGGGGGGGGCCCTGATCTACCTGATTTGAGAAGAGTGGAGCGGTCTTGTAACGGTCTTTGTTTTTTCTTTCGTTTTATTTTTTCTCTTTGGAACGAAGAATAAAGGGGTATGAAAGAGGAATCCTTTTCCCTCCTTGCTCCGGCCAGCGATGCGGTACGAAATGTCGGAGGCAAGGTCTGGCTCCATCGTTCCGCGAGGGATCGAAGTGGGGCCTTAGGAAGGACCTTCGGTCCGGACTCGTATTGAGATTATCGAGACATTTGGGGTTCGGATAAAAAGGCATATTTTTAGTATAAGGTAGGGAGGGCCGCTAAGGCAGCCCTTTACAAACGAGGGTTTACACCAAAAACAAAAGATTTACATATAGCCGGGCCATAGTCTACGCTCGTCCGGCGTCGAGGGGGAACACGCCTCCACCGACGGTGGTCATGTAGCATGATCGCGCTGCTTCTTGACTGCCTCGGACGATGCCGACTCCTTGAGGGGTGGGGAACTTGAGCTTCAGATGGTAAGCCGAAGGCACCGCCTGTAGGGAGCATAGTCCAGGCCGGCCAAGTATGGCGTTGTAGGCCGCCTTGACGTTGACCATCATGAAGTCCATGGATTCGGTCCTCTTGACAGGAGTCGACCCGGCGGTAACGTCGAGGGTAACAATCCCTTCTATTACGACAGGGACGCCTGAGAACCCGTGCAGGGTGTATCCAGCTGGCTTGAGTTTTCCTCGGGGTAACCTGAGATTTTCGAAGGCTTCGAGAAAAAGAATATTCACCGAGCTACCGTTGTCGACGAGGATCCTGCGGACCTCACAATTAGCCATGTGGAGGTTGATGACGAGAGCATCGCAGTGGGGCAAGCGAACACCTTCAAGGTCTTCCCCTGAGAAGGAGACCGGCCTTGATTGTAGTTTGGGCGAGGGGTTGTCTTTGACAGCGTTCACCTCTCGAAGGAAGGCTTTTTTGGAAGTGTTTGATCCGCCTCCCATCGGCCCTCCGTGGACACAGTGCAAGATGAAAGGGATATCCGCGGCTCCCTCGGAGTCGGGGTCCCGATCCTGGGACTGGTTTGGAGCAGGGTTCGGAGGCGATTGCCTCCGGTTCCTAGCGTCTCGCCGATCCCGTGGGCCTTCTCGGGTAAACTCTCGGAGGTATCCTCTGGAAATGAGTTCTTCAATTTCGTCTTTCAGGGCTCGGCATTGGTCGGTTTCGTGCCCGTGATCTCTGTGGAAGCGACAGTAAAAGCGCTGGTCTCGATTCTTGTTGTTATTAGATCGGGGGGGTAGTCGGACAATGCCCTTGTCTTCGATTTCCAAGAGGATGGCGGAGATGTTATGCGTCAGGGGAGTGTACCTCTCGAAGCGGGGGACTGGCGGGACCTTCTTTATGGCCCCCGGGTCCCTTGGAGCTTTCTTCGGTGGTTCGCCTTCCTCGGTCTTCCGCTTTCCTTTCCCGGTGGCATCCCTGGCATCTTCGGGGTTGAGGGCCTCTTCTGCCCTAATGTATTTCTCGACCCTATTAAGGAGGTCGGGGAAGTCGATGGGGGGTCTCTTGGCCAGAGAGGCCTTCAGCTGTCCGGGGCGGACGTTGTGTCGGAATGCCGCTGAAGCGACGCCTGGGTCGAGGGAGGAGACCGACCTTGCCTCAGCGGTAAATCTCCGGACGAACATTCTGAGTGATTCCCCCTCTATCTGTTTGAGCCCAAGTAATGAGGCGCTGGTCCTTTCGGCCTTCCGGCTAGTGACAAAATGGGCAAGAAAATTGCCCTCGAGTTGGTCGAAGGAGTAAATGGAGCCGGGGGCGAGTTTCGAGAACCACTCGCGAGCAGGACCCCGAAGGGTGGCGGGGAAGGCTCGGCAGAGCAGGATATCCGAGGCGCTGTGAATCATCATGAGGGTTTTGAAACCCTCCATGTGATCAGCAGGATCTCCCTCGCCGTCGTAGGTCTCGAATTGAGGGGGCCGGAAATTCCGGGGTATTTCCGCTAGGAGGATGGGGGCGGAGAAGGGTGGACGGACAGGTCTGTACCCCTGAGCCATTCTTTGGTCGCCGTCCCTTATGTGATCGAGGCGGTCCTCCATTTCTTGTAGGCGTCTTAGGAGTACGTCATCGTCTCCCGGCTGGATCGTTGAAGGGCGGGACGCGCTGGCTTCGGCGTCCGACCCCGTTTGCGAATGGAGGGTTTCTTCCCTGGGGGCCCGTCGGAGGGCTCCCAGCATTTCTTTTCGGAAGTCTTGGAATTCCTTATGAGTGACGGGGGCTCTTTCGGCCCGGTTTGGTTGGTCCGAGGGTTGTCTTCCGACTCGGCTGAGCGCGGGTCTGCGTACCTCGGACGGTGGCCTCGGGCGGTTCGGGGCCGGGTTGGAAGCGGCCCTTCTCCTGCTGCGGGTAATCTTGCGGTTGAGGATTATTCCCCGGAGGTCGGGCTGGGCTGGCCGGCCGACGCTCCCTTGGGACTCCCGAGAGGGAGCCTTGTGTTTCGACGGGCGTGGCCTGGCTTTATTGGTGGGTGGGGGCGAGTCCCGTTGGTTGACGGAGGAAGCAGCCCCCTTGCCTTTGGTTGCCATGAGGATTCGGCTGTCGATGGCCTTTGAGGGTCTGGGTCGGATCGGCTTCTGGAGCAGCTGTTTCCCACAGACGGCGCCAACCTGATGCTGTTTATTTCTGAGGCACGTGTGGAAGCACCAGGTGTGAGTTCGAACTCAATTTGTATTGAAGGAGATTGCCGCTCGTCTGCCGACCTTCGGTTGACCTTCTGGGGCCTACGATGAGCTCGGAAAGGCGTTGAAGGTTGGGCTCGGATCGGAAGGGTCGGATCCGAGGTCTTGTGTACCTGCAGACGGTCCTGAAACACCGGGGTTTGTCCCGGTGGCGGACCCTCCGACGCTCTAGTCAGTCTCTGTGAGAGAGTAGCAATAACTAGGTATATTTAAGTGGCAAAAGATTGATTACCTCCAAAAGGTGGGTGAGGGTCTAGTATTTATAGAAAATCCCAACCGGGTTTGGTTCCGCTTGGGGGCCGGGTTTGGATCCGAAAGCCCATGGGCCTGACGTGGCAGAAGGCCCAGGGGGTTTAGGGCGGTTGCTGTGATACCAGGAGTGGTATAGGGCTGACGTGGCGAAACCCTTGGCGGTATTTGGAGCTGACGTGGCCCATCGTGAGTCCTCTGTGCCTCTGGGGGAATCGGAGGGCCTAGGCTGCGCCAGGTCATCCCTCCGCCCCGCCAGAGAGGGGGGACGGCATGAGGGACTGCTCCGGATCGGACTCCGGGGGATACTGAGGCTCGTCAGTACGAGGAAGCCGGCACTGTGGGGGCAAACACGAGGTTCGGCGCCGACCCTGAAGGGGTCCGGAGCCGAACCAGGTCGGTATTCTTGCTTTTCTGAGTAGGAATTGTATTGGGCCTTGGATGGGCCTCAGGCCATTTTTACACTGTCACATGTACTAACTTGGCAATTTGGAGAAAATGGATAGTCCCATATCGGAAATTGGGAAAGATTTTTTCTAGTATATAAACTAGAAAACTGGACTAAAGGACGTGGTATGGGGGTTACCACTAACGTGTAGTGGAAAGAGGACTTAGCCAAAATGACAAACACACACGCGCGCACCCGGCCCGGCTCCGACCCAGTCTGGCTCTGGCTTAATTTTTTTTTTTGCCCAGACAAAAACTTTTTCCTTACCTGTCTGATCTTGATTCTAACAAACCCAGCAGAGTAATGACTCACCAATTATGAATCTGAAGAGTCTCTATTACTCTGCTGTTACAGAGTAATGGGCCTCTGAAGAGTCTCCAGTCTCCATCTTCTTTTATAAAAGACTACTGAATCCCGACAGAGACTTTTATACAGTCAGAGTTTTAATCTTCTTCTTCCACTTCTTCTCCTCTGAGTCAACTGAGAGTACATCACACACAGCAGTTCGCTGAATCTCTGAAGCAAGGGTGCTGCTCTTCAGAGAAGGTACAATTGTATCCTAGGAAGCAATTCGCCAGCCACTGTCACACTACGGGGCGAATTCTGCTTTAAGGAGAAAGATTCTCAATCTCGACTCTGTGCAAAGTCTTTCGTTCCCTGTTTTTATTTTCTATAATTCAGTTCTTCACAGTTGATATTGGGATTTTTCATATTTATAAATTCGGGTTCTAACAAAGAATGCTAATTGCATGCACATTCACAATAACATCTTGTTTCAGATTATCATCATGTTGCACAAATGAAAGCAAAAGTACCACAATAATGGGCAAACTTGAAACTGATAAAAATAGGTCATGTTGTACAGAAAAAGTAGCAAAACTGAATAAAAATTAAATAATAAAACTCGAAACAATATACAAACTACATATAGTCATAAACCCTAAACTTCAAACATCAATCGCAATATCAAACAATCTCAACCACAACCACATCACAACACACAAAAGAAAAATTCTTATTCACGATTTATCGATCACTCTAGCGAAATCAATCATTGAATGAGACTAAACTTTAAATTTTCTGCTTAGTTTTTCTAACATACCCTAGATGCAATAATTAGCTTCAAAATGAAGAAACTCACCAGTTTCCCCAATCTAAACCAAACCAACTCAAATCAAAACCCTAATAACCCAGTCAAGCACAAACCAACACCAATACGTCAAATTACATCTAATTGAAGCAGCAAATCGCCGATTTGAAGAGAAGATGAGAGGAACGAGATTACCTGAATAGTGGGGTATTTGAGGGCAGGCTTGTTGTCTTTATCGGGAACACCATGGATTGAAACCTAACCCTAACCCTAATCATGTCGGTCAGCGACTTGATGCCTTCAGCAAACCCTAAGATTTGACATTAAAGCAAAACACCAAAATTCACTTCATCTTGCAAATGAAAGTGATAAGCTTCTTAAGCCTATTCTCAATCCTTTCCCCACTCAGAAACCCTACCGTCCTCCTCTCCATCACTTTTGACCCTCCCCCTCTCGCAAACGTTGATCAATGGCGATGACCACCATGATGATGTTGTTGACCATGCCCATGCCCATGCCTCGACCCCCTACTTCCCCCCATAACCTCCTTCGTTTTCTGCAACATGCTTGCCTATGATTGCTTCAACATATGTTGCTTCACCGGTGAAGCTGCGGCGGTGGCTGGTGGTTGAAATTAGGGTTAGGGTTGAAGTAGTTGTGATTTTTAGAGGGAGTGATGCAGGTAATGCCTTTGAATCGACAGGAGAGGGAGATTCGGGTTAGTGTTAGGGATGCCATCGTGATCCTGCAGCACCGGGAAGTTCATCGGAATAACCAGAGCTCCGTTGTTAGTTTGGCTGTCACTGTAATTTTCCGAGTATCAATTCTTTTGTTCATGTATCTGTTTTTACGGGCGATACGCACTTTTCAGTTTAAATGGGTTAGTGGCGGGTATTGTGAGTGAGCGGTGTGCATATTTTTGTCTATGTTGTCCTGTAGCGTAACCGTCACCACTAATAACATTTAGGAATCAATCAAGAAATCAACTAAAGTTCTTCCCCCGAATCTTCTCTTCTTTAATCCTAGTTCTCCAATTCCCCATTAATGGCGAGATCAAACTCAGTCAGGAATTCAAACCCTAACAACTTGGTATCAGAGCTGACCTTCATCGACGATGACGAACAAGACGTCAAAGGCATGTCTCCGGTGAGGGAGGGGATCTGGGAGTGGAAGCAATAGCTCGATGGAAAATTTAAGGCGTTATTGACCAAAATGGATGTAGAAATATCGATGTTGCAACAGTCAAATCCATAGTCAATAGCTCCGCCTCTGGTTTCGATTTTTCCTCCTTGGTACCCGATCACTCATCCTCAAATTCCGATCACGGAGGTAATTAACCATAACCTCATCTCTATTAATTCGAAAGGAGCTCCAGTTTAGATGAAGTTTTCGAATTTTAAAGAGGTGAAGCTTCCGAATTTTGAAGAAGGAGATCCAACGAATTGGATATGTGAAGTTGAATACTTCTTTGAATTTTATGAGGTCCCTGGTTCAAAGAAAATGAAGTATGCATGGTTTGGATTAAGTGGAAGTGCAACTCTGTGGTATCATAGGTTTATTAAACCCCGCATTCATGAAGTTTCTTGGTCAGTGTTTTTGGAAGTGCTAATAACTATATTTGGCTCTATTGAGTTTGAAGAAATTGATGCTATTGTTGTTGGTTGTGAAAATCAAGAAACTCACAAATCTAATGTTGGAGATGAAGTGATTGTGGGTGTTGGGAATGATGTGATAGGTTGTACTCGTCTATTGAATATTGAAGTTGTTGGGCAGAGTGGTGAGAAGTCTGCAGGAGTGAACAGATCTCGAACAACATATGTTGATCAGCTGCTAAGTGTTTATGACAATGCTTCTAAGGTACATCTACCTTATCTTCAACTCCTATTGTGTATTCGAAGAAATGTCAAGAAGAAGAAACTGGAAGTTCTAATACCTAATCATGACAATGTAGTGCTTAATGGATAGCCTCCACCGACTCGAGGAAATGATGTTGAATCAATCTTCTTGCAAGATGAGGAGGATAAGACAATAAGCAAGGAAACAATGAAATCTAGAATGACTACTTTTGCTTTGGCTAAGTCATATAAAGCTCTTCCGATTCATGAGAAAGTTGCTAAGTCTATGCCATTTGAACAACTTGCTCTTCTGATGGAATCATCCCTAATAGTTCAAGCAGTAAATGCTTTACTCAACTGAATTGGAACCCACTTCTTACTATATCAATCATCTAGTTCATCAAACCCAAAAAACATAGATCATTTGTTAAAGCATGTAGCAAGCCCAAGTAAAAGAAAGGTGTTAACAAGGGATTCAATTAAGGAACTAAAAAGTCCTCAATCAAATAAGCTCTCAAGGTATCCAGTGAGAAAATTATTATGTGCTTACACAATATTGGGTCATCCAAATGCAGTTTTTAGTGGGCAAGGTGAGCGTGATATTGAACTTAGGGAGTCAACTCCGAACATTATTCAGGAGTTTGAACTTTTGATCAAAATCATATTGGATGGAAATGGTCGTGATAACAGTGAACGGACTTCTGACCAATTTCCCACATTTAGAAGCCAGATATCTGCATTTGATACTGCATGGTGTTCTTACCTTTATTGTTTTGTGGCTTGGAAGGTCAACGTTGCAAGATCCCTGGAGTATATACTTGTAAGAACAACCTGCCAACTTGAGCTCTCCATGTTGCAGACATAACTTTCTGCCGAAATTGGAAATTCGAAGTATTGTCCACTTGAGGTGGTTCTTGAAGAATCTGATCTATCCATTCGTAGGCTTGATGATGGGAACAAACATATACAATCTCCTCCAAAAGAGAAGGATGTACTGGAAAATGTTTTTGCAGATTTTCCGGGCCGGATTCCGGTGGGCTCCGGCCACCGGCGGTGCCAGAAATTGATTGGATCATGTTCCTCTCGATGTACTCATGTGCCAAAAATGAATTCCGCATGAATGAGAAATGTTAGTCCAAAGTTGAGTACTCGCTATGTACTAACTTGGATACTTGGAGAAAATGGATAGTCCCATATCAAAAATGGGTAAAGTTTTTTCTAGTATATATACTAAAAATTTAGACTAAAGGGCGTGGCCCGGAGGTTACCACTAACGTGTAGTGGAGAAAGGACTTAGCCAAAATGACAAACACACGCGCACGTGCACCCGGCCCGGCTCCGGCTCAGGCTCGGTTCGGTTTGGCTCTGACCTATATTTTTTTTGCCCCAGTCAAAATTCTTCTCCCAGTATACTGTTGAGGCTTTTTTCAACTTTAGTAACTGGTACCATTACTCTGTAACTGCAGTATAATGGTTCATCAGTTATGACTTTGAACCACTACTCTGCTGTTACAGAGTGTGGACCATTACTCTGCTGTGACAGGGTAATTGACCCTTCAGTTGCTCTCAGTCTCCTATAAAACCAGTCCATTTTGTCTTCCAGATAGATAGTTCTGAAAAACCAGTCCGAATCTTCCTCTTCTTCTTCCCCTCTGAGTCAATACTGAGAATACAACACAGCTCCATTTCGATTAGATCTCTGAAGTTAGGGTGCTGCTCTTCAGGGAAAAGGTAATACAATTGTATCCTGGGAGGCATTTCGTCAACCACCATCACACTACGGGGCGAAAATTGCTTTAAGGACAGAGATATTCATATATCGACTCTGTATTCTGTTGTATGGTTTGTTATTTTATTTCCTGTAATTGTAACTCTTCACAATTATTGTTAGCATTTCTGTTTTATGAAATTATTGTTCCTAACAATCTTAAAGCAATTTTCTTTTCCTCAATTCTAACAGTTTTTTGTGAAGATTCTTTAGAAGTTCTGTTATCATTTCGGAAAAACAACTAACAGTTATATTCTAACTATTTTAGAATATGGAAAACACACAAATCGAAAGTGTCAATGGGCTTATCAGTGCCGAAACACCAGTGACCCAAAATGTGACTGCACAATCGGTTGCGGCACATTTGGTCATTCTGCCCACACATATTACTGTGGGAGAAAAACCAGAGAAGTTCAACGGAACTGGATTCAAGAAGTGGCAGGGGAAGATGCAGTTCTACCTGACCACCTTGAAGCTGGATAGGTTTCTCACTGAATTTGCCCTTATGCTGGCACCAATGGATGCACGCTCCATTGTTGCGGTTGATGCATGGAATCAGGGTGACTACCTCTGCAGAAACTACATCCTGATTGGCTTGGTAGACCCTCTGTACAACGTCTACTGTGTCTTCAAGACGTCCAAACTCCTGTGGGGGTCTTTGGAGAAGAAGTACAAAACAGGAGACGCCAGGTCCAAGACGTCTGTAGTCGGCAAATTTCTAGACTACAAAATGGTTGACTCCAAAACAGTTGTGAGTCAAATCCAGGAACTGCAGGTGATAATGCATGAAATCACTGCAGAGAAAATGACGCTGTGCGAACCATTCCAGGTTGCAGCGTTCATCGAGAAACTTCCACCTGGATGGAAAGATTTCAAGAACTACCTCAAGCACAAGCAAAAGTAGAGTCTCTTGAAGACCTCATTGTCAGGTTGCGTATCGAAGAGGAGAATCGCAAGGCTGACAGGTCCTATGAAAATCAGTCCATAGAAAAGACAAACATGGTGAAACATGAACAGAAAAGCAAAAGGAGAAAGTTCTTGCCACATGCCTCGAACAAAAAATCGGCAGCAAAAAGGTTTGCTGGAAAATGCCACAAATGTGGTAAGCTGGGCCACAGAATTTCTGAATGCCGCAGCAAGGAAAATAACCGTGCTGGAACCAGACAGGGAAAAGGATCCTATGCACACATAGCTGAGAACTTGTCCACCGGTCTCTCTGACCTGGACCTCTGTGTTGTTGTATCAGAGGTAAATCTGGTGGAGAGCAATCCTCGAGAATGGTGGTACAATACTGGGGCCACCAAAGCACATATGCTCGGACAAGGAGATGTTCACTTCATACCAGAAGTGCAACAAGGATGAACAGTTGTTCATGGGTAATTCTTCCACCTCCAAAATTGCAGGAACGGGAAAGATAGTGCTGAAAATGACTTCAGGCAAGGAACTAACACTCACAAATGTGTTGCATGTTCCAGATATTAGAAAGAACTTGGTATCAGATCTTTGCTAAGCAAGAATGGATTTAAGGTTGTTCTTGTTTCTGATAATTTTGTATTGTCTAAAAATGTGGTGTATTTGGGTAAAGGATATGTAAAGGATGGACTGTTCAAGTTTAATGTAATGACAATCATCCCTAAAACTATTGTTCATGTTGTTCCTAAAGTTTATGAAATAACTCCTATTGCCTATGTTGTTGAGTCTTCTTCTGTTTGGCATGAAAGACTATGCCATGTTAATTTTAATTCTATGCATAGATTAATTAACATGAATTTGCTACCAAAATTTAAGGTAGACAACACCGAAAAATGTGAAGTTTGCACAGAGGCCAAACTCACTAAAACTCCATCACATTTTGTAAAAAGAAACACAGAAACTCTAGGTCTAATTCACACGGATCTGTGTGATTTAAAATATGTGCAGACTAGAGGTGTCAAAAAATACTTTGTGACATTCATAGATGATTGCACAAATTTCTGTTATGTATACTTGTTACATAGCAAAAATGAGGCTTTGGATAAATTCAAAGAATATAAGCTTGAGGTTCAGAATCAACTTGGCAAAATGATTAAAATCATTATGAGTGATAAAGGCGGAGAATATGATGCACCATTTAATATGTTCTGCTCTGAATATTGAATAGTTCTTCAGACAACTGCTCCTTACTCACCTGAATCAAACGGTACTGCCGAGCGCAAAAACCAAACTCTAAAGGAGATGATGAATGCCTTGTTGTTGAATTCTGGCTTACCCCCAAAACATGTGAGGGGAAGTGTTGCTGACTGCCAACTACATTCTCAATAAAATACCTCACAAGCAAACTGGCAAGACATCATACGAACTGTGGAAAGGTAACATACCTTCATATAAATACCTCAAAGTGTGGGGGTGTCTAGAAAAAGTGGCAGTACCTAATCCAAAACATGTCACCATAGGACCTAAGACGATTGATTGCATATTCATAGGCTATGCACACAATAGTAGTGCATATCGGTTCTTGATATATAAATCAGATATACTGGATATCCATGTGAATACAATAATGGAATCAAGGAATGCTTCCTTCTTTGAACACGTGTTTCCGTGCAAGGATACTACGTATCCCAAATGTACACGTGAACAAGGAAATGCAAGCACTTCAGTTGATGAACCAGAACATGATAATGATGAGCCTAGACGTAGTAAACGGGCTAGAACATCAAAGACATTTGGTCCTGACTTCGTAACGGCCTTTCTGTTAGAGAATGGGCCCAGAATATTCAAGGAAGCCATGTCTACGCCTGATGCTTCTATGTGGAAGGAAGCAACCAAAAGTGAAATAGAGTCCATTATGCAAAATCATACATGAGAGTTAGTCGATTTGCCTTCTGGACGTAAAGCTCTAGGATGCAAATGGATTTTCAAACAAAAAATGAAACCAGATGGTTCAATAGAGAAACATAAGGCGAGACTTGTGGTACAAGGATTTAGGCAAAAGAAAAGCCTAGACTTCTTTGATACATATTTTTCGGTTACAAGAATAACTTCCAAAGGAATGTTGATAGCTATTGCAGCTCTACGTAACCTGGAAATACATCAAATGGATGTTAAAACTACATTTCTAAATGAGGATTTAGAAGAAGAAATATATATGAAACAATCTGAGGGTTATGTTGTTTCTGCACAGGAAAATAAGGCGTGTAGGCTTGTAAAAATCCCTGTACGGACTAAAACAAGCTCCAAACTAGTGACATGCAAAATTTTACAGTGTTATGATGTCAAATTGTTTCAAAATAAATAAATGTAATAAGTGTATCTACATCAAAGATACTCCAAATGGATACATTCTGGTGTATCTGTATGTGGATGACATGCTCATTATTGGAGCAATAACGAAGCAATAACGACATCATCAAACAAACTAAGAACATGCTTAGTGGCAAGTTTGATATGAAAGATTTGGGAATTGCAGACGTCATACTGGGAATCAAAGTTTCCAGGACGTCTGAGGGAATTACTTTGTCTCAAGCTCATTATGCTGAGAAAGTACTTGAAAAGTTCAAGAATTACTCGAATGGGACTGCTAAAAGTCCTGTGGATCCCAGTCTTCACTTGTTCAAAAATACGGGTGACAGCATATCACAACTGGAATATGCACGTGTAAATTGTAGTCTAATGTACTTAACAAATTGTACAAGACCGGACCTAGCACATTTAGTAAATGTACTGAGATGCTACACAAGTAATCCAGGACGAAGTCACTGGAAAGGAATAACTAGAGTATTGAACTACTTGCGACATACTCAGAGTTATGCACTGCATTACACCAGATATCCAGCAGTACTAGAATGCTACAATGATGCCAACTAGATATCGGACTCCAAGAACTCAAAATCCACAAGTGGGTATGTCTTCACACTTGGTGGTGCAGCTGTATCATGGAAATCCTCTAAATAAGCATTATTGACCAGATCCACCATGGAATCTGAGTTTATTGCTATAGACAAAGCGGCTGAGGAAGCAGAATGGCTTCGAAACTTTTTAGAGGATATCCCTATGTGGAAAAAACTAGTGCCTGCTTTATGTGCACACTGTGACAGCCAATCAGCTATAGCACAGGCACTGAGTTGTATGTATAATGGTAAGTCTCGTCATATCAGAAGGCGACACAAAACCATTAAACAACTGCTCTCAAATGGAGTAATCTCTATAGAGTATATAAAATCGGCCGACAACCTAGCGGATCCATTTACTAAAGGTTTGTCACGAGAGCAAGTTGTGAGATCATCAAGAGGAATGGGTTTAAAGCCTATGATGAAAGAGAATACTTGATGGAAACCCTACCTAGGAATTGGAGATCCCAAGATCTAGGTTCAAGGGGACAACCAAATTTTGTTGAATCGACGTGAGCACTGAGAGATTAAAATCTCATACCCACTCTTAGGATGATAAAACAGTGCTGCCTACAAAGAGTTAGGATAAGCTTGGCTTTTAATGATTCCCATAGCTTTGAAATAAAAGTGGGGTATGGCAGGATACTCTTTATAGGCAATCACCTTGTGAGTGTGAAATGGGGCCGTTTCTAAGAGAATGAAGAGAGGCTACATTCTCCAAGTTCACTCACGATTAACCAGGGTTGTTCAAGGCCAAAATGAACACAATAAGAGAACTTAGTTCTGTGAGGAGATGAAACTATGTGATAGTTATTATCTAGGTTCACATCAATGTCCGGATATTTCAAGACATCATGTTCACTACCAGGTCAAGTGAATCTGATGGCTACTCACTAAGGGTGGTTCAAAGTTGAAAAATTACTACCATCCCTAATGCAGTAATTTTCCAATTGTATTCCCAGAGTCTTTTTCTGTCATGTGTCTTTCTGTCGTGTCTGGATTATATTTTCTGGTCATTTTCATTCATGTAGGGGATTGTTGGAAAACGTTTTTGCAGATTTTTCGGACCGGATTCCGGTGGACTTCGGCCACCGGCGACGTCGGAAATTGATTGGATCATGTTCCTCTCGTCGAGTACTATTCCGTGATGTACTCATGTGCCAAAAACGAATTCCTTATGAATGAGAAATGTTGGTCCAAAGTTGAGTACTCGCTATGTACTAACGTGGATGCTTCGAGAAAATGGATAGTCCCATATCAGAAATGGGTAAAGTTTTTTCTAGTATATATACTAAAAATTTGGACTAAAGGGCGTGGCCCGGGGGTTACCACTAACGTGTAGTGGAGAGAGAACTTAGCCAAAATGACAAACACACACGCGCGCGCGGGCCCGGCTCCGGCTTCGGCTTTGGCTTCAGCTCAGCTTAGCTTGGCTTGGCTTGGCTTGGCGGTACCATTACTCTGTAACAGCAGAGTAATGGCTCATCAGTTATGATTTTGAACCACTACTCTGCTGTTACAGAGTAATGGCTCATCAGTTATCACTTTGAACCACTACTCTGCTGTTACAGAGTAGTGGACCATTACTCTGCTGTTACAGAGTTACGGACCCTTCAGTTGCTTTGAATCTCCTATAAAACCAGTCCATCGATCAGATCTCTGAAGTTAGGGTGCTGCTCTTCAGGGAAAATGTAATACAGTTGTATCATGGGAGTCATTTCGTCAACCACCGTCACACTACGGGGCGAAAATTGCTTTAAGGACAGAGATATTCATATCTCGACTCTGTATTCTGTTGTATGGTTTGTTATTTTATTTCCTGTAATTGTAACTCTTCATAATTATTGTTAGCATTTCTGTATTATGAAATTTTTGTTCTAACAAGCTGATCACCTGAAGCGTGCTGAAAAAGCTCATGTGCTGATTAATAAAATACCAACTCTGGTTGAGACATTAGTGGCTAAAACCAAGGCGTGGGAGGCAGATAATGGCCTCACATTCACATATGAAGGAGTATCTCTACTTGCAATGCCAGTCAAGTCAGCAGTAGGGGGTCTGAAAATTGGGATATCCAGTATTAATCAAGATGAATTAGCGACAATATGAGTTGCAATTCTAGTGATATTGTTCCGTGAACAGAAGTATGTAACAAGCAAAGTGGGGCTTGCAGTTGGCCCTGCTTTACTTATTTGGTTCTTCTCCCTTAGGGTGATTGGTATCTACAATTTAGTGAAGTATGGTGGATATGATCATGCCGCAATCAACCATGCTTACAACTATTACTTCTTTGAAAGTAAACCAACTCAGATGATCAACAATTTGATGAAAATTGAGGATTCAAGTAGTATATCTTCAGTTAGTTATGCATTTATTTGAAGAAGATGAACCTGCAAGTGTAGCGGTTGATCTTCTTGAAGATTGTGTGACTGTTTTTTTATTCTCTTCTGAAGCTGCATTAGTTGGGGCAGAGTTTACGAAGCAAATGCAAGCACAAGCTGAGCGATCATCATATGTAGATCTGCAGAAGTTTTTCATTCAGTTATACATTCTTTTGATCGAGTATAGACCTGACAGAGATAGGGGAGAAGTTTTGAAGATTGAAGTACTCAAAGCTAGTTAGATGAAAGAGCTTGTGCTTAAAAAGAAGCTAGCGGAACTTCGTTGGAAGACTCATTTAATAGATGATGAAGAAGAAAATTTTGGAAGAGAAATAAAAGCAATTGAAGATGAAGACATGCTGGCTGGTTTTGTCCTTTCAAGTGTTGTAAACCCAATTGGTGCCTCTTTTGAATTTGATGCTCAGTTGCAAATTCTTGAGTTGCTCTATAATGCTATATTAACTACTAGTTATAAGGCAGTTACACATCCATGCAAGTGTTGAGAGCGAGGTTGTTGATCTGCTGGAAGAAATTGACACAGAAAAAGAAAGGTTCGGATGTGAAGAAAAAGAAGGGGAGGCCTCTTTTAGTGAAGAATGGTGCTGATATTAGGGGTGGGCTTCGGTCGGTATCCGACCTAATATGGATCATCCACCACCGATCCAAAGAAGATCGGTTTTTTAATTTTTTCATCTACAATTGGATCGGTTTCCATCCATGCCGATTAAGCACGGTTTGGATTGGATTGGATGGTCGGTTTGGCGTATTACTTTTCACCTTCAACATCATTCATAATTTTGTTGAAATTTAAAAGATCCAACTTCAATCAAACTTAAGAAACAACCTGCTATGTGTTATTCAGAAATGAATTTAAAATGAAGATTCATAAAACCACAAGTTATTAATGAATTTTACATTAATTGTTTGAGATGACGTTTAAATGGGTGAGATAAACTGCTTTTTCACTTGCATACTTCTATAATCTTAGTTTATTATCATAAAAGAAACATCAATAACCATAGCTAATTGAATTTCAGGTACAATTAAAAAAGATTTAGAAAACAATTTCTGCTTGACTTGGTTAAAATAACTACTAAATGTTACACCAACTTCATGATTCTATTAAGCTGTGCCACACTATAAATCAAGCATTTCTCAACAAAATAATACACAGGAATATGGAGAATCAAAACATAGGTAGAACAACTGCTCGGTTTGTATTAAAAAAAATTAAAGAAGACTGTTTGTATCTCCAAGAAAATAAGAAAGACTATTTGTATATTCAAGAAATTAAAGGATAACTATATTTTTTATGGACATATGCATAGAGGTACGGTCGGTTCGGTTTCATCGGTTATTTGAAAGTCTCATCCAACAACTGAACTGGTCCAGTTGGTTTTTGAAGATCAAGAACCGGACCAACCCAAACTCTGAATTGGTTCGGTTAAAAACCGGTTGGTTCGAATTGGATTGGTTCGGATTGGTCAGTTCGGATAATAGTTGTCCACCCCTAGCTGATATGAAGTGTTCTCTGACTAAATTCTTTCCTGGTACCCAATTTACTACCACAACAAGTTGTTTTTCTTGCCCGGTACCAACTCCCATTTGGCAATGGAGCAAGGCATTTATATGCAAGGCTACATGGGTGTGACATTTTTCTAAGTACCCTGCTTTAGAGCTTGGGAAAAGCTCAATCTGAGGGTGATGGAGTTGTCAGGGCCGCAGTCGTGATCCTACAGCACCGGGAAGTTCATCAGAATAACCAGAGCTCCATTGTTAGTTTTGTTGTCACTGTAATTTGCCGAGTATCAGTTCTTTTGTTCATATATCTGTTATTACGGGCGGTACGCACTTTTCAGTTTAAATGGGTTAGTGACAAGTATTGTGAGTGGGCGATGCGCATATTTTGTCTGTGTTGTCTCGTAGCGTAACTGTCACCACTCCAGCTATAAAACCCAGGTTGTAATAACATTTAGGAATCAATCAAGAAATCAACTAAAGTTCATCCCCAAATCTTCTCTTCTCTAATCCTAGTTCTCAAATTCCCCATTAATGGCGAGATGGAACTAGTCAGGAATCCCATACCATAACAGTTAGGGTTGGGTTTTGGGGAAGGGGAGGAAGGAAGGAGGAGGGCGGAGGTGGAGGCGGTGGCGCAACCAGTACGACGCCATGATGGAATTGGCGATCTGAGCGCGAATCCAAAGGTGAATGATTTTCTGGTTAGGGTTTGAAATTGATCATAAATTGGGATATTGGATTTGAAAGGGAAGGACGAGGAGGAGAGTGAAGAGGAATAGAGAGAGGGGTTGGGGCTGGTCGATTCAGTGGAATCTGTTAGGCACCAACTTTTATTTTATATGAGTGATATTTTTTTTTAAATAATTATGCCGTAAATAAATTTGAACTTTACAGGTATTATGATAAGAGACAACAATTGAGTAAATAAACGGTTAGTATAATTTCCACTTTAAAATGAGTGGTTGATATTAAATCAATCAAGTTATTTGTCTACAAATTACATAACTCCAACTCTTGATTTATAGTTGTAGAGATATCTCAAGTAAATGGAAAAGAAATAAACAATAATGGCATTTACTTTCTGAAAATTCCATCAAGAATATATATATACGGGTATTGCCCCCTCCCTGCCATCTCTGATTCTAGTATTTGGGCATTGTCAACAGTTTACAATTGCTCAACAACACAATTATAAAGCATAATATTCATAACTAAAATCCTTCTCCCCTCACTCGAGGAACAAACCAACCGACTGCACCAAAAGTGTCCTAAACACTAAAGTATAAAAGTCGTTAACAAGTTTATCATGTTGCAATGATCTTTGAACATCAGAACAATAACCACGCTGAGATTATCAGAAAGCTGGTTTGATGAATGTTCATGCAGACTCTTGATGACCTTTGGTTCGCTTGTGGGGCGGAGACTGAGAGCCACCAAGAGGGTCCGATTCGGGATCAGCAATAAGTTCTATTTCAAGCATCTTCTGATTGTTGCCCTCTTGTTGAGAACATTCTGTTGGCCTCTTGGAGATGGAGGAGGCATCTTTTTGCTCCAAGTGACTTCTCTGCGTACTTTGATTCTTAGAAGTTTCGGTGCAAGCATCGTCAATGGTTGAAGATGCCTTTGCCTTGCACTGTTGCTCATACATCATTTGAAGGTACTTTCCTTGCTCTTCAATTCTCAATTGCAAATTCCTCTGTATCTGTAATTAATGAGGGGAATAAAATATGGAATATTAGTTTACATTTTCAACAAAGTTCTCTCTACATGAGTGGCTTTCCTGAGAATTATTTTATTTAACACCCTAATCATCCGTCCTATTTTGAAACCACAAAAGTTAAAAGAAACTTTCTGGGCAAAAATAACTCTGTTGAAATGTTTTTTTTTATTTTTATAAACATACTCTTAAGATTAGTTTTTCATTACAGCAAAGTGACTTATGTGAAAGTGTACTATTTCTGGTTAAGTTATACTGTTTTTGTTAACATTGTTTCAACAGTTTTTTTTTCCTTAAAAAATTGGGCGAAAATACTTTATTGAAACATACCTATTTATTTAGACGTGCTCTTAAGATTAGTTTTTCGTTATAGCGAACTGTCTTATGTGTAAGTGTAGTATTTCTGGGTAAAGATATACTGTTTTTTGTTAACATTGCCTTTTTAGGTAAGGGTCTACTACTGAGGTATTTCCTCCCAAAACAGTCAAGTTTATTCCATGTAAATGGAGGTATTTCTCGAAGTAGTTTGGATGTTGAGAGGTTTGGCATTAGGTTTTAGAGAGTGCTTTTGGGTATGAAAGCTATTTTAGGCTTCTAAACAAGAGTTTGGCAAACATAATCTATTTTAGGCTCTAAACAGGAGTTTGGCAAACATAATTAAAAGTGTGTTTACTTTTCTAAAACTACTAATTTCTGCATTTTTTTGATAGCACCTAAAGTGGTGTGTTCAGCTTTTTAAAACAAGTGCTTTTACTTGCTAGGACATTGTAAAACATTATTCTTCTAATACGTCTACTTCTGGTACCAGCACTTTTTAACGAAAATACTTTTCGTTTAGTGCAATACCAAACACCAAACAGAGCCTAAGTGTGCAGAAATCAGTAAAATGGGCCACAGGAAGATCATAGTTAAATAAGATGCTTACAACAAATTTTGCCTGGAAATAGTTTACACATGTTGAGATATTTGTAGTTGTGAGTTGCAATAAGCAAGAAAATATAGAGGAAAAGAAAAGAGGGAAGAGTAGATTGGAGAAATGCGATTGAGAAAAATAGAAAAAATATGGTATTTATAAAATTTTAGGAGCATCTGCAGAACTAGAGCTGGTATCGGGTCCTCCACTACCCGGACCCGGACCTAGTACCTCACGGGTCCAAAAATTGAACCCGGATCCGGACTTGCAAGAACCGGATCCAGGTCCTAGTTAAAAAAAATCTACCCATGGAGTCCGGTAGCAGGGAATAAATATTTGCACTCAAGTATTTTTGCACCCGATACCCTACGGTTCCAATAATTTTTCCACTCAAGTACATGAATAAATATTATATTTACACATCTTTCTTCAACAATTACTTTTATATGTATATCCCTATAACCCTATTATTCAAATTCCATATTTTTTGGGGTATTTTTTAACGGGTCCGGGTCGGTTATATTTTGAGCGGACCCGGAAGTGCATCGGATCTTATTTTAGAACCGGGACCTAGACCCGTATAGGTCGGGTTGGTTCCGGTCCAATGCCGGATCTGAGTCGGATCCAGGTAACGGGTAAATGTGATGGTGCTATGCATAACTCTAAACATTTTGGGTTAAAGACCCTGTCGAAAACGATATGCAACAAAGTAATGAGGATTGCTAGTGGAATGAAATGACAATTTAAATGCAGTGCTGCATTATTTCAACGCAAAAGCACAAGTTGATAAGAAAAGAACTAAGAACAATGCTACTATATCTGAGTAACTTTTCCTTTTTCTTTTTGACAGCATAATGAATTCAAAATTTGGCAAGAGTACCCAAAATCAAGGCATCAGATTAAGGGGTAATAATTGTATAAATTTATATCGAATATAAACGATATGATTACTCCAGCCAGAGGCTTGTTGATTTGCAACGTTTTCTTGTGCTTAAGCATGAGTTTATTGAAAGAATTAAGATAGCTTCAACACAGGAATAACTAAACTTATCCTCAGCACATGTGATTGTAATAATTCATTAATGATGATAATGGTCAATATTTTACAGAACTGATCAGGTTAAAGAATTTTAAGCAATACCTCAAGTTGTTCATGGAGCTGTTTTTGCACTTCTATTTGCATCCGCAATGCTTCAGTGAGTCCAATATCCCTGATCAATAAATAAAATACATATGTGCTTTAGCGGAGCTTGCAACCTAGTATTTCACAATATTTTACAGTTGGAATTAACTGTACAGTGCATTTTATTGCAGACATCTAGGTTCAGTAGTAGGCGTTAATATAAAGTTGATGTATGGCAAATGGTCAGTAGGTTTAAAAATAAAAAGAAAATAAAGGAGTACAGAGTGGAACAGAACCTCTAGAAGAAGACTTCCTATTGCTATGTAATATACTTCAAATAACTTTTTTACATGAGCTATTTGTACTTTCTAATTATGCTGTTTAAATCTGAGTGACTCGGACAATTCAAAAAAAAAAAAATTTGCATTAGTGTGTAGAACATAGTAATTGAGGCAACTTCTATGACACTCCTGAGAAGTGAAACTGAAATCAGTTCACTATACATAGGAACTAGAAAGAATACAACAACAACAACAAAGCCTTTTTCCCAATTAGTTGGGGTCGGCTACATGAATCCTGGTTTTCCATTCTGCTTGGTTTAGCGCAATATCTTCTCTAAGCTCACAAGCTATCATATCTTTATTTACCGTTTCCACCCAAGTTAGTTTAGGTCTTCCTCTACCCCTAACTCTACCCTCAATACTTATCAAATCACTCTTTCTAACGGGCGCACTACTAGGTCTACGTGTGACATGTTCAAATGACCTGAGGCGATTTTCTCTTAACTTATCTTGGATTGGAGCTACCTTTAGCATGACTCGTATATGCTCGTTTCTAATTCTATCCTTCCTTGTATACCACACATCCATCTTAGCATCATCATCAATGTTACACTCATTTTTTGGACATGT
This sequence comes from Hemerocallis citrina, assembly GCA_017893485.1. Taxonomy (NCBI): domain Eukaryota; kingdom Viridiplantae; phylum Streptophyta; class Magnoliopsida; order Asparagales; family Asphodelaceae; genus Hemerocallis; species Hemerocallis citrina. The sequence continues at coordinate 205,855,155 of CM030367.1, read as the reverse complement.
TATTTCTTTGTTGTCCAATACTCTGCTCCATACATCATTGCTGATCTAACAGCCGTCCTATAAAAATTTTCTTCAACTTCAAAGGTATACGTTTATCACACAAAACACCACTGGTACTTCTCCACTTAAGCCACCATGCTTGAATCCTATGTATAATATCTTCACAAATCTCCCAATCTCTTTGCATAATCGAGCCTAAATATCGAAAACGATATCTCTTAGGTTTCTCTTGGCCATCAAACTTCACTACTTCCTCAGTTGTGTTCCGAATATCACTAAAATTACACTCCATTTACTCTGTTTTAGTTTTGTTTATCCTAAAGCCTCTAGCTTTCAAAGTTTCTCTCCACAATTCTAATTTAGCATTGACTCCTGCTCTAGTCTCGTCCACTAAGACGATGTCATCGGCAAAAAACATACACCAAGACACCTCATCTTGTATTCCTCGCGTCAATTCATCCATAACCAAAGTAAAGAGGTAGGGGCTTAAAGCCGAACCTTGGTGTAAATCTACTGTAATAGAAAAATCGTTGATCTCTCCTGTGGTTGTTCTAATTGTGGTCGTTGCCCCTTTATACATATCCTTAATTATCTCAATATACCGAATAGTTACTCTTTTATTATTTGACATCCACCATACAATGTCTCTAGGGACTTTATCATATGCTTTTTCTAGATCTATAAAAACCATATGTAGATCTTTCTTATTCTCCCTATATTTTTCCATAAGTTCCCTCAGTATATAATTGCTTCCATTGTTGACCTCCCAGGCATAAATCCAAACTGATTCTCAGACACTGTAGTTTCTAGTCTCAGTCTACGTTCGATCACTCTCTCCCAAATTTTCATTGTATGATTCATTGATTTAATCCCTCAGTAGTTTGAGCAACTTTGTATATCTTCTTTATTTTTATATATAAGTACTAAAATACTCTTTCTCCATTCATCGGGCATTTTATTAGTCCTCAAAATTTTATTAAATAATTTTGTTAGCCAACCCACTCCTACATCCCCAAGATACTTCCAAACTTCAATGAGTATATCATCCGGTCCTAAAGCTTTTCCTATTTTCATCCTTCTTAGAGCATTTCGAACCTCCGAGGTCCTAATTCTACGGAAAAACATATGCTCTCGAATCTCCTTCGAGTCCTTTATATTTAAGTTGCCCACAACCTTTTTATTTAATAACTTCTCAAAGTAATTTCGTCATCTTTCCTTAATTTCCTCATCTTTTACTAAGATTATTGAATCCTCGCTCTTAATACACCTAATTGTATCCAGATCTTTTGTTTTTCTATCTATTTGTTTAGCAAGCTTATAAATGTTATTTTGTCCTTATTTTGTTTCTAATTTTGTGTATAAAATTTGCATCTCTTACCGCTTTTTAAATTTCTTTTCTAACGGTCTTATATCTCTCCAAATCCTCTTCATTTCTATTCTTTTGTCATATTTTGAAGGATGGTCTTTTTTCTCTCACAATATTTTGGAGTTCTTCTTGCCACCACTATATTTCTTTATTTTGCAACCCTCTACCTTTAGATTTTCCAAATACCTCTTTTGAAATTTCTCTTATGTACGTAGCCATTTTAGCCCACATCATATTTGTCTCCCATTCCCAATTCCATGATGCTCCTTTAAGGACTTTATCTCTAAAAACTTCTAGGTTATCTCTCTTCAAGTTCCACCACCTAATTCTTGGATTCCTAGTCTCCTTGATTGCACATGTGTTTCCCAATCTTAACATCCAATATCATTAATCTATGTTGTGAGGTTAAACACTCTCCCAGTAATACTTTACAATATTTACATGTCAAGTGATCTACCTTTTTAGTGATAAAAAATCAATCTGACTCCTATTTGACCCATTTTTAAAGGTTATCAAATGTTCCTCCATCTTCCTAAAATAAGTATTTACTAGTATAAGATCATACGAAGCTGCAAAATCTAATAGAGCCTCTCCACCATCATTCTTATTTCCAAATCCATGTCCTCTATGCACCATCTCACACCCCATGTTATCTTCTCTTACATATCCATTGAAATCTACTCCTATAAATAGTTTCTCACCTAAGGGTACTCCTTAAATTATCTCATCCGTATCTTCTCAAAATTTATTTTTAGCTTATGCATCTAATCCTACTTGGGGTGCATAAGCACTAATGATATTAATTATGTTTTCCCCTAATCCAAACTTAATTTGTATTATTCTTTCCTCTTTCCTATTAACACCTATATCTCTTTTGAGTTTCTTATCTACTAAAATTCCTACTCCATTTCTATTTCTAATTTGACCGGTATAATATAATTTAAAACCATCTATCTCTTTAACTTTCTCCCCTACCAACTTTGTTTCTTGAAAACAAACTATATTAATATCCCTTCTAATCATGATATCTGCTAGTTCTATGCATTTTCCTGTCAATGTTCCTATATTTCAAGTTGCTAACTTCAGCCTATTTTTCTGAACTAGCTTCTTTACCCGCACACGTTCAGATTGGTGCAGGAACTCTTCTCCATTTTTCACCGCACCCGGGCGCCGGTGCGACGCCCCTTGCACATTTTTCGAAGCACCCGGAGGCAGGCACAGCGCAAATGCCCTAACATTTGCGCGTATATTATTAGGATTCATGTTCATAAGATCTGACAAAATTTTATGCTGGTTGTCAACTCTCTGACGCAACTCTCCTCCTTACCCGGTTTGTGGCCGGATTCCTGGCTTGGAACAGGAACTAGAAAGAATCCAAGCATAAAATCCAGAGAAGTAAACTAGAGATAAATAATTTCTGTATTTCTAATACAAGATAATAGCCAGTTTGATTCTAAATACTTTCAACTTCAGCTCTAACCACATTATTTACCCTTTAAAAAAAAGCCAACAAACATAAAAACATAACCTTGTTTTCCCAAATCCCTTCTTGGATGATGCTGGAAACGTGGAAGCATTTCAATACAGGCATGTTTCCTATTATTTGATTCAATGCCAGTGTATATGTCTTTTTGGTTTCACAATAGCCAATAAAAGTTAGATATTACTTGGAACTCATGTTTTATAACATTAGTATGATAGATAAACACAACTGTTGTCGGAGGATTTAAATCCCATAATCTTACATATAAATCATTCTTTAGATAAATTCTGAAGAGAGCATATGAAAAACCACCATGAAGAATTTCCAGTTACGAAAATAAACAGGTGTTCTAAAAGTCCCCCTAGGCGCTAGCCGTCCCCGGCCGACTCGCCTAGGTGGTCTCGGCTGGATTTTTTGTGTGTTTAAGTGAACACGTAAATTCCCCCCCCCCCCCCCCCCCCCAAAAAAAAAAAAAAATAACAAAAATAACAAATCCCTAAATCAGAAATCCCCCAAATCGCTCTTGCTTTCCCCAAATCCCCAAATTCTTAAATAGTTCGCCCCTCTCATTGGAATCTTGATAATGGGCAATACGCAAAACGACCGCTCTACCATTGAGCTAATTCTCATTTATGATTTTTTGAGTTATTTTTTTAGTATTATATATATCTTGTATTTTATGCATATTTTCTTATAAATATATTATTTATTAAAAAATGCCTAGCACCTAGCCGCCTAGGCCCCGCTTACAAGGTCTAGGCGCTAGGCCCTCATTGGCCTCCCGACTACCGCCTAGCGACTTTTAGAACACTGAAATAAACCAATTAATGATTTTTTTCATGATATTGTATGTTGAGCAAAAGTCATTCACCTCTTCAGACTTAGAGACGGAATTTGTTCAGCAGTAGTATTCCTTTCTGATGTCTCTGCATACAGAGAAGGAAAACAATTCAATACAAAAAGTAGTAAAATATGCAAAATTAAAAGATGATTCAAATGATGGGGGAAAGCTAAGCGTCAAAATTCATATTTGATAAGAATTTTAAACAGCAAACATAAATAAAAGTTTAGGTAAAACTAAGTTCAGGGTTAACAAAAATATGCTACAAGCATGGATATGAACAAACCTTGAGTTGCATCTGGTCTATACCGAACTGTTCTGTATTTCTGCAATTTCCCGTCAAACAAAAGAGGGCAAAAGAAAATAACTAACTAAAAAAATCTTGAAACTAAACACATACCATGTTAATAATATCCACAAATGTAAAATGCAAACCTGTAAGTGGCTTTTCACATGGTATATGGTTAAGCCTTCAGCTTTCATGAGCCTCAGCACACTTTTAGGAGTAGCTTCTGTAAAATAAATTATTTACAAAATTAGTAAGAAACTTGATACAGACAAGGAAGTTGATTTGAAAGGAAAGTGTGACCAACTTTCACTTCCACCAAGTTGATCAACTGCTTCTACGAAACGAGCATGGAGTTCTGGGGTCCATCGCATGCGTGTCTTGGCCGCAGCCGCAGTAGAAGAGGAGGAAGGATTACTAAAAACACAAAGTTCCACATGATTGGATGGAATTGCTTGATGGATTTGAGGATTTTGGACAGATAATTGTGGAGATGTGTCTGGTGCTGCACATACTGCTGGTGCGCATACATTCTACATAGAAGTAAAAAAAAGGATGAAAAAAAAATGACATTAAGAAATAATACAAATCAGTAAAACTACGCACATTTCATTTTCTAGCACTTGACAGCAACTATTATGGTTAGAGAAGTGATAGCATGCCACTCCATTAGCAATTCTATCACATAGTTGGTTCGTGCATAATTTTTTAAGGGGGAAATAAAAGTCTATTTAGTTGGAACTCCTTACTTTTTGTAAGTGGACCAATCATATGAGAGTAGTAGTTTTTGAGTGGCGTCTATCACTTCTCTTATGGTTATGTGTATTCTTAAAGAGTAAGTTGCTGAAAAGTGCCTCTCATTTTCCTCTTTATACAATATATTATCGGATATATGCGCCCAGCTACAAGCTGATTAACTTCATTATTCTAGCTTAATACTACACATGAGATGGTTAGGTTGATGCTCTTTCAGTTGCACAAGCAGGACAAAGAAAAGATATAGCATATGGGGTTTTCAGCAGATAACCATAAGTTGATATATGTGTATGCGCGTAGGACCAATTTTATCCTGGTAAATGGAAGTACCTCTAGCTGAAGCTCATTGGCATCTGTGCTAGCAAGAAGTTCTTGCCAGCTGTCATCTAGGACATCCGGCAAATTTGGCCATTCTTCATGCTTATCAAGTCCATCAAATGTAATGTTACTCGTTCTTTGGATTTGACTGTTCCCATCAATAACATGATCAGAATAATTGAGATCACCCTGACCTAAATCTGAACGCCAAGGCACTTCATTGATTTCTCTAGGAACAATATCCATCAAAGTTTGGCACGTCCCAAGATATTGAGAATGTGTAGAACGCAAGGGAGAAATGAATGAAGCACCATTAAGATGTGTTTCATGAGGTAGACTAGAAGAGTAATGAACATCTGAGGAAAACCCTGAAACAGAAGAGAGCAGTGGTCCAACAACTTCTTTGTTGGGGGCAACTGGAGTATTGATATTAACCATAGGATTGCTTCTAAGTTCACTTTCCCTTGATACATGTTGAAATTTTGGAGGCTTAGGATATATCTCCAAATTAATCGGTGGAACAGGTAATGACGATGACATGAGTTCAGGAGTTTGTGTGTTAAGTGATTGATTCATATCTGCTTCCTAAAGTGATGATGCCAATCAGAGCTCCATTCCTTCGATCATTAGGTTGTTTCCTTCTGTTATGAACCATTAATTAACACAATGATTCTTAGCCAATAATAATAATAATAACACATTGATAGATTTTTTTCTTCAGAAAGAAATTGCAAATGCGATTATTTTGCGTAAATTAGCAAGAATGATGTGTGCTGATGCGTATATGACAAATGTGTACCTTATACAATGAAGTCACCAAAAACAGTAACAACAAGAATCAGATCAGTAATTAACACATTAAGGCGTGAATTCAACTTGATAGTGCCATTGTAATATGTAGTAAATTTCCACAACCACAGTATGCAATAAAATGTATACTATCAGTTTAAAAGGTTGAACAACAGCTTATAAGTTATAACACTTCTATAGGAAGCCATGCTGTGTCGGACACACCTCTACCTCAACAAAGGTGTTCAAATTTCCATGTACAGATGTGTCGATCCCATGTGTCCGTGTTCATGCTTCCTAGCCAACAGCTCGAATAACAACAAGGCTTGGTAAATCAAAGTGTAATTTTGACAACAAGATAAAATTCAGACTTCTTACTAAAACACTCATCGGTGTGGGCAAATAGGAATACGCCAGAAGATAACGCCAATCAAAGAATCAATTCAAATTAATACTTTGTGTAAGAAAAAACAATCTAACCACGAGACACCTAGTCATTGTGTCAACTAATTCAATTTACATAAAATTTCTTTTTTCCCGACCATTTTCTCGCTAAGACCTATCATATTTCTCAATGTTCCTATGATAATACATGTAACTCATATAAATCACACAAAGTAAGCGGTACAGCGAAAACCCACACAATCCCATATCGTAATCATAACACTAAATTGCATAATCTAAATGCTCTGTTCTCCTCAGCAATTATTCACCTTGCAAGCAAACACCTACCAAATGCCTCTGCCTACAATCTGACAATACTATTACGATAATCAAGTGAAAATAACCCAGAAAAATCACCAAGATGTGGAGGTTAGCAGCAAGCTTCCAACTTTTGGCCTCTAGTGTATAAATTTGTACATCACCAATAAAGAAAATTCAATCAATTGAAAGATGATCAAATTCTTCAAGAACCCTATATATAAAAAAAAGTAACCCAAAAATCTCACAGTTGAGAGCTTTTTCGAGATTAGCCAACGAATTAGAGAGGGTTAGAATGGAATTAGGGTTTTGAATATGGGTATACCTGGACTCAATTTGAAACCCTAGAATGGCGGGGGGGGCGATTGGATTGGGGAAGCTGCTGCTGATGCGAGTCCGAATTGGGTGGCGGCGAATTTGGATTCCATTTTATTTCCTTTTTTTCCTTTTTTTCCTATTTGAACCCAAAATATGAGAATATGAAGCTGCTGTCCAACCCAATTGGGCCAAACTGGAAAGTCTTTTTTTATTTTTTTTATTTTTTTATTTTATTTTATTTTTTTTTGGTGGGGTGGGGGTGGGGGTGGTGGTGGGGTGGGGTGGGGTGGCGTGGGGGGGATATGCTTGCTTTATTTGCACTATGCCCCTTCAGTTATTGGTATTTTAGATATTTCTTCTGCTTAAAAAATTGGGGTTTCTTAGATTTTAAGGTCCCTTAGAGCATCTATAGTCGTTAAGGAATAAAATATGCATATATGAATAAATGGAAATAGCAATCGATCGTTTTACGGCAGTTGTCAAATGTTATTTTTTACCTTTTTATGCTAAAATAATAAGGGACGGTCCTTCATGTTCCGTCAGAGAGGAAAAAAAATAAAAAAACAATAAAAAAATGATGGAACGGCATATGAAGCTCCGTCGGAGTGAAAAAAAAAAGTAATAGGTGCGACGGCACTTGAAGTGCAGTCGGAGGAAAAAAAAATCGATTCGAAGTGCAAAAATAAATTACAAAAAAATTATAAAAATTACAAAAAAATTACAAAAATTACAAAAACATTACAAAAAATTTTTAAAAAATCAAAAATTGCAAAAAACTACACTGAGTGGAGGGACGGCACATCAAGTGCCGTCCGAGAAGTAGGGTCTTTTTGGGTTTTTTTTTAATTACGAAATTGATTTTTTTTGGGTGGGACCTAGGGTTGGCGAACGGGTCGAGTGGGCCGGGCCGGGCCGGGCCCAAGCCGTACGGGTTGGCACGTATAGTGGGCGGGCTCGGGTCGGTTTGCCCACTTATCCGAGCCGGGCCGGGCCGGGCTCAAGCTTGGTTTGGGTGGCCCGCCCAACCCGTGAACCCTTTAGGGTTCAACCTGGGTTGGGCCGGGTTGGCCCGTTTATAAAGGGTTAGAATTTTTATTTTTTATTTTTTGTATAATTTTTTTTTGTAGCTTAAAATAATAATAATAATAATAATAATAATAATAATATTAAGTAAGTAATAATACTAATAAACATTAAAAATCGTAATAATAATAATAAGATTGAAAGAGTGAAATTGGCAACAAATTTTGAAATATTATTCATATGAATTTAAGTTATACAATTTTAACAATTTCTAATGAAATGAAAAATTCAATTCATAAATAAGTTTTATACAATAACATATTTCTTATATACAATTTTACAACGACTACAATTTTTATAATTTAACATAACAAGCAAAGCTATTGTTATTGTTGTTGTTGTTGTTGTTCTTCGGGTGAGTTGCTCCCACTTGTGGACGTTGATAGTGCTTTCCCTTGTGTCCTGTCTTCAGCCTTCAGCTAGTCTTCTGTGCAAACGAGCATCTCTAACGAGTCCGGCTTCAAGCGATTCCTGTAATCAGTTAGAACCCTGCCACTTGTAGAAAATGCACTTTCAGAAGCAACTGTAGAGACAGGAGGAGTTAGTAAATCTTTAGCCATAATTGACAGAATACTAAAAGCGTGTTCATGGTCTTTCCACCATTGTAAAATATCTAGTGGAGAAGTAGAAGGCTCAGAATTATGTTGGTTATACCAATTTAATTCAGTTGGTTGATTAGTCCTAGGTTTTTTTTATTGAATTTGTTCAAGTAAATTAAATGTTCTATCACCAATTCTACTTTTACCCTTACCTTTAGAACTACCGGAAGAAGAACTAACTACAGAAGTTGTACTACTAGAAGCAAAACTTCTATCATAATAATCATACAAGTTATTTAACGTAGATTCAAACTGAACTAAAAAAGTAGCGCAATCAGTTACTAATTCTACATGTTCCTCAATTAATGCAAAAAACATTTCTATCAAACTTTTCGTACCTTCTAATTTGATATGAGGATCCATAACCGTAGCAACACAAATCAACATAGGAGGAGGAAAATAATACTTCAAAAAATTTTGAAATGCAGGTTTTACAATCTCACCAACAATGATATCATTTAACATTTCGTTAAATGTTTGCATCATGCTAACTAATTCAATAAAAATGCTACTAGAAGTAGATTTATATGTTTTTGAAAATTTTAAAGTTGCGATTTTAAAAGGTTCTAAAAATTTCAACAAAGATTCGGCAAAAAACCAATCGGGGGGAGTCATTTCAAAATTGTGCATATTTTTTGTGATACAAAAATCATTCACAACTGCTTTATATTCGATAACAATATTTAATAAATCAAAAGTAGAATTCCATCGGTGTCTAACATCCTTTGGAAATCTTCTAAAAGGAACATTTCTAACCCTACACCAAGCTTTCCATTCTTGGAAAATGCTTGGACTTAATGCAATAAAATATACACAATTTCTAATTTTAACTATATATGGATCAGCTATTTTTAATGCATCTTGAACACATAAATTTATAATATGACATGCACATCTAACATGAAAAATATTGTCAGATGGAGGGTTTAATACAAATTTTAAAGTAGTAATTGCTACATTGTTGTTAGATGCATTATCAAAACTAATACACATATTTTTATCGCAAATATGAAAAACATCACAAATTTCTATAATACGATTTGCTATTTCAGCACCACTATGGGGATACGGTAATGCCGCAATTGATATGATTCTTTTTTGAAGAATCCAATCATTGTCGATCCAATGACAGATTATTCCCATCGTTAGAATATTGTTGAGACCCGTCCAACAATCCGAAGTTAAACTAACCCTACAAGTTAAACTCCATAAAATTGCAATCAAAGTGTCCTTCATTTCATTGTACACTTTAAAACAATCCGATTTGCAAGTATTTCTCGGAATTCTTCTAAAATGAGGGTTTAAGGCCGCATGATTAAAATTTTCCAAGTTCCTACTCTCAGGATAGGAAAATGATAACTCTTCCTTAATGACTAATCGGGCCATTTCCCGACGAACAAGATCGGAATCATAAGGGTCGCTATCAACTAGACCGGTCCTAGGGTTGATTTTTTGTTGGCCTTGTATTTGATCAAGAAGTTCTTTATGGTTATGTTGGATGTGTCTACTAATTGTACCGGTGCCATCACCCCTCTTGAATTTGTATGTTTTACCACATGTTTTACAAATTTTCAAACCTATACCCGGAGTATGTTCGTCCGGGATATAATCATAAAACTTATGCCAATCGCTGGTTTCTCCTCTACTTTTCCTACTACTACGTTTTTGTGTGGTTTCGGTTGGTTGTTGTTCTTCTTCTTCTTCTTCCAATTGTATGTCACCTATAACTACGTCGTGTGTACCCCATTGTTCCATAGGAGGATCATGGTATTCTTGGGCGGGCTCACTAGTTGGGACAATTGGTGGCCTACGGGAAGAGGAGGACGAATCTTGTTCGCTACGACCGCTACCGCGTGATCTAGATATAATGTAGTAATGTGCTAAAGTAAAGTATGTAAAAAAAAATATACAATGTAGGAACGGTGAATTATACAAAAAAATCTAAAAAATAAGAGGGTTGAAATAGAGAAGTTCAAAAAACGAACAATAATTTTAACTACAACGCAAAAAAAAATATAACGAGAGAGGTATGAAATTTTGATACCGTTCGCCGTAGAATACGCATATGTAAAAAAAAAGTGAAAATAAGAATAGAATAGAAAAGATGGAGGAGCGCTTTGCCGATTCCGCAATTGAAGAGTTGATGAGAGCTTGAAGTAGATTTGACGAGGGTTGAAGAGAGTTGAAGACGTTGAATTTTGATTCCAATACGACCGAAATTTGATCGTATATATGGCTCGTTGTAGACTTGTTTGATGAATACTACAATTGTTGAAAAATTCTTTACAAATGATGTATAATAGTAGAGAGAGTAAGAGAGTAAGGTGTGATTTTTTATAAGATTTTTTAGGGTATTTATAGGCTCAAAATATGGGAAAAACAAAAAAAAAAACAAAAAAAAAAAAAAAAAAAAAAAAAAAAAAAAAAAACGGCTAAAGAGCCGTTCGGAACGGCTCTGGACTGGAGACAGCCGTTTTCGACCGTTCGACCTGCGGGTCAACGGTCGACCCATAAGGGTCCAACGGGTCGGAACCCGCGGGTTGACAGGTTGAATTCGCGTGCTTAACGGGTTCGTGGGCCGGGTTTCGCGGGTTCAATTCGCGTTAATTGCGACCCGATACTGTTCACCGGGTTCGACCCGAACCCGCCTATATGTTAAACGGGCCGGGTTAGCGGGCTGGGTCGCGGGTGGGTCGCCGGTTGACCCGGCCCAATTGCCATCCGTAGACTGGGACCGACCATTAAAAAAAAAAATTTTGCGACGGCACTTGTAGTGCAGTCCGACAATTTTTTAAAAAAATTTTGGTGCGACGGCATTAGAAGTGCCGTCTCTCATATATACATTTTTCTTATTTAGCAAATTATGCATATTATACATATTTGGCCAACGACTGCAGCGTTGTTTTTGACCAAATATGCATATTTAGCAAACGACTGCAGATGCTCTTACAATTATTTTATTTCTATATGATCCCCCACAAATCTGTACTTGGTTTCACTTCATATAATTTTTTTATTATTTTAGAGAATAGGGCTTGCTAGTTTAATTGTGGCCAATGTGCGGGGCATACGGAGAGAGCAATTGTAATGTTTTTTTTTTCCCTCCGTTGCTTTTGCTTATCAAAAAGAAGAAAAAAATTATATGACAAAACTCCTAAATTTATAAATCAAACAGTAAGTGCATCGAATAAAAAACCAAGAAAACATTAAATATTACATACAATTGACGGGCTAAGAAATTCTGAAAATTGATCAGTAAAGTTTGATCTTAATTAAGAAATTAGGTACTGAATGAGTAATTTTGCTTTTTGGCATTTTAAATCGATACAATATATACCTTTGAGCAATGTTTTTTGATAGCAGAAGTGGAGTACAAAATTATAACTAAGTTTGGACCTCGGGTTCGAGGTCTAGACAACTCCGAAACTCAAAAAAAGAAAATCTTTACAATCTATCTCTACTACTATAATGGGAGAAGGCCTGTTCCTCTTCCTCAAAACCCGCGCACCGTTGCTCCGCACCATTTCTTGGACATAAATGTTGAATTCTCTAGGCTCCATCTCATGGACTGGCAACTTACAGCCGTTCACGAGAATCTGACCGGATCTCTGTTCTGTTCCTTTCCTTCTCTCTCCTAAAGCAACAACAATATATCCCCTCTTTCTTTCTCGCACTACCTGACCGTACGATTGGTGGTGATTTTTGGCGAATCAGTTGCCGACTCCGAGATTCCGTTGGATTCGAAGGCGCAGACTTCGAGGTGAGTGGATTTCTTGTATAATAAATCACAAAGAAAGCTATTAAGTGTCTCTCCTTCAATCCCCCAAAATCAAAGGCCCAGATCTATCCACACAAAACATATCCCCCCTCCCCCCCAAAAAAAAGTTTCTCCCCAAAACTCAAATTCAAATCCCCCAAAACAACTAATTTATTTATTTAATTCTCTCTCTCTCTCTCTCTCTCTCTCTCTCTCTCTCTCTCTCTCTCTCTCTCTCTCTCTATATATATATATATAGTAAGTCTATTAAGACCTGGGAAGCTGGATTCCTTATCGGGAGCTAGAGATCTCAGCCATCCGATCGATCTTGATCGCGATCGGACGGCTGAGATCAGATGTCGCTTATCTTCAGATAAGGTGAGGGGTAAAAGGAGTATAATCGATCAGCCCCTTTTATCTCTTATCTTCGCACGCTCTCTTCTCTCCCGCTCTCTATCTATCCAAACCCTAATCCCAGATCTTATCTTCTCCCGCTCTCTCTCCCGCTCTCGAAGATCGTCCCCCCTATCTCCCTTGCTCTTATCTTCTTTCCCCTTCTCTCTCTCAGTCTACCCTCCAAATCTCGATCTATCTCCAGCATCGAAGCCCCAAATCTCGCAACCCTAGCTCCATATATTCCCAAAACCTGAAATCGAAATCGAAACCCCGCTATACGCTCGAGTGCCTGGAAACCCTAGCTCCAAATTGATGCACCGACGCTCTCCTAGACACCGCGCTCGATCCACCCAATCTGAATACGACTTTCGAAACCCTAAATGATCTCCCCTCGACATCTCTAACTTGGATAGAGGTAAAATTCCAATGTTAAGTTTTTTTATTATTATTATTGTTTATATACATCCAAAATCAGTACTGTTTTGAATCTTTTTAGAATCTTGATTAGAAATATATGTTCTTTGTCGTCTCAGCACCAAAGAAGAGCTCTCACAAGTTCGTTCTCTCTCTTCGACGGAAAACCCAAACCGCGATAAGGGTTTCGATTTCTCGGCTCATTGGGTTCTGCCTCTCCCAGATTCCGGAGGGAAGTGTTTGACTCTCATAAATGCTTTTATGATTTCTATTTAATTTCTTGCATTTTCATTCGGTTTTGTGTGTAGGCAATGATGAAATTGATTTTGAATATGTGACTTGAGAGTAGCTCAATTCATCAAATTTTGATGCACCGATGACTCACAATGATTGATAGTATCAGTATAATTTTTGTAAGCTCAGAACGTTGGACACGTATGTGGTGGATACTCATTTATGCCTTTTGGTGTTTGATTCTATCCTTCGGTGTGTTGGGTTAGGCAGTGATGCTAAACACTTTATGATGTGAATAATTATTTCAATCCTGTTTTAAGTATTATTGATTATATATCTATCATATCCTAGTTGGCGCGGCACTCCAATGCAGCCCTACATATGAATAGTGTGTTATGAGCCTACTGGTTTTTTTTAGTCTATATATATTCATGAGTAAGTCTATTCTATGTGCTTGGTCGATTGAGTGTGAGAAGATAAGAGATAGGGGTTTTTGATTTTACCCCTTTTACCCCCAAACATTCTGAAGATAAGCGGTACCGAATATGAGTCGTTCTGTCGCGATCAATCGCGAACGAATGGCTAAAAAACCCCACTCTAGATAAGGTATTCAGCTCCCAAGCTCTTAATAGACTTACTCTATATATATAAGACAGTTGATGATAAGCTCTGAACAACACAAACAGATCATGAAGTATCAAAATTTGTCAGCTCAGAAGAAACACAAACAGATCTTGACACTATACAATAAACTATATATTAGGCAGTGATGGTGTGTTGGTGTAGGTAGTGATGCTAAACACTTTATGATCTGAATAATTATTTCAATTGTTGTATTTATTCTTGATTATATATCTATCATATCCTAGTTGGCGCGGCACCCCAATGCAGCCCTAGTTATGAATAGTGTGTTCTGAGCCTACTGGTTTTTTATTACCCCCATGTTCAGTGTCTGTTGTTCTGAGCTTACAAAATTCGAAACTTCATGCCCAGCTTCTGTTTGTCCTAAGCATACACAATTTGATACTATCTGTCTAGTTTCGAAGAGTTCATTTTTCTGTTTGTTCTGAGTTAACAAAATTTGATACTTCATGATGTGTTTCTGTTTGTTCTTAGTTTACCAAATTTGATACTACATGCTCTGTTTGTGTTGGTTATGAGCTTACAAAATTTGATACTTCAAACTCTGCTTGTGTTATTTATGAGCTTGCAAAATTTGATACTTCATGGTCTGTTTGTGTTAGTCCTGAGCAAGGGCAAAATTTGATGCTTCATGATCTGTTTGTGTTAGTTCTGAGCTTACAAAATTTGTAACCTCATGATTTGTTTGTGTTAGTTCTGAGCTTACAAACTGTGACACTTCATTGTATTACTCTGTCTCTGTTTGTTATGAGCTTACAACCATTTGATACTTATCTGTTTCTGTTTGCTCCCAAGCTACTTGTTTCTCAGTTTCTGTTTTTGCCGAGGTAACAAATTTTGAACTTCATGTTCAGCGTTTGTTTTTCTGAGCCTACCATATTTAGTACATGATTTTTTGTGTTCTGAGTCGACTATATTTTGTAATTATTTTGTCGTTTCCAGGTTAAATGAATTATGTTTGATTTTGATTTCAGGTTGATTCCAGCATGAAGTGCTTCTTGTGCTTCTTGGAGCTATTGAACAGTGGACTACGCGAAAAGTTGACATTTGCAGCAAACTACTGAACATTGTATTACGTTGTACAGTTTGTGTTAAGTTTCAGTTTTTTGTAAAGTGTCAGATGTGAAGAACATTTGTTACGTTGTACATGTTTTTGTAAAGTATTACCTTACATTTCTATGAAGATCGAATTTCTTCCAGATATTCAGTTCATTATTGTTTTGGTGTCATAATTGAAATTTTGTGATTGTTTTGGTGTATTACGCAGCATGAAGTATCAAAATTTTGTAAGCTCAGAACTGACAGAAACAGACCAAGAAGTATCAAAATTTTGTAAGCTCAGAACTAACACAAACAGAGCATGATGTGTACAAATTTTGTAAGCTCAGAACCAACAGTAACAGACCATGAAGTATGACAATTTTGTAAGCTCAGATTTGACAGAAACAGACCAAGAAGTATCAAAATTTTGTAAGCTCGGAACTAACACAAACAGGGCATGATGTATACAGATCTTGTAAGCTCAGAACCAATGCAAACAGAACATGAAGTATGAAAATTTTGTAAGCTCAGAACCAACAATAACAGACCATGAATTATCAAATTTTGTAAGCTCAGAACTAACACTAACAGATCATGCGGTATCAAATTTTGCCCTTGCTCAGAATACAAACAGACCAAGAAGTATGAAAATTTTGTAAGCTCAGAACACACAGAAACAGACCATGAATTATCAAATTTTGTAAGCCCAAAACAATCAGAGACAGACCAAGAAGTATCAGTAATCTCAGAACAAACAGAAACACATCCATGATTTTGTAAGCCCAGAACAATCCAAGAAGTATACAAATATCAATCAATGATATAACTGAAATAACATTAGGCGTACTCAATGATACAACTTCAAAAATTCTCATACATGTCTTACTCATCTTTGGACTTTTCATCTTTATACAAAATTCTAAAGATTATACAAAAGATTAAACAAAATTCTAAACATTGTAGGCTCAGAACAACAATAAGTCAAGTCTTTGTTTGTAGTATTGTGCTTGTAACTATCGGATGATGATGCTCTGCCACTTCTCAATTGCTCTAGCCTCTAGCACATCTCAAAATCATCAAATGCTTATCTGGAAGCTGAAACTCATAAAACACTCATAGACATTAATAGTTAAAAGTGTGATGTTAAAATAGGGGATAAATTCAAATTATCAAAGATGCAAGAAACACAGTATGGCTCAGCATCACACTAATTTTCTTCACTATCTAAGCTCAAAACTTTTTGAATATCACATTTCATGGACTTTAGAAAAATCTCAGAGGAAGCATGATATTAAGAGAAGCAATAATGTAATATGCCATGTCTGAGGAAGCATAATGCTCTACCTCTTCTCAGATAATTCTATGAGAACCAATAGTGTAACATACCATGTCAAAACCAATCTCATATTCAGAGACGCAGCAGAAGTGTAATGCACCATGTCAAAACCAAGTGCAAAACTAAAAGAGTTTCAAATTAAGTCCATCATTGCCCAGATTCAGAAAATATTCAATATCTAAAATATGAATGAAGCATACAGTGTAATGTCATCACAGTCATAACAATAATAATGTAATACCATCACATTTAAATCTCACCATGAAGCATAATAGTGTGAATATCATCACAACCATAAGAGAGAGAAGAAAGAAGGAGCTGAAGATGAGGGGTAGGAAAAATGACCAAAATAGCCATCATTGTAAGGGAGATGAGCGGAACGATTGTGAGCCACTGGATCAAGATCATGATCAAATTGCAGATCCAACGAATGGCGGAGAGGTACACACCTATGTGAACCAGTTCACTCCTGAGATTGAAGTTGATAATAATGCAAAATTATAACACCCAAGTTTAAAATGAGCTATTACGAGATGTTGAGTTATGAAGAAACAACTTCTACTAAATTTAATTGAAAGTAGTTGAAACTACAATATTTTATTGTCTACTTAAAGTATTTACAAACGAAACAATAAGGATATTTTGCAAGAAACACAAATCTGTATATACAGAACAACTAATTTCTTCACTATCTAGGCTCAGAAATTTTTGAATATCACATTTCATGAACTTAAGAAAATTCTCTGAGGAAGCATAATGAATGCATCACCAATAGCGTAATATACCCATGTCAAAACCAATTTCATATTCAGAGACGCAATGTCAAAACCAATGCCATATTGTAATTGTAGATGTCAAAACCAACTCCGAAAGTAAAAGAGACAAGTTCATTATTGCTCAGATTTAGAAATTCTTCAATCACTAGAACATCGCAATAATGGTGTGAATATCTTATATATATAACCAAATTAAATTCGTCATTGCCCAGTTTCAGAAATTATTGAATGAGTTCATCTTTGGTGCAGAATGAGTCTGAATATCATCACATCCACAAAAGTGTGAATATCATAATATTCAGTTCAAAGCATAATAGTGTAAAAATCATCACAGCCATAACCAAAATATTGAATTCAAAGCATGAGCATTAAAAGAAGCAGTTCATCTTCAGCCCAGATATATGCATAAAAGCATAATGAGAACCGTCACCTTATTCGAATAAGAAAACTCGAAAAATTTAGACAAAACGAAATACTTTCCTCAATTCATATTATCGATTATAGGATTATCCATGGTATTAGCACTTCCATCTTGGCCTTCCATACCTATAAACACCATACAGTTATATAAATTAGGCGTAAAGAACATATATTTCTAATCAAGATTCTGAAAAGATTCAAAACAGTACTGATTTTGGATGTATATAAACAATAAAAAAAAACTTAACATTGGAATTTTACCTCTATCCAAGTTAAAGATGTCGAGGGGAGATCGTTTAGGGTTTCGAAAGTCGTATTCAGATTGGGTGGATCGAGCGCGGTGTCTAGGAGAGCGTCGGTGCATCAATTTGGAGCTAGGGTTTCCAGGCACTCAGCGTATAGCGGGGTTTCGATTTCGATTTCAGGTTTTGGGAATATTTGGAGCTAGGGTTGCGAGATTTAGGGCTTCGATGCTGGAGATAGATCGGGATTTGGAGGGAAGACTGAGAGAGAGAAGGGGAAAGAAGATAAGAGCAAGGGAGATAGGGGGGATGATCTTCGAGAGCAGGAGAGAGAGCGGGAGAAGATAAGATCTGGGATTAGGGTTTGGATAGATAGAGAGCGGGAGAGAAGAGAGCGTAAGAAGATAAGAGATAAAAGGGGCTGATCGATTATACCCCTTTTACCCCTCACCTTATCTGAAGATAAGCAGCATCCGATCTCAGCCGTCCGATCGCGATCAAGATCGATCAGATGGCTGAGATCTCCAGCTCCCGATAAGGATTCCAGCTTTCCAGCTCTTAATAGACTTACTATATATAGTAAGTCTATTAAGAGCTGGGAAGCTATAATCCTTATCGGGAGCTGGAGATCTCAGCCATCCGATCGATCTTGATCGTGATCGGACGGCTGAGATCGATAGCCGCTTTTCTTCAGAAGTGAACAGGGGTAAAAGGGGTAAAATCGAATTCCCCTCTATCTCTTATCTTCTCACGCTCTCCTCTCTCCCGCTCTCTATCTATCGAAACCCTAATCTCAGTCTCAAATCTTCTCACGCTCTCTCTCCCGCTCTCGGAGATCGTCCCACTCTCTTCGAAACCCTAATCCCTATCTCTTCTCTTCTCACGCTCTCTCTCCCGATCTCTATCTTCGAAACCCTAATCTACCTCTCTTCGAAACCCTAATCGAAGAGATCGAATTGCAGCTCTCTTTCCTGCTCTCTTTCTTCGTCACCTGTGTAAACCCAACTCCACGATCAACGAAATCTCCAGCCGCTTATCTTCAGTTCTGTTGAGTGGTAAAAGGGGTATAATCTATCAACCCATATCTCCCTTGTCGTCTCACGACCAAAGAAGATCTCTCACAAGTTCATTCTCTCTCTCCGACGGAAAACCTAAACCGCGATAAGGGTTTCAATTTCTCGGCTCATTGGGTTCTGCCTCTTTCAGATTCCGGAGGGAAGTGTTTGATTCTCATAAATGCTTTTATGATTTCTGTTTAATTTCTTGCATTTTCATTTGGTTTTGTGTGTAGGCAATGATGAGATTGATTTTGATATAAGTTGGTTACAAAATTTTTGGGCATTGAAATTATTGTTTTGAAGCGTATTTGGTTGTGTGCCATGATAATTATTCAAAGTTGAATAGAGTTTGGGGTATGAGCAGTAGAGTAGATGGTGAAGAGATAAAATAAAGGTGTTTGAATGCCCAATGCCCTCAACACTTACCTTACATTTATGTGATTTGAGACTAGCTCAATTCATCAAATTTTTGGGCACCGATGACACACAATGATTGATAGTATCAGTATAATTTTTGTAACTGGCGTTGGATACGTATGTGTTGGATACTCATTTAAGCCTTTTGGTGTTTGATTCTCTCCTTCGGTGTGTTGGTATAGGCAGTGATGCAAAACACTATATGATCTAAATAATTATTTCAAGCTTGTTGTATTTATTCTTGATTATATATCTATCATATCCTAGTTGGCACGACACCCCAATGCAGCCCTAGTTATGAATAGTGTGTTCTAAGCCTACCGGTTTTTTTTAGTCACTATATATTCATGAGCTATGTTTTTTAATATTCGTGTGTTCATGAGCTATGTTTTTTAATATTCGTGGGTTTTCCGTCAGAGAGAGAGAATGAACTTGTGAGAGATCTTCTTTGGTCGTGAGACGACAAGGGAGATATGGGTTGATTGATTATACCCCTTTTACCACTCAACAGAACTGAAGATAAGCAGCTGGATATTTCGTTGATCGTGGAGTTGGGTTTACACAGGTGACAAAGAAAGAGAACGGGAGAGAGAGCTGCAATTCGATCTCTTCGATTAGGGTTTCGAAGAGAGGTGGATTAGGGTTTCGAAGATAGAGATCGGGAGAGAGAGCGTGAGAAGAGAAGAGATAGGGATTAGGGTTTCGAAGAGAGTGGGACGATCTTCGAGAGCGGAAGAGAGAGCGCAAGAAGATTTGAGACTCGGATTAGGGTTTCGATAGACAGAGAGCAGGAGGGAGAAGAGCGTGAGAAGATAAGAGATAGAGGGGAATTCGATTTTACCCCTTTTACCCCTGTTCACTTCTGAAGATAAGCGGCTATCGATCTCAACCGTCCGATCGCGATCAAGATCGATCGGATGGCTGAGATCTCCAGCTCCCGATAAGGATTCCAGCTTTCCAGCTCTTAATAGACTTACTATATATATATATATATATATATATATATATATATATATATATATATATATATATATATATGAGCAACTTGCTCATTTAGTAAATGAGCAATTGATGATGTAGCATACATGTGATTGAAAAATCATTAGTTATTCAATGTATCACATGCATGCCACATAATCAATTGCTCATTTACTAAATGAGCAAGTTGCTCATATCCCTTTTACCCATATATATATATATATATATATATATATATATGGAAACATGGACCCCTAATTTATAATTATTTTTCAATATATACTAATGAAAATATGGACTTTTATTTACAACTAATTATTGTCATATTATTCAAATTTGAGCTATATAATTGTTGATTTTGCTGTTTACAAGCCTTTTCATATGTTGTATCGTTCTGAAGACGTACCGTAGGCACGTGACCACGGAAAAATCTAGTATATTTATACAATACAACTGTGTGTTAAGAGGTCTAAACAACTACTTTTGGTCCAATAATTTATCTTTCTTTTTTTTTTTTAAAACAAAAAAAAGTATAGGAAATGTAGGAGGACAACTCTCCACTCGTTCTTCATCAAAATTTTGAACTGGAACTGTATCCTTAATCAAACCTAAAAAATTATTCAATATTGTATACATGTTATTAGATGAATTTTTTAAATATTATTATTCTTCTGATTTCTCAGCAGTTTTTTTTTTTGGAAGTATTTCAAATGCATTGTTTTAGTTTCAAAATTCATATATGACAATGAGGTTCTTAGTTCTGGTTGGAATCATTCCTCAAGTTTTCACGGTGTCAATTCTTCAATAAGACTAAAAGGTACTCTTGCATTGATCGCTACCCACTAGATTTTTTTGTATATGATAAATTTTTTTGTTAATATACTTCCATTCATATCTTTTTCTTTTAGCAATATCATGTAATCTAATTTTGTGATTAAAATTGTCTATATATTTTTATGATAATAATTTTTTTTTACATTGAAGTATAAAAAACCCTTAAAACTGTGGTAGTTTATAATATTTGTATGTTTGAGAATAAATGTAGCATTTTTTTAAAAATATATATATTATTTTCTCATTTTAAAAAAAATGTATGCAGTATTGCACAAGGGTACACTAGTACAATATATTATGTTAAGACGACTTTTGGTCCAAGAATTTTCTTTTGATAACAAAAAAAAATTGTAGGAGGGCAACCCCACACTATTTTTCATGTAAGTTCTGAATTGGAACCATATTCCTTAATGAAACCTAAAAAATAATGCAGTATTGTATACATATTATTAGATGAATTTTTTAAAAAATAGTTTTGCAATTTTCTCATTTTTTTGAAAATTCAGTGCAATAGCGCTAATAGTTATACTAGTTTTGAAAGGGAAAAAAAAAACAATATGGGAGTATGATTAATTTTTGAACCTTTTTTTCCCTTGAATATTACTACCTTTTGTATATTCACATAAAATCTTATTAAAATATAAGCTTATGAACTAACCTCTGATATTGATATCGTGAAAATTTTTGCAATAAGAAACTTTTGAAATGTATGCAGACTAGGGCTGCAATCGGGCCGAGCCGAGTCGACTACCTTCAGGCTCGAACACGGCTCGTTTACGAACCGAGCTCAGTTTTGAGCTTGAGCTCGGTTCGAACCGAGCTTTGATCGTATTCGAACCGAATAGCTCGCGAGCTTAGTCCAAAAAAACAAAACAAAACAAAACCAAGCTCGAGCTCGGCTCGTTTACGAAACGAGCTCAGTTTTGAGCTCGAGCTCGGTTCGAGCCGAGCTTTGACAGAACTCGAACCGAATAGCTTGCGAATAGCTCGATTCATTTGCAGTCCTAATGCAGACGCATATTGTGTGCATGCACCAAGGCATGTTAGTTTTATGATCTCAGTAATCATTATTTGTTGAACTTAACAAATTTTGTTGATGTGGTACTTTCTCATTAGTTATGACCATCTGTCTATATGTTTTTAGTCTAAGTGGTATAAGAGCACCCACAGTCCATTTGGTAAAATGTCATTTTATGCATTTTTAGCTACTTACTGTAGCCGACACACTCGTGGGTAATTTAGCCATTTTTTACCCATTTCGCTACAGTATAAAGGTGAAAATAGCAATGGATATAGAAAATGCATATTATGTGTGACGAAAACAAAAAAATACATATTATGTTTCGTCTGGATTATTTAAATATATTTTTAAATAATCGGGCGAAACATGATGTTTCGTCTGAAACAAAAATATTTTAAAACAAAGGAAAAAATCTAGAAAACAAAAATAATTGCTGGACGATGTTTCGTCCAGGCCATTCGGGTCCCATTCCCTTAAAAAAATTGCAAATGACCGTCATTGGTTACTGGGGTGCAATTATTTTTAAAAAATGAAAATTGTTAAATTGTTTTTGCAAATTATTAAATTGTTTTTGCAATTTTTGCAAAAAAAAAACCTCCTTAAAACCCAGACGAAACATCATATTTCGTATGTTTCGTCCGGAGGATATTTTGCAATTTTCCCCCCTTTTGGGACGAAACATCCCGTATATTTTATTAATATTTTATCATTTTATTGCAATATAATTTTTTTTTAATAATAGACAAAGCATCATGTTTCCAAGGGGGCGATGATTTTTTTTTTTTATTTTTAATTATGTTTTATTTTAAAAAATTGGTGAGCGACACAAAGTGAAGTTGCGTCGGAGAATTAAAAATTAAATTTGTTCGTGAGACGGAAAGTGAAGTCGTGTCATCTATATTATGTATTTCTCTCAAATCCACTCTTATTTATAGGTATTTATTATAACTATTTATGCATAAAATGCATAAATAGCAAATGAATTCGTTAGCAATAAAATATATTTTATGTATAAATAGCACATGATTGTGGATGCTCTTATGTGTACAACCACCGCATCTCAAAAAGGTTGGACTTTTTGTATGTAGTCTTTCAAAATATGTACATTTCCGTATATTCACCTATTCCTTTAATTTTAAGTTGTCCAATTAAAGTCCCTCCCATTAAAATATAGGGTTTTTAGACATAAGTCTCTTCCATTAAAATATTCGGTTCTTGCATAAGTCTGTTAAATATGCATATCACAAAATGTATATCACTGAGTATGAATTTTTTAAAACCTTTGTGAATTTTTATCTTATTACCTTGCACATAAAAAAAATTTCAACCCTCCACACTTTTCAATCCGGATCCGCGTCCCTTAATGTAGTGAAGTATGTACAATTACAGTGTGACTTTCTACATATTTAATCTTTTGTAAACGAAAACAACAAACTTAAAAAATTAAACAATTTTCTTCCCGTCATTAGTATTGTTTAAAAATATATGGAATTTGAATCCTTTTTCCATAAATTATGCATATCCTGTTAATTATTTGGACAATAACGGATTTGTACTCGTCAGAAGAAAATAAATATGAACATGGTAAAACCTAAATATATCTACTCGGTTTACACCCCTAGCTTACTTGCTAGGTCAGAAGATACAAATCCAAGTTTTGTTTTTCTTTTATCAATTATAACTATATATTAAGCTAGTGGGTCTACCTCCTCTTTCCTTACTCTATTTTGAAATATAAAAATGAGAGTAAAAGTAGAAATCTCAATTTAAACTAACATGTGCATTCCGCATGTTTTCATGAAGTAAAGAAGTAAAAAATTAAAACCTCAAACCCTCCTTTGCCACGATCTCATCATCTCCCACTTTCAAAATCCTCCCCAATCCTTGCCTTCCACTAGGGATGGTAGCCGGGTCGGGTTGACCCGCGATCCGCCCACTCCAACCCGGCCCGCACAATGGCGGTTCAGGTCCAGATCGAACCCGTTTGCGCAACGGATGGACCCGGGTCACCAAGATCGAAGCTCCTACCCTCTTGACCCGACCCGCAAACCCATTGACTTGGTCAAACCCGTCCGCAACCCGCTCGTTCGAGCAGCAGGTTGTGACCCGTTCGACCCGCGGGTCAAACAGTAGACTTGTGTGGGTCGAACGTTCGACCCGCGCGTGTCTGTCTAGCGATGCGGTATTTTTTTTTTTTAGGGGGGGGTTCTTTATAAAAACCCCCTTAATTCAATCTACATTTTTTTACACCTTACTTTCTTACTCACTCTACTACTACTACTACTACTACTACTACTACTACTACTTAATTCAATTTCGATCCAATCAAGTTTCTTCAACAAAGAAGTAAAATTTTTCGATCGTATCGAATTGTATTAATTCAACTCACAATTATGTCTACTTCAACTCCTCCGACCAAGAAGTCATCTCTCTCTCTCTCTTTCTACGACTACCAGACTACGTGACTACGTTTACTTTATTTCTCAATCGACTACATCTACTTCTACTATTATTTTCTCTCTCATTTCTATATACAATTATCCGCAAATTAAGTACGGTATCCAAATTTCACAACCCTCCTTGTAACACCCCGTAATTTTCAAAGAATATAAAAAAATAGTATATATATGTTGAAAGAAAGTATAGTTTGAAAAAAAAAAGTGTATACACACACACACACACACACATATACATATTGGCTTATATGTTCAGATTGGTATGGAATGAATTGTATTAAAAAATGGTTTAACAGGGGGGGGGGGGGGGTGCACATTGAAAAGTGTAACACTAACAGCATATGGTGCTGTTGAGTTGGATGTTGACTTCGTCAACACAAAGATGACGTGGAGTAGAGTTTCTATGGGCCCCACCCGGAGTGTTTCACATGCGTGTGATGAATTTGTGAAGGAATAGGTTTGATATAAAGTCCCACATTGGTAAAATAATATATTAAAATATTATATAAATATAATAGCCTTTGATCAAGAGTCACCTAATCGGTTAACCACCTTTTGAGAGACAACATGTGGTGGGCAGTTGTACTACATAGTACCTAATTTGTCTTATAAATTGTATAAATTGTCTGAGTTAGGGGCAGATAGAAATTGTATTAAATTGTATAACCGTGACTGTGATTACTTGTTTTGATTAGTCTGACGGTAGACTCCGGGACTACATACCCAGTCGGCGGTGGATCTCTGTGACTGTGGTTGCCCAGAGAGGGCGGATAGAAAAAGCAAATGCTCTACATGGGCTAGAAAGGAGATTCTGCACAAGAATGTGCATGCCCGTGCTCAGCGAGGACCCTGATTTCTGAAGGGGTACGCGTAACACCCCGTAGTTTTCAAATAATATAAAAAAATAGCATATATATGTTGAAAGAAAGTATAGTTTGAAAAAAAGAAGTATATATATATATATATATATATATATATATATACATATTGGCTTATATGTTCGGATTGGTTTGGAATTTCTGAAGGGGCGTGTGTAACACCCCTTATGTGTGTGTGTATATATATATATATATATATATATATATATATATATATATATATATAGACACACACACACACACACACACACACACATACATATTGGCTTATATGTTCAGATTGGTTTGGAATGAACTGTATTAAAAAATGGTTTAATTGGGGGGGGGGGGGGGGGGGGGGGGGGGGGATGCACGTTGAAAAGTGTAACACTAACAGCATATGGTGCTGTTGAGTTGGATGTTGACTTCATCAACACATAGATGACGTGGAGGAGAGTTTCTATGGGCCCCACCCGGAGTGTTTCACGTGCTTGTGATGGATTTGTGAAGGAATATGTTTAATATAAAGTCCCACATCGGTAAAATAATATAATAAAATATTATATAAATATAATAGCCTATGATCAAGAGTTACCTAATCGGTTAACCACCTTTTGAGTGGTAGCCTGTGGTGGGCAGTTGTACTACATAGTATCTAATTTGTCTTATAAATTGAATAAATTGTCAGAGCTAGGGGCAGGGGCGTTACACTCCTATTATCTTGATTTTGTTGTAGTTCTAATTTTTTGTATCATATTTGTTTGTTGGTTTTTCATTTTTCACTCTCTCAATCCTCCTATTGTTTTTTAGATTTTCTTTTTTAACATATACCTAACCACTTAGATTGTTTTGTATTATTTCACATACACTAATAAAACACTAGAAATCATTTTTTTCACATATACTATTACCATGTCTATATCATGAAGTAGCGGTCGTAGCCAAAGTGGACAAGATTCCACTAGATCTTCACATTGGCCTCCAATAGTCCCACAAATATATAGAATCCGAATTTACACTGAATCCGATGGTAAGAACTCACGATATCCCTACACACAAAATAGAAGAAGAAATGCATGATGTTGACACACAAACACAACAAACCGAACCCACTAGTAGTAGAAAAACTAGGGAGGAAACAAGTGCTTGGCACAAAAATTATGACTATATCCCCGAAGAGGATAATCCGGGTATAGGACATAAGGTTTGTAAAACTTATTTTTAAGAGTTACAAATGAAGGAAGGGTGGGAGAACGGGTACAATTAAACGACACATACAAAATGTATACAATGATCGATTAGAAAATTAACCCGGCCAACAAAAAATCCACCCGAAAACCGGACATGTAGATAACCACCTATATGATCCTGAAAATGTTCGATGGAAAACGGCTCATCTAGTTATTAAGGAGGAGTTACATTTTTCCTATTTCGAGAGTAGGAACGTAGAGGAATTACCAAAATGCACTAAATCCACATTTTAGAAGAATTCCTAGAAATACACTCAAATCCAGTTGTTTTAAACTTTACAACGAAATGAGAGATGGTTTAATTATATTTTTGTATAGTTTAGAGTATCGTTAACTTCCGATTGTTGGAAAGGTTGTAACGATATTCCAACGATGTGCATAACTTGTCATTGGATCGATAGTGATTGGATCATTCAAAAGAGGATTATATCACTTGTGGCTTTGTCGTATCCCAATAGTGGTTTAGTAATTGCACAACAAATTTTAGAAGTTTGTGTTATCTTTCATATTCGTGATAAAAAAAATGTATTAGTTTTGATAATGCATCTGACAACAATGCTTTGATTAGTACATTAAAAACACAATTAGCTCCTTCATGTATAGAAATTTTTCACGTTAGATGTGCATGTCATATTGTAAATTTATGTATTTAAGATGCATTAAAAATAGCCGAACTATTTGTGCATAACATTAGAAATTGTGTACATTTTATTGCTTTAAGTCGTCCTATGCTTCAACAATTAAAAGAATGGTGTAAACTTAAGGGTGTACATTTTATAAAAAAAAATCTAAGAATGTTTGTAACCCGTGTTGCTCATTTTTGTATTTTTAACTATATTTAATAAAATTCATGGTTATTTTATTTCATTGTTGTCTTATTAATCTTCATCTCTTTTGTATCGCGTGTTGTTTTGCTCTCTCTTGTGATTCATTTTGCATTGATTCAGCTTCTTATTCTCATTTATTTGATCTACAATTTGTTCTTGACCTCGTTTATTGTTAACCCTATTTCATGGCCTAATTATCTCTTATTGGATTCTTTTCTTCCTATTGGATACTACCCAGTTGACCCAAAATCCATAATGACTATATATAATCCCCCTAATTGATCCCTAACCCTAATTACCAAAACCCTAATATTTTCTCTCTTTCCTAGCCGTCATCTAACTCTCTCACCTCCCGATCTCTCTCCTCCCGACTCCTTCGTTGTCGTCGTCTTGTTTCCTACACCGGTAGACCCCCCTGATCCCCTCTCCTCTTCTCCTCATCCCCTGGTCGCCGCTGATGCCCGTGCTCCCCTGTCCTCGAGTAGCGAGACCATAGCCCCTCGTCGCAGTCGTCTCCCCCTGTTGTCATTCCCGCTGTGCTAGCGCCGTGACCCCCTGGACCGCTGTCGTCGCCTTCGTCTGTGGCTAACACCAGAGCACCGCTTGCTGTGTCTTTGTTGTCGTCCACCCTTGTTGTTGTTGCTGCTTTGTGTGCGTGTGTGAGAACACGTGCACCACCGTACTTTTGTCGGTTGGATCTTGCTCTCGTTCGTGTGTTCGTGTTCATGTGTCGGGATCCGTTCTCGTTATTCTAATCTTCATCTTCATTTCCGTCGTCTTCGCATCAGGAAAGTAGCTTGTATGTGATCTTTTTGTCATACAAGTTAAATACCGTAAGTAGTATAGTATGAAAATATTTGTACTTTCATGATGATCTTATCTTGTGAGTTTAACTGTTGACATCATCTCTCGATCATGAGTAGTTACAGTAGTTGACACCCGTTGCATGAAAACAATATATAGATTAGATGAAATCTTGTATGTTGTTTGTAACACACCGTATGTTGTAGATGACTGTTGCATAGATGTTTGTTGGATGTATTATCTCATTATAGACTATTTATACACATGTCATGCTGATTTAAGTAACCCACATATCCCATACTTTGTATGACATCTTAGATTGGACCATTTATAATTAAGTTGTTTGATAAAATGCATAAAAGAACATCTGTTTTGCTGATATCCTATTTTTGTACAATAATTTAAATCCTGTCACCATCAGTAAAATAAATATGTTTGTGAACAAGATTTATAGCCTTTGTTTTCTAGTTTCTAGAAAATTCGATGGATTTGAATTCCGAATTTTGATGCATGAGTTATTATCGTTTTACTGCAGTCATATCGTATATTCTAGATTCTGAATTATATGTATTCTGTATGAAATATTATTTTAAACCTGATACTAAATGTAGAATTTGCACCCTATATTTTACTGAGTATGTTTAGACATGATTGGGATCAGTCCCTAATTTTTGTAGAATTAACTATTGATATATACATCTCATTTCATACTTATGAAACTAGTCGATATATTTCCAAATTGCATGCTGTTCAGTAAAGAACTATGTTTTCAACCTGATTCTATTCATTTTTGGTAAACACTTTGTAAATATGAATTGTTGCATGATTTGTCTATTTTATCATTCTTTTGACAAATCTGGACTTCGAATTATACTTTATGAACTATCTCTGTTTTTGTACTGTTATGTCTGAACTTTCAGAATTGTGATTTTGTCGCATTACTCTGTTTTCCCAATTTTGTTGACTATGCTATCTGTAATATAATTTCATGATATTTTATATTTTGAGACTAGATATGTTAGGGAATCTTTCAGATTTTCCTCAG
The DNA here is from genome assembly GCA_017893485.1 of Hemerocallis citrina. Taxonomy (NCBI): domain Eukaryota; kingdom Viridiplantae; phylum Streptophyta; class Magnoliopsida; order Asparagales; family Asphodelaceae; genus Hemerocallis; species Hemerocallis citrina. Next base: position 205,825,809 of record CM030367.1, on the reverse strand, counting down.
ATTTAATTATAATAATTTTAAACTCTTTTCATACTTATAAACGAGATTTTGTATTTTCTGGCTGAACATAACTTCTGTATTAAACGCTGTTTTTAACCCTGTTTCTGTGGCTGATATGTGACTTATATATATGTGCTGGAATTGGCAGAGAGTCTAGTTTCTAGATAATCTGACGGATCTAGATTTTCTATTCCGTAGCAACGAAAATCTCGGATTTGGTACAGTAGTGTCTTGCTGTCCAGAACTGAAAGTTTCGTTGTTTTGACTGTTATGAGTTGTTTTTTATCAACCGTTTGTGTTTTCTATTTATCTTAGACTTATCCTTTGTTCTTACCATATCTTTAGCCTCGTTTGTATTGGTTGACATTTGTTAATAATGAAAATAATCAAGCCGGGATTTTTAAGGGAAAAGATCTAGTAGTGGACAATATAGAGATGCATATTCGGAAAGGAACTCGTTTTTCCCACTGTTTACTGTGGTACCTACTGTTTATCTCTAGATGCATGAGGGTATGATCCATGACACTATTTGATTTTGATGTTACTGAAACTGTTTGTCTAAATATACTGCCCTATAGAAGTTCCACTACAAAATCTTCAAACGAAACTGTTTGATGTAGCAACCATGTGGTAAAATCTGGGACTCATGAAGTGCTACCTAGATAGTAGTGAACATTAGACATAAGAAAACAGTTTTCACTGTTACATCCTGTTACCGTTACTGTTGATCCATCCTGTTACCGTTACTGTTGATCCATCCTGTTACTGTTACTGTTACGGTTACTATTATACTCTTACCGTTTCCGCTGTTTACTGCCATCTTTACACTGTTATCTTTGTTTCCTTCTCAATGTTAGTGTTTCCTGTTTAGTTTAGTCTTTTTCTTTCCATTTTCCTACTTGTACTGCTTGCGGCCTGGAACTTGCATCGGGCATTATGTTTTCCTGTTTTTCTATTTTCCTTGTAATTGCTGTATGAACAGGATTTGGTGATTGCTTGCCTACTGGAGTTGGTGAGCAAAAGTTTTGAGCTGCGCATTGAAAAATTTGCTTAATGTTTTGTTTGAACTATTTTATTCATGTACTGTATTGAGATTTGAATTGGGCTTGTAATCCCAGGATTATTGTTTTGTTTCGGATCTCGTATTTGTTGGGATATTTATTTATTTATTTATTTTAATTTTTTTTTAAGGAAAAGGTGAAGTATGGCCACCATGTTTCATTAATAAGGAGTTAATAAAACAAACTCAGAGTACTGAGCCAAGTACAATAATTGTTGGGATATTTATTATTGTTGCAATAAATACTGTTGAGTTATAATTGTTTTTGCATGTATGGTTGAGTATGTTGATATATTTATCGTTGTGATGAGTCAAGCAGATCCGTACAACTTATGGATGGTAAAAATTATCCGCTAGGCTTAGTCACGTACCGTATTCCATATTCTTTTGGGAAGCGGGGCGTGACAATGTTAAACACCGATAAAACTCTATTTTTGATTTATTAAATATTGTTACTCAATATAAAGCTTATATAAATAATTTTTGTCTTACAAAAAATATGGAAAATTTTCAAATGAAAACAATCATGGTATTATGCCAAATATTTATTACGATTTTTAGAACCTTTTAAAACCACAACTTTGAAAATTTTAAAATCTTATGATTCTACTTCTAATAGTATTTTTATTTCACTAACTACTATGATGCAAAATTTTCAAAAATGATTGATGATATTTACATTGGTCATATTGTTAAACCCGTATACACTAAATTTTTGAAGTATTTTAGTCATTCTCCTATGTTGTATTGTATTGCTACAGTTATGGATTCTCGTATCAAATTAGCGAGTACGAGAACTTTGGTTGAAATGTATTTTACTTTACTTGGAGATGAATCTGAAATTGATTGTGATGAATTTTTAGCTAACTTTGAATCGACATTGAATAATGTAACACCCCGAATTTCAAATAAGGACAAACTCGGGATTTCACAGGATCTTTACTTCACTTCGTACAATTTTACAAGGAAAATTTAAAACTTTTCATTCACAATACATCAGAGTTCCTTTACACTTGGTTTTTACATAGCGGAAGACTAAAGGATTACAACAATGAAATACAACTTGTATAACTTTAACATCATTTGCAACATTTTTAACTTTTATATAGCCATAGCATATCCACTTTATAACTCCATGAATGGTCCTTTACCTGCATGTCAATCTGTGGGCACGTCAGTTACTTACAACTGACGAAATGTTATACACGGCTATCCTCTCTATGCCGGGAATAGTATAACGATCTCATACTTTAACAAATCACAAAAAGATTGAATGAACAAGTAAAGTGTCAAAGGTGATTATTCTAAACATAAGTGTATGTCATGCCTTAATGCCTAATGCACACAATTCTACACTAGGATGACACTAATGCACACTTGTTCGGATTCTATGCATCCCATACTACATAGGTCCGAGGGCAAGCGCCTACGTTCTTCACAATACAGGGCTCGATCCCTCGCCATGAAAACTACCCGGTAGCAAAACAAAGTTCAGACTATTCCACGAATGTGAATCCCAGCCTTGGAGTCCACCGCCGGCTGTTATAACAGATTCCACATCGTGCGAACCGTCCCGTATGTGACCCTCTAGCCCAGTATATATATATACATTGGAGACGGTAAACACAAAAAAATTCATCCGTCCGACTACTCAAGATCTTGGAGTCCACCGCCGACCCGTCCTCATAGTCCCGGATTAAAATATAATAATCCGTCTCCCACAGGGCAACCTCAGTCCACCAACTGGATCTATAGTCTTGGAGTCCACCGCCGACTATATAGAGCACCCCACTTACGTTTCCCTAAGTTTACCACATCTTCACTTATGTGCCTAAATTTTCTTAAGTTCAAGACATGAATAATTTCCATTCAAAGAATTAGTTTTTCCTCCTACCGGTCTTAATCAACAAATACGAGATGGCTCCTTAGCCATATCTCCAAATCATTTCTCAATTCTTTTCTTTCAATAATGCCGGTACCGAGGTCTTACTAACTCAAAGTCATAAGCTTTCATGTACAAGAAAACATGGGTACACATACCCTTTAATAACCATGTCTTAACTCAAGGTATTCTTAAACAATTATCCATGTTTCATCTTAGAACTTGTTCATGCATTTCACTCTAACATAGAACAAATAGTTCCTTTCTTGACAAAAGATTCAACATTATAAATTTCTACTGGCAAGTTATACAAATCCACATTACCCAAATAATACTTTTTGGGGTTAAAATCATGTACTAATTTATATTTCATTTTCCTCAAAATATGCAATAAAGTCATGTTTAACTTTAATATTTATTACTTCATTTTATATGAAGAAAGTATGAGTTTTAATCAAAAGCCCCCTTTTTAAAGTCTCATTTTCACTTTCTTAAAATAGACAATAAAATTTCCATAACAATCTTTAATAGCTTCCATTTTATCTTATGACTATAATAGGAATTTATTCATACTAAAAAAAAACATCTTATTAAAACCAATCAAAAAATATAAAAGATGGCTATCAAGATTTGAACCCAAGATCTCTTATAAGAGGTGCTCATTGACTGACCAGTAAGTCCTAGTGTGCTTTTTGTTTTGAAGTTGCATCCATATACTTTTGTTCACACTTTTCTGAAATTGTTTCTTTTTAACAAAACTTGTTTACCCAATAATCCAATCCTTTAGGATATTGGAATAAACTTCTCTTTGGACTAAAAGGAAATCTTAAATAGTAATCAACAAGTCCAAATTTATTTTTTTAGCATATATCTCATTTTAACAAAAAAATTTCCTTTCTTTACAAAATTTACATTTTTTTTTCAAACTAAAAAAAATCATGATTTTCTAAAAAAACTAGTTTATGCCCAACATCTTACAAATAAAAATTTGTGTTAAGAATCAAACATATTTTTTAATCGATTATGGGTGTCTCAAAGAAATTCCTTTCATACAAAAATTGTATTTTTGACATATGTCAATATACTTCATAAAAAAAAAAAAAATATTTCCTTCTCTTTTCTTTTTCATCATATCTCTAATCATATGTCGAAATATAGCATTCTTTAACAATTCTCCTACATATCACACATTTGACAAATCACAAATTTGCAAACACTCTAATATGGTTCATAGAATTAATCCTTTAGTTGCACTCTTCTTTTCAACTAGCATGACAACAATCAAAACAAGTTTATGGCATTCAATTATCTTTACAAAAATATTTTTGCAAAAGAATGTATTCCCAACATTTTTCATACAATCAATTATATCTTCATTCATGCATACTAATTCATGACAAAATAAATCAACATTTCTTTCTCATTACTAATTAACATAAGTTGGGTTTGTTTACTCAATAAAGCAATATTTCATTACATCCAATGCATAGGTTTGTCCTATTTTATCAAATCAAATTCTATATTACTCATTCATTTCTATTAACATGCACATTCAAAAAAAAAAAAGAATTAGAAAGTAGGAGACACCCACCTTGATTGAAGCTTGAAAACTACTAGAGAATGGTTCCTTCTTGCTCCTAGCTTCACAAGCACCTCCTAGTCCTCTTCTCCTCCTAGCAAAAGCTCCAAGCAAGAGAACACTTCCAAGCACAATAACTTTCTTACTCTCTTTCTTTTTCCTTCCTTTCTTTCTTTTTCTTACACTTATTTTGATATTGATTTTGGTGCAAGAGAAATGTAGGAAATGGGACTCTATTTATAGGATTTTGAAAGGGTCTAAAGTGCAAAAATCTCACCCTAATAACTCTTCAAATTTATTTTACAACTCTCCACTTTCCTAACTCCTAAAACCTCCATCTCTTCATCTCCCCACTCTCCACTAACTTAACCTACCAACTCTTCTCCTCCCCTTGCCCAAAAAATGGTCCAAATACATTTGTGTATGCATGCACACATGCATAAACAAATATGAACACATTTCTATAACTCTAAATGTGTACTAATATGTGTAACTTGTCATGTATTAGTACATGTTTAACTAAAAATGTGATTTTAATAGTGGGCTTGCTACATGGGCTCATTAATTTATTTAATTATCTAGTGGGCTTGCTACATAGGCTCATTACTAATTAATTTATTTAATTATCTAGTGGGCTTGCTACATGGGCTCATTACTAATTAATTTATTTAATTATCTAGTGGGCTCCTCTCCTAATGGGCTACATTTTAGTTTATAGGTCCATGGATCAAAAGAAAGGCTAAATAAAACTAATGCATGCTAAAAATAGTAAAATGAGAGTAGCAAAATGAGAATAAGAAAATTTGCACGTGCACCATACGTGCAAAAAAATTGAAAAATGTATTTTAATCAAAATAGGGGGAAATGAATTTCCATTTTTTAAAAATAGATTTAAATATACAAAATAAATAATTTAAACACATAGAAAATATTGTACATAGCGGTGGAGAATATGTAATTAATACGTGTATTGAAAACACGTAAAAAGCACGTAGAATACAAATATCGAAATATTATATTTTTGTTGACTCAAAATAGGGAAAAATCAATATTGAAAATAAATAAATAGTCGATAATCAAAATACGGGATGAAAACACGTTACAAAATACACGTGCGTAACACACGAGGGCAAAATTGTAATTCCAATTTTGCGGGGTGTTACACTCTCCCCCCCTTAGAGTAGTTCCGTCCCCGGAACTTGCTAGGGTAAAGATTGTATTTTGTACAAGCCAAAGAAAATATCATTATTGTATTTAGAAAACTGCAACTTTAAGAAAAATAAAGGTAGTATACGCAACAAGGAAAAACAAGACAAACTCTATATAGGAAAAATTATGAATATTCAAATGTTACAAGACAGAAAAAGAAAAATAGGAAAATGGCATAAGAAATGAAATGTGATAAGAGATAGAATAGTTTGAGAGAAATTTTTGTACACAAATAATATTAGAGAAGCTATTGGATAAAAGGGAAAAGTCAATTAAGTCGTTAAATTCGAAATAGTTCGGAAAATAATGTGGCGAAGGAAACACAGTCAATAGGTAATTTGGAAAAATTTATCAATGTATTAAACGGTAGAAAATTCGCAAGATTTGCAATTTAAAACATGACCATTGAATAAGATTTTGGAAAAATAAATGGGAATAAGACTTTGTTGAAAACATAAAATGACTTTGTATATCAATTAATAAAATAGTTTGTAAGGGAACTATAATAATTATACACACAATTTGAAAAAAAATAGAAAGCATACGTTGAAATACTTTGTGAATATACAAAATTTTGTAGTGATGAAAATATTTTATAACATTAAGACAAAATAGTGTAAGGCACATACACGAGATGGAAACACAATTGAAAACAATAATTATATAGTGTAGCAAATTAGGACAATAGACATAAATAAAAGTATTAATGTAATTAGATGAGGGTAAAATGATATGTATAATAAGAATATTGAAATATATGATATATATAGAGATCATAAGTAATAACTAAGAATGCAAAGACAGTTAAAATTTAAGAAAGGATATTGTATAAATAGTGAGTATATGCAGTACATTAAAGATGTGTAAAACTATAAAAGTAATGAATAGCGATTAATAGAAAAATGAATTTATCAAAACAAATATGAAATAATAGTACCGAATGTAAACAAACAAAACAATAGTAGGTCACATTTATATAGGTAGAAAATTTCAATTTAAAATATATAGGATCAGGTAATATTGTATCACAGAAATCAAAATCAAATAAAATGAGAGCACATAAGAAAATTTCATAAGAAAAATCCAAAATAATAAATGAAGAAAATAATTGTTTAAATATTAATTTAATAAACGACAATTTAAAACTTGGCAAAATACGTAAAGTAATAGTAGATATAAACGGGTAAACATAAAGTAAATACATGAAAGACGAAATTTTAAGTTTGAAAAACAAGTTTAAAATATCAAGACTAAGGAAGATAGATAAATAATAAATATTCAAATGATTTAATAACATAAGAAAATATTTATTCGAAAAAAAATATGGAGAACGTAGCATGATAAAAATCTACAAAAATAATTTGAGATGGAAGTGTGTAAGGTATCATGAATGACGGTCTAAGCCAACCATGCTTCCACTGCGCCACTCTGATATCCAAGGGAAAATGTGCTCGCATACACTCTCATATTAATGTATACGAGGAGAATCATCATGAACTAATTCACGACTCCAGCCATCCGAAAGGAAAGGGAGAGAAAACATCAGCCGATAAAGCAACACAAATGTAAATCATTTACATTTAAATCTCTATCAGCTGAATACTCACACTCTAGTGTCTGCAGGAATAATATTGTAACTACTCAATAAGGTGTCACGGGTTTTAGACTATAGTTAATGATCTTACTACTCTTCTTAAACAAATCTTTAGTCTATCAAGTTCGGATTCACTTGGGTTAGCCGTAAGAGTCGGTTCCCAGCTAGCGGTGGTCCGAAGACGCTTAAATACCGTGTCGCTTAGGGTTGTTTACACCCGGTTGACAGAATGACTCTTTTGGTTTGTTCCCAAATTTATCGTCACTTGTTATCGTTCCTTATAAACTTGTACTACTTGTGAAGCATGCTCTGATACCATCTGTAACGCCCCGAATTTCAAATAAGGACAAACTCGGGATTTCACAGGATCTTTACTTCACTTCGTACAATTTTACAAGGAAAATTTAAAACTTTTCATTCACAATACATCAGAGTTCCTTTACACTTGGTTTTTACATAGCGGAAGACTAAATGATTACAACAATGAAATACAACTTGTATAACTTTAACATCATTTGCAACATTTTTAACTTTTATATAGCCATAGCATATCCACTTTATAACTCCATGAATGGTCCTTTACCTGCATGTCAATCTGTGGGCACGTCAGTTACTTACAACTGACGAAATGTTATACACGGCTATCCTCTCTATGCCGGGAATAGTATAACGATCTCATACTTTAACAAATCACAAAAAGATTGAATGAACAAGTAAAGTGTCAAAGGTGATTATTCTAAACATAAGTGTATGTCATGCCTTAATGCCTAATGCACACAATTCTACACTAGGATGACACTAATGCACACTTGTTCGGATTCTATGCATCCCATACTACATAGGTCCGAGGGCAAGCGCCTACGTTCTTCACAATACAGGGCTCGATCCCTCGCCATGAAAACTACCCGGTAGCAAAACAAAGTTCAGACTATTCCACGAATGTGAATCCCAGCCTTGGAGTCCACCGCCGGCTGTTATAACAGATTCCACATCGTGCGAACCGTCCCGTATGTGACCCTCTAGCCCAGTATATATATATACATTGGAGACGGTAAACACAAAAAAATTCATCCGTCCGACTACTCAAGATCTTGGAGTCCACCGCCGACCCGTCCTCATAGTCCCGGATTAAAATATAATAATCCGTCTCCCACAGGGCAACCTCAGTCCACCAACTGGATCTATAGTCTTGGAGTCCACCGCCGACTATATAGAGCACCCCACTTACGTTTCCCTAAGTTTACTACATCTTCACTTATGTGCCTAAATTTTCTTAAGTTCAAGACATGAATAATTTCCATTCAAAGAATTAGTTTTTCCTCCTACCGGTCTTAATCAACAAATACGAGATGGCTCCTTAGCCATATCTCCAAATCATTTCTCAATTCTTTTCTTTCAATAATGCCGGTACCGAGGTCTTACTAACTCAAAGTCATAAGCTTTCATGTACAAGAAAACATGGGTACACATACCCTTTAATAACCATGTCTTAACTCAAGGTATTCTTAAACAATTATCCATGTTTCATCTTAGAACTTGTTCATGCATTTCACTCTAACATAGAACAAATAGTTCCTTTCTTGACAAAAGATTCAACATTATAAATTTCTACTGGCAAGTTATACAAATCCACATTACCCAAATAATACTTTTTGGGGTTAAAATCATGTACTAATTTATATTTCATTTTCCTCAAAATATGCAATAAAGTCATGTTTAACTTTAATATTTATTACTTCATTTTATATGAAGAAAGTATGAGTTTTAATCAAAAGCCCCCTTTTTAAAGTCTCATTTTCACTTTCTTAAAATAGACAATAAAATTTCCATAACAATCTTTAATAGCTTCCATTTTATCTTATGACTATAATAGGAATTTATTCATACTAAAAAAAAACATCTTATTAAAACCAATCAAAAAATATAAAAGATGGCTATCAAGATTTGAACCCAAGATCTCTTATAAGAGGTGCTCATTGACTGACCAGTAAGTCCTAGTGTGCTTTTTGTTTTGAAGTTGCATCCATATACTTTTGTTCACACTTTTCTGAAATTGTTTCTTTTTAACAAAACTTGTTTACCCAATAATCCAATCCTTTAGGATATTGGAATAAACTTCTCTTTGGACTAAAAGGAAATCTTAAATAGTAATCAACAAGTCCAAATTTATTTTTTTAGCATATATCTCATTTTAACAAAAAAATTTCCTTTCTTTACAAAATTTACATTTTTTTTTCAAACTAAAAAAAATCATGATTTTCTAAAAAAACTAGTTTATGCCCAACATCTTACAAATAAAAATTTGTGTTAAGAATCAAACATATTTTTTAATCGATTATGGGTGTCTCAAAGAAATTCCTTTCATACAAAAATTGTATTTTTGACATATGTCAATATACTTCATAAAAAAAAAAAAAATATTTCCTTCTCTTTTCTTTTTCATCATATCTCTAATCATATGTCGAAATATAGCATTCTTTAACAATTCTCCTACATATCACACATTTGACAAATCACAAATTTGCAAACACTCTAATATGATTCATAGAATTAATCCTTTAGTTGCACTCTTCTTTTCAACTAGCATGACAACAATCAAAACAAGTTTATGGCATTCAATTATCTTTACAAAAATATTTTTGCAAAAGAATGTATTCCCAATATTTTTCATACAATCAATTATATCTTCATTCATGCATACTAATTCATGACAAAATAAATCAACATTTCTTTCTCATTACTAATTAACATAAGTTGGGTTTGTTTACTCAATAAAGCAATATTTCATTACATCCAATGCATAGGTTTGTCCTATTTTATCAAATCAAATTCTATATTACTCATTCATTTCTATTAACATGCACATTCAAAAAAAAAAAAGAATTAGAAAGTAGGAGACACCCACCTTGATTGAAGCTTGAAAACTACTAGAGAATGGTTCCTTCTTGCTCCTAGCTTCACAAGCACCTCCTAGTCCTCTTCTCCTCCTAGCAAAAGCTCCAAGCAAGAGAACACTTCCAAGCACAATAACTTTCTTACTCTCTTTCTTTTTCCTTCCTTTCTTTCTTTTTCTTACACTTATTTTGATATTGATTTTGGTGCAAGAGAAATGTAGGAAATGAGACTCTATTTATAGGATTTTGAAAGGGTCTAAAGTGCAAAAATCTCACCCTAATAACTCTTCAAATTTATTTTACAACTCTCCACTTTCCTAACTCCTAAAACCTCCATCTCTTCATCTCCCCACTCTCCACTAACTTAACCTACCAACTCTTCTCCTCCCCTTGCCCAAAAAATGGTCCAAATACATTTGTGTATGCATGCACACATGCATAAACAAATATGAACACATTTCTATAACTCTAAATGTGTACTAATATGTGTAACTTGTCATGTATTAGTACATGTTTAACTAAAAATGTGATTTTAATAGTGGGCTTGCTACATGGGCTCATTAATTTATTTAATTATCTAGTGGGCTTGCTACATAGGCTCATTACTAATTAATTTATTTAATTATCTAGTGGGCTTGCTACATGGGCTCATTACTAATTAATTTATTTAATTATCTAGTGGGCTCCTCTCCTAATGGGCTACATTTTAGTTTATAGGTCCATGGATCAAAAGAAAGGCTAAATAAAACTAATGCATGCTAAAAATAGTAAAATGAGAGTAGCAAAATGAGAATAAGAAAATTTGCACGTGCACCATACGTGCAAAAAAATTGAAAAATGTATTTTAATCAAAATAGGGGGAAATGAATTTTCATTTTTTAAAAATAGATTTAAATATACAAAATACATAATTTAAACACATAGAAAATATTGTACATAGCGGTGGAGAATATGTAATTAATACGTGTATTGAAAACACGTAAAAAGCACGTAGAATACAAATATCGAAATATTATATTTTTGTTGACTCAAAATAGGGAAAAATCAATATTGAAAATAAATAAATAGTCGATAATCAAAATACGGGATGAAAACACGTTACAAAATACACGTGCGTAACACACGAGGGCAAAATTGTAATTCCAATTTTGCGGGGTGTTACAAATAACTTGTATGATTATTATGATAGAACTTTTGTATCTAGTAATACAACTAGTATAGTTACTTCTTCTTCTTATACTTCTAGAGGTAATGGTAAAAGTAAATTAGATGATGCAACTTTTAATTTACTTGCTCAAATTCAATCAAAAAAACCTAGGACTAATCAACTGAATAAATTAAATTGATATTATTAACAAGATAGCGAGAGTTTTAATGCTAAGATTGATGTGCTACAATGATGGAAAGAACATGAACATGTTTATAATATTCTTAAACATATGGCTGAAGATCTACTAATTCCTCATGTCTCTACAGTTGCTTCATAAGTGCATTTTCTACAAGTGGCAGATTACAGGAATCGTTTGAAGCTTCAATCGTTGGAGATGCTCATGTGCACAGAAGATTTGATGAAGGCTGAACATAGGACTCACGGAATCGGGGTCGTCACGTCAACAAGTGGAAGCAACTCGCCCGAAGAACAACAAAAATAATAGCAAATAGAAGACTAATAACATCTACCTAGGAAATTGTATATAAATATTTGTAAAAATATCATAGAAGTTGAAATAAATGATATATACAATTTTCTTTCACACTTTCACTCTTTGACTTTTATTCTATATATATATATATATATATATATATATATATATATATAGAGAGAGAGAGAGAGAGAGAGAGAGAGAGAGTAATGCTATTAAGAGCTGGGAAGCTGAATGCCTTATCAGGAGCTGGAGCTAACAGCCATCCGATCTGGTTTGATTCAGATCGAATGGCTGAGATCAGATCCCGTTCTCCATCTGTTTAGTTGAGGGTAAAATGGTCATTTACTCCCTCAAAGTCTCCTCTACTTCTATCTCCCCGCTCTTACTCTCTCTTCTCTGCTCTCTCTCTCAAATCGCCCCAAACCCTAGCAATTAATTCGATCCCTCCCGGCGCTCCTCCTCTCTCGCCCTATCATCATCTCTCTCCCGCTCTCAATCTCATCTCTCTCCCTATCTCTCCAGACCCCTGACCCCAAATCCGTCGCCTCTCTCTCGCCCCCTTCGACTTTCGAAACCCTAGACGGGTTCGAAATCCCCTTAAGCCCCCATCGACCTTCATCAGCCCCCTTCCACCGCTTGTTCTCTCGACCCCCACTCGATCTTCGAAACCATAAATGATCTCCATCTCCATCTCTAATTTGGATAGAGGTAAAATTTCAATATGTAGTTTTATTTAATTGTTTATATACATCCAAAATCAATAAAGTTTACATCTTTATGACCCATTATCGACATTTTTGGTAATGAGATTGATGTTGCTGTCAGTTTTCTTGAAACTGGGCAAGTTTGGAAGTGTTCTGATGTTTTTTTTTCGTGAATCTGGGCTAAGATGACTGTTGCTTTTTATGCTCATGCTTTGATGTCAATATTTTGGCTATGGCAAGGATGAGATCACACTATTATGCTTCGTTATGAGTTTACAATGTGATTATATTACACTAATGCACTTAATTTGGTTATGACTGGGATGATATTACACTGTTATGCTTCCTTCATATTTTAGAGATTGAAGATTTTCTGAATTTGGGCAATGATGAACTTAATTTGGGCTTCTTTTAGTTTTTCCACTTTGTTGTGACATGGTGCATTACACTTTTGCTGCTTCTCTAAATATGAGATGTGTTTCTGAGACTCTATCCTTCAATGCATGGAAAAAGTTCCAACAGCTATGGGCGAAGTTCTCTACTGATTAGGTGCGAACCAGTTCGCACTGCCAGTTCGCACCTGATCAGTTCTCTACATATAAAGTTTTGTACTTTGTTTTGACATGGTGCATTACACTTCTGCTGCTTCTCTGAATCTGAGGTGTTTCTGGGGCTTTATCCTTCAATTCATGGAAAGAAGTTATTGCATTGTGCTATATTTTTGTGATGCATTCATTATGCTTCTATCGGGTTTTTTACTGCATTGATTTAGTCTACTTTATGATTTGCTGAATGAAATTTTCTAAGTTCATGAAATGTGATATTCAAAAAGTTCTGAGCCTAGATAGTGAAGAAAATTAAATTAGTGTGATGCTAAGCCATACAGTTGTATTCATAATTATGTTCATTTGTTTCAGTCTTATCTTAGCCCTTATGATGAAGGAATTATTTGTGTACTGAGCAATTTTGAGCAATTTCACTGCTAGAATTTTTTTTGAGTTTTGGCTTCAGAAGAAACTTTTGATGATTTTAAGATGTGCAAGAGCAAGTGAAAAGAGGCAGAGCATCATCAGCATCATCAGTAGACAGTTATAAGACTTGCATTCTTGTTGTTCTGAGCCTACAGTGTTATAGAATTTTGTTCTGAGCCTACAGTGTTATCGGAAGCAGAGGAGCACGAGCTATCATATTTCAATGAGTGCAAGAGCCTCGGCAAGGTGATGAGAGAGAAAAGCGATGCATTATTATAAATTTTAATGAGGATGTTGTTTAGGCCAATATGGCATAAAGTGTAACATGTCGGTATCATTTAAGTTTTATACTGTTGTTGGTTTCCTGAGTTCAGGATTTGTGGGACTGAGAGGCCAGTTGGAAAATTATATACCCCATATGTTTTTACTATTAAACTACATGATAAACCTGTCTTTGAGCATGCAAATGTTTGTTGACAAGTTTTCTGTTGGTTGTGCTGATGTTTGATTGTCGGTCATTTTGTTATCACTGCTATTGTTGTTGTGGTAGTGAAGTTTTGTATTTTCTAAATATTCTGGCTGCTTCTTGAGATCAATGAGGTTGCTGATTGGTGCAGGCAAAAGAAAATTTGATGAAAGAAACATGATGTTATAAACACTAGATGCACTTCTGCATATACCATGTTTACCAATTCAAATTAATGCGTGGCTGTCAGGTTTTTCCGAATCAGAATACTGAAAGTATTATAAGCATTTCGGGCAAAACTCACCTACTTGCAGGTTGAACAGTATGATGAACTCACAGCAAGTTTCCAGCTTAGCCAACCGATGCATTCAGGTGACTAGGAATATTTCACTCGCAATAGTTATCAAATAGTAACACTTCCATTTATTACAACAAAAAGTTTCAAAGTCTGACATGGAAATGGTAGTCTTTGTTTGACTGCATACAGAATCATGTAAAGCAATGAACATCGAATACAAAAGAACCTATAGAACTAGCAAAAAATTTCGGCTTGCCGAAAGAATGAGACAGCCCAAATTGATCCCTACTTCCTACTTTTAATCAACCAAGAATACATTTTTAGTACATTTTTCAAACCTCATTTTCATCTAACTATAACCCAGCAAAATCCGTCTGGGTCTTATACGCTGCAGTCCTTCCGGTCCTTCTTACAGAGTCGAGGCAGCTTAGCAGTTTGCCTGCGCCATTCATGGATTGGCACCTGCAAGGAAAAACTGCAAATATAAACAATAACAGCAAAATAACTTGAGAAAATATACTGACTGTAAAAAATTCGAGACAATATTTCATTTTGTACTCAAATGAGTAGTGGCAACTGAAACAGACAAAAAACAAACTGAGGTTTACCTGAACTCTCGTTAACAAATCAAGATTTAGTGATAAAAATCAAAGACATTATCATTTTCATGTCAGACTTTTATTATTAAAGAACACCAGCCACAATTCAGAGCTCAGAAGAACACACATTTAGCCAGGCATATCAGAAACTTGTAAACAATGGACACTAGCATGAAAGAAAAAGAAAAAAGCGCTCTTTAGGCTATATAGACAGCACATCCGAATTACACCGGTCAACCAATCCAGTTGTCTATAATAAACAAGTTCGTTCACAAAATATACTAACCACTGTTAATAAGGAATCAGTTCCCTCTTGGTACGTAAATGATATATAAAAGCTATACTTGATATTTCATCGCTACCCTCTAAATCTAGTCTAGCACTTGAAGCCATGGCAAGCAGATAAGACAATGATGAGGATTAAAGCAATGATGATGCCCAATACTATCAATTTTATCTTCGTGTTCTGAAACCACATCTTCCTCCTCATCTGCGTTCCCTGCTGCCTGAAATCTTGTGCCTGCAAAATGACCATCACACATTTTAAAGAGTCAATGATGAAGATGCTTGCTAAAATAGGTGACTGAACTGATAAAAGTTGGTGAACATACCTGGGAGCGAAGATTGTCTGTCTTGTCAACAAGGAGCTCAATCTTCCCACCACGATCAAGAACCTGGAGATAAAAGTAAGAAAACAGTTTATCAGGTTTTCCATTTGCTCATCACAGCTTGGAATTGTGATGTTGTAGCACAAGTTCAAATTCCTAATCAGTTGACAACATGGATATGAAATTCTGCAGAAATTTTACCTTCTCAATGTTTTCCATCATAACCCCTTTGACTTCCGAAACTTGAGCCTTCACTTTTGCATACCCATAACTACCCAACATACCCATAACTACCCAACATCTCAAACACCGAAATATTTCGAATTCAAATCTAGTTTCAACCCCAAAACAACAAACCCATCAAAGCATTAATCAAAACAGTTCGAACCCATCAAAGCTCCAGAAACAAAGAATTTGAGCAGCTCATATACAGCATTAAAAAAAAGCTTTGTTTACCAAAGATGCATAAAAGTTGGAGCTGAGTAATTTGACATCTCATAGAAAATGCGGACTTATCAAAAATTGAGTCGAAATGTAGAAATTGGTAGGCTCAGAACAACACTTGGCAACAAAACTTGAAGGCTTAGAACAACATCAAAAAAAATGTGTAGGCTCTGAACAATAACACCACCAAAAAAAGGGTACGCTCAGAAACCCAATAACTTGTAGGACCGTACACAAGTGCTGGAAATATTTCCAAAAAATCAAGTATAAGTGAGTCAAATGCAGAAATTTGAGTTTGTCACAAGGGATGCTAAATTAAGCCATGCCTACTAGATCCAACCAAACAGATCACGAAGTGATCGAGACAGAGACAGAGCATGAATTGTCAAATTTTGCCAGCACAGAACTAACACCAACTGATCTTGAAGTATCAAATTTTGTCAAGTGCTCACAACTAACACAAACACAGCATGTAGTATCAAAATTTTGTAAGCTTAGAACCAATACAAACAGATCATGAAGTATGCAAAAATTTGCCAGTCCAGAACTAACACAGACAGGTCATGAAGTATGCAAAATTTGTAAGCTTAGAAATAACACAAACAGAACATCAAGTATCAACTTGGGTTTTTAGCTTTATTAAAATTAATGGGGTAATTCTAATAAAGATATCAACTTTACCTCTACCCAAGTTGAAATTTTACCTCTACCCAAGTTAGAGATGGAGATGGAGATCATTTATGGTTTCGAAGATCGAGTGGGGGTCGAGAGAACAAGCGGTGGAAGGGGGCTGATGAAGGTCGATGGGGGCTTAAGGGGATTTCGAACCTGTCTAGGGTTTCGAAAGTCGAAGGGGGCGAGAGAGAGGCGACGGATTTGGGGTCAGGGGTCTGGAGAGATAGGGAGAGAGATGAGATTGAGAGCGGGAGAGAGATGACGATAGGGCGAGAGCGGAGGAGCGCCGGGAGGGATCGAATTAATCGCTAGGGTTTGGGGCGATTTGAGAGAGAGAGCAGAGAAGAGAGAGTAAGAGCGGGGAGATAGAAGGAGAGGAGACTTTGAGGGAGTAAATGACCATTTTACCCTCAACTAAACAGATGGAGAACGGGATCTGATCTCAGCCATTCGATCTGAATCAAACCAGATCGGATGGCTGTTAGCTCCAACTCCCGATAAGGCATTCAGCTTCCCAGCTCTTAATAGCATTACTCTCTCTCTCTCTCTCTCTCTCTCTCTCTTTATATATATATATATATATATATATATATATATATATATATATATATATATATATATATATATTGAGTTGAAAAAAAAAACCTCAACCAAGCCAACACGCGACCCGGATTGACCCGTAATGGGCTCGACCCGTTAGGGTTCGCGGGTTGACCGGGTCGTCAATACCAAATTCGAACCCGGCCAGGTTAAGCATTAGACCCGACCCGACCCAATCGACCCAATTGCCACCCTTACCTCCCATGCTACTCCCTCATACACCACGCACCCTCCTTGCTTCCGAGCCGCCTTACGCTGCCTTCTTTAACTCGCCTCCCATGCCTCCTCTTTCTCTAAGCTGCCTCCCTTATCCCCGCGCCATCCTCGCCTCCAACATTTTCGCCGCCTCCCATCTGCCCTCCTCGCCTCCGACGTTGTCCCACACACATGATCCTCCCCAAACTTTGACATCTTCTTGGACGTTGCCGCCTCCCACTCACTGCACCACTCCTTCACCGTTTCTAAACTTTCGTGTTCGTCAAGGCATATTTCTAGTGAAACTGGGAAAGAGTATGGGCAGAACAGTGATGATTGCGGTGTCGAATTCAACAATGAAATTTGGTCAGGTTTCTTCTACTTTTCACTTTTTCCTATTGCTGCATGCATATTTAAATGGGAAACACATGAAACACTTGTAACCCTAAAAATATAGTAGAACTATGCATTGCTTATCTACTGTTCGATGAAATATCTATGTAGCATGCAAAGTGTTTGTGCAAAATACTTTTGAAAATTTTAACTTAACGAAATCATTTGTATCTATGTGTGTTGTATGTATTAATTTATGAAACCCTAATTTAATATATGATTTCATTCTCAATTTGTAATTTCTGTTTTTGAAATTTCAGATTTTGGATTTGGGGAAGAGTACGGGCTGAAGACGGGGATGATTGCGGTGTCAGATTAAAAAATGAGACTTATTCAAGTTTTTTCTATTTTTTCTTTTATTTTTGCTATTGCCTCATGCATATTTGAATAGGAACCACTTGAAAAACCTAGAAACATGTACGTAATTTCTAGAATTGTGCTTTGTTCATCAAGTGTTCGATGAAATGCTTATGCTGCACGCAAGGTGTTTGTGAAAGAACTAAATCAATTGTATATATGCGTGATGTATGTATTAATTTCTGAAACTCTAATTTACTCCCTGATTTCATTTTAAATTTCTAATATGTGTGTTTGAAATCTCGAGATTTGAATTTGGAGAAGAGTACGGGTTGAAGATGGGGATGAATGTGGTGTCGGATCCAAGAACGAGATTTCGTAAGGAGGGAGGTGGCCAAGGGTAGGATGAGGCAGACAGAGAGATGGAAAGGGATACGTCGCGGCGGTCGAGGATGACATAGACGCATGAGAGGAGGGAAGAGTGGAAGGTGATGTCGGAAGAGGTGTGGATTTGGGAGGGTTGAGATGAGGTGGGCCAGAGCCTGAGTATTACAGGTCAGAATGTACACAAAGGCCGGACTATGTTCATATTTTTTAGGGTAAATTTCACAAAACTATACCGTAATTTCTTTCAATTCTCTCAAGCTTTTTTAGAGGTCCATATAAATTACAGAGTCCCTTAAAATTATTTTAGTCTGTACAATTTGCACAATGTAACACTAGTTTTTCTTAATGAATCCATACTTATCAGAGATAAGAAAGTACTTGCCCTGAAAGAAAAAATAAGTCCTGAGAATTTGGTTCAAATAGTAAAACATAAATAATAGCGAGCTTCATGAAAGCGAAGGTAAGGATGCCTTAGTCACTATCTTATTTCAATGGAAGAACAATCTTCACGAACACCATCAGATAAAGGGTCGATATTTCAAAAGTAAGAGACATAGTACATAGGATTACGAAGCTTGAATACCCTCCAGGAAAAAGAGTCACCCAAAAAAGACTGCTCCATTAATCCCCGACAACCCCCCATAAACGGTAGCCTTGGTTTATTAGCTTCTTACTCTGTTCTGCCTTGTACTTCTCCACACCATTATAAGCATCCTCATTGAACCTAAAAATTAATGCCGATACAGTCTGGTTATCTCAAACATTATCTAAAATTAGATTAATTGGCATATTCAATCTCTGTTATGAAATCGTTAGAGTAGAGAGATGGCGACCTTAAGATGAGCTCAGACCACCAAAAGTTGCCAGCCTTGATGAGGTTGTTGACAGTGGCACCTCTGAGATGCTCTTCTATCCTAGCAGATATGATGAAAATTTTGATCCCTTTTTTTCTTATCTCATAGAACAGGTTGAGCACGTTCTCTCGATTGCTGGGGCTTTCTCCTCCTTCATCCAACTCTCTAGCGATGTCCTATCGTTCCCAATTGCTCTGCATCCCAACACAGCACCCTTAAATTTCAAACACATTATTAATTAGGCAGTAAACGTTTCCATCTTTACTAGTAATTTGAATGAAAACATGAGTCAAAACCCTGTTTATTTGACATAAATGACAGATTAAAAATATCCAATTTGATGAATTTAAATTAGGATAGGTATGCACTCATAATCTTCTTAAATGAAACTTGAGTCGAATAATAGTGTATTGATATCTTCCTGTTCTCTTTGGATTTTTGTTGTTGTTGTTGTTGTTGTCCCCTATATTTAGACCCTTTATTGGGTTTTTTTAAGGTAAATAGGCCCTTTTATTGTTAAAGAATGAATGGTGAATTTCCCCCCTGCAATTCATTAACTAGGATTTTACAAAACATCCTCAAAATGATCTTTGTAGAGGCAAATAAAAAGGATAAAACTTGTTTACTTTTATACCCACTTCAATCTTTATCACTATGTCCCCATTTTATTCTTATAATGGTTTATACATCTTTTAAAATTGTTAAGACAAAAAAAAGCACAGATGATCTGTCCGAAAGCTAAACTAACCTGGGAAATCATGGGGTTGGGGTTCGGGGTGTTAGAGGTTCCTACCTGTATTGACGACGTGTGGGGGAGTTGGAGATCGAGGGTTATTAGGAAAGAGGGTAGATGTATGTGGGATATTACGGTAGCTGCTTGTATGTGGATCCTATGGCTAGATAGAAATGATGCCTGCTTTCATAATAGTAACTGTACATTTCAGAGGATGCTGCATAAAATCTTATTTCTTATTAATGATTGGGCAGGTGCACTGGGGCCTAGGAAGAAACCTCGGACTGATATGGAGGAGTAGCACTTTCTAGCTAGATGCTGAAGCTTAGGCATGTGGGGATAATGCCTATTTTGCGAGCCAGACCTTGGTTAATTTCTGGCAGATTATAATGTATTTCTTTGCTGTTAGATGTGGACATCATTGTTTTGGGTTTGGAATATGTCATACTTTATTTTGTTAACTGTTCATTAATGAAACAGGTGACTAGGATCACTTTTATATCAAAAAAAAGCACAGAAATACATATGCCAAAAAGTAAATTTACTAGCTTAAAATTTTGATATATCAAATAAGCATATTAAATTAAATGAGTTCAAATCAATGCACAAGTCAAGGTTTGAACTGAGATGGTAATATGCACATAAAAGTCATGATACCCTAAAAAATCAAGAGTATCCCAACCATTTCCTAGTAGTCGTAAAATAGAAACTGATATGGCTAAAAATGGAATTAAATCGGGATCGTTCAAATCGGACACAGATCTTAAAGCCCAGGGGTAAAACGGTAATTTCACCTACAAACGGGTCTGAAATGGGAATTGGGTCTTTCTTCAAAGCCCAATAACCCATAAACGGATCTGTCTTACTGGGTACGGGTCCCAACCCGTTACAAACCAGTTCAGAAGGATAAATAAGAATTCAGATTCATAATTATCCCTAAGAAGTGATCTTAACCGCTTCTATCTATTCACAACGGGAAGTAGAGATATGTTCTTATCTCGAAACGGATCCCTAAAGGCGACTATAAAAACCCCTCTCCCCCAATGTTACCAGGTAATCAATACTTTTCCAATAAAAGCTCTTTTATAATCATTCAGATTACTGACAAGAGCGTTGGAGGGTGCATCGCCGGGATCCATCCCGGTGTATCGCACTTTTTGCAGGTCAACGGTAACAGCAAGAAACCAGTCAACACATTGGTGAAGGTCAACAGGTCAACAGGTTTGCTTTATTGTTTTCTCCAAGAATCCACAAATTCATCTGTTTGCTCCCACACCAAAATCAGTAGCAACATATTGGCACCGTCTGTGGAAGCGAAAAAGCAACCCGACCTAACTTCATCAGCGAGACTAGCTTCAAGCCATGCATCCAAAACAGAAGGGGAAGGCAGCGGTCTCCAGTCGAAGAACCACTTTTCTTCCTCCTCCCCCTCCTCCAGCTCAAGGTGCTCCTTCTCAACAGGCCCCTCCAGGGTCTCGGGGGGCTGCCCAGGGGGGCTCCCGTCGGAGTCGTCCGAAGCAACATCCTCCTCATGACCATGTCGTGGGTCCTAATCCTTCAGTTGAATCTATGGCTTCTCAAAGCCCTCCCGAGCGGGATCTTCGTCAAGTGATTGCCAACCGCCAAAAGGGGGTCGACCTCCGAACTCGCTTGAATGGATGGCGAGCCCTTGGGGGAGTCCATCAACCTGAGCACCCAGGGACCTCAAGAGTCCGGATCCCCCGCCGACCGAGGACCAGAAGATCCCCTCCCCCGAGGAGGCGAAGAGAGTCCCCTCAGCATCATCGGCGGAGAACTCATTCTCCAGTAAGCCGAGCCACCCATAGGAACTGCCAAGCTGGAGAGGCACCAGTCACAAGAACAGAGCTTCAAGGCTTCCAAGCGGCAGTCTTATGGGCTCTCAATATCGCCCCAAATAACGACCAGAGGCCACCTACTTATGAGCATCTAGGAGCCACTGCCTTCACTCTCCCAGTCCTCGTCCATCTCCAAGATACCATCGCCGTAACCCCAGTCCACCCTCGTACAAAGATGAGTCCAGGGGCTCGGCAAGATATGATCAAAGAGAAGACTCAGTTACCACAGTCTCCACGAGATGGAGAAGCGCCTCGGCCAAATTGACAGGGAAGAAGAGCAACGGGCGATAAACCTCTACCCGAGCAGGCCTCCATTCTCCCGCACCATCATGGAGGCCCCCGTCCCAGAAAACTTCAAGCCGCCTCACTTTGAGTCGTATACCGGAGAGTCGAACCCCGCGGATCACATAGAGAGCTTCAAAACTTTCATGATGATCCACCATGCTTCAGACGCCCTTCTCTGCAAGATCTTCCCTGCCACGCTGAAGGGGCCTGCAAGAGAATAGTACTCTCGACTCGCCCCGGCCTCCATCTTCTCAATCGATCAGTTCGAAGGGCTCTTCCTTAATCATTTCGTGAGTAGCCGCCGGGTCGAGAAAACAAGTGTATCTCTAGTGACCCTCAACCAAAGAAAGGGTGAACGCCTAAGGGATTACATTCGACGCTTCACCGCCGAAGCCCGGTCCATTCCCTCCCTCAACCAATCATTAGCCTCTGTTGTATTCCAGCGCAACGTCACTAATGCCAACCTCAGGGTGTCCCTTGCTAGGAAGCCTCCTCGGGATTTCTCAGAACTCCTACTTAGGGTGGAGAAGTACATACGAGTGGAAAAGGCTCTCAACCCACCTACTCTTGAGGAATCATCTTCCGGGAACAAACGAAAGAATACGAGTGAAGAGGGGTCCCAAAAATCCCAGAGGGACGATAATGGCCAACGCCACCTGACTCCTCGTTTTGAGAAGTTCACCCCCTCATTGCTAATATATCAGAAGTTCTTATGGAGGTGGACAAGGAAGGGTTACTCCGCGCTCCCCCTAGAATGAATACCCATGGCAAGAAGAGGAACAAGGATAAGTTGTGCTGCTTTCACAGGGACCATGACCATGACACAGATGATTGTTGAGCTCTCAAAGAGGAGATCGAAGAACTCATACAGCGGGAACACCTGACCAAGTTCGTCCAAAAAGATGGGGCCGAGCTTCCCCCCTGAGGAGCCTACAAACGAACAGAAAGGCCCGCCGAGCTTCAAGACTCAGAACCTGGGCCTGTCTTCCACCTCATCCAAGGAGGTCCAATGGAGGGAGAACCCAGCTCCTCCCAAGAGGCCTTCACCTTATCGTAGAAGTAGGATCTTGATTTTCAATAAGGCCGATGCTTGTAACCCGGCCAATAGCATGTAATAATGGCTCGCCCTATTGAAGCGGCCACTTAGTTTATCTCAATAAAACTTAGTATTTTTTCATTGAAAATTATTGCTCTTGCTTCATCTCTATCTCTCCGAGTCACATCTACGACTCGTTAAATGGTGAGTTCAGAGTCCAGCTTCTCCTACATGGCTGCTACCACAACTTACTAAGCTCAAAAAATGAGTTTGGAGTCCAACACTTGGTTCAATGTTGCTTTAGCCGCTTGCAAACAAGCAAGGGCGGGGTAGCTCACCATTCGAAATTGCTCCTACAGCTCGTTAACCCCCTCTAACAACAAGTTCGGAATCCAAAACTTAGCTCAATTCCTCCTCAACTACTCGCTTACAAGTGGTTAAGAAGTGGTTCGCCATTCGGAATTGCTCCCACAATTGTTGAATCTTTTAAACGACGAGTTCGAAGTCCAATATTTGGCTCGACTCCGCTTCGACTACTTGCTCATAAGCGAGTAAAAAGTGGTTCACCATTCGGAACTGCTCCCACAACCGTTGATCCTCTCTTTTAAACGACGAGTTCGGAGTCCAATACTTGGCTCGAATCCGCTTCGACTACTTGCTCATAAGTGAGTAAGAAGTGGTTTGCCATTCGAAACTGCTCCCACAACCGTTGATTCTCTCACTTAAACAACAAGTTCGGAGCATAACTCTCTCCTAGAGTTGCTCCTCAAACTTGTCTCCCAAATAGCTCTCTTCTAGAGCCAAGCTCTTCGCTCCGCTCGCCTCCAAAGTGGACTTCTGCTCGACGAGTTCGGTGCACAACTCTCTCCTAGAGTTGCTCCTCAAACTTGTCTCCCAAATGGCTCTCTTCTAGAGCCAAGCTCTTCGCTCCGCTCGCCTCCAAAGCGGACCTCTTCTCGATGAGTTCGGAGCACAACTCTCTCCTAGAGTTGCTCCTTAAACTTGTCTCCCAAATGGCTTTCTTCTAGAGCTAAGATCTTCGCTCTGCTCGCCTCCAAAGTGGACCTCTTCTCGACGAGTTCGGAGCACAACTCTCTCCCAGAGTTGCTTCTCAAACTTGTCTCCCAAATGGCTCTCTTCTAGATCCAAGCTCTTCGCTCCGCTCGCCTAAAAAGCGGACCTCTTCTCAACGAGTTCGGAGCACAGCTCTCTCCTAGAGTTGCTCCTCAAACTTGTCTCCCAAATGGCCCTCTCCTGTTGGACCCTGTAGGCTAAGCAACAAACACTAGAGGGGGGGTGAATAGTGTTTATTAAAAATAAATTGCGGAATAAAAAATTTCTCTCGGCACAGTCGACGTAGTAGTGAACCAGTCGACTGATATAGCCAAAATAAAAGAAACTAGAACTCTCGATGCAGTCGACTTATAGATAAGGCAGGCGACTGAAGAAGCAAAGAGAACAACTAATACAGGACTGATCAGTCGACTGATACGAATCTGAGTCGACTGGCCAGACAAGATTTGCAGAACTTAATTAAGCAAAAGTAAATGCAAACACAAGATAATCAATCACAGAGTACACAAGATATATCCTGGTTCGGTCCTCCCGACCTACATCCAGTCCCCAAGCAACCCACTTGAGATTTCCACTATTCTTGAAAAATTACAAGAATACCCTACGGCATTACGACAACAACCTTGTCTAACCCGTAGTCCTTTCTCTCAACCAGAGAAAGCAACCCACTCTACTACCAAGAGTGAAAAAGACACCGACTCTACAACCAAGAGTCAACAACCACTCTCCAACCGAGAGCAAAAGTACAAGAAGAATTTTTACAATCAACCTATAGCGTTGTTGGTGTATGTGTTGATGCACTAGGCTAAATCACAAGGTTGACTTCTATACTCAGTCCAGAGCGAATTCAATGCTATACTGGACTGAATGTAGAGAACCAAAGTGTATAAACTTTGAAGGCTTTGTTTCTCACAGAAAATCTCTTGAAAAGTTTTTCACAAGAATGCTCGGATGTATTGAAAATCAAGTTGTTCTTTTTTGTGAGATATGAAACTCTATATAAGGAGTTTTGATTCGCTGAACGTTGGAAAGCAGTTACATAACTGTCAACCAACGGATCAGAACTTTTGATTTTGAAAAAATTTGATTTTGAAAAACAGAAAACGGTCAAAAGCTCTCGAACAGTCGACTGGGTTGCCATATGAGTCGACTGATCAGAGTTTGAATAATTTTAAACAGTTTTGTACTTATCAGTCGACTGGCTAAAGCTTAAGTCGACTGGTACTTAAAAGTTAAAATTCTTCAAACTGTTTTGACTTATTTTTGGAGTTTTTAAAAGACACACATTATGTAATTTTTGAGTATGTGTGTGTGTGTGTGTGTTGACAAGGCTTTACATCTGACTAAGACTCAACAATAAATAAAATACAATGTTTACAAGATAAAATAAGATAACACATTTGAGCTTGAAGTCTTGAGTCTTGAGTCTTGAATTGAATCTTTGATCCTTGTCTTCTTCATCTATATTTGTTTGAGCTTGTTTGTTTGTTCAGCTATAATTGTCTTTAGTCTCTACACTGCAATGTCAGCTGTATAACATAGACACATGTTGCACTGTGTTGTGATCATCAAAATCAAGAATCAACATTCTCCCCCTTTTTGATGATGACAACACAAAGAGCATAGATAACAGTTTATCTGATAACAGTTTATAAACAGACATACAAGCATAGATTTTGAAAGCTCCCCCTATTAAAAACACAATAAGCATACATAAAAAAACTTGATATATATAATGTATCAGTCGACTGGAAAATAGATCAGGCAACTGACCAGAACATGAAAGCATTGTAACAAATATCATAGATGCAGCAAGTATTATCACAGCTGCAGCAGCAGTCGACTGTATCCTTGGTGAAGTCGACTGACCAGAGATATATTTTGAATGTAACAGGTGCAGCACAGATAGAACATAACACACAGAGAAATGTAACACATAGATAAAATATAAATAAAAGCTTCTCTCCCCCTTTGGAATCATCAAAAAGCATAAAATAACACGATTTTGCATTTAAAAAGAAAGTGTAATACATTGAAACAAGCTGCATTAAAGAAAATTACATAAATAATAATAAAAAGCAGTAATCTTCAATCATAAAAAGAGAAAATACATAAGAAAGATAAAAAGTCTTCAATCATCATCTTCGTCGGAGTCTTCATCTTCATCCTGAGAAGGAGGAGAAAACTGAGAAGTGAAGAGATGAGTGAGATGGGCTACCTCAGAACCTACATGGTCTATTTTGGAACCAAGGGAAGAAAGATGTCTATCGACTGTGACTGAATGATTCATTAGGTAAGACACACAGTCGTACATGGTTCGAGGGTCATCATAATTGGCTTGAGGGAGAGGTGGATCATCAGATGTAGAAGGTTGAGAGGCTCTAGGTCTAGAAGATGAACCTAAGGGAGCTTGGGACATAGGAGGAGACCTAGGGGGTGATTGAGTAGGAGCACCAAGGAGTTTCATTCGTGCCAAACTAACACGATCGAAACACTCATATCTAGAAACAACATTTGTTTCCGACTCAAGATCAACTTTAAAAGCGATAAAGACTCTAGTAAGAAAACCACCAAAGGGTAGAAAATGAGTGTGGTCTTGAGAAAGTTTGGAAAAGATAACTTGACCCCAATCAACAGCTATCCTACCAAAAATTGCATATATAGCCTTCTGTAGCTCAATAGAATATTGGTCATAACTCCCCTTTTTAGGGAGGATGTTATAAGATAATATTCTACCGACAAGCTTAGCAATTGGTTTTAGATTTCTGCTTGTCATTGGAAGTCGAGAATTAGGTAAGAGAATTTTAGACAATATAGAAGCATCATCTAAAATAATGTCATCAAGATGAAGTCCACCATCATCTATACCCAACATTGCATTAATCCTAGTCGGTGTAATAGTCATTTTAATATTTTTCACTGACGAACGGATTAATACTTCCCCATTTGTTCTTTGAACAACGGTCATATTTGTATAAAACAAATAAATTAGTTGGGGATAGTAGTTTGGTTGGTTAGATAATGATAAAAAGTCATAAAGACTACAGTTTTGAAAGAGAGGAATGAGGTTAAAACGATCTAAGTCACCAAAATTTACAAATCTTCCGGGGAAGATTTGAATGGTGCAAAAGAGATACCAACGATCAAGTAGATCGGGACTCAAGAGATATTGTGTGTACTCTTGAGAAGAAGAAGTACCCTCGTGAGTTCTCTTAGATCTTTTGGGTGCCATTAAGGTTTTGGAAGGAGACAAGAAATCGAGATTTACCAAGATGGAAGAGAGAGAGACAGCAGTCAGCAGTCGACTTGAAGATCTGGTCGAATTGAGCTTCTTCTTCTCTTGCCTTAGGGTTTTGAAATTTGGGGGTGAAATTGGAGATCGGTAAAAGTGAGAAAGAGGGGCTGGTAAAGGGTTTTTAACAGAGAATAGGCGGCTCAGATGCAAAGAAGAGATATCAACGGCTGAGATAAGAAGTCACGGGTGAGAATTTGAGCAGTTTTATCTCAAAAACTGTGATGAAGACTCGCTGAAAACAATTTATCTCTCGACAGTCGACTGGTAGGGGTTATCAGTCGACTGAGTCGAGAAGAAAAATAAAAATGTTATATCTACTAATCAGTCGACTGGTATATGAACCAGGCGACTGGCTGATAAAAGAAGTATATGTTTAAGAACGACAGTTCAGTCGACTTATACACAAAGACAGTCGACTTAGCAGAAACCATGTTCAACAAGTATCAATAAAATCACAAATTCCAAGTTCTCTCCTTAATTTAATGAAAGTATCTTCTTTAAGGGGCTTGGTAAATATATCTGCTACTTGTTTATCAGTAGAGATAAAGTCTAAAGATATATCTCCTTTTAAAACATGATCACGTAGAAAATGATGTCGAATATCAATATGTTTCGTACGTGAATGTTGAATCGGATTTTTAGATAAATTAATTGCACTGGTATTATCACACATAATTGAGGGTTTCTCAAATGAAATACCATAATCTAACAAGGTTTGTTTCATCCATAAAATTTGTGCACATGCCAAACGTGCAGCAATATATTCAGCTTCCGTGGTAGATAGGGATACGGAGTTTTGCTTTTTACTGCACCAAGAGACTAGGGAATGTCCCAAAAAGTGACATGTACCACTAGTACTCTTGCGATCAGTTTTGCTTCCAGCAAAATCGGCATCGCTATAAGACAAAAGTTGAAAATTATCGGTGCGTGGATAAAATAAACCATATTCAGATGTGCCTTTAATATATCTTAAAATTCGTTTCACTGCTTTTAAATGAGACTCTTTAGGACTAGATTGATATCTAGCACATAAACATACGCTGAACATAATATCTGGTCTACTTGCAGTAATATATAAGAGTGAACCAATCATACCTCGATAGAGTTTTTGATCAACACTCTTACCTAATAAGTCTTTGTCAAGAGTAGTAGTAGTAGCCATTGGTGTGGATTTACTACTAGTACCATCCATGTTAAAACGTTTGAGTAATTCCTTTGCATATTTGCCTTGATTGATAAATATGCCATTCGAGGACTGTTTAATTTGCAATCCAAGGAAATAATTGAGTTCACCCATGTGACTCATCTCAAATTCATTTTTCATGGTATTAGCAAATTCTTGACATAGATTATTATTAGTAGAACCAAAAATTATATCATCAACATATATTTGTATGATTAAAATATCATTCTCAACTCTTTTGATAAACAAAGTAGTGTCTACTTTACCTATTTCAAATCATGTTTCTAAAAGAAAAGTTTTCAGACGATCATACCAAGCACGAGGTGCTTGTTTAAGACCGTATAAAGCCTTTTTCAATTTATAAACATGATCTGAAAATTGTTCATGTTCAAAACCTGGTGGTTGTTTAACATAAACATTTTCCTTAATAAACCCATTAAGAAAGGCACTTTTCACATCCATTTGATAAAGTATAAAATTCATGAAACAAGTAAAAGATAATAAAATACGAATAGATTCTAGTCTAGCAACAGGAGCATATGTTTTATCAAAATCTATACCTTCTTCTTGATTATATCCTTGGGCAACTAATCTAGCCTTGTTCCTTACAACTTGTCCTGATTCATCTAACTTATTCTTGAATACCCATTTGGTACCAATGATAGTCTGATCAGGAGGTCTAGGAACTAAATCCCATACATCATTCCTTATAAATTGGTTTAGTTCATCTTACATGGCATTCATCCAATATTCATTCTCACAAGCTTCTTGTATATTTTTCAGTTCAAAGTCCGACAAGAATGCTGTATGAGAGATCATATTAACATGTGAACGTGTCTGAATACCATGGGAGATGTCACCAATTATTAAGTCATGAGGATGATCTTTAACTTCAACAAATGACTTTGGTAAAGTTGAAGATATCTCAATCGGATCAGTCGACTTGACTTGTTCTTCAGTCGACTGCTTTATGTCAGTCGACTGGGAGACTTTATCAGTCGACTTAATAATAATAATAATAATAATAATAATAATAATTGCCACGTGGCATCGCGACGTGGCGTCACCTCAACGATCGGCCAGATCCGAGGATGGGTGCCGAGCTATCGGGGCACCGACCTCCACATGTGGAGAAAAACACTGCCGAGCCGCACGATCCGTCAGATCGTCTCAAAATTCGCGCCACGACACGATCGACGTCCAGAAACGCGCCACGTATTCAGAGAATGATCCGCTTTGCGATGCGTGCCATCTGATCATGATCGACGTCCAGAAATGCGCCACGTGTCCATGTAATATTTAATTTATTTATTTATATATTTATTTGAATTAATTATTTTTAAAAATCGAAAAAATTAATTAAAAAATTCTAAAAATAATTATTAATTCGGAAAATTATTTTAAAATTCTGAAAATAATAATTATTATATTAAAATAATTAATTAAAATTTTCAATAATTAATTATTTAATTCGGAAAATAAATAAAAAATTCAAAAAATGAGAAAAAATTCAGAAAAATCTGGAAAAATCACAAAAAACCCAGAAAATTCTGAGGATATTTTTGGGCATTTTACAAGCTCAAAATAACACCGTTACACCTTGAGCAAGATCCGAACTCCCTTAAGAACTCCGATAAAATCCCGTACGCCATTAGGACAACAAACTATTCCTCAAAGACTGTAGAACTCAGTCTCCAGGAGTGGAGGGCTCGTGATATGGCTAAAAATGGAATTAAATCGGGACCGTTCAAATCGGACACGGATCTTAAAGCTCAGGGGTAAAACGGTAATTTCACCTACAAACGGGTCTGAAATGAGAATTTGGTCTTTCTTTAAAGCCCAATAACCCATAAACGGATCTGTCTTACTGGGTACGGGTCCCAACCCGTTACAAACCAGTTCAGAAGGATAAAGAAGAATTCAGATTCATAATTATTCCTAAGAAGTGATCTTAACGGCTTCTATCCATTCACACCGGAAAGTAGAGATATGTTCTTATCTCGAAACGGATCCCTAAAGGCGACTATAAAAACCCCTCTCCCCTCACTGTTACCAGGTAATCAATACTTTTCCAATAAAAGCTCTTTTATAATCATTCAGATTACTGACAAAAGCGTCGGAGTGTGCGTCGCCAGCATCTATCCCGGTATATTGCACTTTTTGCAGGTCAACGACAGCAGTAAGAAATCAGTCAACACATTGGTGAAAGTCAATAGGTTTGCTTTATTGTTTTTTTCCAAAAATACACAAATTTATTTGTTTGCTCCCACACCAAAATCAGCAGCAATAGAAACAAAATAAAAATTATAGATAGCATAAAAGTGGAAATTGAAGAGCTTAGACTAAATAAGGATCTAGACAGTCATATAAGACTATGTAAAGAGAGAAATTACCCACCCGAAGTTGATCTTCTTGTAGTATGCGAAATTGGAAAGAAGAGTAACATCCACATCAAAGATCCATGCATCTTTGCCATCACCTCCAAGCTTAAAAGCCTCCGTCGGGTAAAACCCGGCTTGGTTAGTGGGCCACATCAGCCTGGTACTGTGTCGACCCGACATACTTGGCCACATTCTCCACACACTCCCCTGGCACTGACCCAAACCCCCTGATGTTGTTCAGCTCCACATTCAACCTCCAGCTCTCACAGTAAACTTTCAGGCTCATTCCTTGTAAATTTTCTTCCATCTTTTTCCAATATTCAAGTCTAATATATTCCATGAACCCCTTCCAAATGCAGCAACCCCAAAGCCAAAGGCTTAGCTGCAGCCTGCAAGCATACTACTAGTTGCAAAACTTCTCTTCCAACACCCATTCTCTCTTAGTGTATGACCGTGTGTGTGAATTGAGGGAGGCTAGGGGGAGTCAAATTTATAAGGGGTTTGAGTTGAATTGATTAGGAGTGAAGAAGGTCATATGGATTAGTTGATGATGGGAACAACTTGTTCTGAGTTGGCGGTATTTGACTGCTACTATAAATAGATATGTGTGTATAACATGGGGTCTCTAGTAAATGGCTGTTTGCATGTTTTAAGAATGTAATTTTGTGGTGGTGTGGATAATCATGTTTTATGTTTTATGTGATTGTTTACGGTAATCTATCATCCTTCCTTTTTCATCCTCATATCATCCTTCTTCTAGTCATTTCCGATTATTGAAATTTTCCAATCAGAAGGTTACTATCAAAAGACAGAACCAATATCATGTCAATGGTTGGTTTCTAAATATTTTGTCATTTGTTTTATGGAAACTCAATGATAGTTGACTGTTCGGTAATTAATAGGAAAATAATACAATGATGATGAAAAAATTTGTGGAAGGAGCTGTGCTGTACATATAGAATTATGGCGTGGCAGGCGTGGGTCGAAACTCTTCATATATAACTTAACCGGTCACATTTCCCGCTCTCACAATTTGGGTTTCTCTCTGTTTGGAATTTTGTGATCCATACTTGACTCTTGAGATGCTAAAATGCTCAAATGATAATGAATGCGAGACTTCTGAACAAATAATCTACTTGTAACACAAAATCTTATATTTCAAGTTCTGTTTTTTGTTATACAGCGAAAAGTTTACATTCTATCTTATATTTTGATCAGAATCGGATGGTCTATAAATGGACAAAAATCTGGTTCATATGTTCATGATAAGAACTGAGAGTGTCATCTTTCTCTGCAATTTCAGAAGGGTAAATGCAAGGCAACTTCACAACTAGAAGACAGAAATCACAGTAGTGATCCGAAGTTGAATTATTTCACAATATATTGCTAGAACTCATCCAATCTGAATGAATAGGCAGGCTGGCAGAATGTTTTTTTTAATTGTATTTGTTCATCTTAGAAGTCAGAACTGAATCATCATTTATAAACAATGTGACTGTTGCTTTAAAAATAAATGTGACTGTCAGTTCTTTATTTGGTTGATATAAATCAATACATCATTCAATTGATCGATCCCTCTTAACAGATGCTTAATTAAGTATTTTCTGTAGGTTCACATGAAGGGAAGCACTTTCGGTTGAGGATTGGCATTTTGGCACAGCGACAAAATACTGCTGGCTTGGAATGACCATTCTTGGCTGTTTTTTCCTCAGAAAAAAAAGGCTTGGTCTTTCTAAATGATGAGCACTTCGGCATTATAGGGGGAAATAATCTTTTAGATTATCAAAATGGAATATATAGTACTGATATAATGCGATTCAGTACGAATGCCGTCTTTTCTGTTCTAGAATATCAGTAATGTTTGGATAGCTATTGCCCTGATGTTAATCTCATTGCTTTGCTAAAGTGTGCTTGGTTATGAAAAAACGTAAAACTTCACAAAACTGAAGTTACATAATGAGGCCCGGTGCTTCTCTATGTAAAATTTCATGAAATTTGGGTTCTACTCAATTTTGAATAACGATGAGTGCACATCAATGATCAAACGGTTTGGAATTGAGACTCTCATACCTTGCAGTAGATGAATAGTACACATGTTTTTGTCATCTTCTTTTTCCCCTCCTTTCACCCTAGTTGATTAGTGTGTGCACTGTGTTTTTCCTTCGTCAATTAGACAAATACATAGAAAGCAGCACATGTAATACACATGTTAAATAATCTGTTTCATATTCGCCGTCCCATATTCACTCAGATACAATAACTCAGCTACAACAGAATTCTCTAGGTAAAACAGTAAAAGTAAAGATGAACAAGAAGACCATATTGTTGGACCATGCATCAATTCGTATGGTTTTGTATATTTCAAAACACCTGAACTAATCCATCATGTCATGATTGCATAAGGTTTCATAGATTTTATGCATCTGAACACATCCTTAACCAATTTGTGCTATGCATCTGAACACACACGGGCATGAAAATTTGTTTGAGTATCCCCAATCCTATTGATTTCTTTCCCAACCAATTTAAATACAGGATATGGCGACATCAAACGTTTCTGTATCATCTTCAACCTAATGGAAAGAAGATTACAGAATGAAGTTTCAGTTCCTCATATAACCAGTATAAAAGCCCATGAATGAATCAAAAATTAAAATTACATGTATAACTCCTCAAACCCTAACTGAACATCAAAACCCGGATTGTCATAACTCGTATTCCAATGTATTGATCGACTGTACGTTGGATCAGGCATAATGTACTCCCTCCACTAAAAGCAAAAAAGAATACATAGAGAGAATCCTGAGAACGATCAATGGAACCCTTCGTCAAAATTCTGAAGGTAACTCTCATGGTCATAAGCAAACCTTGCTCCGTTCCTTCTCATCATCTTCTTCTTCCTCAACCTTTGCCTCCATTGAGACCGCAATCTCAAAGCAAACTCTTTAATAAGCACGAGACAAACAGCCTTCTTCTCTTCATTGTCGACCCATTTGTTATAAACCTTCTTCTTGCTCCCAATGCTCCAGCTCAAAATCATCATTTTCTTTTCAATATGTGTTTGTATCTTTCCTACTATAGATGATATGAGCCAACTTGGATACATGTCTATATATAGTCATAGTGATAAAGACTGAAAGGAACCATTATCGGTGGGTATAAAAGCCGTGTTAGGCCGGTGTCATCGACGAAAAGAGAATCAACATCAAGATAGGTTGATAGAATTGTCGAAAACAACAGTTTTCGGTGGAATTCTGATGTATAGAATCTCACTTTAAATAAAGCATTGGCCCAAAATGAAGCATTGTGCAAAACAAAAGGGAAGGTGATGAGTCATATTTTGGTGGCATCTTGACACAAAAAGATTTTTCAACAACACAAAGTAGGACATTCCTAAAAGTGACGACGCAGATTAACTAATCAACATAAAGAAAGGAAATGTAGATGAGTCGCATGAAAAGGAAAAAAAGTTAATTCCCCCCAAATAGGCCCCATTTTCTAACTATATTCCATAGGGAATCTTTACCAAACTATTTCCATGTGTGGTTGCCAACAATCTCTAAGTTTATGAGACCACAGATGGGAACTACGAATTCTTTTCAATATTTTTATTTTTTTTGTTGTTGGGGCAGTTCTGTAACACCTTGAGTTTCATACACTGAAAATTTGTGACACATCCAGAATTCTTTACTTCAATTGAGTACATAAACATAATATAACACAGAAAAATACAGAGAATCTTACTACATGTCCAAGTCACATGGAATAATATTGTGACAGGCCCACAGGATGCCACACGTGTACGCTATCTCCTCAGGCAAACTTACATGCAAACCCACATTCCATGAGATCGTCTGATTAACGGTAAAAATCCTAACAACTTTATTGAATTTATATTCAATTATATTAAAGGTGAGTTAATAAGTAATGACAATTTTAAATGAAATAGTCATAACATAAAAAATGCCAATATTTTTATATCATTAATGGTTGTCCAACAAGTAACTACTCCATAAGTTCTATATGCACCAGTTGAATGTACTACTCTAATGCATGCTTATTTGGAACGCTATGCCACACATACAACATAGTTCTCAATTACAAACTGTTGTGCGGAATACAAATCAAACCAACAATCAAACCAACGCGGAAACAAAGAGAGAACCAGCGAGAGAAAAACAGGAAAAACAAACAACACAAGAACACAAGATTTACGTGGTTCGGCAAAACGATGCCTACATCCACAAGGGGCGGTTGGGGTTTCTTTACTATGATCTCCAATGGGCAAAACAAAGCCTTTGACGGCTGCAAAATCCGAATAAGGTGTTACAATTTACAAAACCCTAACGGGTGTATTTATAGGGAAACTATTGGGCCTTTCGAATTGGGCCGAATCTGGATCCAAAACCCGCCGACAGTCGACTAGTCTTCATACCAGTCGACTGATTCCTTCTGGACGGTCGACTGACTCCCACATACAGTCGACTGCTGCTGCTGTATACTCAGTCTTCGAAAACTCCTCTCTGGACAGTCGACTGCTCCTCCATCCAGTCGACTGACACTCTGAAACTTTCGAACACTGCAGATACCAAATACCAGAATCGAGCCATTATCCTACAATCTCCACCTTGGCGAGATCTTCCAAGTCAAGTATCCAACAATCTCCACCTTGGTGAAATCTTCCAAGTAGCCCAAGCAATCTCCACAAATACTTCAAAACAACTGCTCATCACCAAATGCAACAAACGAACCCAAACTCCACCTTAGTATGATATCACATACTAAATAAACCAATAGCAAAGTACTATCCCAACTGCCCATGCCAAATTATCAAACATGCAAAATATTAGCCAGGTTCATGCAATGCTTGAACTTGGCTGCCCCAACAACTTTGGTCAACATATCAGCAGGATTATCAGCTGTTCAAATCTTCACCAAATGAATATCACCATCCTTTATCAAATCACGCACAAAATGATAACGGACATCAATATGTTTGGTCCTCGAATGATGAACTTGGTTCTTCACTAAATGAATAGCACTCTGACTGTCACAGTGTACCTCCACCTTCTCCCGATGAATTCCCAAGCTCTTCAAAAGTCCATGTATCCAAATGGCTTCCTTCATGGCCTCAGCAACTGCCATGTATTCAGCCTCAGTAGTAGACAACGCTACAGTGGACTGCAAATTTGACCTCCAACTTATAGGTGCCCTAGCCATAGTAAACAAATAGCCTGTAGTAGATCGCCTCTTATCTAGATCACCTGCATAGTCAGAATCAACATATCCAACCAATAACCTGCTAATATTGTCATCCCTTTCAAATTTCAAACCCACATCTGTGGTGCCACTTATGTACCTCAAAATCCATTTAGCTGCTTGCCAATGCTCTTTGCCTGGATCATGCATATATCGACTAACCATACTCACCGCCTGAGAGATGTCTGGTCGAGTACAAACCATGGCATACATCAAACTGCCAACCACACTAGTGTAAGGTACATTCGCCATATACTGTCTCTCTTCATCTGTACTTGGAGACTGAGAAGCACTAATTCTGAAATGACTGGCTAAGGGTGTGCTAACTGGTTTAGTTTTCTCATCTATACCGAACCGTTTCAGCACCTTCAAAAGATATTGCTTCTGTGTCAAACTCACTACGCCCTTTGCTCTGTCTCTAGCTATCTCCATCCCAAGTATCTTCTTGGCTTCACCAAGATCCTTCATCTCGAATTCAGAACTAAACTGATTCTTCAAATTTTGAATCTCCTTAGCATTTTTAGAGGCAATCAACATATCATCCACATATAATAACAGATATATGAAAGAACCATCCTGCAATTTCCTGAAGTAGACACAATGATCAAACTCACTTCTGGAATATCTCTGCACCTTCATAAACTGGTCAAACCTCAAATACCACTGCCTTGGAGATTGCTTCAACCCATAGAGAGACTTCTTCAACCTGCAAACACAATTTTCCTTCCCAGCAATTTTGAACCCATCTGGCTGCGACATATAAATTTCTTCATCTAGATCCCCATGTAAGAACGCAGTCTTCACATCCATCTGTGTCAATTCAAGATCAAACTGTGCTACCAAAGCTAACAAAATCCGAATAGAAGGATGCTTCACAACTGGAGAGAACACTTCATTATAGTCAATACCTTCCTGTTGAGCATACCCCTTTGCAACTAGTCTAGCCTTGAACCGAACACTGCGTTTTGGACCTTCTTTCTTCGTATACACCCACTTGCAACCAATTGCTTTCTTCCCCTTTGGTAGTTGCACTAGATCCCAAGTCTTATTCTTATGAAGAGAGTTCATCTCTTCATCCATAGCAACTTTCCAATCTGCATTTTCTGAACTTCTAGTGGCTTCTTTGAAGTTGGAGGGAACTTCATCATCCACAATGGGAAGAGCAAATGCAACTGTATCTGTAAAACGAGACGGTCGTTTGATATCTCTTCTTTGCCTTCTTACTGCAATTGGTTCTTCCTGCTGGATAGGAACTTCTTCATCATTCTCAGTATCAACCACATCATCTTCATCTTGGACAGGAACAGGATTTTCAACTGACAACTTTTCTAACTCCACCTGTTGGAGAACTCTCCTACCAGTCGACTGGTTATTGCCAACAGTCGACTGTCCCGAGCTCCCACTCTTCTGCTGTTCTAGACCACCAGTCGACTGCTCCTGTACTCCAGTCGACTGTCCCGAGATTCTGCTACTTACCTGTTGGAGAACTGTCCCACTCTTCTGCTGCTCACCAGTCGACTGTCCCATACCACCAGTCGACTGTCCCGAGCTAATCATGCTGGTCTCATCAAAAGTCACATCTCTGCTGATTACTAACTTCTTCTGTTCTGGACACCACAACCTGTAACCTTTGACACCAGTACTAAAACCAACAAATATAGCCTTTTTGGCTCTTGCATCAAGTTTAGTTTCAGTTACATGAAAATAAGCAGGACAACCAAATATATGCAAAAAACTATAATCAGATGCAGGTTTACCACTCCATACCTCAATAGGCGTTTTGCCTTCAAGTGCTGCTGATGGTAAACGGTTGACAATGTGGCTTGCATATATAACAGCTTCTGCCCAAAATGTCTTCTTCAATCCAGACTGTGCTAACATACATCTCACCTTCTCAAGTAAGGTTCTGTTCATCCTTTCTGCAACCCCATTTTGCTGTGGAGTCTTCCTAACTGTGAAGTGCCTTTGGATCCCTTCATCTTCACACAATTTCAGAAACGGATCATTCTTATATTCCCCTCCATTATCTGACCTCAGAACCTTAATCTTCCTACTAGTCGGATTTTCAACTTTCTTCTTCCAACTTGTGAACAATGTCAAAACTTCATCTTTGTGCTTCATGGTATATACTCAAACTCGTCTGGAGTAATCATCAACAAAAGTAACAAACCAGTGTCTACCACTCATAGAAGGTGTCTGAGTAGGGCCCCAAACATCTGTGTGCACATAATCGAGGATACCCTTTGTCTGATGTACAGCTGTACCAAATTTCACCCTAGTTTGCTTACCCAAAACACAATGTTCACAAAATTCCAACTTGCACCCTTTAGCATCTTTAAGCAACCCTTGCTTCACAAGCCCATGCAAGACCTTTTCTCCTGCATGCCCGAGTCGCATATGCCACAACCTGGTAGAGTCGGGAACAACCTGTTTAGGCTTCTCAGTTACACTGGCAGCCTGACCCAAATATGTTTTTCCCTGCAAGAAAAACAAGTTCCTCTTTCTTTGCCCTTTCATCACCACGAGTAATCCGCTAGTCACCTTCAGAATGCCACCTTCACTAGCAAATTTCAATCCACTGGCCTCCAAAGCACCTAGTGAAATCAGATTCTTTTTCAAATCTGGAACATACCATACATCTGAAAGCTCCCTAATAAGACCATTG
Source organism: Hemerocallis citrina (assembly GCA_017893485.1). Taxonomy (NCBI): domain Eukaryota; kingdom Viridiplantae; phylum Streptophyta; class Magnoliopsida; order Asparagales; family Asphodelaceae; genus Hemerocallis; species Hemerocallis citrina. The sequence continues at coordinate 205,786,687 of CM030367.1, read as the reverse complement.
TGCATTAGCAATTCAATCTTCCCGATTCCTACCTTCTTACAAGGTGCATCATTTCCCATCAAAACTACACCACCATCCATATACTCCAAAGAAGTAAACCACTCCTTTTTCCAAGACATATGATAGGAGGCTGCTGTATCAAGAAACCATACTTCTTGATAAAGTGAGGGACTAGAAGCAAGTGCAAAAGAAAAATCCTCGCCACTTTCTAAATTATCAACAGTCACATTTGCAGTCGAATTTCCCTTATTTCGTAGCTTTGGACAATCCTTTTTCCAATGCCCCCTTTCATGACAGAAAGCACATTCATCTTTGGCCGGTATTTTCCTGTCCTTTGAAACTCCTCTCGATTTGGAACGAGATTTGTTTCCCTTTTTTCCAGATTTGGACTCAGATCTGGTCTCAGTCCTGCCCCTTACAATCAAAGCTTCAGAAGTTTCTCTATCAACCATTTTATCCCTTCTCCTAGTTTCATTATTCAACAAAGCATTTGCAACATCTTCATATTTCACAGTATCTTTTCCATATAATAAAGTAGTTGCTAAATGATCATAACTTTCAGGTAATGAATTCAACAGAATTAGGGCTTTATCTTCATCCTTAATTTGCTCATCCAAATTTAACAAATCAGCCAATAATTTATTAAATGATTCAACATGAGCATTCATTGACATACCTTCCGTATAGGTGAAGCGAAAAAGTCTCTTCTTCAAATACAGCCGATTCTCCAAACTTTTCCTCATGTATTTGTCTTCGAGTTTCTTCCACAACACCGCAGCAATGGTATCCCTCATCAAATCATACTTCTGAGCCTTCTCAATAAAGAGCCGAATAGTCCCACACGCAACTCGATTCAACTTCTTCCAATCTACATCGGACATATTCTTTGGTTTTTCTACCTCCAAAGCAACATCTTGTTCTTGTTGAACAAGAACATCCAACACCTCACACTGCCACATCCCGAAATTGTTTGTTCCATCAAATTTTTCAACTTCAAATTTTGCGTTGTGAATCGTTGTTCTTGACGAACTCGATCCCACAACATCCTTGGTTGCATCTGCATCACCCGCCATCTCCCTCTAGGTCGAACCAACAGCTCTGATACCACTTGTTGTGCGGAATACAAATCAAACCAACAATCAAACCAACGCGGAAACAAAGAGAGAACCAGCGAGAGAAAAACAGGAAAAACAAACAACACAAGAACACAAGATTTACGTGGTTCGGCAAAACGATGCCTACATCCACAAGGGGCGGTTGGGGTTTCTTTACTATGATCTCCAATGGGCAAAACAAAGCCTTTACAAGAGATGACGGCTGCAAAATCCGAATAAGGTGTTACAATTTACAAAACCCTAACGGGTGTATTTATAGGGAAACTATTGGGCCTTTCGAATTGGGCCGAATCTGGATCCAAAACCCGCCGACAGTCGACTAGTCTTCATACCAGTCGACTGATTCCTTCTGGACGGTCGACTGACTCCCACATACAGTCGACTGCTGCTGCTGTATACTCAGTCTTCGAAAACTCCTCTCTGGACAGTCGACTGCTCCTCCATCCAGTCGACTGACACTCTGAAACTTTCGAACACTGCAGATACCAAATACCAGAATTGAGCCATTATCCTACACAAACTACTAAGCATTTTCTTCTCAAAATAGGGTTTAATCTCTTGCTATGCATACCTAAATCCACTGACTAGTAATTCAACGTGTAATCACGTGTAAGTCGAACTCCCAGGATATTGGACCTCATCGGCCTACCTCTAGCCCACACATGTGGATTTACCGGCATATCCTCAGTTATGAACATTTCTAGGAGTCATAGCTCTTTACCGACCATTTCATCGACTTTCCCGGCCTACTCCTAGCCCACACACATGGATTTTTTGGATGTATCCTCAGCCGCAAACCCCACCGAATCGATCTTCCGTAACAACAGACCTTACCAGCCTACTCCTAGCCCACACACGTGGATTTACCGAGCGTATACTCGGTCCCAAACATTCCTAGGAGCAGCAGCTATTTACCGGTCATGTTCGTCATATCTTCTTCTAATACAAGTTGTTCACAAAGTGATGCAAAAAATAATCTAGACTTAACGAACCATATTCCGAATATACATTTCACATAAACTAGAATCTTGGACACACCGACCCTATTCCACTCCTCCCTCGGAGTTCGCGAACTCTACCGGACTCGGGCCTCGCCTAAGTCACAATCAATCTCTTGGATCGGACAATGTTATTCTCTCGGATTCATGAACCTTACTAGCCTACCCCTAGTCCACACACGTGGATTTACCAAGCGTATCCTCAGTTCCATATACAGAATCTACCATTTGAATATTTAACTTTGTCTTTGGACAACAACATATATGACTGTAAATCGGACCGGACAGCCATATGTTCAAGCTCGGACCAAAATTCTACTAGGACGGGCTTATGTCCAGCTAGGTCCAGGTCGGACAAAATCTTTATAGTCCAAGCTCAGTTCGTTATAAAAGCAGAAGACTATGTTTGTTCGAACAGATCAGATTCGGATCGAACTCGGTGAAGCATCAGACCTAATAATTTGTTCGAGTTTGGTTCGTATAATAGTTCATACGGTCCACGGTTGGGCCATTTCTCGAGTTGGACTCGGACGTACTACGTACCATCCTGCTTATTTTACAGCCCTAGCAACATAGTAGTATTGCAAAAATCATATAAATTCCAACACTAATCAGAAAATCTTAACTACAATGTTGTAGTAAACTCATTCAAAACAGTAGTCTTGCAAAAACCGTAATTATTTTGTCTAAATCCACATGCAAAATAGTATGTTCAGATTTCCAAAAAACTGTAGTTATTGTTACTTATAAAAATCACCGAAAATATTATACTACATGAAAATTTGAGTTCTTAGACTTGAAAGAAAGATTAATGAATCTACTTTAAAATATCAGTTTTGAATTTCCTCAAAATACTGTATATAAGAGATTAAAATGGTCTGAAACCAGAAGGCCTACAAATTTCTAGTTACAAGGCAAAATTGTCAAAGCAGTCCTAAGTTCGGATTTGTTTAAAACATCAAACGATATCTAAACCTCATAAAATTTTGTGAAAATGTTATAGACATGTACGAGATAAACATATAAAAGTTTCACCTTAAAATTTTATTTAGTTAACAGGAAATGATTTTTCGAAGTAAGCCTGAAATTCAGGACAGAAATTGTACAATGTTTCCAAGTCAACCTCTTTATTTCACCAATTTCTAAATTCTTCTACTACCGTAATTTCACACAATTAATTGACAACAATTCACATGATTCAATCAATCTAAGTATGAATACTCATCCAATACAACATATATATCTTCTCAACCATGCATACATCCTACAATATAATTAAAATCAAAATAGTAAAATTGTTACCTACCTATAGCTGATGAATTTGATTGCTTCTAAGCTCCAATGAAGTGTTCCAACACCAAACTTGATAAACTTAACTTTATGACCGCAACAAAACATTCTCTATTATTATCATCTCTTATGTTAATAATTTACAACTCATTAAATATATTAGAGTTTCTAAGTTTACCTCCTTTACCTCTAGATTGTAATTTAATTATGCCTCCCTTAAACCTCTTCTATGTCACTAATCAGCAAAATCCATGTACGATAAAAAAATGAATAATTTCATTAACGCGTTTTTTCATGATTCTCGTTCACCAATTTCCTAGAAGTCCATAGTTACCAACTCAATTGCACTTAAGCCTTCAAGTTCATAAAATAGTATATTAAATATGCATATGGTTCATTCCCAAATATGCATATTTCACAAACTAACATCTAAAAATATTCAGGGGATTACATAAGACATTATACGAAACAGTACAAAATACACGTGTGAGGATAAAATTGTTATAACTCAATTTTGTATGGCGTAACTTTTTCCATCTGCAGCTATAGTTTATTTTGTTCATAACCAAGACCGCAATTGGGATTTGCGACATTGTCTATACTTTTGTCACAGTTCGTAGTTGCGGCCTTTTTTTTTTATGTTCAAGAGACATAGAGAGTAGTCCCTAAGTATGGAGACTTAGAGAGTAGACTCTCAAGTTGAACATGTTAAAGAGATGCCACAGCTAGAAATTACAGCATACATATGTATAGACAAGACTGCAATTTCCAACTACTGTCTTGGTTATGAACAAAATGAACTATGGCCGCAGATGTAAATTGCGGCAATAAAAAAATATATTGAAAAGAAGCCGCGGTTCTTATATGCGGCCTCATAAATGTGGAAGCTGCATTTGGCAACAACGATCTTTGCTGACGTGACAAAAACGAGAGCACGCGTGAAAATAGTTTGGCTATGGGATAAGTTTTTAAAATGTGGCATATTTTGGGGAAGAGTTCAAAAAAAAAGGGCAAAGATCTGAGAAATGATAGGTCAGGTGAGTATTTTTGAGAATAGTTTGAAAAAAAAAAAAAAAAACACAAAGAGCAAGATTCTCTTTAGTTTACATTTCTCTTTGATAATCTTGTTTTTTTTATATATAGATACTCTTTGATAATCTTGTTATCTACGTAAGCTAAGATTTGATTTGGTGACTGGTTCTAGCACATTAGACATTGAAAATAGTGGAAGAGAAATTGTAGCTATAATACTCTTCCATTATATTCCCTGTCGTGCTTTTTCAAATGTATCTCTTTCTCTTTCCACTGTAGTATACACAAACAAGTACCTCTAAACTATGATTAAAAAAATGTACCTCTATATTTAGACAAATCTGCTTAGGACATGTACGACAGATAAAAACATAGCCATTGTAATCATTGGTATCATCTACCAATTACAACATCTCCCAATTATTACAATTGCAACTGCAATTGCAAATAAAACCTACTAAACATTCCCTAAGTCTATTATGGTTCGAGAGTTCGAGTCAGTTGCAGTTTGCCTCATTAATTATTATTATTATTATTATTTTATTTTTTTGATATCTAGGATGGGGTCCAAACTTCTAAGACTCCAGTCCAATAAATTAATACTAGTATCATGCACGTGCGATGCACGTGAAGGAAGAAGAAAAAAGACAAAAAAAACCGGATGAAAAGAATTTTTTTAAAAAAATGCACGTGCGATGCACGTGGAGGAAGAAGAAAAAAGACCAAAAAAAGAAAAAAATTGAAGGGATAATGAAAAGGATAAAAAGAAAATAATTTCCAAACTGGTCCACTTTAGCAATATTTACCAAACTGGTCCACTTTCGAAAATATTTACCAAAGTGAGTCATTTAAAATATTTACCCAACTGGCCCACTTTCGAAAATATTTACCAAAGTGAGTCATTTTGCCAACACGTGCGCTGCACGTGTTGACAAAATGACATCCGGTGACGTATGACACTCACAGGGGTGTATTGGATTGGATTTTGAAAAGAATTTAAAAGAATGTGAAAATCCTAGTGTATTCTATTAGGATTATATTCTATTAGGATTTTAAAGGAGTTTATAAAAGTCACAGTGTATTCAATTGAGACTTTAAGTGATTCTATTCAATTCTTGGTGTATTCAATTAAGATTTTAAATGACCCAATTAAATTCTCAGTGTATTCAAAAAGTTATTGTTTTTGGTAGAATTGAGAATTCGGAGGATTTAGATGAAATCTAGGGTATGAGGTATAAATACCAAAAGCCTTTGCAATTCTCACCTTCTCTGTAGAAACTTTCAAGCAATTGGTGAGTATGATTTTGTTTCTTGTACATATGCCCCAAATTATTCCCAAATAAACCCAAACCCCAATCCCCCTTCTCTCGCCATCGTCTTCTTCCTCCTCTCTTCTACCCCCGACCTCCGATCCCCACGCAGAGGCCTAATTCAACCCAAACCGTAATTCAACCCAACCACCGATCCCCACGCAGAGGCCTCAATCTGCCTCCTGAAAGACAATGGAATCAATTTCAATCAAAATCAACGCGACGGAGTTGATTCAAAAATATTCTCAAGATTGCTATGGCATAAATTGGTTTCTCGTTGCAGGTACAGGACGAAGTGGATAACGTTCCATGGTTTGTATGATGTAGCCTATATAGTGAAACTATTAACTAGAAGACATATGGTGCAGAAACAACGAGTACTAAGTTGATGAGGAGATGTGGTAGAGTTGGTGCTCCTTATAGATCTTTTGCTCCATGACTTTGGTTACCGGGTATTATTAGTTATGCTATTTCAGAATGTTAAAACAGCGAGTATTGAGTTGATGGACTCATCAACAACTCTCTCATGTAGGGCTCTTTTTTTTGCTGTTGTTTTTGTTTATGTGGGTGTCCTTCTAGTACTTCAGAAAAATCTTATGAGAATAGGTGCCTTGATGTTTATTTGTACTACTCTTATGAGAATGACAATCTCGTGTAGGAAATGAACTAATTATAAATTCTATTGTCATCGAATTCCTTCGAATTTCATCAAATTCATAATAAGAATTCCATCAAACTATTTTAAAATCCTTATAAATCCCAGTCAAAGTTTTAGGTGAATTCCCCATAAATCCCTTAAATACTGGGATTCTCAATTCTTTTAAAATCTTTTGAAATCTCAATCCAATACACCCCTGTAAGCCTTTCTCCCATTATAATAGTAGAGATAAGAAGAAACAGTACAATAATAATTTTTTAATTATTTTTTAATCTGAGATTCTGAAGTGAGAGGAAGGGAGTCAGTGGTATGGGCCTATGGCCTTTTTCGTAACGGGAAAAAAAAAGACGACAGATATAACAGTAGAGACATGCTTCAGGCTTAAACATAAGGCCCATTAAAAGAAAACTAATGGGCTAATTGGGCTAACTGCACAAGGTCCAATAAGAGCAATTTTGAAAGGGTATCGATGTAATTTCCCCTTCCCCGGATTACTTAAAAGCCCTAGCACCCACTCTATAAAACCCCAACCACCGTGACCTTCCTTAACCCTAGCCGTCGAATTTCGTTAGCAATGTCGAAGCGAGGTAAGTCTCTCCAAATTTTCTTATTCTTTTCTAACTCAATCTCGTATTAGGGTTAGTGTTCAAAACCCTATGCTTGTTAGGGTTAGCTAAAAAAGTTACATTTTTTTCAAACCATTTTTGTACATGTAATTGAATGATCTATTATCAGAAATAATTTCAGCTAAAAAACTGCAAATTTTCCAATTTTTGGTAATATTTAATCCATTAATTTAGTTCATTTGTGATTTATTGTTGATTAAGCTAACATAGTTGAATTTTAAAACAATTTTGTTCATGATATTTCATGGTTAGATTCAGCTTAAAAAGTCAATTTTTTTATTCAACATTTTTATTCCTGTGATTTATGATTGATTGTGTTTTTTTTTAATGGATGGGTAGGGAGAGGAGGGTCGGCGGGAAACAAGTTTAGGATGTCGCTGGGTCTGCCAGTGGCGGCAACCATAAACTGTGCCGATAATACGGGGGCAAAGAATCTGTACATTATCTCTGTTAAGGGGATTAAGGGTAGGTTGAACAGGCTGCCATCTGCTTGTGTTGGTGATATGGTGATGGCGACCGTAAAAAAAGGGAAGCCTGATTTGAGGAAGAAGGTCATGCCTGCTGTCGTCGTGAGACAGCGCAAGCCGTGGAGGCGAAAGGATGGTGTTTTCATGTACTTTGAAGGTATAAATGTCAACATTTGAGGTTATTTTTTATGAGCATTGTGAAGATTGCCATTGTTGATGATTGTTGTAATTTGGGTACGTTACACTTTAGTAACATGGTATATTGAAGATTAAAATTTGACTAATATGATGGGTATTAGGGAAATCAAGAATGCCTCCCATTATGAGTATATGTAATGTGAAATGATTGGGAAAGACCATGTAATTGACATAATTCTACTTTTAGTGTACATGATAAGTAAAGTTGGAAAGGTCCTACTATAATAAGCCGTTGCTTTCTGCATACGTGGTTTGTTGGTTTGTTGTAGTTGGGGTACATTACAGTAAGGTGGAAGGGTCCTATAATAACCCATAGCTTTAGTGGTTTTCAAATGACTACTTACGGATCTCAATGGGGGATGACGTTTGTTTTATAATTGGTTGAAAACAATTTGTAATTGATATTTTGGTAACATTTTTTTGTGTGTATGATGACGGAGAGGGTTTTTCTGGGTGAAAGCCTTCTTAGCTTATTGGAGCAAACCAATTATGTTTGCATATTCCTGAGCTAACGTCACATAAAGAGCTTTGAGGTGTTGATGGTTCTTTGTAATGGCTTCTAGTCATTTGGAGAATCTCCGCTTGGGAGCGGTCTCATATTCCATTGCCTGGGGGAGCGCAGCATTGCTGCAATTACCTGGTGGGACTGGCCATGAGACAAACATTTTACCAATTTCCAGTTAAAGCAGTTAGTATTTAAATGATAGCTTGCATATTGGTTTTTAAGTTGAACTTTGAATGAAATACCCTTTAATTTCTTTCATGGAAATGTATCCATGTAGTTTCTATGACGGAGAAGGTTTTTCTGGGTGAAGGCCTTCTTAGCTTACTGGAGCAAACTAATTGTGTTTGCATATTCCTGAGTAAACGTCACATATAAAGCTTTTTTGGTGTTGATGGTTCTTCTTAAGGGCTTTTAGTCATTAGGAGAATCTCCACTTGTAGCAGTCTCATATTCCATTGCCTGGGGGAGCGCAGCATTGCTGCAATTACCTGTTGGGACTGGCCATGAGACAAACATTTCACCAATGTCTAGCTGAAACTGTTATGTATTTTAATTGATAGCTTGCACAGTGGTTTTTAAATAATTTTTTTTATATGAAATATCCTTTAATTTCAATCATGAAACCATGTAATTCCTCGACGGAGGAGGTTTTTCTGGGTGAAGGCCTTCTCAGCTTACTGGAGCAATCAAATTATGTTTGCATATTCCTGAGTAAACGTCACAAATAAAGCTTTTTTAGTGTTGATGGTTCTTCCTGAAGGCTTTTGGTCATTAGGAGAATCTCCACTTAGAGCTGTCTCATATTCCATTGCCTGGGGGAGTGCAGCGTTGCTGCAATTACCTGTTGGGACTGGCCATGAGACAAACATTTTACCAATTTTTAGCTGAAATGATTTGTATTTTAAATGATAGTTTGCATAGTGGTTTTTAAGTTAAAGTTTTTCAATGAAATACTCTTTAATTTCAATCATGAAACTTTGTAATTCCTCTTGATGGAGAAGGTTTTTCTGGGTGAAGGCCTTCTTAGCTTACTGGAGCAATCAAATTGTGTTTGCATATTCCTGAGTAAACGTCACATATAAAGCTTTTTGAGTGTTGATGGTTCTTCCTAATGGCTTTTGGTCATTAGGAGAATCTCCACTTATAGCGGTCTCATATTCCATTGCCTGGGGGAGCGCAGCATTGCTGCAATTACCTGTTGGGACTGGCCATGAGACAAACATTTCGCCATTGTCCATTTAAAACTGTGTATTTTAAATGATAGGTTGATTAGTTGTTTTTAATGTTAGTTCCAATCAAATTTTGTCCTATATTATGATAATTTTATGGTTGAAAGTGAAGCAAATTAACTATGTTTGTCACTCTGTTTCAGTGATTAACTATGAAAAAACATATTCTTCTGTTAGTGTTTCAAATTTTATTTTTTATAGTTATATATCGGTCATTGTACTAGAATATATATTTATGTTTCTTAGATAATTATTTACCCATTTTCTATCTAATTCTGTTGTTAGATAATTATTTACCCATTTTCTCTCTCTAATTCTGTTGCTTCTCTATCGGTACCGTGACCATTGTTGGTCATTTCTCAGTGAGGAGCATATAATTGTTAATACCAGTTTTAAACAGCATACTGTAATTATACTTGCATTATGCTACCTGTCTCCTGGTAAATTTATTTAGTAATTTTAAAGCATAATCACTGTTTTGGGGAGCTGGAAAATTAGATTGCAAGAATTGTTATCCCATAGTTGGCTGAAATATATTTAAAAATTAGGTGTGCATAATTTTTTCCCTTCTTTGTACCTGTATTAGCTTTTAATACTCTTCTTTATGATGCAGACAATGCTGGTGTCATTGTTAATCCGAAGGGTGAGATGAAAGGTATGTTGACAATTGTTCCATTGTGTTTTCTATCTTTTAAGCTGTCCTATCCCCCTAGTACAAGGATTTTGATTTTAGATTGCTTAAAAAATATCGTATTAATATTAGATTGCATTGCTTAATAAATATCTAAATATGTACATAGGGTATCTTCCCTCATCAAGTAATTTAAATGGGTTCCTCCATTCGGCTTGTGTCTTTATTCTGAACCAATGTCTAATCTAATTGACTAAATTGTCTACTAAGAATGACTGCTTCATTCATATAAATTGTCTTTGCAGACAGGCATTTATTGTTCTCTGGTCTTAGTTATTAACTACAGTAGAATCTTTTTGGGGCCCAAACTATAGTTTTGGCCCATGCCAAACAAATTGAACTCAGATGAACTGCCCCACTTGCACCTTGTAAATTAGATCTGCTCTGCATGATTGGTACGAAAATCATTAAAAATTGTTCATATGGTTGCAGAGTAGTCAATAATTGTTACTAAAGAAGCTTGTGTTGTAAGATTTTTTATCTAATTAATTATTTTCCAGGAATTAAGGTATCTTATTTTGAAAGATTTTTTTATCTAATTATTTTCCAGGAATTTAGATATTTTACTTAATCTTTGATCCTTTTTAATTTGGATTCTATTTAATTCTTTGATAGCCTTTCCCTATCTAATTTGGATTCATTTTTTGCTTCTACTGTCAAGGTTCTGCAATTACTGGACCTATTGGGAAGGAATGTGCAGATTTGTGGCCGAGGATTGCAAGTGCTGCCAATGCCATTGTCTAATCAACCTTGTTCAACCTATTGGAATTTAGATTGTCCCTTGTTCTCCCTAAATATTCCCAGTTTTTACCAGCCATCATCCATGTTCTGCATGTGGATTTTTTTTGTGTTTGTTTAGTTATGAACATATAAAATTGAATTTACAATGCTTAGTAGGTTTACTGTGTTTGTGCCAAAACTAACATTATTTCAACTGTTTAGAGTTGCAAATTGTCTCACTTTAAGTACTACTTTATATGCTGATACATGTTGCTTTGTGATGTTCATCACTGCTAAATAGTTGCAGTTCTAAATTCTAATTATCAAGAAATGAAAATCTTGTTGCAGCTGTAAGGTAGCACTAGTGATCTAGTTAAAGTATGTATACGCTTACTGCTGGTGGGTTATTGATTAATATAACTGAATCATTGCATGGTTTCATTTCATAATATTTGTCTTAAATGAATCATGATCATAACCAGGTTATAATTTTTATTAATGCGGATACTTTTTAGAGCAATCATCAATATGACAGCATTTATTAATGCGGATACTTTTTAGAGCAATCATCAATATGACAGCATGAGGGCAAGCGTGCTAAATTGCACTCTATGCGACATTGTTGGACAATCTATGCGACATTGTTGGACGCTTGCCCTCCCTTCCGCTCCTTGTCCAACAATGTCGCATAGAGTGCAATTTAGCACGCTTGCCCTCATGCTGTCATATTGATGGGAGGGCGGGCTACGGACTTGTAACCGAAATTAAGCTGACCACAGACCCAGAAGCAAATACCTCCCATTCCCTCAGGGAGCTGTAGGACGCCCTATGCGTTTTGAGAGTTTATGACAACAATACTTTCACAGTTGTAGGTTAAATTATACAGTGCTCATTAGGATCCTTCACTAAATAGATGCTACTATCAGTCAAAATGACCCAAGTTATTGCACCTTCCATGTTCTAACAGTTTAATACAGACAGTTGGTTATTTAATAACATGACACTTTCAAAGTTATGACTGAATATCATAGCTAGCTCAATGCCCTATCGTATCCGCAAAACAAAAAGAAGTATATGCAAAACATTAAGCTACCCCTGAAATAGAAAACTGTAATAGAGTGAGTTGTTAAACCATTCATGTCGCTATTGAAGCTCTCTCTCTCTCTCTCTCTCTCTCTCTCTTCCTCTCTTCCTCTTTTCTTTTCTTGATTACACATTCATATTTGTAGCGAAACCCAAAACCTAATTTCTGTCTGGTTGGTGAGGATCCACCATCCAACTTGAATTAGGGATGGGAATTTTATTACCCTTCCTCATTTTATAATATAACTGATGCCCTCAGAAGAAACTTGAAGTGTAAGGCAAATATTTGCAGTCCCCTGCTAGTAAGCTACCTGCTGCTAACAAGAACACGTTTGTCTCTAAATGCAAACATTTTCTCATAAAACATCATAGTATGAATTGTTGAACCTTGGACTTTTATAGGTATGATATAATCAGTTACCACATCTGCTGTTCTGATTCCTGGAAAGACCGAGATATTGTACGGCCCCAAGTGAGAGCGTGCACAAGCAGACACCATCCTGAAATTGCTGCAGCTCGAGCCTGCTAATCACAGTTTTTCCTCCCACAAAAATGCTGGCTACAATTAATTTTTGACATATACATCAGATATCCACATCCTATCCGTGAGTATTGCAGCTATATCTCAAACTCGTACAATAAACAGTGCACTTGAGCAATTGATGCAGGCCTTCGCAAAATTGCATTCTGACATGGCTATACTAGCAAATCAAAATCACCAAGTTATGGGGCCCTCCATAACTTTCAGACAGTAGACGTCTAAGGCAGTACATTATGAACTCATCACTTCCGAAGTAATGGCTGGAACATTATGGCACAATGCACATCATCAGAGATATTATACTCGGAAATCCTAACAACAGAGATACAAGCATACTCGGAAATTCCAGCTTCATTAGAAATAGAAAGCCCTGAAAAACTTTCTTTGTTAAACCATTCTATTCATCATTGAAGTTCATAGAAGAAAATATATAACAGAGCGAGAACGGAAAGGGCACATGTGACGAAATATCGGTTCAGCCTACTCAGAAAGAAATGACCCCCCAAAACTTGTAGGGTATTTGTTTAGAAAGTTGAAACCCTAGATATCATTTAGTTCCAACAGGTTGTTCCCCAAAACACCAAAAGGAGACCATATGGTATATAGATATATACAATAAAACCCTTCTACAAACCACAACATTTGCTCCGGCCAGCTCATATAGGAAAGGGCTTTAGTCTTCCACAAGTTCAACCAAGGACGAGTGCCTTTGACCTTGTCCCTGAAATAAGAAAAACGATTTAATGCAACTATCAGCGAGCAGAGTGATTAAAGTGAAGAAAGTAATATAAGCATAAGAGCATCCACAGTCGTGCATGCTAAAAAATGGCAAAATGCATAAATAACTTCGCATGCCTACCTAAACCTATATCCACAAGGAAGAGGGGAAGGGCTTTCTTTACCACAGGGGAAAAGGTATTCCGAGATTTCGGTACCTCTTCAACTCAAGTACAATACCTAGAATTTTTGGTCTCCATCTATCTTTAAAAATATTGCAAGCCGACTCTTTGTGAAGTAGAGATCATAACTGGAATCCCCTCTCCAGAAAACCCAATCCATACATACAACCCGGCATATCAGCTAAAATACAGATACTCTAACAGATTCCATAGTTAACTGCAAGATACACCTCAAGAACCTATAATTCAAGTCTTCAAATAAACTCAACCTAAGATATGACCCTCCATCAAGCATTCCCCTCCTTTTCACCTCAAGTCTAAACTCAACTGTATCTCCAATATAATAATTAACCACCTCTATGTCAAGAAGGGGACTTAGTTCATTTCATATTTGGCCTAAAGTGACTTGAGACTTAGACGAATTTTTCCAAGTAAATATGTGTTAAATAGAGGCCGCAGTTCAACTGCGGCCTAAAAATAACAAAGACCGCAGTTAGTTCATTTCATATTTGACCTAAAATGAATTTGAGACTTAGACAAATTTTTCCAAGTAAAAATGTGTTAAATGGAAGCCGCAGTTCCGACCGCGGCCTAAAAATAACAGAGTAACTGCGGCCTTAGTTCATTTCATATTTGGCCTAAACTGACTTTGAGAAACAAAATTTTCCAAGTAAAAATGTGCTAAATACCAACTGCAGCCTAAAAATAACAGAGGCCGTAGTTGGGAACTGCGGCCTTAGTTCATTTCATATTTGGCCTAAAATGACTTTGAGAATTAGACAATTTTTTCAAGTAAAAATGTGTTAAAAATAACAGAGGCCGCAATTGGGAACTGCGAGTGGTCTATTTTCGGAATTAGTTTCGAAAGTGGTCTATTTTGGAAATTAGTTTCAAAAAGTGGTCTATTTTGGGGGAAAATCCTTTTAGTGTAGGGTAAAAAGTAGGCAAAAGCTAAATCTCCAAGAGATATAGGTACTTCTGAAATTCTATGAGAACTTAACTAGCAATGATGATATCATTTAATCAGATTGGAGAACAGTTAAAAGGATAATTATTGGTTGTTTCTGAATTCCAAAGTTTTACAGGTTTGAATATAGAGACACACTTGCCTACTAATGAACCAGTAACAGAGATATTCTACATAATTTTAGTGGAGTCAACACCAAAAGAAACACATTATGGAAGTGATACTTTTTGAATATAAACTATACATCTCATATTCATGAATCACAGTAACTAGTAACGAAAGTATATTCAACTAACAAGAGGGAGCATTTCAAAAGCAGTGTTTCTCCTAGTAAAATTTTAGTCTCATAAAACATACTTATTAGACTAATATGTATCTTCAACTAGGGAAAGCATTAAAGTTTGTCAAGTTAAAAACAAAAAGGGTTGACCATCCAATGAAATTTGAAATGTAAGGCATGTTATCACATATTTCCTAGCATATAATTTTTGTTCTAGACCAGAAATATTATTTAACAGAAATTATTATAGAAACAAAGAATATGCTATGCAACATTAGGAATATTCACAAAAACCAACTTGTACTATAGTCTCTCTCCCCTAAAAAGGTTTTTCTAATTCTAAATTTCTTTTGGGAGGGGGAGGAGACCACCATTAGTGGCTCCAACTCCTTCGTTTCCCTCTATTTTCACTCTAATGGTGGAATGCTTTACAAGAATCCCCTTCAAGCAAGGGACCCAAGGTGGGAAGGCTCACGCCCGGATTGTGTTCATGGCATCCCCCATGCGTTAAGTTGTTGCGTCGCATGTTGTCGATGCTACACCCGTTAAGGGGTCGATGCGGAGCCATCACACTAGCGCGTGGAAAGGATGTCCACAAGGATTGATCAATGCCATACACCGCAGACAACCAACGGGTATGACCACAAGGAGGGTGGTCGGCTTTGAAGAGAGACGAGTGTCGCAACTGAAGTTGTTGACGAGCGTCAAGGATGATGCGAACGGTGTATGGCGGGGGGGGGGGGGGGGGGGGGGGGGGGTTGCAACAAAAAATATTTATTTTATATTAAAAAAAATTATTAAGATTGCTAGACTCAAACCCACAACCTCTCAATTTACTAACAAATATATTAGTCACTAAACCATACTAATACTTATGAAATATTTATGGAGGGGCTAGCCTCTGAACGTTTGTAAAAAAAATTTGAAAATCTTATACCTAAAAGTGTGTTTTCAAAAAAAAATGCAAGGGCCTCCCCCCCCAAGCTCCACTCCTGCATTGAGGGGAGAGAACGTGGAGGGGACCACATCGCCGCTGTGTGTGAGTGTGATCGGCCGGTGTTGCTAGTGGGACGTCAAGGCCTATGATCCCGAAAGAGGAAGCCACGACCGTTGGATCGAGTGGGGACGAATGCCAGCTAATCTTGGTCAAAAGCCTTCCACCTTCTAAACTCTGATACAAAGAGGGGGCTGAAAAATAAGGCTTTTTGGTTAGCTTTGCAGAGCATGGGATGGGACCCAAGTCACACCCCCTACCAAATCCTCTTTCACTCTCAATCAGGACCATTCTGAATCACCTATTGATGCTACTTTAATTCCTACTTCGGCCATGGCCATTGATTGGGCATAGGCCATGTCCATTGGAGTCGGGCTTGGTTGAACAATTGAGCAATGTCAACTGTTGAAAATCCAAGAGGGAAAAGAGCAAGGATAGCAAGGGGTTAATTAGATTATGGTTTATCGTTTAACCGGCACGTCTCTGATAGAAACATGTCTAATGATGTTGTAGTTGACATTCTACACTCGAGAGCTGTTGAAACTATTAATCTGCCAGGAGATTACCGATGAAATGAACGAGAAATAGTTTTTTTTTGATACTGCAATATAGGCAGTTACCGAAATGTCCATCAGGCTTGAGCACCTTGATTTTATACCTAATGAAAAGTTGGCAACTTAGAATGCCGCAAATAGTTGTTCAGGACATGTGCTTTTACGAAGCTTCCAAGTTGTGAAGTAAATTTCATTCCGATGAAATTGTGCTTGCAGCTTCCTACTGGCTTTATGCTCATTTGAGCAAGTAGGTTCATGGTCAATGTTATATCACTGCTCACCAAGGAAACCAGATTAACGGTCGTGTGTGAGAGAATATAAGAACTGAGAGAAATTTGGTAATCGAAGAGATAAATCAAGAAAAAATATAGGATCTTGTCAATATATATATATAGGAAGAGAACAGTACTAGAAGCAAGGAGGGTATTGGTTGAAAGAGATGGAGGAAAGACATTTTAAAAGGTTGGAGAAAGAAAAGAGCCATATATGAGCTTTGAAGAGAAGTTACAGTAGACAAGTGCCTAACAGAAATAAACTACGTTCAAATATTTCAGGCTGTTCAGATGCGAACAAACCCAAGGTACTCATTATAGGTGGGTCATGTAGGTTGACAAATGTTAGTGATTTTGTGCAGGTGCGCATGTCAAATGAAAATAAATGATTCAACATTCAACAAATATTTATCGATTTCCTGCACACAGGGACAAGAACCCTTACTTGAACGCCTCTTGTCTCTACAGAATTTGCTTCCACAACGACATTTAAATGCCTTAACTGGATGGCCTTGATCATCAAAATTAATCCCGTAATCCTGCAAGTGAAGACTGCAAGTTAAAAGGCTTCAAGAAAAGATAAACGAGCAGGAAATGACTTAGATTAACATGACAATACTGATGCATAAACATACTATTTACAAACTAAACCACTCATGACATAACCTGTTTATGGTACCATAAGGTGTGGTCAAGCCAAGAGCTAACGAGCTTAAAGGTTGGGTACCACAAACTAGTCTATGTCAATACTTACCCCCAAAAATTCAGCTTGACGAGTCATTGGATGAATTAGAAACTTTATCAGACAGCCCAATCAGATACATCATTCTCCTTCCTCAAATGAACTAATCCAGACATATGCTAGGATGAAACAAGATAAAACCAACGGCCTTATCTCATATTAACCAGAGAAGTCTCACATATTAACCAGAATAGAATGGCCACAAGATTGCATACATAGTGCATGCCTGGATCAAGTTATAAAGATGGTTCCAGATTGTGCTTTCCCGTAGAAGTACAAGTAAACAAAACCAGGCATGACTTTAAAACAAGATATAGATCCGATCTTTGAATTTTTTTAAGCGCTAAGCTTAAATATTCTATTAATATTCCTTCGAAGTTCCAAAAAATTATATTTATGAGAAAACTTATATTTCTTATACACAGCAAAGTTTCTTGCTAGCTTCATCTGCGAAAAGAAAGTGAGTGCTAATCACATCAATGCAGCTTACCCATGTTAGTTCTTCATATGCCTCTATTTTCCTGGTTGTGAACAAAGCAATCTGCATGTAAACATTGAAGAAAAATAATTATAATGGTCATAATCCTAGGCTAAAATTCTGATAAAGATTTATTATGCCTACGTGATAGTAATGGTGATCTGGACTCTCCACTTCAATTGGAATATCAACCAAGTTTGCATCAGAACATCTAAACAGATTATCAGATTGTCAGTAAAATAAAAGACGAATAAATCAGAAGCTGAGATCAAGAAGGGAAAGCAAGGAGAAAAGAAATAATGCATGCAAAAAGGATATCTGCAAAACATAACATTGAGTATACTCAGATGGGTGAAGAATAAGTGAGAGGCAATACCAAAATATACTAAAAAATATACAATAATGGACACTAAAATTTGATATTTGAGGAGCCTGAGTCGCTTGACACACTATTATGAACAATTGTCAGTTAACAGAGATTAAAGAGAGGTGGTGAAGGGGATTATGTGTGAATGCTAGATGGCTGAAGGTTATAACTTGAGAGAACACACAAATGTAACTGTCGGAAATATTAGTGGATTACTGGATTTAGAGGGTTTACAAATGATAACGGGACATCCAAAAATGCACAAGGCCCCTCTTCGAAACGGAGGTAAGGTAAGATAATTGGAGGTACCTAAGGTACCTACAGTTATCCTGCTTATAGGTCGTTTTGGAAAGAAAAAAAAATAGAGGTTAGATAACTGGAGGCTCGTTTGGAAACGGAGGTAAGGTAAGGTAAGATAACTCGAGGTACGTGGAGGTATCTAAGATACCTACAATTATCCTACCTATGGGTCCTTCTGGAAACTTTTTGAGAGGTTAGAACATTAGATAACTAAAGGTATCTTCACCTTTTGGGGGAAAAAAAGATGCCTCTAGTTATCTCACCTCCAAAAACTTCATTTGCCAAACACTCATAGTCTCATATCTAAACTTTGTAGGTAAAAGCAAAGCTAAGTATATGTTGCATAACTCTACCTTCACTTAAAAATACATATAGGTTAGCCCCCTTTGTTTCTAAAGGGGGCTAAATGTTTCAAATCGGATTTACGGTTTCTGCTATCAATGTTTTGAAAGATACTAAACCAATTGACATCAATATGCTTCCATTAACAACATACAGTTAGATCAAATCTAAACTACTATAGAACGGCAGAGTGGCATGTCTTTAGCCTCCTGTCATTATATAACTTAAAAACATTTTTTATTTCTTTATTAATTAGAGTTGTGTGCATTTGTTTTTTTTTTGTTTTTCCCAAGCTTACATAGAAGATTGGTCAATATTATCAAATATTTTGCTACACAAAAGTAATCAGTTCTCAATATACTTTTGTAATTTGGAAAAAGAAAAAAAGCAATCTATCTATATTCTATACTACTGTCAGGAGGGTTGTGTGTCATTGGCCTCCTATTATAATTACGTTCCTTACAAGTGCATCCAATATTACCTCCATGGCTCCACCTAATGCACTAAATGTGTCAATCTCATTTATTGTTAATTAGGTAATAACCATGGTTTTGAAAAGCTCGCTTTAATAACGTAGCGTGAGGATTTCACTCTGATGCACCTTAAAGTATCTTAAACACAGTGTACCGCAGCACTTTTCAATTGTAGCATATGTTTATTTAACACTATTATGTGCAATTAACTTTTTTACACTACAATTTACTCTCACATACATATTTAATTAGTGAGTAGTGAAATAAAAGAATATTTAAATGTACGATTTTGTATCAACAACATTTTGTATGGACTCTTTCAATTTTACTCTCAAAAGAAGGTAATTTTCAATTTCAATTTTATTTCGGTTATGTTTTGTTTGGATAATTCTATTTCCGGCATTCACGGCTATAACTTTCGGTTTAGCCTCTTATCCTCGGTTGATACGAGGTTCCACCTTAATTACTGTTTATCTTCTTTTCTCCGTCTTAATTCTTCAATATGGACTCTTTCTCCTGGATTGGTGGGTCTCAGACCTTATCGTGTTGGAGGTGAGCTATCCCTCCGGGCTTCTCACCCCAAACTTTTGTATTCTGCTCCTATTGTGCAAATGCACATTCCCTCCACCGATTCGAATTCCTCGTTGGAGGAGATTATGCAATCTCACGTAACTTCTATTCCTGAGCGTCGGAAGTCTAATTCCGCCAAAGCTCATAAACCATTCTTTGTCATTAGATCTAGCGCTCGTATTCGGGCCAACAAGGCTGACTCTTCCTCCCCGGCTGTCCCTACTTCTCTTGCGGCTCAGGTCCGTAATGTAGATATTCCCCCCCCCCTCTTTCTTCCTCTCCCTCAGCAAGGCTTGGATCCATCTACCAAGTGTATTTTGACTCCCTCTCTAATTCTGACATGCTTAACTTGTCAAGGAAGATGGGGTTTCTTATTGACTCCGGTAATTTTGTCGACTTTGATTCGATTCATCTTCGTGAAATCTCTAGAGCTTGTGAGAACTGGGTTGTTAATGATTAGCATCTCCTGGAATATTCGGGGTCTGCAGTGTCCCGCTAAGCAACAAGCCTTGCGTAGTCTTATCGCTTCCTCGCATTGTGACCTGGTTTCCATCCAAAAATCCAAAATTGAATCTCCTTCCCCCTCTCTCCTTCGATCGATTGGGGGCTCCTTGATTTCCAATTGGATTTTCCTTGATCCGATAGGCTCTAGAGGAGGCATCCTTTTGGGCTTTAAGACCTCCTGTTTCTCCCTCATCACGATTAGGAGACTTACTTTTTCCCTTGTGGTTCATCTCCATTGGGCGGAGTTTAATTGTAAACTGACAGTGGTGTCGGTATACGGGCCGTCTACCGCAGATCGGCATCAGGCCTTTTGGAATGAATTTATCTCCTTCCAAAATGCCATTCAAGGTTTCTGGCTTTTTTGTGGAGACTTTAATGCCACCAGGTTCTCCTTTGAAAGATCGAGTGGTTCTGTTTCCTCCTCCGACTCATCCCATTTTAATGATTGTATTCGCTCCCTTCACCTAACGGATCTCCCCCTCAATGGCAGATCTTTCACTTGGTCCAATATGCGGTTCTCGCCGTCCATGGCTAAGCTTGATCGCTTTCTTGTGTCGTCAGATTGGATCAATTTTTTCCACAATTTGCTTGTCTCCGCATTACCTAATCCGTCTTCAGATCACGTTCCTGTCTTGCTGTCGTCCAACTATAACTTCTCCAAACCTTTCAAATTCCGGTTTGAAAAGTTCTGGTTGGAAGACCAGACTTTCGTAAACCTTATCACGGAATGCCTCTCTTCTATTACGGGCTCTTCCGGTCTTGGCCGTATTCTGCTCAAGCTCCATGCTATCAAATACGGCAGTAAAATTTGGCGTAAAGAAAATTTTGCTAGCGCTCTTTTTCTAAAAAAACTACCTTCTCTCCACCATTCAATCCATTGACCTCCTTGAGGAACGTGGCCCGATCTCAGATTCTCTCCGCTCTGAAAGGATGTCCTGTAAAAATGATTATGCGACCTTTCTTCGCAATGACCACATTAAATGGGCTCAGAGGGCTAAGTTTCGCTGGCTAAAAGAGGGGGATGGTAATACCGCTTTCTTCCATAATTATGCATCTCACCATCAGCGATGCAATCGTATTTCTTCTATTCTGGACAATGGTATTGATATTAACAATGTATCTGATATTCATGCCACCTTCCTCCATTTCTTTAAAGATATTTTAGGTTCCCCAAGTCCACGATCCATTCAACTGGATTGGCATCTTTTGTATGGTCATCAGACATCGGACCTTTCCAGCCTGGAAGTGCCTTTTTCTCTTGAAGAGATTAAGACCGCTGTGTTCTCTTTAAAAAGTGAATCTGCCCCGGGCCCAGATGGGTTCCCAGCTTTCTTCTTTCAACGCTTTTGGGACTATCTCAAGGACGACCTGCTCCAAATGTTCTCTGATTTATTCCTAGGGCATTTCTCCTTTGATAGAATCAATTACGTGCATATCGTTCTGATCCCCAAATTCCTGGGAGCGAATTCGGTTTCCAACTTTAGACCCATTAGCCTTCTCAATACTTCCTTCAAGATCATTATGAAATTTCTTTCGTCTCGCCTCAGTAAGGTAATCTCTCCCTTAATCGATCCGGCCCAATCGGGCTTCATTAAAGATAGGTTCATCTTGGATAGTGTTGCTTCGGCACAAGAAATCATTTCTGACTGTCATAGGTCTAATAAGGAGGGGATTCTCTTGAAATTAGACTTTCAAAAAGCGTATGATAAGGTTAGCTGGGATTTTCTCTTTGAAATCCTTTTGCAGCATGGGTTTGGTCCGAAATGGATCGCTTGGATTAAATCCAGTCTCTTCGCCGGTACCTCATCCATTATTGTTAATGAGACGAAAGGCCACAAGTTCAAGTGCAAGCGGGGTGTCCGCCAAGGAGATCCGATTTCCTCTCCTCTTTCCGCTTGTCGCTGATGTGTTCAGCAAGTTACTCCGTAACGCCTGGAACGCCGGGGCGATTGAAGGCCTGGGAGAATCTCCTTGTTATCGTGGCGTGTTGAACCTTCAATACGCCGATGACACCATTATCTTTGCTAAACCCAATGGGTGCTCCTTACGGAATCTTAAGTTGCTTCTCTATGTCTTTGAATGTGCGTCTGGATTAGCCATTAACTTTCAAAAATCCTCGGTGCTTTGGCTTGGAGGGTCTTTGAACCGTCAAGCGGAAATTGCACAATTCTTTAACTGCGCTCCGGCTTCTTTTCCAATCCAGTATCTTGGTATCCCGTTGCGATGGGGTAAGCTTCATAAATCGGATTGGTTGCCGATGATCGAAAAAATTGAATCTAGACTTCACGGCTGGTCGGGTAAATTTCTTTCCAGAGGTGGTAGACTCATCCTTATTAACTCCGTTGTCTCTGTCATCCCTTTATATATGATGTCCTTCTATCTCCCTTCCTGGGTGATTAAGAGGATCGATCAACTCAGAAGGTATTCCTTCTGGTCGGGGGAGGGTCTTATAAAGCGAGCTCTCATCTCTGCAATTGGAAGTTGATCTGTACCTCAAAAGCTGCGGGCGGTCTCGGGGTTCTCAACCTCAGACACCAAAACTTAGCTCTTCTGGGAAAATAGTTATGGAGATTTCTTTAAAATGATCAACTTCCTTGGGTTCGCCTTATCTCTCTCAGATGTTTCTCCCGTCGCAAGATGTGGGAGTTTCCGACCCTCTCATCTCGCAGGGCTTCTTCGTTCTGGAAGGGAGTCTGGAAAGTGGTCGAGCCCTTCCAGTGCGGTTGAGCACATGTGTGCGCGGTGGGAGCCAAGACTAAATTCTGGGAAGACCTTTGGTTCGGTAACCTCAAGCTTTATAACGCTTTCACTGTGTTATACCATTTAGCGTCCAGCTCCTCCGCTACGGTGGACTATGTTCTGGTTATCAATGACCAAAAATTCTGGTCGATTCCTTTCTCGTGCGTCTTACCACCGCCTCTACTGGTCGGCCTTCAAGACCTTTTCAGTTGCATCAACATTTATCCCTGGCATCCCATTGACGATTTCAAATGGAGATGGACCAGTTCGGGTAACTACTCTGTTAAATTCTTCTATAATTTTCTCAATTTCGGGGGTATCTACTCCCCAAGTGCCAAGTTCCTCTGGTCTAGTTGCGCGCCCCTCAAAGCTAAAATTTTAGTCTGGCTAGCGCTGAACAACAAACTTCTTACCGTTGATGTCCTTAACAAGAGGAACCTGGCCATAGGGCAACTCTGTGCTTTGTGTTCCTCGGATCATGAAGACGCAGACCATCTGTTTCTAAAATGTAGCTTTATCCAACTGTTATGGAAGATTTCCGCTATTGCGTGGCAGGCATCGCATATCCCCTGCGATATTCCTTCCCTTTGGATGAACCATTCACTTAGAAAAGAATTCCGTCAATCCTGGAACCTCTCTTTGATGAACGTAATAATCGTATTTTTAACCATTTGGCTTCGTCGCTTGATAGGATCATTGAGGAGTTTTTATTTTTGGTTAAATTCTGGCCATCCACTTTAAAGGAGGATAAAGTGGAAGGCCTGCAACTTTATCGCCTGGATTACGCGATTACTGTTTTTCGTTCATCGTAGAACTTATTCCTTGTTTCTTTTCTTCTTCTAATCTGTGTTTTCTTGACTTATGTGCAGACCTGATGCTGGTGTGGTGGTTGCTTGCCCTCCTTTTGGCTTGCTTTTTGGGGTTTTTTGGTTCTGGACCATCACATTTTGGTCTGTGTTCCCCCGGAACACTAGTTCTGATGGGGGGTTTTTGGGTGACTCTGATTTTTGGGTGTTGATGTTTAGCTTGTTCTCCTCCTTTACGGTGATGTAAGGTCGGAAGTCTTTGGGCATGTTTGCTTACCATCTATTAGCTTACCCTGTTCTTTTGTAAGCAATTGTCATATCGTATGGCTTATTTGTCTCTTGATTTTGTTGCATTGGTATTCTCTTCTGACTGTGTTTTCTTGTTCTTTCGGTTGTGAGGATGTTACCTGCGGTCTTTGTGCTTAATTGCAGGCTAGCTGTGTGTTGGGCCCTCAGGTTCTGAGGTGGGGGCTTGAGCACTATTGTTGTGCTTGGCATGTCTTCTGTTTCCTCCTTTTCGGTGGTGTTTGAGGTGGGTTTCGGCAGTTTCTTTGCTTTTGAGTTTTTTCGACGTGCTGTGTTTTGGGTGCTCTGTTTCTTGGGGCTTTTTTTAAGGCAGTGCCCTCTTAGTCCCTACGTTTCGCTCTTACCCTATGTATCGTTCTGGTTGACTGTGGTTCGTTTCCTCCCTGTTATGCTGCTGTGACTTACGCTTAGCGTATTTTGGGTTTGGGGGTTGGTTGCTTCTCCGATCCTGCGTCGCTGAGGCTAGTATTGAGCATTTTTTTTAGAAGCATCATTCCATCAGCACCTGTTTTGTTGTGTTTTTCTTCTCCCTATTTTCTGGGCATGCCTTGGTCATGTGTTCTCTTGATGTGAGGTTGGCTTTGGGCTGTCGGTCCTCCTCTGACTGTGCGCCTCTATCGAGCGTGGCCTTTTTTAGCGGCAGAGCCTCTGGGTTTTGTGGTTGGTGTTCGTGTTGCGCTCCCTGGGGCCTTGGGCTTGCGGATTCTCTCTGCGCGCGGTGTAGGAAGGACCTGATGCTCGCTCTGGGTCTGGGGTTTTTGGTGCACCGCGTTTGTAGCGTTCTTTCGGGTCTTGTTTTGTTTCGTTATTTTTCTGTAGCAATTCTCTCAATTGCATTTCATTTTTTGGTTGTTGTAGCTGTTTGCGGTTGTTTTTTTACCGTTGGTAAAACTGTAATTTGTAACTCTATATAATTTATTTATTCATTGGGCTGGAATCGTAAGATTCCATCCGTGTTATCAAAAAAAAACATTTTGTATGTAACTTTTTAATTCTTAGAATAATTATTATTTAAATCTAAAATTAAGTTTTAGTCTTGTTTTTAATATTTACTAGATAATTTAATAATTTTCATTTTAAGAATAGAATTCATGTAGCTTAGGCTATTTACTGTCTGTGCTGCTAAAAGATGTAGTGCTTTTTTTCTTTTTTCTTTTTCAACATTGGTAACTTAATTAATTGTGAGGTCAATTTCATCAATTGTCAATTAATAGCTTTGTTGATAAATTTCTGAAAAGATAAGCATATATTATGTAGCAAATAAATGTGCTTATTAGTCCTAATTTTGATCCTTAAACTTTGTGCTTCCTTACTCCATATCCTATTTCAAAATAAGATTCCTTGCAACATATGGAGGAAAAATTGAAACCTTATAAAAGAGGACGGTAAACTGAAACAGGGCCATCTTTTATAACTCATTTTTTAGTTCAAAAGTATAAGCAAAAAAATGGGAAAATTATTCCACGAACCTATTTGAAACCTTTTTTGTGTGTGGAAATTATGGATAAGGTTCTAAAGGAACCCCACCCTCATGATATATATAAAAGATAAATTGAAAAAAGTCTTACAAAACATTGTTTCCCAGTGCCTTAATATAGAGAAGGCGCACAAAAAAATTAACACCACAATGTATCAAACTTAATACAAACATAGCAAAGAAAACAAAAGACATCTTCAGACTGCATCCTCCTCAAATAGTCCCTTTACTGAACATCATCATCAACATAGAAAAATATTTAAAATATAGAAAAAGATACAAACATAGAAAAAAAAAGTATAAATAAACATAGAAAAACTGAAAGAGGGCCATCTCTTGTATCTCAATTTTTATTTCAAAAGTATAAACGAAAAAGTGGGAAAATTACTCCATGGCCCAATTTGGAAACTTTTAATTTTAAGTTTCTCGAGTATAAATAAACATATGAGTATACATAAACATAGAAAATATTTGCTTCTGATCGGTATTTTGGGACTTTTTTTCAAAAGGAATAAAATCCGAAATCTTAGAAAAGACGAAGGAAAACTCAAGCAGGGTTCCGATATTTTGTAACTCAAATTTCAATTTAAAAGTGTGAATAAAAGAGTAGAATAAACACTCGTGTATTATTTAAAGCTTTTTAGTTTTCGTCTAGAACTTAACATGGAAAAAATTTAACTCCAATTTCTCTGTTTAGTTTTTCATGCTAAAAGTAGAAAATATAATTTCTTTTATTTATTTTTTAATTTACCAATTTTATTTGGTTAGGATGAGATGAAAGAGGTAAAATAGAATATATATATATATAGAGAGAGAGAGAGAGAGTCATCTTCCGTTGTGCACTAGGCCGCCGAGTGCACTTGGCCGCCCCGCCTTCGTATTGACAATCCGAACCGTTCACATTGATCTACACATCTAAATTAGTCTAAATATGTAAAATCAAATCATTTGAAATTCATTTGCTCATCCATCATGTGACTATAAAAAACAACGATTTTCATCCATACAATTTTGTAACACTTCAATGGATGGGCAAATAAATTTCAAATGATTTGATTTTACATATTTAGACTAATTTAGATATGTATATCAATGTGAACAGTTCGGATCATCAATACGAAGGCAGGAAGGCTGAGTACACACGGCGGTCTAGTGCACAACGGAAGGGGACTATATATATATATATATATATATATATATATAATGTGAGCCTCATATTTGTATGAGGAAAATTTTCTCATGTAAAGTGATTATATTCACTTGGTGGAGCCCTCATGGAAGATCCACTCTGTCCATTATGTTTATAATGGCAATGGATGTATGTGTAGAAAAAATCAAGTAGTTTGGAGGTCATTCACCCGAACATCGTGTGGGTCCAATTTGTGGTTCGATTTGTATTATTGTTCAAATCGTTCATTTTTCAACCACATGATGCATGGATGAATAACTTCCAAACTACTGAATTTTTTCTACACAAATTCATTAGCATGATAAACATGATAGACGGAGTGGATCTTCCATAAGGGCCCCACCAACTGAGTACAATTACTTTATATGAGGAAATTTTCCTCATACTCTCTCTCTCTCTCTCTCTCTCTCTCTCTCTCTCTCTCTCTATATATATATATATATATATATATACACACACTAGATTTGCCCGTGGGCACGTGCCTACAGCACGTCTTCAGAACGATACAGCATAAGAAAAGTCTTGTAAATAGTAAATCAACAATTATATAGCTCAAGTGTGAATAGTATGACAATAATTAGTTGTAAATAAAAGTCCATGTTTTCATTAGTATATGTTGAAAAATAATTATAAATTGGGGTATAAAAGTCCATGTTTCCATAAGTATATATATATATATATATATATATATATATATATATATATATATATATATATATGGGTAAAAGGGATATGAGCAACTTGCTCATTTAGTAAATGAGCAAGTGATTATGTGGTATGTATGTGATACATTGGACAACAAACTCTTTTAAGAATTTTTCAATTACATGCATGCCACATCATCTATTGCTTATTTACTAAATGAGCAAGTTGCTCATACCCCTTTTTCCCTACACACACACACACACACACACACACACACACACACACACACACACACACACAGAGACAGAGATAATTAAATAAATAAATGAGTTGTTTTGGGGGAATTTGAATTCGAGTATTGGGGAGAAACTTTTGGGGGGGGGGGGGGAATGTGTTTTGTCGGGTTAGATCTGGGCCTTTGATTTTGGGGGGATTGAAGGAGAGCCACTTGATAGCTTTCTTTGTGTTTTATTATATTGATATAATAAAACACAAAGAAAGCTATCAAGTGGCTCTCCTTCAAAATATATAATAAAACACAAAATATATAATAAAACACAAAGAAAGCTATCAAGTGGCTCTCCTTCAATCCCCCCAAAATCAAAGGACCAGATCTAACCCCACAAAACACATTCCCCCCCCCCCCAAAAAAAGTTTCTCCCCAGCACTCGAATTCAAATCCCCCCAAAACAACTCCTTTATTTATTTAATTATTTCTCTCTCTCTCTCTCTCTCTCTCTCTCTCTATATATATATATATATATATATATGGAAACATGGACTTTTATTTACAACTAATTATTGTCATACTATTTAAACTTGAGCTACATAATTGTTGATTTACTGTTTACAAAGCTTTTCATATGTTGTATCGTTCTGAAGACGTGTCGTAGGCAAGTGCCCACGGGCAAATCTAGTATACATATATCATAACTGAATCGTCCATGTTATGTTGGAAATATTAATAATATGATTTGTTTTGAGAAAAATGCAATAACGGATAACAATAAAATATTTTAACAAAATAAACTATAAGGAAGTTTAGAATGATATCGTGCAATCGGGTTCAACCACTCAGCGTGGTAATGTTCTTCAATGGAACTTTAGCTTTAGCTAGTCGTGACCAAGAAACCACTGATTTTTCCTGGTCGCCGGGAATAATGCCAGACTTATAATTCTGTTCGGTAAATTATGGGGACAGTAATTAACACAAGTATTCAAACTTTCAGATGGCAAATCGGCTCATGGCTGAGTTGAGACTCATGATCAAAATCAATGCTTCAAGTTTCCTAATGTATATGCACATTATTTTATATGAAAAATTAGAGAAAAGAGAGGCTTAAAGAGGTAAGAGATGTGACAAATTTCACAAAATGCCTCACACTCTATGACTCATGAAAACACACCTATTTAAAATGTCGACATATAAATACTACAGTATAATGGGAGGAAGAATGTGCCCTTGGGCTCCTCACGTCAAAACAACTTTTATTGCACATACATATAAAATTCACACCTCCTTCTGCTGCATTAAAAATGCAACCTTTATCATCATATTTAAGTATTTAATGCTCTTTTGCGACTTTATCATTTACTTCTAAAGAATCTCTTTTAGTATACCTTAATTTTTCCTTTTCCTCTTCCAATAAATGCATTCCATTTTACATTTTTTGAATTGTTAAAACATAAATATTAAACTCTCGCCCTTACCATAACTTCGGAGTTTTGATCTATTGGTACGTTCTTTCACATGGTATTAGCGCACCCCATGTTTGAACCCCACCAGCTACGCAATTTAAATGCAGATTTAAAAACGTCTTGGGCTACAAAAATGACCCTTAACCTGAGGGGGCAAGGCGTGTTAGAATATAAATATTAAAATCTCACCCTTACCATAACTTCGGAGTTTTGGTCTATCAGTAGGGTCTTTCACACGAATAAAAGTTTTAACATTATTTTTAGGGACATTTGCTCATGCTAGTCAAGTATATGCATAACTAGAACTTGACCCGTGTACAAAGACACAAAACACAGATAGAACCATGCAAATAAAGGATATCAAGAATAAAATGCAAGTATAGACAAATGCGCGTGTGAGTGAGTGATGCTGATGGCCGCGCTGGGGGGGGGGGGGGGGGGGGGGGGGGAGGGGGGTTAATCAAAGATATGCACCAGTTCATATTCTGGAAGACGGTGATGCATGGCCTAAAACTTAATTGCATAACTTACTCTAAATTTTTCCAACCCCAACATACTGTTCTGAACAAGTCGTGTTACCAATATAAAGTTAACAATACTTGTTTCTTTTACTATAAGCACAAATACTAATAGTACAATTATCAATTATTTAAAATGAGAACACCCCATAGACATCAATAAAAGGTTGCAACTAAATCTCCAGATTTAGTTATTACAAAGAAATAGACATAGTAGAACCTATCATCAGAATCCTCTAGAATAATTTTGAATTTGTAATTACAAGAAAGCTATTATTCATATCAAAACACAAACTTAATAGGAACATTACCTATGATTAACAAACCTTGCAACATTTCCATAGAATGTTGCATCCAGCCAAAGAGCCTCCTCATCTTTTAAGACAGACTCAGAAGCCCAACCACCATCTAGAAGCACTGGATATGAAGCACTATCGGTATACTGTATTATTCGATTGTAAACTTCCAGGGTTGTCAATACCTCCCCAACATACTCACATACAAAAGAACCCTTTGGTAATTCATCCAGAGTACGGAGTCCCCACCCTTTTCCTTCAGGGGTATAAAAAACCTAAAGCAACAGAAAAAGGTTTTTCTGAGTCGGAGATAAATAAATAGAAAACTCTGAAATCAAACCAAAATGTACATAAAGGAAACAAAAATTCAGACAGTATTGCTAGCAGCTAGCCCATGATTGTCTAAGCAAAGAAAAAGGAGTTCAAAGAAGTTCATGGAATTTTACACATCAAAAGAAGTATAAATAAAATAATAATATAATAAAGCATAAACTGAAGTCGAATAACATTGTCAACTACTAAAAATGGAAGTTTACCTGCAGATTGCATGTTATCCCGCGCTGAACTATACGATTTCCACATTGCTTATTGCAGCCACATTTGTTCCAGCATTCTTTGATACATCTTCTTGCAAGATGTCCTTTGCATGAATCAGGCAGGCCCTCTTTTTTGGACCTTTCTACTGGGCACTCTTTGCAATAGCAATGGTGATGCTTTTGGGGTTCACGCTTCATCGAAATGCAATCGTCCAGAAATACCTCTTTGACCAAGCCATCCAATGTGTAGGCAAACTCTCCACCAGTCTCTCGTACACATGGGCAAGGAATAGTTGCAGCTACACAATCACCAAAACAATCTGAACAACAATCCTCGTCGCCGATTCTAGCTAGTGTGAAGTTTAGATATGCACCCTGATAGGCAATGTTCCGAGCAATGTAGTTAAAAGATGACGGGAACTTCTCATTGCTAATTTCGTTCACTAACGAGATTCTAACCCTTTCTTCACCTTTAGTTATGTCATTGGGATCATGAGGAGGCCTTAAATCACCTAGTGCAATCTGTGGCTGTGGAACAACTGCCAGACTCTGTGAAGGTGATTCTCCTGACACCCTCCGTGCATTATTCTTGCCACTTTTCTCATTGATTTTAACACCACCATTTACAGAACCATCCACAGGGCATGTGATCCCTTCATGAAACATGCTTTTAATACCAGAGCATTTCAGAAATTCCACTGAGGTTGTTAACTGTACTACATTCTCTTGCCTCCCAACAGTACTCAACTCCGTAGCACACTGGCACATATCTTTCAAGATCTTTGTCAGAGAGAATTCAGGTTCCAAAAGCTTGTAGCTTCTAAGGCACCTTTCCTCTACCCTTTTAATTATGGCATCCAGGCTTGGTATATGAAGATCCGGGCGATCAGAGTTAAAACAAAGCTTAAGATTCACCTCGCCTGTGTCTGAGGAGGCTATATCAATATCAGAAGTAGATCCCTCTTGAGAAGTTACAAGCACGCCCTGCTTTCCATTTTCTAGTCCCCTGTTAGAAACGCTTACTTTCCCTTTCCCCTTTTCTGCAATTTTAGCTGCTGATTCATAGGTCTTTGGTTGCACAATGGGTAGGCTCCTTGTTGAAGGAGCTACAAACAAGGCAAAGCAACCAAGCAGAATACAAAAAATTGACAAGAACTAAGGAGCAACAATTGCGTAAGAGCATCCACTATCGTTGATGCTAAAATATGCATATATAGCATTTAGGAAATAGCATTTGAAGGAGAGCGCTGCAGTTGGCAGTCGTTAAAAGCCAAATTTAGCAGAGACGGAAGATCATCTAACATTTTTTTTTTAAAAAAATTGAAAATGGCATTTTCGTAATTATGTGAATGACATTTTTGTAAATATGTGGAAAAAAATTATGAAAAAAAGTTATTGGACAGAAGAAGTTCTTTCGTCCGAGATTTGAATTTTTTCCTATAATAGCATTTTTGTAAATTATCAAGGGCATTTTTGTAAATTTGGGGGGGAAATCTGAAGAAAGTTAGCGGACAGAAGATCTTCTTCCTTCCGTCGATCTTAAAAAAATAAGAAAATAATAGTCTTCTATATTTAGCAATCGCTAAATCCAACTGCTATATTTAGACGGGCACTGATCATTTCGTTTGCTATAACGATAGTGGAGTTTTTTTTTGCCAAAAATGCATATTTTGCATTTTTTAGCAAACAATAGTGGAGCTCTAACAGGTTTACAATAAAACAAGTGTATAATGCAAACAATTCCACTAAATTAATGTAGAAAATTAAGATATTTAAGGAAATTAATCGCTGTTTCCCTGTCATCCACTGTGATAGTTGAACAAGAAGTCTTCACTAAGGACAGGAGAATGGTGTTTCCAAATTGTAGCTAATACAAAATTTCTGGTAACCCAAAATTTCAAATTTGTAGTTAATATAAAAAGGCCCGGATCACTGTGGAATGTGGACACTTGGTCAAAACTCTTGCAGGACATGAGAGAGGTGTTTTCTTAATCATTAATTGGGTTTCCAAAAAACTGAGATCACAGTGCGTTTGGGTACTTTAACCTTCTTCACCTTAACAGTTTCAGAAAAAAGTCCGTTAAGGTATGTGTGTGTGTGTGTGTGTGTGTGTGTGTGTGTGTGTGGTTTAGGGTCTTTTTGGAACTGAAATATGTAAAGGGAGTTCTAACTATATCTTAACCCTCTCTTCAACAGTTTTGAATACAAACATTAAATTAAATCAGAGAACAAGAGAATCTTCAAATAACGATTTAAGCACCAGTAACGGGAGCATGTGCACACAAACATATGTAACCAAGAAAACTCGGGGTAATAAATTACTAGTGCCACATAATATATACCTTCCTTTTCAGCTGGGCAAATCATGGCAATGGGATTTGGAGCATCTAGAGAGTCATCATCAGCTTCTCTATCTTTCAAACTAGGTGGCATAACTTCAATACCAGGTTCAAACTTTGGTTCTTTATAACATATCATCTTCCCTGATTCCTCACCACCAGGCAAAAGAGAACTCGACTTCGGATCTTCCTGCACAGCAATCATTTTACGTGTGCGGGAGGAAGACCGTGTCTCTCTACGATTCACAATAGATGAAATCATCCCAGTTGTAGTTATATTCTCTTCATGGTCACCTGTAGTATCTCCACCAACGACAGCTAGAGGCATAATGGACTCCACCATTTTCCCTTTATTATTCCCCTGTGATGATCCTAGATACGATTTTTTCACTCGGGTGTCTAATTTAGGAGAAGCATCAGCCTCTACATTCGGTTTCTTCAACGAAGCTTCACCAGGACTATCAGAATACAAAGAGTTATTGTCGCCTAGCTTCCTTAGCCTTTTTCTAGTAGGCTGGGTCTCCACACCGATTGCAATATCTTGCTCTTGACCACAACCATCCTGATAATAATCATTCAAATAATAAACACATCAATATCACATACAAAGTAGTAGAGGATTAAACCAGTGTTACCAAGTTGACTTTACGGTTTGTAGTAGGGGTACAGAATGGCGGGAGGATAACATGAGTTTTGAGCAAAGGTATGAGGGGGTGAGATGCTCAATTGGGTTGCGATACTCTTGGGATCACATATTTGTGTTGCTGATATAAATCCAAGTTTGTGTGAGAGAGAGAGAGATAACTACACCTCCATTTAGAGTAATAATAATCCAAATAAATTCCAGCAAGAACTAAGGGGGGTTGCATAAATAATTGGCATGTTTTGCGGGGGAAACGCATGTGCATCACTAGTTTAACCGATCTAGGTCACGAGAACGATGATCGGATTGTGCAATTGGGATCATGGTTGGAAGGGGGATTGATCGAACCAGGTAATACTAAATGAAACGGCAACATAAACAACAGCAATCAACCAAAATGGAAAGACAACTTCAACTTGCTGCATATACCTTGCTCTCCTGCTCTTCGAGTATCTTTTCGATGAGAAGTTGATAGCTATTCTCTTCGATAGGCTCATAGTTGTTGTTATACACTTGTAGAAGGTTCTTCAACTCGTCCTTAGCTCTCTTATAGTCAAACCCAAACACCTTCATAGCATCTAGGGCAGCCTTTGCTCTCGGAGGTGGCCCCATCCTCAAAACCACAGTGATCTAAACCTACCCATATACACAAACCATTAAAAAAAAAACACAAAATCCAAGCAACTATCCCCACATGCAAATGCTTCACATTTTTGGGATCAAACTACCATACATTACAGAAATCATAGAAAGGTGAGATTTTTATTATGCGAAATGTATCAAAATCAAAACTTTCTGCAGTTAATAGATAAAAAAACAACTTATCTTGAACCTTCCCATCAAAAAATGTTTTTTTTAAAAAAGCAACCAAAAAATCTAGGAACTTGTAGAAATGGAGAGAGAGAGAGGACCTTGGGTTTCGCAAGAGAGATCGGAGACGGAGAGATCGAGGGTTAGGGTTTAAGAGAGAGAGAGAGGAACTCGGGAACTCAGTCTCTCTCCCTCTCCCAATCTCCTCTCACGTATAGAAAGAAAGGGTTTGAAAATTGAAACAGAAAGTAGGAGCCTTTTTTGCAAGCTGTCTTGAGTTGTTTTTTTGGGTAATTTGCCAAATTAATAGTATCTCAGTGTTTGTCTTGTTTGTACACACCTATATATCTTTTAGTTTATACTCATCCATTTATTTATTAATAAGTAAAGTTTATAATGTATTGTGTTTTTGCCTTTTGATTATATTTGATTATTAATTTATACGTGCGATGCATATCTTAATAAATTTTAAAAAATAAAAATAAAACCTCTTATGTTGTTAGGACTCGAACCTAAAACATTCTTCATATTAGTTATGTATGTTTGTTACATGCATTGATACATTTACAAATGACACTAAGGCATTCTCTCGTTATAATATTAGAGATAGCTAGGTTTGCTTATGGACATGTGTCTACGGCATGTCTTTGTAAACGATGCAACATATAAAAAATCATGTAAACAGTAAAATATATGCAATTATATTTGACTAACAAATTACATAGTTACATTCAAAATCCTCATTATATGTCACTTTTTTTAAAAGTGAAGAGATATGAGAGTGAGAAAGAGAGAGAGAGTAATAAAGTGATAAAGTGAGAATGATTTATGTTTTTGGGAAAAAGTTTAGTTTTTTTTAAAGAAACTTTTAGAGAGAAAATGTCTTTTTGCATAGTGAATGTGAGACATTGATTTTGTTTCATTTGAAGGAGAGTAACTTTATATTTTTTCCCCCAAATTGTCTTTTGGCTTATTATATAGATACTTCAATCTTCTTGTTTCTATGTAAATTAGTGTAAATATGCTTTCTTCTATTTCTCTACTTTTGAATGAGTTATGTTAATTCACTTTAATTACTCAAAGGTTAGGGGTGATTTGATTGGCTGTAAAATAAATCGAGATAGAGCGACATTATAGCAAAAGTAAATCTTTGAATTTGATTTTTTGAAATAGCTTTGGTTGAATATAGATTTTACTGTAACAGAAATAGTTTTTCATAAAATATTACCTTTGTTTGAGTTGTAAGAGTAATGTAGCAGTCGTAATTTAAAATACTTTTTTTATTTTATTTGAAATTAATCTCAGTTAATTATGGTTTAAACTAATTAAACTAAATTGATCTTAATTAAATAAAACAAAAAAACTGAAACTCAATTAACAACCGCTTAGTCTTAATTAAATTAAACCAAACTCCTCTTCCAAGTTAACTGACAATTGTTCTGATAGAGTCTGTCTAGTTGCGGCGGCTAGGTGTTTATTTGGGCTTGTATCTTGGTTATCTTTTGGGCTCAACTCCTCCTCCAAGTTATATCGTACGGCTCCTATCGTATGACTTCTTTTACAATATATATTAGATGGTTATTGTATCAAGATTACACTTAGAGTTTCTCTAGATCTCTATTTATTGTAATGGCTTACAATATGAGAAGTTAAGTACTTCATTGATATTATTCTTCATTGTAAGTAAGGCTTGAGATATAGTTATTGGTGAGTGAATTTAATTTATTGTATTTAGTGAATTTGAAACTCCTTATAATATTATATAGTTGAATATTATATCTCTCAATATTTCATATTTCCCTCCGGATTAAGCGAAAGCTAACCGAGCTAAAATATTCATGTGTTTTGTATTTGATTGATGAATCTACTTATTTGGTTATTCGATTGATTCGTCTCATCTACTTCGCCATCCTTATTGCTCTAATTAGTTATGTTATGCCACATCAATTTTCCCAACACTTCCCTCCATCACAACCAACTTGAATTCTACTTGCCTCATCTCCACTCATCCTAATTGCTCTTTTGATCGCACCTGAGAACGAGAAACTTTATCACGTCTCACAGCATGCCCTCCACATGCTCGTCAAAATCTTGTGTTTGGTTGAGATGGAGGACAAAGGTGAGAGGAGAGGATTATAATGGAAATTGGGAAGGAGATGGAGAAAGAAGGAGGGTGGAGGTTCAGGGTGATGATGGATCCCTGTCCATTTCACCAGAATAGTCATCTTTCTCGCAAACAAGTCAAGGAGAATGGCGAGATGGGCCGGAGGACATGAGAGTAGAGGGAGGAAGGCAAGAGATTAAGACGGTGGTCATGATTAAGATCAAGGATGTAAAAGAACGTGCGAATGAGATTGATGTTAAAACTGGAGATAAATTTGGATAAATGTATGAAGGAAGATAAAGCTAAGAATATTTTAATAACAAAAACATATATACAATGCACGTAAAAGGATAACTAAGAGCATCCACAGTCGTGATTGCTAAAAATGACAAAATGTATATTATACATATAGCATTTGGATATTTTATGCAGTGGAGAGTGTAAATCACCCAAAGGGGAGAATAGGGTGATCGTGCAGAATTTTTAAAAAAAAAATAAAGTAAAGTGAAGGCAAGAGTGATGAGAAAAGAAAACATAGATGACGCAGCGATATAACGTGGTTCGACCCCCAGGTCTACGTCCACACCACCTACTTGTAGGAATTCTCCGCCACAAACGTTCCACTATACTCAAAAATCCTTGTACAGTGATTATCGGATTCAGACCGAGATAACTATTACACCCACAAGACTTCTAATCTAAGCCCCGTCAATCTCACCGAAGTGGAAAAGAAATAAAAAGAAAACCACAAGATCGTTAAACATCTTGACTGAAGAATACAACCAAATAAACGCTCACACTCGGATTGATTTACTTAAAGATTAGTTCTCAAGAGTTTTTTTCAGAAGTAATTAGGTGAGTAAGACTGGAATGGATTTGTCAATATTAATAGACGGGGAAGAGTATCAATCCAAAAATGGAAATGATAATTTCCAAGAATATACATAGCGCAGTGTGCGGTCGACCGTCATATTGGTGCGGCCGACCGTTCAACTCTCTGACGTAAAGTAGAAAGGTGAAAGGTCGACTGCTCCTCGAACAACTCAAGTTGCGGTCGACTGTCATGCGGTCGACCGGTCACAGAGTGCGGTCGACCGGTCATGTGCTGTTTATTCCGAATCCACCCTGTTTTTCTTACCATAAACTAATCGCTCTTTAATCAATCCTATACAATTATATTCTCACAAAAATAGAAAGTAAAACTCAGATTTTGGTATCTTCCTCTTTTGCTTGTGAACCAATTAATCAAGAATTCCTTTTGAATATCTTCCTCTTTTGCTTGTGTTTGTCATTGTTCTTTGCTGCTTTCCTTGTTTGTATATCTGTGAATCTCTCTTGGATCTCTTTTTGATATTCTTTGATCCTGAAAAACCGACACACTAAATTCAAACTTATTAGTATGAGTGAGCACGTTTTGTGCACACCAAACCAGAAGTCAACAGAGAAATGCTATAATGTACTGGAAAAAAGGAAGAAGAAATCGGACGGGACTCTAAGATCCGTCCGACGAGGAAAAAAAAATCCTGTGCATTTTTTAATAATTAATTTGAATTTTAATTATAAATAATATTTAAAAAAAACTGGACAGATCTTGAAGATCCGTCAAAGGTGAAGAAATGAAAAAAATAATAATAAATGAAAAACTGGTGGGACAAAGCTTCAAGTTTCGTCCCATAAAAAAAAAATAGGACGGGTCGTGAAGATGTGTCCAAGGTCAGAAGTGCCAAAAAAAAAGGACGGATCTTGAACGGATCTTCAAGATCCGTCCGATATAAAATAAAATAAAATAAAAATTATTTGGAACGGATCTTTAAGATCCGTCCGCTATAATATGCATATCCTCATACGTGCTCCCAAATATAGCGATATACCGCAGTGATTTTGCCAAAATATGAATAAATAGCAAACGACTAAAGGTATAAATTGCTAAAAATATGGATAAAATGAAAATTTAGCAAACGACCGTGGATACTCTAATAATGGCATGGTAATTTAGTGGAAGAAAAAAAAATTAAGCAAGGATAGAGTAATTATATAAAAAAAACGCTATAAGTTTAGGTTAGACCCCACTGAGTCTGCAACACTCATAATTTAAGGAAGATCTGTATGATAAAGTACGTGTAAATTTTATTCATATTAATGTATTATAATAGAAAAGGAAATAAAAAAAGGGGGTATATTTTGATTAGTTCTTGTTTTTTTGGGAGAATTTTATTAGCTAATATTTTCCAAGTACAACTACTTTCATCTTATAGTCAAACTAATATTAACTAATTAATTGATTTATTTAGTGGTTTATATTGAGTTAGCAAGAAAAAAAAGTCGGTTATGTTGGCTGTATATCTTCTTGATAAAGAAAATACGAACATGGGAAATTATAAAAAAATCTCCCCCATATCAGGATTCTGACTTCGACCACTCCGAGATCTGGCCATAGCTGCTAAGAAGAAGGTTTAGGGTTGAAGAAGGAAAGGAGATTGGAGAAGAACTTTCAAAATTTTTATTTATAATCCGATGAAAAGTACAGCTCACACCATTTATAGGGAGGGGGGTGATTCTGCTACAAATTGCACGTGGGAAGCACGCAAAAAGTTCACCCGCCCACTTCCGTCCAACACAAAATATGAAAAATGTGCATAAAGCACGTAAAAGCCTGATACAACAGATACGGCTTTGAAAAAAAAATGAACAGAAACAGCTCCAAACAATAGCTAACAAACTGTAATTTGCACCCATTAAAACTCCATTGCACCCCTCCAAGCTCCAAACATAAGATTGAGACGCCGTCGACTAAGTAGTTGCCGTCGCCCTTGACAACTCCTCCCCCCTTAGCATCGAACTTGCCCGAAGTTCGAAATCTGGAAACCTGCGACGAATGTCAGCTATATCAACCCAAGAAGCATTCTCAACACCTGTGTTTTTCCATTTAATTAGCAACTCGATGCCCATCTGATTATTCTTTTTGAAAACCCTTCTATCCAACACAGCCTCGGGTGTTTCATGAGTATCTTCTTCAACCCACCAGGTAGGAAAACCAGAGGAGACATTGGGGATGTGATTTCCGTGGCACTTCTTGTGTTTGGAGACGTGGAAGACGGGATGTAAGATTGCACCTGCTGGCAATTGAAGACGGTATGCGACTCACTCTTTCAACCACCCTATACGGACCAAAAAATCTGGGTGAGAGTTTCTGCAGTGATGGGTTTCGAAGTGAGAGTTGTTTGTAAGGTTGGAGTTTTAAAAACACAAAGTCTCCCACTACGAATTCTCGCTCCGTGCGTTTTTTATCAGCAAAATATTTCATACGCTCCTGAGCTTGACCTATGTTGTCCTTCAATAGCTTTAAGATGAAATCTCTTGATCTCAATTCCTCATCCAATGCAGGTAGGCTCGCCGTACCTCGAACATATTGAAGAACTGATGGTGGGGGTCTGCCATATACACCTTCGAAGGGAGTTATCCCCGTCGAAGCGTGCCAATTGGTGTTGAACTAAAACTCTGCCCACTCTAACCATCTTGCCCAATCTGTTGGTTTTTTACCGCAGAAACAACCCAAGTACATCTCCAAGGCCTTGTTCACGATCTCCATTTGGCCGTCACTTTGGGGGTGATATGCTGTTGAATGATTAAGTTTGCAACCCTGAATCTTGAAAAACTCTTTCCAAAAACTGCTAATGAAGAGGGGATCTCGATCACTAACAATACTCCTCGGCATGCCATGTAACTTGTAGATATTATCAATGAATAGTTGAGCGATCGATTGGGCTGTATAGGGGTGTGAGACTCAGATGAAGTGAGTGTATTTGGTTAGACGATCCACGACCACCATTACCATATTTTCCTCTTGACTCTTGGGTAAACCTTCAACAAAATCCATGGAGATATCCTCCCAAATGCGATCGAGAATGGAGAGTGGCTGTAGCAAGCCTACAGGTTGTGTATTTTCATTTTTGCTCATCTGACACACTAGACATTCTCTAATCTAGCGCTTAATGTCTTTGTTCATTCCTTCCCATTTAAAATCCCTCTTGATCCTCTGCAAAGTCTTCGTAAAACCAGAGTGTCCCCCTAATCTAGAGGTGTGATGATCAAAAAATATCAAGTGTCTAACAGTGGCCTGCAGTTTCTCTTGCAAGGATTGAAGTACGAGTCTTCCAAGACCATCTGTTTGATTCCTTCTAACCACTCAGGTACAATGAAGGTGATTTCACAACAAATTTCTCCTTCTCCCAACCTCCTCGACAACCCATCTACAACAGAATTTTCGGCACCTCTTTTATACTCCACCATAAATGTATATCCCAATAGCTTCCAAAGCCACTTCTCCTGAATCTCGGTGTTGATTCTTTGATCCAAAATATATTTTATACTTCTTTGCTCAGTTCTAATGACAAATGAGCTACCCAACAAGTACTGCCTCCATTGCTTGACTACTTGTAAGACTGCGAAAACTTCTTTTTCATAAGTTGAGAGCATCAGCAATCTTCCTTTTAGACCCTTGCTCATATAAGCTATAGGGTGTGCATCTTGCATAAGTACAACTCCAATACCTGTTTGCGATGCGTCGGTCTCTAGAAAAAATTGCTTGGAGAAATCAGGGGGCTTTAACACTGGTGTTGTGACCATAGCTTCCTTGAGTGCTTTGAAGGAAGTGGTTGCTGCCGAGCTCCATTTGAATGCGTTCTTCTTCAGCAATTGTGTGAGAGGGAATGCGATACCACCATAATTCTTAACGAATCTTCGGTAATAGCCAGTTAACCCTAAGAACCCACGCAATTCTTTAATGGTTTGGGGTTCAGGCCACTCTTCAACAGTTTTGATTTTGTTTGGGTCGACGGAGATTCCTTCCTCACTGAGTATATGACCCAGAAACCCCACCGTTCTCTGCCCAAAGGTGCATTTACTGGCTTTAGCTACCAAATGGTGTTTGCTTAGTACCGATAGAGCAGTCGACACATGGAGAAGGTGATTCTCCCAAGTAGAGCTGCAAATGAGGATGTCGTCGAAGAACACTAGAATGACTTTGCGGAGATATTCCTTGAAGATGTCGTTCATTAGACATTGGAAGGTTGCGGGTGCATTAGTAAGCCCAAAGGGCATAACCACAAACTCAAAGTGACCATGGTGAGTACGAAAAGCGGTTTTGGGTATATCACTATCTCGCACTCTTATTTGGTGATACCCCGACCTTAAGTCAATCTTGGAAAAGAATTTAGCTCCATTAAACTCATCTCGGAGCTCATCAATGAGGGGAATAGGGAATTTAGCTTTGATTGCTTGGTTGTTGAGTGCCCTATAATCAACACAAAGACGCCAACTGCCATATGATTTCTAGACTAATATCACCGGAGAAGCATAGGGACTGTTACTGGGACGTATGAACCCCGAGCAGAGCATCTCCTCTACTTGCTTCTCAATTTCACCCTTGTGGAAATGGGGGTGCCTATAGGGACGAAGATACACAGGTTGGGAGTCTGCTACCATTGGAATCTGGTGATCGATGGTCCTGTGTGGAGGAAGGGTTAGTGTGACGGTGAAAACTTCAAGATGTGATTGTATGACCTGCTGCAAATCATTAGCTTCAATCTGCATCAGAAACTTACTCTTGTTCTCCTCCTCTTCCAACGAAATTTCTTGGATTTGAATCATGTA
The DNA here is from genome assembly GCA_017893485.1 of Hemerocallis citrina. Lineage (NCBI taxonomy): Eukaryota > Viridiplantae > Streptophyta > Magnoliopsida > Asparagales > Asphodelaceae > Hemerocallis > Hemerocallis citrina. The sequence goes on along the minus strand of CM030367.1, from coordinate 205,744,724 downwards.
GGCTTGGCAGTTGTAGTGATTCATCTTGGACAGTTCTTGAGCATCAATGAGTTGCATTTGAGAGTTTATGATCCCCTGTAGCTTCTTCATTCTTCCATCTAATTTGAACTCCATAGTCATTAATGAGAAATCCGTAGTTACTGGGCCTAAAGACCTCAACCAATGTGCACCAAGCATCATTTGCACCGGACCAAGAGGTAGGAGTAAGAGCTCCGCCTGCAACTCTACTCCTTGCACCACATAATTCACACTGGAGACTTTCCCCTCACTATACATGCATTGTCCATTTTCAATGGTAACTTTATATCGAGGCTCACTCAAGACAGCTAGATTGGCTCTTAATGCAGTTTGGGGGTCAAGATAGTTATGAGTAGAGCCGGAGTCGATGAGGATATTAACTTCCTTCTCGCCAATTCTCCCCTTCACTCTCATCGTTTGTGGGTATACTTGGTTTCCTACCAGAGCGTGGAAAGATATTTCAGGTTGTTCTAAATTGTGTAGCAATGCTAGCACTGCTGATGGTGAGTCTTCTTCCATGCGTGACACTTCAGGAATTGCCTCATCATCTACCTCCTCTTCCAAACCCTCCAGGTAATAGAACTTCTGAGCCTTGCAAACATGCCCCTGAAAATACCTCTCATCACAATTAAAACATAGGCCCTTGGCTCTTCTCTCCTTCATCTCTTGTAGATTTAATCTTTTGGGAACAAAGTTGGATGCAACTGAAGATGTGGGAAATTGATTACTTGTGGAGTGTAAGGGATTGGGTGAATGTAGAGGTGCAGGATTAGAAGGTCCTAACAGGTTGGGTGTGTGGCAGTGGAGGTTTGATAGAAGGAATGGGAGCTCTTGGTGTAAAGATGTTTCTATAACTCCTCCGCAGACATGAAATCTTCTCTTCATAACCCCTCGCCAATCCAATGGCCTCATTCACATTCTTAGGATGCTGAGATTTCACATCCCATCGTATCTCATCTCTAAGGACACTAATGAAGTTACTTAAGAGATGTGATTCGGTCCAACCCTCAACAAAATTCGAAATCCTATCAAACTCCTGAATGTAAATTTCAACATCCCCCTTCTGTTGCTGTTTGGAAAGTGTTCCTTCGTAATCCTGACACTCAGTTGGCCCAAATCGGGTTAATAGTTCTTCAAGGAACAAGGACCACGAGACTTCATGTATCCTTGGTTTAAGGTGCCTTCGAAACCATTGTGTCGATCTCCCCAGTAGATTGAGAGACGCGTACTTCAGTTTCTGATTCTCAGGAATCTCATAGAAGTCTAAAAATTGCTCTACTCCGCAGATCCACTCCGTCGGATCCCCTTCATGGAAATTCTACCTTGAATGGAGTTCTAAACACACTACCCCCATCGCTGAGATTTGCAGATTGCAACAGATTTGAGTTAGAATCAGATACATCCCGATGGTTATGAGTTCTTGGTGGAAGAGGTGGATTGGGAAGCACGGGTGGGTTTGAGGTTCGTAGATGACTCTGCTGCACCATTGCTATTATTGAATCTAGCCTCATCTTAATTGCCGAGAATCTCTCACTAGCGCTGGTAGCGATGGATTCCACCCTCTCCGTGAGATAGTTAGTTTGGAGTTGCCCCTCCGCCATTTGACTTTTCAGATTAGCTACCGCACCCTCGAGAGCTGTGCTCCCTTCGAAGCGCCCATCGTCATCGAACCGGTCTTTCTCTGATACCAGATTATCAGGATTCTGACTTCAACCACTCCGAGATCTAGCCATGGCTGCTAAGAAGAAGGTTTAGGGTTGAAGAAGGGAAGGAGATTGGAGAAGAACTTTCAAGATTTTTATTGATAATCCAATGAAAAGTACAGCTCACACCATTTATAGCAAGGGGGGTGATTATGTTACAAATTGCACGTGGGAAGCACGCAAAAAGTTCACCCGCCCACTTCCCTCCAACACAAAATATGAAAAATGTTCGTAAAGCATGTAAAAGCCTGATACAACATATATGGCTTTGACAAAGAAAAAAGAACAGAAACAGCTCCAAACAATAGCTAACAAACTGTAATTTGCACCCATTAAAACTCAATTGCACCCCTCCAAGCTCCAAGCATAAGGTTGAGACGCCGTCGACTAAGTAGCTGCCGTCGCCCCTGACACCCCACCTGTATCATCTTCCAGTTAATCTGTTCTTTCATTTTTATCAACTGTACTTTATATTTTATAACGTCTTAGAGCATCTCCAATGGGCCTTCGAGGCTCCAACCGTGCTTTAAAACTGGCTTCAAAATGAAGGAGGGCAGGCATCGCCTTCATATTTGAAGGCTCTGGTGAGCTCCTTCAAAATACTGTTCACAATTTTAAATTCTCATTTTGCCCTTTTTTTTTTACCTTAATATCCTTTTAAGAATTCTTTCCATATCCTTTAATTAAAATGTGTGGTTATATATTTCATGAATGTATCTCATAAAATATTAATCCAAATTTTATTATTTTGGTACCGTTGGAAATGTCTCGACGATACCTTTAAAATGAAACCAATTTTGAATATTTTTTTATTGTTTGAAAAAATAATTGATACAATATTTATGGTCAAGATTATTTAGTTATTTTCTATTAGCATAACATATTTTCGAAAGACTACTAAATATATTGCACTCACTCATACAATGCGATCATTAATTGAAAATAGATAAATGACAAACGTTTGACATTGAAATACATAAAACTGGATGATATAGAACATTAAAAATATTATATTGATAATTCCAACTTTTAATCTATTTCATTGCCGTGTCTTTCCCACAAATGCTCTATCAGTGCATTTCTAAGTGCAATATGAGCATTTTTGTCTTTGAGTTGCTTGTGTCGAGCAAGGAATCGTTGGAATTGCTCAGTTTCATTGACATCAATCTCTTGAACATTCTGAATAATTGCAGGAGTAGACAAAACTAGTCATTCAGAGTCATCGCATTCATTCTCGACGATCATATTTTGCAGTATAACACACAGACATGATGTCATGTAGTACACTTCTATTCCAAAAACGTGTTGACCCTTTGATGATGGCAAATCGTGCTTGAAGGACTCCAAATGCTTGCTCCACGTCTTTTCGGCATGATTCTTGCATCATTGCGAAATATTGTTTCTTTGGACCTTGGGGTTGGGAAATAGTTTGTACAAGGGTTGACAATTTGGGGTATATGCCATTGGCTAAATAGTAACCGACAACATATTCTTTACCGTGAATTGTATAATTAGTAGGTGGAGCAATACCTTTAGTTAGGTTAGCGAACAGATTTGATGCTTGCAACACATTGATGTCATTGTTCGAGCCCGGTAGTCCAAAATATGCATACCATATCCATAAGTCATAAGAAGACACTACCTCAAGAATGATAGTTGGAACACCATGACGACCCGAGTATTGTCCCGCCCAAGCCGTTGGATAATTTTTCCATGCCCAATGCATACAATCAAGACTTCCCAACATTCATGGAAAAACTCGTTCTTCACCTTTCTGTAATAATCTTACAACATCGTTGGCATTGGGTGTTCTTAAGTATTCATCTCCGTATACCTCTACAATTGCCCTGCAAAATGTCTTTAAAAATAAAATTGCAGTAGACTCACCAATTCTTATATATTTATCGGTACAATCCGCAGCTGATCCATATGCCAACATTCGAAATGATGTCGTGACCTTCTGCAAAGTGGATAATCTAAGCTTTCCGATACCATCTCTCTTTTGTACGAAGAAGGTATCGTGCTCTTTTACTGCCTCGACAATACGAAGAAATAGACCTCTCTGCATCCGGGATCTTCTACGAAATAAATTTTCCCAATATGTAGACTTCTCAAAAAAATAATCATTCCATAGACGAGAATTCCCTTCTTCTCTTTCACGGTTGATCGCAATGCGGCCCGGAATTGATCCTCAATGTGTCGGTTCTTCATCATCGATAAGGTATTCACTCATGAAGGCCTTGTTAGATGCATATAAACGAGCTAATAATGCTTCCTTTGCTTCCCATTCTTTCATTTTCTCCTCCCATTATGTCGCCGATGGAATTAGATGATTGCCTGATGTTGGTGAAAGAGACATATGTTCATCGTCAGAATTAGAAGATGGTAGATAAGATGACCCTTCTCTAAAGCTCATTGTTAGAGAATGTTGGATTTGGTCGTCTTATATGAAGGGATTAGGGATGAAGGATGTAGTGTTCATGGTTATATGTTGCTTATATAGAAATTGAGTTACATAACCAGCATTGGATTCCCTGTCAATGCATCAATTCGATCATCTTAACCAGCATTGGATTCTCTATCTTTTATTCCATGTCGTTGGCATTGGATTCCCTGCCTTTCAGTCAAGTCAATCGTCTTATCCATTGGCATTGGATTCCCTGCCTTTTAGTCAAGTCATTCGTCTTATCCATTGGCATTGGATTCCCTGCCTTTCAGTGAAGTCGATCGTCTTATCCATTGGCATTAGATTTCCTGCCTTTCAATCAAGTCGTTCGTCTTATCCATTGGCATTGGATTCCTTGCCTTTCATTCAAGTAGATCATCTTATTCGTTGGCATTGGATTCTCTCATAAGTCGGTTGTCTTATAAATATTGACATCATCCAATAACCATTTTTCAAACTCATAACTCTTTGCCTATCTTCTAAACTGAGAACTTTTTCCTCTTCTCCTATGGCTACAAAGATTATTCATGGAAAATCATTCTCTGTAGAAGAAGATCAAGCTCTGTGCTCTGCATGGCTTGACATTTCTCAAGATCCTATCTTGGGTAGTAATAAAACAAAAAGACAAATTATGGGAGAGAGCTGCAGCAACTTTCGGTAAATGTAATCCCACTCTTTGTGATATGTATCGGTCACCGAAGTCTCTTGCATGTCGTATGGCCCTAATCATAAGAGCTGTAAACAAGTTCCGTGGATGCATTTGTCAAGTCGAGCACCTTAATCCAAGCGGTGCTTCTGAGCTAGAAATTGTTAGTATTTATTCATATTTTTCTTCTAATAATATTATTAGATTTGTATTAATTACTTTTTACATGTTTCTGCATGTAGATTAAACCTGCCAAAGTACTATTTTCACAAGATTCAGATGAAAAGAAAGGGTTTGTATTTGATCATGTGTGGTTCATCCTCAAGGATACTGAGAAATGGACCAATATAAATTCTGAATCTCCTGCGACTTCCAAAGCTTCACAAACCAACATCTCGCAAGGATCCGAAACGGGGTCTCAATTAGGTCCAAGATCCATCGATATGAATACAAACGACGATGAGCGAGTGTCAATCGAAGAGGAACAAACAAAAATCAACGAATCATCAAGCCGCCTTACGGGAAGGAGAAAAGAAAAGATGAAAAAGAAACAATTCGATAAGCAAAATTATTTTATCGAATCACTAGCTGAAGAAAATCGAGAATTTCTAAAAACATTGAAAAGAGGGCAAGAAGAACGGGGAAAGAAACATCGTTACGCTACAATCTCCTAATGATGAATGCTGAAAATGAGAAGAAAAAATTAGAATTAGAGACTCAACGTCAAGATATGCTCTTTATGGAGAAAGACCTAAATTCTATAACCAATCCCATCGAACGATAATATTTTCGGAAGAAAAAAGAACAAGTTTTATATAAGAGTAGTAATTCTGAATTCTTTGGGTCATCCTCTCAATTTATGCATAATACTTTTCCCGGCGGTAACCAATATCAAACTAGATACCAATGTGAAGGTGGATCATCCACAACTTATTATGCAGCAAGTGGATATGGAGGAACCAGACAGGGGGGGCATAGATTTGGAGATGACCTACCAGAATATTAAATTATATGTAATTTTTAATGTCATTATAATTTGCTATTATGTAATTTGTTTTTCCTGTTATTGTAGTTTGTTGTTATTGTATTAGATTATCTGTATTTTTTTTCATCTTCATGTTGTACTTTAAATTTTAATTATTATAATTCTAAATTTTCTATTTCTATCAAAATTTAATATTAAATTATACTAAATTTAAAAAATTATTTGATTATGTCAATTTACTATTTTATTCATAATCTAGGCAAAGTGATAACTAAATATAATTATTCATTTCATTAGGAAATTTATAAGTCATTAATAATCGCTTAAAATAAAATTAATCTAATAATGTTATGATTAAAAATATTTATTAATCGGATATTAAAGTAGTTTTACGTTTTATTAGTATTACAATTAATGTATAGTTTATTTTAGTTTAATTTAAAAAATGGAATAAAATTTGAAGAAACCAATTTTGAAGGTGCATGGTTGGAGTTGATGAGCCTTCAGAAAAGAATATTCCAAGAGTATTCCTTTTGAAGGCCTTTAAAATGAAGGAGACCATTGGAGATGCTTTTAACATCCGAGTTGACCACTAATTAATTGATCAGTACCTTTCTGACCACCCTAACATATTCATCCCCTAGCTCTTCCTCCTTCCGTACCCTTAACCCCTCACCATGGCCAGCCCTGAGTTCCTGAGGGCATGAGGCGAAAGGCCTAAATAATGGGGGCCCCTAATAACAATATAATTTTTTTACGCCCAAAATAAATGTCTATATTTACAAGGGGAATACAAATTTGGGGTCCCTAAAATTATAACAAATCTGGGGGCCTGAGGCGGCTGCCTCACCTGCCTCAAGGTGGGGGCCGGCCCTGCCCCTCACAATGTTATCCTTTCTCCCCTCCCCGATTTCATTCCTGAATCCTTCCAGGCCATCAACAATCTCAAGTTGAACCAGTTGGTTCAGATTATTTTACTTAATTTTTTAAAAAAACGAGTTTTTAACAGCTAGATCCCCAATTAATTGCAAATATAAAATATGCCCCTCAGAAGCATGTATTTTCATAGTTGCTGCTGATGATAATGGTGTGGTTGGTTCTGAACAATGCAATCCTAACTAGAGAGAACATGGCTAAACGCCAACCGAACAGTGCTTCTACCTGTGGGTTGTGCAATGCTGTCCCCGAGACTAGGGACCATCTTTTCCTGGAGTGCCCCAAGAGCAAAGAGGTCCTTACTGAGGTACTCAGCGCCTTGGGTACTTCCGAGCACTCTAGTATGTATGAGGAGCTATGGGTAGGCTGTAAGTTCGCTACGGAGAGGCGAGCTATGAAAGACGCCTTATTTATTGCTATCGCTGCTATGACCTGGGTCCTTTCGCTATATAGGAATAACTATTACTTTTGTGGGACTAGTAATAGTACTGCTGGTAATTTGACTCACATTATGCATCTCATCTCTTTTTGGGCTATTGTCGCTGCAACAGGGCTACGAGGGAGGATTGCCAGCGTCTTCCAGGTGGAGGAGTACGATGACGAAGGCCGACACTCGAGTAAGGGACGAGGTTGTTCTGTTCTTCTGGCCTCTTACTGCTGATTGATCCCCACCACCCTAGGGTCTTGTTGGGGGGAGTTAGTTGCTTTGTGGTACTTGTGTTCAAGGGAGTTAGATGCTTTGTTGTACTTTTGTTGGAGATGTGTTTGTATGGATCCTCCTTTTTTGGTCCCCCCCCCCCCCCCCCCCCCCCCATGCTTAGGGAGAATTTATGTTTTCTTTCATGTATTGTAGGTCTTTGTACTTGGCTCAGTACTCTGAGTTTGTTTTATTAACTCCTTATTAATGAAACGGGGTAGCCATACTCCACATTTTCCTTCAAAATAAAATAAAATAATGGTGTGGACTCTTACCCCTCTGCCAGATTTCTATATAACTTAAATCTTGTTTAGCCTCCACCAAACATGTAAAATGACTAACCCATGGAACTTACACTACAAGAAAAGTAGGCTGCATTTATGGTACAATAATACGTCACTATTTGTGAAATATAAAGTGACAGTTTTTTATTATGTCGATGGTTTATTAAACGAACTTATAATATATATCATTCTTATAATTTGTCACTTTAAATAATTAATATTGCACACATTCACCCAAAAGAGGATGCAAATAGGCCATCATAGAGACACAATGCAATTGGTATATTTACAGTCAAGTCAACCTATAACTTCTTCAGCTACTCAGGCCTCAAATATCCTTATATCATAATGCAGCGTGGAACTTAATAGTCCCCCCCCCCTAAAATGCAAAATCTTCATATGACAGTTGAGCTGAGAGAAGTTCAATTTCAAAGCAATACTTTTGGCCATAGGATGGGTGGGAGACTTGCTTGTGCATGTGAGGTTGGAACAACTTTCCACATTTACTTCAAATGTCCTATTGCACTCAGAACTTGGAATTATTTTACAAACCTCTTTAACATCCACACACTACCACAGTCCATTCATGAATGCTTCTCATTATGGTGTTTTGACTCACACTCACACATATACATATGGCACCTTCTCACAATTGCTATTTGTTGGAGCATTTTGCTAGCTAGAAATGATAGAGCCTTTTCAGCTAAATTTCATACAACATATACACTAATGGCTAATGCTAAATTCTAGTTTGGCTACTGGCTAGATGTTGCGAAAACGGGAAGAAGAGACATCAACTTATTCAAGGTCCTGCCAATGTAGGTGCGAGGGGGATCCTTATCCGAGATGCAGACCAGGCAGAAGGGCAGACATGGAGTGCAGCGGACAACAATTTTGGGTGATGGACTGCTATTCTGTGAGCAAAGACTTGTATTTTTTTTTGTGTGGAACCATGTTATGTTTTTCCTATGTAATTTGAGCCTAAGGTTGTTTGTTAGTGATAAAAACTATATGTGATCATGGATGAATGAGTTTGGGAGATCATTGTAGTAGGACTAGTCAGCTTGAAATTAAATTAGGGGTCAAATTGATATAAACTTAATCCTAAATAGAGAATTTCCAAAAATTTTAAAGGATTACATTTAACAACACGTAATGCAGATTAAGTTAGAAATGATAACTAATAATTGGTTTGATGAATTTTCAAGACATGAAAAAGTTTAACAAACTCAATTAAAGATTCAATCCTATCAATCAACAATAGTACTCAATCGTTCTTGGCATGTAAGATATTTAATAAAAATTCGTACTCTAATTAGCCAGTAGAAACACTCACTCTCAATATTTGAGGATGAAAGATAAATCAAATAATATAATAGAGATGACAAGGCAGTAACACAAATATTTGAGAAGTGGAAATAGTTTACCCAGGGTTCGAAGAAATTTGGCAAACATATCCCATAGCCAGGGATCAGATATGAGACAAATAATGGCTGCAGCCATCCCGTCTTGTTGTGTGCGAGGAAGATCGACAGGCCTTCGGCGGATGTCGAGTGACGGAGGACGACAGGTGTTGTTATTCCCCGCTTCCCAAAATACAGGAATATGTGCACGTGACTGAGGTCCAGCGAATGATGTGAAAACACCATTCATAAGCTGTACAGGTACTCAACAACAACATAACAAAATGAACCAAACAGACATGTAAAAATCACAATATGATAATGAAAGTTCATGACATAGTACATAACATAACCAACAATTAGAAAATACAAATAGTTACGGGTCAAATAAGCCCGGATTACAATAAAGAGTTGCATGAAATAAAACACAAACTAAAGATAACATGATAAACAATAAGGCTAAAACACTTGATCAGCGACACCTTCTGGTAACTCTCCATTCGGGTCTGCAAGTACATTATTACAAAAAGAAAAGAAAAAAAAGGAAACAAGAAGATGTCCGTTAATACAAGTCATGGGTCGCAAGTGGTACAAGCTAAGACATGTACAAAACTAAACAAAAGAAAAACGGAAAAAGAGCAAGGAATCGAGAGTCATGAAATAGAGAAATGCAATATGTAAATATGATATGAACATGGCATTATGGAACAAGTGGCATGTAAAATAGGTAATCAAGTAAACAACTATCAAGTCAACATGTAACATGTAATTGGATCATGCAAGTGCACGTGTTAATCTTTATATCTTTTATTAATCCTATCTAGGTAGCACTTCATGCATCCATCTTTTTACTACATGGTTGCTACATACAATTAGTTACGTTTAGGCCTAGTGGTGGATTTTATAGAGCGGTGTACTCAAGTAAAACATGTCAATTGTATCTTGTTCGAGATACGTGCAAACTTGTAACGTGGAACATGTAGAGTGTAAACTTATAGCGTGAAACATGTAAACTTGTAATCATGTAATGGATTCTAGAGGTGGCCCCCGTAGATTCTAGAGGTGGCCCCTGTCAATTCCTGACGTGGCATTTAGTTCTACGTGGCACTTAGTTTCATATAACTTATAATCATAGGAAACACGGGCCCCCTTCTGAGTACACTTACCTACATTGTCCACTACTATGGTTTTTCCCTTAAACCCCGGCTTGTTACTTTTATTAATTTTAATCAACAAGAACAAGATGTCAAATTTAACTGCTATCACGAGCAAAATAATTATGCACATAATCATGTATAATCCTAAGAGTACATATGTGTGTATTAATTTATGTTCATGTAATGCATGTGGCAATAAGGTATTCGTAATCGTGTACGAATACGAGATCAAAGGGTTATGCATAGCAAAAGTTTTCAATTTGACTTATGAATGCGAATTAGAGTCAAAGAATATATATACTTGCGGTATTTTGCAAAGAAAGCTTGTACCAGAACAACGAATTTGTACAAGAGATACTTACATGATTTGACGATTCCGATATGAACGAGAGAATAACGGGATCAAAATCCTGGGCAGCGACGCACGAGCGAAATACGTGGCAGCAACTCCAAAACAGCAATCAAATTTTCCAGCAGCAACAAAGCAATCCAATTCTTTCTCCAAAATAGCAAAACACACAATCCCAATCGACTCCACAACACAACTCCAATACAACACCCAATACACCAAACAGCAACCAATAACAACTCCTTCACACAAAATACCCCCACACCGGATCGGATCCCTTCACACAACACCGAACACCAAAACCACACACCTAAACAGCAAACTCTTCAACAAAACACCAATACAATCAGATCCCAAACAGCAACAATCACACACAGCAACCCAATAATCTAATCCCTGATCAAAATCACCAAACAACAACAAACCCAACCCTGTTCCACTTCACCTTCTTCAACATCGACAGAGCGAGAAAGAGGTGGCGGAAGAGTGGGCTATTGGCGATGCGGCTGCACTTCGGCGAAGACCACGGCAAGGCAGCGGCACGGCAATCGGAGGGCGGGCAACGACGCAGGGAGGCTCTGGCGAAGGGCTCGACTGGCAGCGAGGCGAGGCGGCTGATCGCCGGCGTCTAGAAGCGGCGCCGCGACGAGGGACAACAACGAACGACGGAGGGGGAAACAGCAGCAATGGCGGAAGTCGGCATAGGGGGAGGAAGGCGATGGGTGATTTGGGTTCTCTAATTTAGGTTGGGAACCAGAGGAGAAGGAGATGAGGGGTTGGGACTGAGGTGGAGTGAAGGGGGTTGATGGTGATTAGGTTCACGGGGATGAGGCGGGGATGGCATTGGAGACTGGGGACTCCGGCGAGGTCTGCGGGGCAGGCACTGGCTGGCATGTGCAGCGCGCTGGAGGGAGGCGTGACGAGCAGCTCGAGAGCGGCAATGGAGGAATGGAGGTATGGTGGAGAAGATGGGGAAGTTTGGGTTTCTGTTTTGTTTGGGTAGAAGAGGAGAGAGGGACAGGGAGAGAGAAGGAGATGGAAGAGAGAGTAGGGGGGAGTTATAATATGATTTAATGTATAATAATAAAGAGAGGAGTTAGTGGGAGGAGGGGGTTACGGGAATCAATCAATAGGCTGATTATTAGAAATATTAAATTGGGGGTTACGTGATTTAGGAGAGATCTTGGGATTAATTGTTGGAGTAGAATTGATCTGGTCAACACACAAATAGAAGGGGAATTGGGTTAATGGGTTTGGGTTTAAAACAATAGGAGATGGGCTAAATTTTTGGGCTTCAAATTAAATAGTAAATAATACAATGTAGATCAAATCAATGGGCTTTAATTTAAATAATTAGATAATATATTATAGATTAAAACTGGGCTTTAATAAAAATAATAATAATAACACCAATAATGAAAACACGAAAATTAATAATAATGGTAGTAGCAATAATAGCACTACCAATAATAATAAGAATAGTAGTAATAGCAAAATAATAAAATGATGGCAACAATGTTATATAAAAATATAGGAATTTGAGTTAACAATTTATTAAAGTAAATCCGAATATTTTTGATTTGGCTAAAATATAAATAGTCGATCAATTATAAAATAGAAAGTAAAGTAAAATATACCCTTATTCGAAATAACCATAATTCCCGGTTAGAAAATATTTTAATAGAAAATTTAAAATGAATTTAACACAACTAAATTTACAAATAATTCGAAAACAGAAAATTATTCAGAAATTATATATTTACGGGAACAAGGATTACAGGTGTGCGGGCGGGGGTCGTCGAGCAGTGAGGGCGGCTGCGGGGAGGCAGCGAGGCGACAGAGTTGGGTGGTCGCTGGCATTCGGAGACGATGGGGGCTTGGGTTGTTGCAGGTGGTGGCGGGATGCGGGGGTCGTCGAGCAGTGAGGGCGGCTGCGTGGAGGCAGCGAGGCGATGGAGTTGGGTGGTCGCTAGCGTTCGGAGATGATGAGGGCTTAGGTTGTTGCAGGTGGTAGCGGGATGCTGGGGTCGCGAGATGGTTGCGGGGTTGTGGTGGCGAGGTGGTGAGTGGTGGTGAGCGGCAGGATGCAGGGGTTCTTCAGGGTGGTTACTGTCAGAGGAGCCGTTACACACATACACAAACCGGTTTTTTATTTTATATAGAAACTTAAAACATTACATATAGAAATTGTATTACACTCAGTCCACATATTGTTATGTTTTGCATGTAAACCGTGTTCTTCATATTTAATAAATTGGATCATGTATATTTCATGTATTGTATAGTCTTGATATCATCTTGAAATTGTACTAGTGCTATTGGTCTCATCGATTGTACCTGCTGCAAGAGCATTGATACCATCGCCCACATTAATCACATGCATGTTCATAAATGTTTTATAATAAAAATATTAAACAAGCCGGGGTAATAAAGGTTGACTTAGTAGTGAATAATCTCAGAAAATGTACTCGATAAGGCCTTATCGTGTATTGTCATAGAAGGAGGAGTATCGATGGTGAATTATTGATTGTTAATTGTAAATTATTGCTATCGACACCGAGTACACGCTCTATAGATCCTAAATTTGACGCATAGATTAATGTGTGTGTGTGTAAATATGGTAAATTATTTCAAATGACTTGATTTACCATATTTAAACTAATTTAGACGTGTAGATCAATGTGAACGGTTCAGATCGTCAATACGAAGGCCAAATGCACATGGAGTGCACATCATGGCTAGTGCACAACATAAGGTTTGTGTGTGTGTGTGTGTGTGTGTGTGTGTATAAAATAAAACACAAAGAAAACTATCAAGTAGCTCTTCTTCAATTCCCCCCAAAATCAAAGGCCCAGATCTAATCCCACCAAACACATTCCCCCCCCCCCCCCCCAAAAAAGTTCCCCCCCAAAACAACTCCGTTATTTATTTAATTATCTCTCTCTCTCTCTCTCTCTCTCTCTCTCTCTCTATATATATATATATATATATATATAATAATAATAATAATAATAATAATAATAATAATAATAATAATAATAATAATAATAATAATAAAACACAAAGAAAGCTATCAAGTGGCTCTCCTTCAATCACCCCAAAATCAAAGGCCCAAATCTAATCCCACAAAACGCAATCCCCCCCCCCCCCCCCAAAAAAAAACTCAAATTCAAATCCCCCAAAACAACTCCGTTATTTATTTAATTATCTCTCTCTCTCTCTCTCTCTCTCTCTCTCTATATATATATATATATATATATATATATATATATATATATATATATATATATCGAGCCCTTTGGTTGAGAACTAATTTTGGTGAGAACTCTGTGAGAACTCACAGAGTAGACCTCCCATGAAAAATTCAAACCGACCATCTTGTTCTACATACCTTAGATAGCATAACATAAAGAAATCAAGTAATTTGAAGTTCATTTGCCCATCCATCAAATGAAGTAGAATTTCCAGGCATACAATTTTGCGATGATGTAAATCATCGGCAAACGAACTTCAAATTACTTGATTTCTTTATGTTATGCTATCTAAGGTGTGTATAGCGAGATGGCCGGTTCGGATTTGTCATGGGGAGTCTACTCCGTGAGTTCTCACGGAGTTCTCACCAAATTAGTTCTCAACCGAAGGGCTCCCTATATATATATATACACACACTTATGGAAGCATGGACTTCTATTTACAACTAATTATTCTCATACTATTTAAACTTGAGCTACATAATTATTGATTTACTGTTTACAAAGTTTTTCATATGTTATATCGTTCGAAGACGTGTCGTGGGCTCGTGCCCACGGGCAAATCTAGTATAACACAAAGAAAGCTATCAAGTGACTCTCATTCATTTGAAGAAAAAAAATCAATGGTCTAGATTTTTGCTCCCAAAAGACATTCCCTTCTCCCCCCCCCCCCCCCCCCCCCCCCCCAAATGTTTTCCCCCCAAAATTCAAAATATTTCCCCCAAACAAAACAACTCCTTCATTTATTACTCACTCTCTCTCTTCCCCCTCTTTTCTCCTTTTTCATAATTCTTTCTCTCTTTCTTCTTCTTCTTTTTACCCAGGTATGTCAGCAACAACAACAAAAAAATAGTGAAAGTTTTTTTTTTGTTATGCAATTTCGGATTATACTTTTTTTTATTATTTCAAATTTTTAATTATGTTTTTCATAACTCAATAACATTAACTTCCATTTAATTGCTTTTGAATTACCATATTTGATCTGATTGTAGAATACTTCACTGAGTAATTGTTTTAGATTAAAATGATTTAGTGAGTTAATTTTGATTAGAATGCTTTTTTTTAAATACAATTTCGGATTATGCTTTTTTTTAATATTTGGGCATTTGCTGCTTTGAAATATCATTGCAAATTCTTTAATTGACTCACTTGATTGTGCTTTTATGGACAAATCCATGCTTAATCCCTGTATTTCAGATTTTTGTAGCTGCAAAATTGTATCTTGATCTGATTTGATGGAATTTCACTTCACGTATACATCACAACAATTTTTCTCTTTAAATCCATACATGGTTAACTATATAAAAAACAAACAAGGGGGAACTAACTCATGCAGTTTGAGGCGTTAACCGTAATGCATGCAATTAGAAAATGAATTGCTACTTATGTTATACTCCAAATTTAAAAAAAAAAAATCTCTTATGCTCAAGTCACACATATCAAGGAATTTCCGATTCACTTCTGTTGTAGATTCACAATACTATTTTTGAATCCTGAGCTGCTGACCAATAATCCTGCAATATACAAACCAATAAACATCAAGGTCGCTTCATAATTCTACTTCAAAGTACATCAATACATCAACGTTTATTAGCAAATAAATATCTATATAAATCATCCCTTACTGTTTACATGATTTTTCATATGTTTTTTTGAAGGAAGATTTTTCATATGTTGTATCGTTCCGAATACGTGCCATAGGCACCTGCCCACAGACATATATATATACATACATATATATATATATATATATATATATATATATATATATATATATAAAATATAAACAATCCCTTACTGTTTACATGATTTTTCATATGTTGTATCGTTTAAAATACGTGTCATAGGCACGTGCCCACGGGCATACCTAATATATATATATTCTATATCTGAAGTATTTATTACTAAATTGACACAGTTACAAACTTGTAACTGTGTCAACAACAACAGATTTTCAACACAACAACACCACCACCACCACTTTAGATTAGTATTGTCTCTAATCTAAAGGAAGTAACCCCTACTCCTCCCCCTCCTCCATGCAAATCTTCTTGTTGTTGTTGTTGAATTTTTTCAACAACAACAACAACAACAAATAAATTTAAAAAAAAAACACTAGTATTGTCTTTATTTGTCTTTTTTCTAATTAAAAGATGACTCAGTCATCGCTTCATTAAAGAGATTTAACGAAACAGGACAATAAAGTACATAGAATGCCCGTAGGGAGAAACACCATCACATACTACGCAGAACAAGTCTCTAATCTAAAGGAAGTAACCCCTACTCCTCCCCCTCCTCCATGCAAATCTTCTTCCTCGAGCCGAGATGCCCTGTCCATTCATAAAATGAGTAGTGAATTTTATGCATCAAAATAGAAAGTCTATGCTCAATGTTATTAAAATAGTGGTCATTACGATCTAGCCATAGGTTCCATATAATAGAGGCAACAGTAGTATCCCAATCCGTTATATCCTCCTTTCTAATCCTATGAGATCTAATTACTCCCCAAACTTCTGAACAAGACCCCGGACTATGTAAGACTTCAAATCTATATCCCACCCTTTCCCATACCACTATAGCTCTCGGACAATTGAAAATAATGTGATTCGTGTCTTCCTCGTGGTGTTGGCATCTATTGCAGGCTGCATTCACCATAATTCCCCGTTTTCTCAAATTTACCTTCGATAGAATTGCGTCGTTGTCGACCAACCATAGAAAAACTTTCACTTTAGCTGGCACTTTGTTGCTCCATATAACGTATGCAAACTCGCTTCTTCTTCCTCCATCGTTGAGCCGTTTGTATAATGAAGAGACCGTGAACCTGTGAGACGTCTCCAATGTCCAACTTCTCTCATCCTCCACCTGAGTTATATGTCTCCCTTCTTGTCTTATGAAGTTGTTGAGCCTTTGAAGTTAGGTGATGGAATCCTGATCTAGAGTATCCTTTACCTCTAATCTGAGCTTATTGTTGTTCCAGACATCACTTACCAATGCGTCACAGTTAATAACTGTGTTTGCTGCTGATGGGAAAAGTCTCATCAAGGTATTATCTCCGCACCATCTGTCCTTCCAAAATCTTGTGTGCTTGTCGTTCCCTACTCTGCAGGTGGTGTTGCTGTGATAGATGTCTCCCATCTTGGCAACCCCTTTCCAAAGGAAAGACTTCCTACCGTAGGCGCTTTCCCCCCCAAATCTGAACTTCTTCCTCTCCCGATATTTAGTGAAGGATTTATACCACCAATTGTTGCGTTTGCTTGCCATCTTCCACCACCATTTACTAAGCATGGCTTTGTTCATATCTCTAAGGCTGATGATTCCTAATCCCCCGAATTCCTTCCTTTTACATACCCTCCCCCAACTTATTAAGTGTATTCCTTTTCCTCCCTCGTTTGCCCCTCTCCAAAGAAATCTCCTTCTACTTTTGTCTATTCTGTTAATTACCCAATCCGGTAATTCATATATAGACATGAGATATATAGGGATACTGTTAATAACTAAGTTCAGCAAAGTGATCCTACCCCCCAATGTTAACATGCTCCTTTTCCACCCAGCTAATCTTTTCTCGATTCTTTCGATTAACAGTTGCCAGTCATTCCTAGTTAATCTCCCCAGTCTAATAGGAATCCCCAGATAGACTAGTGGATATTCCCCTTTATTACACCCTAACATTTGTTGTATCAAGGTGATTGGAATAGAACACTTGTCGCTTAGTTGAATAATACAACTCTTATTGAAGTTGACCTTCATTCCGGACCAAGCCTCGAAACACTTCAACACCGTCCCCATTGCGATTATGTCTTCCTTTGAAGCTGATCGAACAACAATGTATCGTCAGCGTACTAAAGAATGGATATCTTCTCTGAAATTCCTTTGATTTTGATGCCGAACTTTGCCTTGCCCTTTCTTTCATTTTCTATCATCCCTGCTAATACGTCCGCAACAATTGCAATTACAATGACGACAACAGATCTCCCTGTCTTAGCCCCCTCTTACATTTGATTTATTTTCCTTGCACACTGTTGATGATAAGAAACGACTTGCCTCCCCTGACCGACTGGTGAATCCATCTCCTCAACTTTTCCCCGAAGTCCTTAAGGAGCAGTGCTTCATCCACTGAATCCCATTCTACTGAATCGTATGCTTTTTGAAAATTCACTTTGAACAGAAATCCATCCGTTTTGTCTTTGTTTCCTCTGAAAACAATTTCATGGGCCGAGGCTACGCTGTCCATAATGTCTCTTCCCCTAATAAAACTGCTCTGAGAATCACCAACAATATCCTTTAGGTGTGGACCCAATATGTTAGCCAAGACTTTGGAGATGATCTTAAAGGAGCCATTCAACAAGCTGATGGGTCTCAAATCTCCAACCTCTTTTATTTCAGTTTTCTTAGGGATTAAGACTATGTTTGTGTAGTTCAACCTTTCCAACTCAGCGTCTCCATTATAGAAGTCCTGAACGATGCACATGAAGTCCGCTTTAATGACATCCCAATATAGCCTGTAGAAGAAGATGGGGAATCCGTTGGCCCTGGCGCTTTGTCCTGCCCCAAACTCTTAATTGCCGTTAAGACTTCGTCTTCGCTGAAGTTGCTCTCGATGCTATCGCTTCCATTGAGCCTCGTGTCTGACCACATGTCTTGATTCGGGTTACATCTATGGTCCCTCTTTTTTCCCAGCAAATCCTTGTATATTTCATTAATGTGCTGCGTGATTTTGTATTCGTTCTCGCGCCAATTACTGTCCACCTGTAGACCGGAGATATTGTTACAACGCCTTCTTCCATTCGCAATCCTATGGAAAAAATTTGTATTTGCGTCACCCTCCTCTAACCATTGAATCCTTGATCGTTGTTTCCAGTATTGCTCCTCCATATTTCCTATCTGTAGAATATCTTGTTTATGCTTGTGTAACTCATCAAATTCAACCTCTATTAAGTCTCTTTCCTCCTCTATAAGTTCCAATTGCTGAATCTTTAGTCCTATTTCTTCCTTCAATCTTTGGTTCTGACCAAATTCCGCCTTCACCCACTGTTTCAATCTATTTCTTAACCTCCTGGTCTTTTCGATCCAACGGCCGACCGCCGAATTCGAAGTAGTGCTGACGTTCCAAGAGTCTTCAATAACCTTGCGACTTCCTTCGCAGATCATCCACGCTTTCTCAAATTGAAACTGGTATCTAATGGCGTGTGATCCAAAGTGAACCTGACTAGAGCCTTAACCTGAGATAGAGAAAATTTAGCCTCCCATTCCGTGGTCACAAAGATTCTGTCTAGCTTTGCCAGGATAGGAGCTGCTTGTAGATTCTTCCATGTGTACTTCCTATTCTTGGTTTCGATCTCCATCAAATCTAATTCGTTGATTAATGCGTTGAATTGGTCTCTATCACTCGTAGACGCTCCCCTTCCTAAGTGTTCATACATGACAAAGAGGCTCCTTAGTTCTCTTTCCTCATGCTACCCACCGCATTATTCTATCCCTCAAATGCTCTCCTCTCTAATAATATTAACGTGATATAATTGCTCTTCTCTATTGGACCACATGGCTAGACCGTAAAGACTAGCAAAATATATGAGAGAGTCATCGTTTAATAAATTAAGAACTGAATAATCAGAAGACGAGGTACCTCGACATGCCGACATTGGTTCCCTAGTCTTTGCCGCTGCTCTAATCAAATCTTCCCTGCTTGGACCGCTCGATCCCCATTTATCCAGTTGCCTTTTGCTTTTTCGTTGATATTCTACAGTATTACTAGTAGCACTTGGACCCACCCTATCCCCTACACCACCTCCTGCCAACTCTCGAACCTGCATAGCCCACCTTTCGTGCTCGGAATCGAACGGGCTTCCTCCGCTTTGAATTCCATATAGAGCTCCTATCTTCCCGTCCGAAGGATCAATCTATATGGCTTCAATCCCTTGCACCGATGTGTGATCCGACACTTCATCTAAAGTCTCGTTCCCTCCCTCCCTCCTCGCTCTGTCTCCTTGAGAATAAATGGCCAGCGCATCTTCCCCTATAGCATCAATCAAGTTCAGATTGTCCTTTTCTAACACAATATTTTGTTTTTCCTCAGGGTCTCCAATCTGAATAGCTTTTGAGAGTGGGCCGGCCTCTTTACTGGGCTTAACTCCTTTTCCCTTAACCTAAGAATCAGGCTTCTTTTTACTAGGTTGCCCCACATATTCACTTGGCCCACCTAATTCGAAAGAAGCTCCGAATGCCCCTTTGTGCGCCAAACTCTCAATCGCTGACTGTATGGATGACTGTAGCTCCTCCTTCGATAAGAACGAAAAGCCTGGCACCCTCAAGCCTTGCGTGCCCTCCCTTTTATCTGCCATAGTTGTACTCTTGAGTATCCCCTGTATTGTGGAGCTAATCTCTTTGTCCACTGTGTTCACTGTCGTATTATCTGCCATCTCTGTACTTCGAACCAGTCCCTTCACCTCTCGCCCCTTCTGAGCCTGACCCCTATTGATCGTGGATAGGTCCTCGAGCTCCTCGTTGTGTACCTCCGGTCGAAATGAACGGTGGAGATTCGAACCATACTCATCAAGCGACCTATCATACTCTACAGGCTTCGTGATGATTGAACGATCCAAATTTTGTTGGACGCGATCGAGTGGCTCTCCTTCATCGTCTACCTTGGATCCCTATTTTCCTTGTTATTTTTTCTGTCATCTGAGTACTCCTCCTCCTCTAATGTCGACACCTTTCCAAACGAGACATCCTTTTTCCTCTCGACGACGATCTTAACGTCGTAAAACTCTCCTTCGAATTCAGCTTGGATCGCGGAGGGAATGTTGGGGCCATTGTCACAGCCGATCTTGATTCGAGTGAACTCACGCCTCTCCTGAGTAATGGTGGCTCTGTCTACATCCTGTAGAAATTCGAAAGCTCGAATGAGATTTTGGAACCCTGAGCGAAGCCAACAATGGAAAGGGAAGTTGTATAGACGAATCCATAACGACGGCAACACGTTCACTTTCAGAGCTTCGTATTTGCTAGTCCATGGGGAGAACGTCATGTAGAATTCGTTGGTGCCCATGCCTCTTTTCCCTAGCACCTCCTTCAGTCTTGCCTCATCATGGCAGTGAACGAAAAAATAGCTGACGTTTAGACGTTGTACCCTCCATACCAGCTCAGTCGATGGGGTAATATTGGCTTTTAGCAAAGTCTCGATCTCTACGGCCGAAGGGTTACCGCTGTGAACTTTGATAATGGAGAACGTGCGAAATCTCTGCTCGAATTCAGCCATGAGTGGCGGAGTTATTATCGCCCTAGTCACCGATCTTCCCCCGGCGAAACTCTCTTGCGTTTTGTTGTCGTTGGACTTTGTAGGCGAAGCTGCTCTTGGTGTAGCGTTCTGTGGAGACGGCAGTTGCATGGGCCTTGGATAATCCTTGGAAATGTGGCCGGAGCGTCGACACGCGTAGCAAAACCAGTCGTTGACGCACTTTGTTATCGTATGGCCCCTCTGCGCGCACTTGTGGCACTGCTGACCGGATCCCCCCGACGCGGAGTCTTCCCTGAACTGTCGTTTCTCCACCTTGATCGCTGTACGAGGTCACACAAGAACCCATTCTCCCCCCTCGTCGTTCTTTGTAACCTTTTCTAACGACGGCGAGGGGCTCCTCCTTGGACGGCGACGCACTGGCGATCGCTCTCTCCCTGAACCCCTGGTGACCTTTACATATGTTCTTCGCTGTCGCTCCACCTGAGTTCTGTCTCCGTCATCCGACCCTATCGAAGCGAACCTCGTCTTCTTCTCATTTGCTCTATCATCTTCCTGTCTAAGATGCTCACTCGACATCCCTCTATGGGATGATCGAGGAGTTCTCTGAGGATGACGACTTCTCGATCTATTCGAGTCGCCGTACTCTCCTCTGGCCTCACTTTTCTTCCTGCGCTCCTCTCCGGTATCTCCTCCCTCCTACGCTTGGTCATATGGCGTTCCTCGTCTTGTCCAGTCTGCTTGCCGTGAGAATGGTGGGGGTTGCCCTGGTGACGGTTGCTTAGGGGGGTGAAGCTGTGGAGTACTCTTTCCTTTCTCTCCTCTCGTTCTCCTCTCATTCCTTTCCCTCCTCTCAACGTATCTTCTTCTGTTTCACCTATAACGTGTACTAAATTTTTGTCTTTATTGTCTTTATCTTCTGACGACGCACAAAAAAATTAATTCAACGTAATATTAATTAAATGGTATTCAGACCTTCAACTATTTACCTTGAGAATGTCTTGATGCAGAAAACTCCGAATAAGTACTTAGTCTTCTACATTGTATTAAATTATAAAGACCATATCAAGCACTAAAAGTACTCTATGCTACAAGAAAATTACCATTACAGGGATGCAAAATTCAATTTAAGTAGCCTTCAAGAGATTTTGTTCATCAACTCCACTAACAGTCTACAAGACAAATATAGACAATCATTCAAAATGGTGTCTACACTTTATGTTAATACACCAGCAGGTCCAGCACTAATAAAATTCAGAAAGAGAATTTACCACTTCAAGTTATAACACGGATCGTCTTCTCTGACGTTTTTTATTGAATTCCCTGGCATTTATAAATGCCGGTATAGAATACACCGGCGTTTTTGAAAACGCCGGTAGAAATGCCGGGAAAGCAGGTGTCGTTATAGAGTGGGGTCTATATCGGCGTTTTTAACAAACACCGGTATAGATCGAAACCTACGCCGGCATTTTAAAAACGCCGTAGTAGGGAAATTTTCAGCTGAAAGCAACTACTTCTACCCCGACGCTTTACAAACACCAGGGGTAGGTGTAACTAAAAAAATAAAATTAAAAGATGCCACTCAGCTACATATAGCTTAAAACATATACAAACACATATAGTAAGCAATCAAGCAAAATGGAAGTAAACTGTAAGGTAGACCCATACAAGTTGCAGACTAAAAATATACAATTAGTCTATTACAAAATATATGGAAAGAGAACACATCACCAAAATCAACATCTACCAAATACAATGTGAGCAGATTCATGAATAGAGCCATTAACACCCTTGAACTTACATTCACTTCATAATTTGCTTCATATGCTTTGTAGTTCTCTAGACCATTTACATATATTGAAGTTAATTCCTTTCTTCTTCTCTAATCTGAAAAATATATACACATTAATATGTATAAATTAGAAAGCCAGTTAGTTGCATTACTTAAATATGCATAAAATAATTTTTGATCGGAAAACTAGAATTTCTTTGAAGATAAAGGATAGAGCCAAATCTGATTCTTAACTCTGCTTGTAACTCGGAATTAGCGCACATCACGAAGGTAGTGCAGTTAGCCATTCGGCATTACTGATTTTTTTTCTTTCATTTTTTATGGCCCTCGGTACTTATACTGCACGCATACAAATCCAAAATACAAGTCAATTACAACCTTAATCAAGTATACATTTTAGGAAGACATGACATTAGGAAGTTGTATATATCACTAAGATCTCAGATATCAATAAACTATACTTTGAATATGGATTCAAATCAATTGTTTTCATATGCAATTTAGACCCATCATTCAACTGTAATTTTGCATCAGTGCCTTTAAATTATCTTTCACTTTAAAACTCTCAGCTTATATTTTTTAAGACGTAACATATTTTTCTAATTGTATGGTGCCAAGAAATAGTATACTTACTTCGATTAAAAGTATTTTGATCTGAAAAGTACAATTTTAACTCACATATGCAAAGAAGTGAAGAAGTTTTAAGAGATATGTCATCCAACTTGGGGTCTCAACTAAAATAAGCTTATCACCTCTCATTCTCAGCTTGGCTCTCCTATAAATTAACTCCACTTCAATTCTTGCTCTCATCTCTCCCTCATTTAGTGAAAGAAATCTTAAAGCTCAGGAGGGATAGCACCATGAGTTGACAATGAAGCTCTGCTAATTGTTCGATATATATATGGCGCTATCTATCCTGAGCATTATGCTTTCTTCTTACTACTATTACTGAGTTCTTTTTCTATCAGATTATTGCAAGAGAGTCTGAAATATTTGTAGGTTTAATTTCCATATCTTTTAACCATATTTTTTTAATTTTGCCATACATTTTTGTGCAAGTATAGTTTAAGCATATATCATAGCTGAAGACAAACTCTAACAACAATGCAGGAAGCTATCCCCCGATAATCATTCATGTAATTCTTCTTTCCTTGTAAACATTGTAATGGTTCCTATGCATGCATTACTGTATTTTGACTTGACTTTTAATCTCATTTGAGAATGAACACAAACGAACCCATTTTTTTGTTTTTAAGCATGAAGCTCTTATCAAGCACCAATGAATCTTCCTTGTATTTTAGGCATGTATAGTTCAATTTCTTTTTGTGTATACACTTGTCAGTTGTCCCATTGTAACCCTTGTTTCATGTAACCTCATTTCCTTTACTGGTGACCGAATGTATATGTGAAGTTTAATCACAAGCTCAAGTCAGATACATGGCTGTTATAAATTCCTAGAAAAACCGACATGATACTTTAAAGTGTATAAATTATACCTTCTCTCAATTTGTGTTTAGTTCCTTCAATTCTTCTACCATATAAAGTATGTTTCCATTTTGTGAGTCATTCAGTCGTATGTTTCCATACACAACAGTATCAGTGCAAAAAGTACCACACACACAGTATCGATCTCTCCAATAAAGTACCACACACACAGTATCAGTAGTGTCAAAGTAGAATAGAATTCGTAGTAAATTAACAAATTTATCAGCATTAGGCATTCAACTGAATGTTTAAGTAGCTACCTTATATTTAATACTAGATATTAACAACCAAGTCAAATGAAGGATATGTAATGAAATTATAATCGACAACATGAGAAGTCTTCGGAAGAGGAAAATATTCTCATATGCTAGCATTCCATTACTCTTCTCACTTTTATCTACTAACCCCAGTTGCAACATAAATATTTTCTCATATGCATTTGTATGAACAAGTTTCATAAAGTCAAGTCCATTAATTTTGATCATGTTACAAACTTAAGTAAACATAAAGCACTACCAAATAAAATCGTTTACATTGAGATCCGCCTCGTGAATTCAAGCTCCTCCGCTCGCCGCCGTTCCCACATCAAGAACAAATCTACATAAAATTGATGGAATTAAGAACAATCAAACAACAGCAATCTCATACCTAGGGTTTGTGTAGAGAGAGTGTGGGAGGAGATAATAATTTTTTTGTTCTTAATTCAAGAACAGATCTAGGGTTTGTGTAAAGGAAGGGACGATGGTAGGGGAAGGGGGCGGCGATGGGGGAAGGGGCGACGGCGGGACAGGGGGGCGGCGATGGGGGAAGGGGCGACGACGGGGTAGGGGGGCGGGGATGGGGCAGCAATGGGGGAAGGGGCGACGTCGGAGGAGGGGGGTGGCGATGGGGGAAGGGGCGACGGTGGGGGAGGGGGCGGCGATGGGACGACGATGGAGGAAGGGCGACATCGGGGGAGGGGGCGGGGGAAGGGAGGGGGCGGATTTGTGAAGAGGGAGATGGAGAGAATGGGGGGAAGTAAAATGAGAGAGAGAGAGAGCGAGCGCCAGCTGCGGCTCCACTTATCCATAACTTACCCCGGCGTTTCCACGCAAAAACGCTGGTATATACCTACCTATGCCGGCATTTTTCAAAAATGTAGGGGTAGAGTTGGATTTTTTGTTCCTTTAGATTATCTGGTTTTTGCAGCGGCGTTTCTTTCAAAACATCGGGGTAGAAATGCTGGGGTAGAACTATTTTGTTGTAGTGTAACCACAGAAGATTGGTTGTCCTTAGGGTTGCGTGATTCAGTAATTTCCTTCACAAACGATCTTTTTTGATTTTTTTAAAAGAGTGATTGCAAAGCTCCTTCATTTGAGATTTAGGTGGATGAGTATCCTACATTGTTCTCAAATTAATCTGAAAGACTAACAAAAATGTTACGCAAGCAAAAATTTGTATTACATAGATAGCCGATAGAACACTTCACCATTTCAGAGAAGAAAGATTCAATTTCAGTAGCTTTCAAGAGATTTTGTTCCTCAATTGATTCTGAATTCTTTGATTAGCCTATAATGGTTGGAGTCTTCCTAACAGGGGAGAAAGGTCCAACCTTTGGCTTGTTTTTCGTCTTCCCCTTCGATTCTAGCCAAGCTCGTAGTTTCATTTCCCTGTCTACCTTCTCTTTAGGTGTACTCTTCTTGTTAGAAAAACCTCCATCGTTCACAATCTGCCAAGATCGAGCTGCCAAGCTGACAGTGTGAACTGCTTCTTGATAGGATGTCAAGATTCTACATAACAAATAACATGATTCAGCAACCCTTAAGTGAAATTATAGAATGTTTCATCAACAACATTATGAATATCGAGAACTTACAAGACAAGAAACCATCAAAGCTCGGCTGGTCCCTCTTAGAGAATCCTGTAAATGTTAGGAAATTATTCCCTCTAGAGGATCTTGTTGAGTCTTCGACACAATCAAAAAAAACCACCAAGTAAATACTAGATTACACCAATCACACAAAGCACACGAGAACTGCCCAGGTTGGGGCTTTCGCCGTAATCCTGGAAAGGAAGAACTAAGATGTTATTTCAACTATAGAAGATACAAGAATATTACAATTCTCACCACGATCCTGTCTCAAACCTAGCTGGAACTTGCTTGCTATTTACAATGGAGAAATATCTTACCTCTTAGATGTAGTACTATCTTCTCTTATTCGGAACTCAATAGAATCATATGTTTCTTAGAGCCGTTACAATGAATATATAAATATAGAGAAACCATAGTTTGATACACTTGATCAACTAACAATCCGATGTATACTAAAGAGATAACCATACGTTGAGAGCCGTACGATCTAACTTAAAGACAAAGTTGGGCTTCAAACGAATCAGCCAGACCCGCACCCGCGCCAAAAAACCCATCAGCGCTGCAATCGATCGACCGCACCGCGCTTGCGATCGATTGTCCCCCTCACAGGAAAACCCTATACAGTGGCCGGTTGACCGCACTGCTACAGAAGCTGCTGCTGAATGATATCTTCTCTATCTTCAACCATTCGCTTCGATCTATCTCATCACTTCATCGTCTTCTTCATCGAATATGTGTATGCAAGACATATAAACCCAACAATCTCCACCTTGGATTGCATACTCATGAATCCACACCTGTGCGATCAAAACTCTTCTAGACCTCTCATCTTCGCTTTGTAAACAACTTGTTTCTATGACTTCATCTGCTAGTTGAACCTACCTCCATCTGTAATCTTCCAGTCGTATGTCCCTCTCAAGGGCACACCCCAGTAGATGTTATCATGGAGGTGCTACCCTCTATACGAACTCCACCTACATTAAGTCTATCTCCACCTTCCAACGGTATTCGAACGTTGCAGCATCGTTTTGGTAATTCTAGTGATGACTTACTAGATGATGTTTTAGGAACAATAGGCTTCCATACACTCGGCCGAGTTTTTATGATCCCACAAAGCTGGTAGAAGTTGTGTTGACCCTGCCTGATCCACCTCTTACCCTTTATCACCTTACGATGACTATCTCAAACTGTCAGAACTACATCCTGAGCTGTGTACCTGCAGTCCTAAGCATCAAGATCCCCCATGGATATAAGATTTTTCTTTTATCGAAGGAATATGCATGATCTCTTATAGTGTGAACCTTTTACCATCTGGCATCTCTAATAAAATTGTTCCCTCACCCACCACTTCACAAATCTCCCCTCTAGCTGTTCTCACACTACGGTCTGTTGACGATTTGTAAGTAGAAAACATCTCTCTCTTGGAGCAAATGTGAGAAGAACTTTCCGAATCAAAATACCAACTCGAATCTACACCTGAAGAACTTCAAACAAGAAGACATAGTTCGAAGTTATCAAATTCATCTGATTTACCTCAATGAGTTGCACTGGCTATGTTGGTTTGATCACCTCCTATAGTAGCACTCTTCTTAATCAACCAATTGAGACAGTCTATCTTGTAAGAGCATCCACTATCGTTTGCTAAATAGTTAAAATATGCATATTTTAGCAATTTCGCTCCTTCTATCGTTCGCTAAATACTCATTTTTTAGAAAAGTTATGAACACTTGTCTGCTATAATTAGTAGCAAAAATATAGCAATGGCCAAATATAGAAGACCTTCCGTCTCTCAATTTTTTTCAATATTAAAGAGGATGGATGTAATATCTTCCTCCGTTCGCCAACTTTTACTGCAGAAAAGTTGAGAGACGGAAAAAGATCATCCACCCTTTACTTCTATTATATAAAAAAATAATAAAAGAAGAGAGACAGAAGATGATCTTCCATCAGCTTCTTTTATTATTTTAGAAAATAATAAAAGATGAGAGACGGAAGAAGATTTGTTTTTGTTTTAAAGGTCCAGACAGATTTAAGCAATTTTTTTTCTATATTTACGAAAATGTCACTCTTTATTTACGAAAATGCCATTAAAAAAAAGAATCTCGGGGTCCCAAAACTTTCTTCAAACTTTTTCTTTTCATATTTACTCAAATTCCATTGCATATTTACAAAAATACCATTTTCAATTTTTTTTTAAAAAAATTGTTAGACAGAAGATATGGAAGATCATCTTCCGTCTCTTCTATTTTTTTGCTTTAACGACTGCAGCGCTCTCCTTCTTTTGCTACTTCCGAAATGCTATATATGCATATTTTAGCATCAACGATAGGGGATGCTCTAATGCCTAATCACTCTACAAAAGTGACAACGAATCTTACCCTTGTGTGATGTATCCCTTCCAATTGAAATATCACCATCCACAGTTAAACACCCTTCAAAAATAAACCCTCCTTTTTGAGTTTCCTTTCTCAGTTCATTTTCCTTCAGACCCTTAATCACCCCGGCTACTATAAGTGTTTCCTTGGCTGATTTTGCATGTAGCATGGTAGTTATTAAGTAATCATAAAAAGTTGGCAATGAATATATCAAATTGAAAGCTTTATCCTCTTCGCTAACTTCATCAGCGTTAATTGCCTTCAATTCAGATATTATCTTATTGAACTCCACAATGTGATCTGGAAGATGGGTACCTTCCTTCATTGAGAACTTAATCAACTCCTCTTCCAGTACATCCGATCTAGCAACGAAGATCCTAGGTAGTTAGATTTGAGTCTCGCAGCATTTTTCTCCTCAAGAATAATACACTTGACTTCGGTCTGCCCATTGCAACCAGATTAAACTCAAAGGCCTTCAAACAAATCTCATACAATTTCTCATGCTTCATGTCGGTTGGCTTCTTCTCTTCCAGGGCAAGGTGCAAGTCATTATGAACAATACATCATACATGTCCACCTTCCCTAGATTGAAGTTGATCTTATCGTCAAAATTCTTGATTTTCATCTTTTGAACTGCCATCTTCTCCAATGAACCTGAACAAACTCACGAACCTGATTGTTCTGATACCAATTGTTAGTGAATTATTCATTCTGGCGGATCTTGTTGAGTCTTCGATACAATCAACACAAACCACCAAGCAAATACTAGATCACATCAATCACACAAAGCACACAAGAATTATCCTGGTTGAGGCTTTCGCCTTAATCCGGGGAAGGAAGAACCCAAAAGTTATTTCAACTAGAGAAGATACAAGAATATTACAATTATCACAACGACCCTCTCTGAAGCTTAACTGGAACTTGCTTGTTGTTTACACGGGAGAAATCTCTCATCTCTCAGATAAAGTGCTATCTTCTATTATTCGACACTCAATATAATCATATATTTCGTGGAGCCGTTACAATTAATATATTGATCTAGAAAAAGCCTAGTTTGATACACTTAATACACTAACCATCCGATATATACTGAAGAGATAACCATATGTTAAGAGCCATACGATCTAACTTGAAGAAGAAGTTAGGCTTCAAACAAATCAGCCAGATCTGCACCCAAAAACCCATCAACGCCGTGGGAAAACCATGTACAGTACGTGGCCGATCGATCGACCCCTAGGTACGATCAACCGCAAGTGCTACAATTGCTCTTGCTGACTGCTATCTTCTCTATCTTCAACCATTCGCTTCAATCAATCTCATCTCTTTATCGTTTTCTTCATCGAACATGTGTATACAAGATATATAAACTCAACAGTAAAATCCATGTCAATTTACTCTGTCGGTATGGGATATGGGGCTCACTGTTGTTAAGAGCATATATTATATTCGACAAGGCAAACAATGACTGGTTGATCTTCGCATCTTTTGGAGTCGGATCCCATCATTACCAGTCCTTCTGTTATCCTCATTACCTTAAACAAACACATAAATTTAGCAAACGCTATGAAAGAATTGGAAACCCCTATCCATTTTCATTCCACTCATTAGCTTATATACAATAATTGCCTTCGTAATCTGAGGCTACAATAGTGGGATTACAATCAATTAGCTAGATTAGAAAATTGCTAAAATAAAGGGATTGACAATTAAGCTACAATAGTGGGATTACAATCAGTTAGCTAGAATTAGGGAATTGCTAAAGTAAAAGGATTGACAATTATCAATTAGCTAGATTAGGAAATTGCTAAATTAAAAGGATTGACAATTATTAGTTAGCTAGAATTGACAAATATTCTAACACTCCCCCGCAGTCGAAACGAGAGGTTCACGGACGCTTAGACTGTCCCGAAAATCATTAAAAAGTACGCGCGGAAGTCCTTTAGTGAAAATATCGGCTATTTGATAGCGAGAAGGAACATGAAGGACACACACCTCACCACGTTTGACTTTCTTTCGTACAAAGTGGATATCCATTTCTATGTGTTTAGTGCGTTGGTATTGAACTGGATTTTCTGAAAGATAAATGGCACTAACATTATGACAATAAACAAGTGTTGCCTTGTGAATTGGACAATGTAGTTCAAGGAGGAGATTTTGAATCTAACAGGACTCGGAGACAACATTTGCAACTCCCCTGTATTCAGCTTCGGCACTAGATCGAGACAGGGTGGATTGGCGTTTTGAGGACCAAGAGATAAGGTTGTCTCCAAGAAAAACACAATAACCTGAGGTGGATCGTCGAGTGTCTAGGCATCCACCCCAATCTTCATCTCTATAAGATATAATTGAGTGAACTGTAGATTTATACAAATGCAGACCATAATGAATTGTACCTTGGACATAGCGTAAAATACGCTTCAATGCATCCATGTGTTCAACTTTCAGATCATGCATAAAGAGGCATACTTGTTAAACGGCATATGATTTATCTGGCCTTGTGAGGGTGAGATACTGTAGTGCACCCGCCAACCGGTGGTAGTGGGTGGGATCATCATATGAAGCTCCAGTCGAGGAGCTTAACTTGCCTTGTGTGTCGATTGGTGTGGGGGAAGGCTTGCAATGTGACATTCTGGCCCGTTCAATTATCTCTGCGGCATATTTCTTTTGAGAAAGAAATAGTCCATGCTGGTGTCGGGTCACAGCAATACCCAAGAAATAACTTAGAGGCCCCAAATCCTTCATATCGAATTCTGTGCTCAGAAGAACCATAATAGATCGATGAAGCGCCTCTGATGAAGCAGTGAGAATTATATCATCAACATAAAGTAAGATATATGCAATGTCATGGCACGACAGTAAATGAATAGATAATTATCAGATTTGCTATGAGTAAAACCAATAGTGGCAACATAGTCTGCAAATCGCTGATACCAAGCATGAGGGACTTGCTTAAGGCCATAAAGAGACTTCTTGAGCAGACAGACATAATCTGGATATCTGGGATCTCTGAACCCCAAAGGTTGATGCATATAAACTGTTTCATTCAGATTGCCATGGAGAAAGGCATTTTTGACATCCAACTGATGAATTTGCCAAGACTTAGACAAGGCAATGCTGAGTACGGTCCGAATAGTAGCTAGTTTGACCACCGGGCTAAAAGTGTCATCACAGTCAATTCCAGCTTGTTGAGACCTGCCATCACCTACAAGACGAGCTTTGTGTCGCTCAAAAGAATCGTCAGATTTCTTTTTATGCCGGAAAATCCACATGGAACGAATAATATTAACATTAGAAGGACGAGGTACTAACTCCCACGTCTTATTTTTAATTAGATCATTATATTCATCTAACATAGCATTTTTCCAATTCGGGTCATTAAGTGCACTCCCAAGGTTACGAGGTAAGGGTGAGATAGACATGGTAGTGGTGGTGCTTAAGGCTTGGTATTTGAGGTTTGGCTTAAAAATTCCATGTTGGCTCCGTGTAGTCATTCTTTGGGCTGGCGGTGGAGCATGCATACGTGTGGGCTGAGTAGTAGGTGGGCTGAAAATTTGTGAGCTGGACTGGATGATGCTGGAGTTGTGGGTGGTGGAGAATGGGCCGTGTGGACTGGACTTTGAAGGGCATTGTCTTGTTCATGTGTTGCATGCGGTGAAGGAGGCTGGACTGTGGGTTGTTGGGTTTGTGGAAGGGCTTGGTGATGCATATGATGAATGAGCCAAGGTGACATGCCGTCGTCTAGAAAATCATAACTTGTAGAATTTGGTGAGAATAACTTAGTAAAAGGAAATTGTGTTTCATCAAATTGTACATGTCGTGAAATTATGATTTTTCGACTTAAGAAATCATAGTATTTGTAGCCCCGATGGTTAGATGGATACCCCAAGAAGACACACGGTGTGGAGCGTGCTTGAAGTTTGTGAATTGTGGTAGAAGGGAATAAAGGATAACATAAGCAGCCGAAAATTCTAAGATGAGAAAAAAATGGATTTTTTTGATAGAGAATTTGTGTTGGAGATGTGTATCCTAAAACTTTTGTGGGAAGGATATTGAGGAGGTATGTTGCCATTTCAAGAGCGTGATGCCAAAATGACGGTGGCATCGAAGAGTGAGCTAGTATTGTTCGAACAATATTATTAATGGATTTTATTTTTCGTTTAGATTTTCCATTTTGAGGAGAAGTGTGGGGACAAGAAAAACGGAAATGTATGCCATTAATGTCACAAAATTGATGGAATGGACCATTATCAAATTCCCGACCATTATCACATTGAACATTTTTTATGTCCCTTTCAAATTGTGTTTTAATGAATGGTTTAAATTTAAGAAAGAGAGAAAATACTTGTGATTTCTTAGCAATTGGAAATGTCCAAAGAAAATTAGTGTAGTTGTCAAGAAGAAGAACATAATATCTATGGCCGGAAGAGCTAACAATTGGGGAGGCCCATAAATCACTGTGAACAATATCAAAAGGCATAGTGGTAAAAGAAATAGAATCATAAAATGGCAACTTAATAGATTTTCCAAGTGGACAAGAAGGACAAAAAGAGTTTCGGGCATTATTACATGCAATTAAATTGTTATGACGAAGATAATCAAAAACTACATTTCCTGGATGGCCTAAACGAGAATGCCACACATTAGGAGAAATAACAGAAAATGCTGAAGGAAAACTAGTTGATGGAATGGCCCGATTTGTGGTGAATGGGTAGAGATTTCCCAAGCTTTCACACCTCATGAGAGGACTCCCCGTCCGTAAATCCTTCACAGAGAAGCCAAATGGATCAAATTCAACAGAAACCATATTATCAATAGTGAATTTGCAAACTGAAATAAGGTTTTTGATAGGTTTAGGAGCATGCAACACATTTTTGAGATGTAATTGAGGGGTTGTTTTGGTTAGTGAGGTATTACCATAACCGCGAATCGGAATTGTGCTACCATTACCAACAATGATGGCATTATTTTTGCTCAAATTAAAATAAGGTGAGAGTGTACCTTGATTTGCCGTCATGTGGGAGGTTGCCCCGGTATCCATGTACCAATTATCATCCGGCTGGTTGAGCGAGAGAGTATGCATTGCTGCCGCAACGTCTATTGGTGCCACTCTAGGAGGTGTTATGGCAGTATAGAATGGCTGTGAGGGACGGGAATCGAGAACACCTTGCTGCCTTGCTGCAAGTGGATGCTGCCATGAAGTGGTGGGATACGGGGAAGGTGGAGTTGCCCATGGCTGCTGTGGGAACCACGCACCCCATGACGGGTAGGTCCATTGAGGCTGCCCTTGTCATGGCTGCCCTTGTTGCGGCCACTGGTTGCCGCCTCCGCGACTGGTGCCGCGGTAATGGTTGTTATTCCCTCCTCGACCTCTTCCACGGGTATTGGTCTTTTTTCCTCGATTATTATTATGGCTTGCATTGTTATTTTTATTATTCTGTTGTCCATAAGAAACAGAATTATCTGTGGAAGAATGAACAAGCAAAGACGAGGTCGAACCTGAGTCACGTTGGGTACGTTGCTGCATGCTTTTCTCCTCCAAACAAAGCATGGAACGAGCCTTGGCAAAGGAAGGATGAGGGTCACGTTGTTGAATAACAGTGACAAAGCCACTGTAGGCTTC
This sequence comes from Hemerocallis citrina, assembly GCA_017893485.1. Taxonomy (NCBI): domain Eukaryota; kingdom Viridiplantae; phylum Streptophyta; class Magnoliopsida; order Asparagales; family Asphodelaceae; genus Hemerocallis; species Hemerocallis citrina. The sequence goes on along the minus strand of CM030367.1, from coordinate 205,710,494 downwards.
GGTGAGGCCACCAATAAGTTTCAGTACCAGTCTTTGATCTGAGATTTTTGCACAGACGTTTGCCAATTGATCTGCCAAAACCTTCAATCGATTACAGTAGGCTGAAACATTAGGGAAGTCACTAAGATGAGTATTAGTGAATTCGGTTTCGAGAAAGACGGCACGGAAATTTTGATTGTCTTGGAATATGTCAGCCAAGCGATTCCAAGCATCTTTGGCCTTATCATCCGGATCAATGATGGAGTTGAGGAGATCAGAAGATATTGTACTATAAATCCATTGAAGGACTATAGCATCGAGCCTATCCCAAAGAGCCTTTTCGGCTGCTTTTTCAGCATTAGTAGAAGAGACTGCCGGCGCCGTAGTTTCCGGTGGTGGGATGATGTGTTCGTACACCATATTAGCACGGCAATGAAGCTTGAACAGGGTAGACCAATTTATGTATTGACCGTTTTCCATGTCAAGCACAACGGGGATGGCTGTTTTGATGTTGGTGATCGACGGTGGTAGCGGGGTGAATTTTGGATTCTGCCATTGAAAGGAAGAAAGTAAGTAGATAAAGAGGATAGTGGTGATGGTGGCTAAGGTGGCAGAAGAAATTTCCCTAAGCAACTGATACCATGAAAGAATTGGAAACCCCTATCCATTTTCATTCCACTCATTAGCTTATATACAAGAATTGCCTTCGTAATTTGAGGCTACAATAGTGGGATTACAATCAATTAGCTAGATTAGGAAATTGCTAAAATAAAGGGATTGACAATAGTGGGATTACAATCAGTTAGCTATAATTAGGGAATTGCTAAAGTAAAGGGATTGACAATTATCAATTAGCTAGATTAGGGAATTGCTAAATTAAATAGATTGACAATTATTAGTTAGCTAGAATTGACAAATATTCTAACACGCCGAAACCAAATTAATACAATCAAGTCAGATTTGAGTAGGATCAAGTTATCACCTGCTAGATCTATAAGGTTCAGCTTAATTCCCTTTTAACACTTCCATTGGCAAGAGCAATGGCTATCACACTCTGGCTCCTTTGGCTATCACAATCTGGCTCCTACTCGAAACATCATTGAGGACTGTGTGTGCAACTTTTCTTTTTTGAACTAGATGAGACCATTACAACTCCTTCTTGAACTAGAGTCCAGCTCAAAATTAATCAAGAGGTTTGGAAAGGAAAAATTGTTGTACTCCAGTGTCCCACTAATGTTAATTGTCATTAATTTAATGCACTCAGCAGACATAATTATTTCAAATAGGCAAGACAATATATATTAGAGAGATTGTAATAAATAGACTGCTCTAGTGTAACAATTTTTTTTAAAAAATGAAATAAAATAAAAAATCATTTCGTCCCATACCATTTTTATTTGAAGGTTAAAAAAGTATGACGAGTTATTTTGTGTCATACCATTTGAATTGAATGAACAAACAGTAGTATTATTGGTATTTTAAAATTTTTAATTAATTAACTTGAGTTAAAGACTTAAGAAGTAGCTCTGGTATTCAATTTGATTAAATCGCTACTACTACTCTCTTTAATATTGCTAAAACCAATTCCACGAATACTTGCTCTAAACTTTTCCGAAATACAAACTTCAAATGTAGCCGGTTATCAGAGATGGCACCCTCATACCGGAATCCAGCGAAGCGTTGGATCCAATATATGTGCAAGCTTAGTAATGGGTGTTGGAATTATTTTTTGCAGTTTTCCGGGCCGGATTCCGGCAGGCTCCGGCCACCGAAGGCGCCGGAAAATGAGTGGATTGCGATCCTCCCGACGAGTACTATTCCGTAGTATACTCACTTGCCAAAAACGAATTCCGTATGAATGAGAAATGTTGATCCAAAGTTGGGTACTTGAAAGGTACTAACTTGGCAAATAGATAGTCCCATATCGAAAATTGGAAAAGATTTTCTCTAGTATATATACTAGAAAACTGGACTAAAGGGCGTGGCCCGGGGGTTACCACTAACGTGTAGTGGAGAGAGGACTTAGTCAAAATGACAAACACATGCGCGCGCGGCCCCGGCCCCGGCCCCGGCCCCGGCCCCGGCCCCGGCCCCGGCCCCGGCCCCGGCCCCGGCCCCGGCCCCGGCCCCGGCCCCGGCCCCGGCCCCGGGTTCGGCTCGGTTCGGTTCGGTTCGGTTCTTCTCCTCTGTGTCAGTGTCAAGTTAACTGAGAGTACACCACAGACAACAGTTCGTTGTCTCTGAAGCAATGGTGCTGCATTCTTCAGAGAAGGTACAGTTGTATCCTGGGAAGCAATTCGCCGGTAACCGTCACACTACGGGGCGAATTCTCCTTTAAGGACAGAGATTATCAATCTCGACTCTGTGCAAGTTCTTTACTTACTGTTTTTATTCCTGTATTTGATTTCTTCACAATTTCTGTTGGAATTTCCTAGTATTTTATATTCAGGTTCTAACAATCTTAAAGCAAAATTTTTTCCTCACAGATTCTAACAATTTTGTGAAGTCTGTTTACAGGTTCTGTTCGGAAAAAAGAACTAACAGTTTCTGTTTCAACCAATTTCAGAGAAGAAAATCAGAACATGGAGAACACACCAACTGAAGTTGCTAATGGGCTTCTCAGTACCCAAACACCGGTGACCCAAAATGTGACTGCACAATCGATTGCGGCACATTCGGTCGTTCTGCCCACGCAAATAACCGTGGGAGAAAAACCGGAGAAGTTCAATGGAACTGGATTCAAAAAGTGGCAAGGGAAGATGCAGTTCTACCTGACCACATTGAAGCTGGACAGATTCCTCAATGAATCTGCCCCGATGCTGGCGCCAATGGTTGCACACTCCGTTGCTGCAGTTGATGCGTGGACTCAGGGCGACTATCTCTGCAGGAACTACATCCTGAATGGCTTGGTAGACTCCCTGTACAACGTCTACTGTGTCTTCAAGACGTCCAAACTCCTGTGGGGGTCCCTGGAAAAGATGTACAAAACAGAAGACGCCGGGTCCAAGAAATTTGTTGTCGGCAAATTTCTGGACTACAAGATGATTGACTCCAAAACTGTGGTGAGTCAAGTCCAAGAACTGCAGGTTATAATGCACGACATTGCTGCAGAGAATATGACGTTGTGCGAACCATTCCAGGTTGCAGCGTTCATTGAAAAACTTCCACCTGGGTGGAAAGACTTCAAGAACTACCTTAAACACAAGCGAAAGGAGATGTCTCTTGAAGATCTAATTGTCAGGTTGCGGATCGAAGAAGAGAATCGCAAGGCTGATGGGTCTTATGGAAATCAGTCCATAGAAAAGGACAATGTGGTGGAGCACGAACAGAAGGGCAAGAAGATGAAGTTTTTGCCACAGGCCTCAAACAAAAAACCTCTTCCAAAGAGGTTTGCTGGGAAATGCCACAAGTGTGGTAAGCTGGGGCACAAAATTTCTGAGTGCCGCAGTAAGGACAGTAATCATTCAAAAACAGGACATGTAACAGGAAATGAAAAATCCCACGTACACATAGCTGAGAACTTGTCCACTGGTCTCTCTGACCTGGACCTCTGTGTTGTTGTATCAGAGGTAAATCTTGTGGGGAGCAATCCTCGTGAATGGTGGTACGATACTTGGGCCACCAAGCATATCTGCTCGGACAAGGAAATGTTCACCTCCTACCAGAAGTGCAACAAAGATGAACAGCTGTTCATGAGAAACTCTTCCACCTCCAAAATTAAAGGAACAGGGAAGATAGTACTGAAAATGACTTCAGGCAAAAAGCTAACACTCACAAATGTGCTGCATGTCCCACACATTAGAAAGAACTTGATATCAGGTTCTTTGCTAAGCAAGAATGGGTTTAAAGTTGTACTTGTTTCTGATAATTTTGTACTGTCTAAGAATGGGGTATACTTGGATAAAGGATATGTAAAGGATGGACTGTTTAAGTTTAATGTAATGACAGTCATCCCTAAAACTATTGTTCCTGTTGTTCCCAAAGTTAATGAAATAACTCCTATTGCATATGTTGTTGAGTCTTCCTCTGTTTGGCATGAAAGACTAGGCCTTGTTAATGTAAATTCTATGCGTAGATTAGTTAACATGAATTTGCTACCAAAATTTAAGGTAGATAACTCAGAAAAATATAAAGTTTGCACGGAGGCCAAACTCACTAAAACTCCATCACGTTCTGTAGAAAGAAACACAGAAACTCTAGGTCTTATTCACACAGATCTGTGTGACTTAAAATATGTGCAGACCAGAGGTGGCAAAAAGTACTTTGTGACTTTCATAGACGATTGCACAAAATTTTGTTATGTATATTTGTTACATAGCAAAAATGAGGTTTTGGATAAATTCGAAGAATATAAACTTGAGGTTGAGAATCAACCTGGCAAAACGATTAAAATCGTTAGAAGTAATAGAGGAGGAGAATATGATGCACCATTTAACATGTTCTGCTCGGAACATGGAATAGTTCATCAGACAACTACTCCCTACTCCCCTGAATCAAACGGTACTGCCGAGCGCAAAAACCGAACTCTAAAGGAGATGATGAATGCCTTGTTGTTGAATTCTGGCTTACCCCAAAATATGTGGGGGAAAGCGTTACTGACTGCCAACTACATTCTCAACAAAATACCTCACAAGAAAACCGGTAAGACACCATATGAACTGTGGAAAGATAATTTACCTTCGTATAAATACCTCAAAGTGTGGGGGTGTCTAGCAAAAGTGGCAGTACCTAACCCGAAACAGGTCACCATCAGACCTAAGACGATCGATTGCATATTCATAGGCTATGCACACAACAGTAGTGCATATCGGTTATTGGTATACAAATCGGATATACCGGATATCCATGTAAATACAATAATGGAATCAAGGAATGCTTCATTCTTTGAACACGTGTTTCCGTGCAAGGATACTACGTACCCCAAACGTACACATGAACAAGGGAATGCAAGCACTTCAGTTGATGAACCAGAACATGATACTGATGAGCCTAGACGAAGTAAACGGGCTAGAACATCAAAATCATTTGGTCCTGACTTTGTGACGGCCTTTCTGTTAGAGAATGAGCCCAGAACTTTCAAGGAAGCCATGTCTATGCCTGATGCTCCTATGTGGAAGGAAGCAATCAAAAGTAAAATAGACTCCATTATGCAAAATCATACCTGGGAGTTAGTCGACTTGCCTTCTGGATGTAAAGCTCTAGGATGCAAATGGATTTTCAAACAAAAATTGAAACCAGATGGTTCAATAGAGAAGCATAAGGCTAGACTTGTGGTACAAGGATTTAGGCAAAAAGAAGGCCTAGATTTCTTCGATACATATTCCCCAGTTACAAGAATAACATCCATAAGAATGTTGATAGCTATTGCAGCTCTACGTAACCTGGAAATACATCAAATGGATGTTAAAACTGCATTTCTAAATGGAGACTTAGAAGAAGAAATATACACGAAACAACCTGAGGGTTACGTAGTTCCTGGACAGGAAAATAAGGTGTGCAGGCTTGTAAAATCACTGTACGGTCTGAAACAAGCTCCAAAGCAGTGACATGCAAAATTTTACAATGTTATGATGTCAAATGGTTTCAAAATAAATGAATGTGATAAATGTATCTACATCAAAGATACTCAAAATGGATACATTCTGGTCTGTCTATACGTAGACGACATGCTCATTATTGGAAGCAATAACGACATTATCAAACAAACTAAGAGCATGCTTAGTGGCAAGTTTGACATGAAAGACTTGGGAGTTGCAGATGTCATACTAGGAATCAAAGTTTCCAGGACATCGGAGGGGATTACTTTGTCTCAAGCTCATTATGCTGAGAAAGTACTTGAAAGATTCAAGAATTACTCCAATGGGACAGCAAAAAGTCTCGTCGATCCAAGTCTTCACCTGTTCAAAAATACAGGTGAAAGCATATCACAACTGGAATATGCACGTGTAATTGGTAGTCTGATGTACCTAACAAATTGTACAAGACCGGACCTAGCACATTCGGTAAACGTACTGAGCCGATACACGAGTAATCCAGGATGAAGTCACTGGAAAGGAATAACTAGAGTATTGAACTACTTGCGACATACTCAGAGTTATGCACTGCATTACACCAGATATCCAGCAGTACTGGAAGGCTACAGTGATGCCAACTGGATATCGGACTCCAAGAACTCAAAATCCACAAGTGGATATGTCTTTACACTTGGTGGTGCAGCTGTATCATGGAAATCCTCTAAACAAACTCTATTGGCCAGATCAACCATGGAATCTGAGTTTATTGCTTTAGACAAAGCGGCAGAGGAAGCAGAATGGCTTCGCAACTTTTTAGAGGATATTCCTATGTGGGAAAAACCAGTGCCTACCTTATGTGTTCACTGTGATAGCCAATCGGCTATAGCACGGGCACTGAGTTGCATGTATAATGGTAAGTCTCGTCATATCAGAAGGCGACACAAAACCATTAGACAACTGCTCTCAAATGGAGTAATCTCTATAGAATATATAAAATCGACCGACAACCTAGCGGATCCATTTACTAAAGGTCTGTCGCGAGAGCAGGTTGTGAGATCATCAAGAGGAATGGGTTTAAAGCCTATGACGAAAGAGGATACTTGATGGAAACCCTACCTAGAAATTGGAGATCCCAAAATCTAGGTTCAAAGGGAAAACTAAATCTTGTTGAATTGACGAAAGCACTGAGAGATTAACATCTCACACCCATTCTTAGGATGATAAAACAAGTGCTGCCTGCAAATAGTTAGGATAAGCTTGGCTTTTAATGATTCCCATAGCTTTTAAATAAAAGTGGGGTATAGCAGGATACTCTTTATGGGCAATCACCTTGTGAGTGTGAAATGGGGCCATTTCTAGGAGAATGAAGAGAGGCTACATTCTCCAAGTTCACTCACGATTAACCAGGGATGTTCAAGGCCAAAATGAATACAACAAGAGAACTTAGTTCTGTGAGGAGATGAAACTGTGTGATAGTTATTGTCTAGGTTCACATGAACGCCCGGATAGTTCAAGACATCATGAGCACTACCTGGTCAAGTGAATCCGATAGCTAATTACTAAGGGTGGTTCAAAGTTGAAAAATTACTACCATTCCTGATGCAGTGATTTTCCGATTGTACTCTCAGAGTCTTTCTGTCATGTTTTTTGTTTTTTCTGTCGTGTCTGGATTACATGGTCTGGTAATTTCCATTCATGTGGGGGATTGTTGGAATTATTTTTTGCAGTTTTCCGGGCCGGATTCCGGCAGGCTCCGGCCACCGGCGGCGCCGGAAAATGAGTGGATTGCGATCCTCTCGACGAGTACTATTCCGTAGTATACTCACTTGCCAAAAACGAATTCCGTATGAATGAGAAATGTTGATCCAAAGTTGGGTACTTGAAAGGTACTAACTTGGCAAATAGATAGTCCCATATCGAAAATTGGAAAAGATTTTCTCTAGTATATATACTAGAAAACTGGACTAAAGGGCGTGGCCCGGGGGTTACCACTAACGTGTAGTGGAGAGAGGACTTAGCCAAAATGACAAACACACGCGCGCGCCCGGCCCGGCCCCGGCCCCGACCTCGGCTCGGTTCGGTTTGGCTTGGTCTGGCTTAATTTTTTTTTTTTGCCGAGACAAAACCTCTTCCCCTACTAAACTGAAAAAACTTTTGAGATTCAGTAACTGGTACCCATTACTCTGTAACAGCAGAGTAATGGCTGACCAGTTATGAATCTGAAGAGTCTCCATTACTCTGCTGTTACAGAGTAATGGCATCAGAACAGTTTCCAATTCCTCTATAAATCCAGACAGAGTCTGATATGCAGACATAGAAATTTTTACATTTCTTTTCTTCTTCTTCTCCTCTGTGTCAGTGTCAAGTCAACTGAGAGTACACCACAGACAACAGTTCGTTGTCTCTGAAGCAAGGGTGCTGCATTCTTCAGAGAAGGTACTGTTGTATCGTGGGAAGCAATTCGCCGGTAACCGTCACACTACGGGGCGAATTCTGCTTTAAGGACAGAGATTATCAATCTCGACTCTGTGCAAGTTCTTTACTTACTGTTTTTATTCCTGTATTTGATTTCTTCACAATTTCTGTTGGAATTTCCTAATATTTTATATTCAGGTTCTAACAATGGGTACAATTGTATTCCATGGGTCCTTAAAGACCACAATACCCTGACCATCACCCATTGTTCACTTCAGACCTCTATAAAGTACTTGTGCTCAAAGAGAGATTGCCGGAACTAAGAAAAATTACTTTTTAATTTGGATCCAAACAGAAGAAGGGAACGTTTTTGCATTAAGGTGAGGTTATTTGAACCACATAGACTCCCTGTTAGTATACTAGTAATTTACACGTGCGAATCACGTCTTAATAAATATTTTTTGAATAAAGTAAAACTCCTACGTAGCATGACCTTGAACTTGAGACCTCCTTTATATTAGTTATGTACGTGCGATACATGTTAGTAGGTATATTTACAAATTCCAACTCCAACTCTCCGATTATAATATTAGTGATTAGAGATAGTCCTGGCAAGATTTCTTGCATTAAGACTTTGATTAGTTGATGAGTAACATCCAGATTTCGACTTCTATGAAGTCTGGATGCTTGAAGGAGTTGATGTTATGTTATGAGTTGTTTTTAGACTGGATGCTTGGAGGAGTTGCTGTTCAGTTTATTTTGCTCCTGCTGTTCTTATGGATTTTAGATGGCTAACAGGGTCGGCCCTGAGTTCCGGTCCTGAGTTCTCGGGGGCCTAAGGCGAACTCCTGAAATGGGCCTCCCCATACATTAAAAAAAATATGTAATAAAATTTTTACACATTGTTCAAAGTAAAATATGAAAAATATATATCATCGAATAATAAGTTTACCCATAAGCATCAATCATATATGCAAAATAGAGTCAAACGCATCATCCACATAAGCATCCACACAAGAGAAGCAGGTAAAGACATATATAAAACTATTTAGATATGCAAAATATATAATTGAGCCTCAACAATTGTGAATTGTGAATTGTGAATTGAGGCTCAAAATATACAATCAGATATGCAAAACCTGTCAATGGAAAGTTTCTTTGGTGAATGGAAAGCTCTGATTCTGCCTCATTTAATGCATGAAGTTGTCTCAACAATTCACGTCCACCTCTACACAGATGAAATGAAAATTATGAAACAGAAACATAGGAATATCACTTAAGTGAAAATGAAATGTTTGTAATCATAGAAGAAACATTCCGTGCAGCAAAATTATGAAATGAAAATGAAACAGAAACATAGCACTTAAGTGAAATGAAACAGAAACATAGGAGAAACAAAAATAGAAAATTATGAAATGAAAATTAACACTGAGTGAAGAAATGAAACATAGGAGAAACAGAAGCATTAAAGAGTTATACATGCATCATTCATCATCTCAACACATAACTTTTTCTCGATTCCGTGCATCAAACTCACTAATTAAATATTATTAATCAAGCTTTCCTACCATCGCTTTCTCAATACATAGTAGGCCTAAGTATTCAATATCTCTCTTTCAACTTTAAAAAACTTCTTTCTGCAAAAGCAGCAGTAGCTGTATGGTCAACAAAATCCTATACGTGATCCATGCATATGGAAATATACCATCCATTGTTTGCAAATAATTAAGCACATCAATTGCTTTTTTTGTTTCCGATGGTAGAATTATTTTGAGGTGCTTCAACTCTAAAAACAGATCATCCCTATTAATATCATAATGGTAGTCATGATGTAGAAACTCTTCAAGAGTGGCACAACAAACTTTCAACTCATCATCATGTAGACTTCTCAACTTCACCAAATCAAAAAACAAAAAAAAAACAAAACAACAAAAACAAAAACAAAACCCAAAGATTTGTTCATATTTCACAAATTGTTCAAATGTACTGTTAAGTGAAGAAATAGCTTGATCTACTACAGTTAAAAAGTAATGAATCCTAAATTCTTCTTCAGGTGATTGTGTTGTTTCTTCACTACCACTCTCATCAAATTTTCTCTTTCTATGGATGACATGCTTCTTTACGAAAACAACTTCAACTCCCAATTTATCTGCAACATTTTTAGCTTCAGTCATAGCCTCGGTAAAATCAGTTTCTCTTTACTCGTAAAAAATGCAATGAGTCATTTTAATTGAAATATAACAACATTAATATGCATGTCTTCCTTGCAAGTATTTATTGACAGAATTAACAGTAAATAATATAATGTGCCAAATAATCATATCTAGTAAAAACTCCCTATTATTCACTCATTCGTTGCTAAGGAACCATCTTAACTCTTGATCTTGGGATCTGTATCACTATTTTTCAAGTCAATTAATGCATCTCTTATCACCACGGGTTAAAATCTTATTGCTCTAAAACACAACTTTCCCAACGAGTTTGTGATAATATCTTAAGCATGAGATTTGACACATGTATTTTCAAAATATCCCACCGCTTTGTAAAAGATTAAAACAACGTGTAAAAATGTTGTACAACTCCAATGAAAGACACAACTTTGATACAACAGTTGGTCATATCACAAATTGTAAGATTAAGACTGTGACAACCACATGATGTGTAAAAGCTCTAGGATTAACAGTAGTTAACCTGTTTTGTACACCTCTGTTCTTCCCCTTCATATTGGAGCCTTTGTCATAATCTTGACCTCTAACATTTAAAATATCAAGCACAAGAACCATGAAAACATCTTCAAGCATATTAAAAAGTCCCAAAGCGGATGTATTATCAACAACTAAAATTTTTAAAAAGAATTCTTCCACCTTTATCGGACTTTTTGAAACATCAACACACCGCATGACTAGAGACATCTGTTCCTCATGACTTACATAGGGAATACAGTCAAGTATTACTAAATAATACTTTGCTTCTTTGATTGTTTTAATGATTGCACATTTTATCTCACTTGCCAACAATTCTATTAATTCATTTTGAATTTTGTGGCTAAGATAATGCTTACGAGATTCACCGCTTTGGAACTTCCGAATGTGTTCTTTCATGAATGGATCAAATTCAGCAATCATTTCAATCAATCTTAAGAAATTACCGTTATTCTCTTCATGAATTTTCTCATTGTTACCACGAAATGCCAATGCATTTTTAGTAAGTATTTTAACAACATCAATAATTCTTAACAAAGCTTTTTTCCAATGTTCTCTTTTCTTTATAATAGTTCTACACATCTTTCAATAACTTCACGTTTTTGCAGTCTCATCTCCAATTTAAGTCAACTTGTCATGCAATTAATGTGGTCCTCACTCTCTTAATGACTTTGAAGTCTATGCCAATATTTAAACCCCCTTCTCTTGCTAATTGACTTGTTCATTTCTTTCTTGAAAATTTTATAACAAAAACAAAACACTTTATCCAAACTAGTCGAATAAAAAAGCCATTTTCTATCATACTTTTTCTCATTTAACAACAATCGAGTATAGTGCACACAAGAAAAATGTCTACCTTCGTCATCTTTAGGAAAATTAATAACAACTCTAACGGGTCATCTTTCAACTAATAAATCCCGATTTTTTTAAAAATCAATTTTCTCCCAATTCATTGGATCATAAATATTTATAGGCCTACATTCTTCATTTTGATTTGGTTCTGCATTTTCATCACCCACATTCAAATTAACATTCTCACTTGACTGTTGATTTGGTTCTTCATTTTCATCACCCACATTCAACGATTTTGACTAGTCAGTTCCGAGTCTTGCTCACAGACTCGCATCGCTTCACTCCTCCATGAGGTTGCACATGACTTTGCTCGTCAATGACATCCAGATTAAACTCAAAGTTTTTAAACAAATCTCCTCCCAATTCTCCTAATTTATGCTGATTGGTCTATCTTTATCTCTTTCTAGAGCTAGTTTCAAGCCCTCTATAACCAATGTATCATACATATTCACCTTCTAGAGATTAAAGTTGATCTTACCGTCGAACTGCTTGATCTTTGATCTGATATGCCATCTTCTCCAAGGAACCCGAATAAACTCACGAAGTTGATGCTCTGATACCAATTGCTAGGGAATTATCGCTTTTGTATATTGTTGAGTTAAGCGACACAATCAATACAAAGCCACCAAGCAAATAATCACACCAAACACACAAAGCACACAATTTTGTTTCGGTTTGGGCTAAACCCTAATCCGGGGGAGAAGAATTCGAGATATTATTTAACTAAAGAAGATACAAGAATATTATAATTCTTACCACAGCCCTCTTTCTATCCACACAAAAAAAACTAGTTATTTACAGTGGGAAAACCTTTCAAAATTTCTTCAATAAAGTACTTTCTCTCCCGACTCTCAATGGAGGCAAAATACAAAAAAATACTGCCAGCTGTGCGTGCCCGCATTGACATCTCGCGAATCTAGTAAGGTGGACAGTCGACTATCTCCATGGTCCAGTCGATTGCACATGCCTATGCTGCTGTTTCTGCCTTGCTTGCTTCCACTCCAGTTCGATCACCTCAATTCCTCCATCACTCCATCATCTTCATATCTAACTAGTATGCAAGACATAAACCCAATAGCACTACAGCAGTGTGGGTGAAAATCGTGTTTGGAGGACTAAGTATTGACATCCCGTTGGTGACATGGCCGCAGTTTACAGAGCAGATCTTGAATGAGAGGCTTTTGGTGGATGTGTTGGGGGTTGGGTAATCAGGGCTAGGATTTGTAGTGGGAGTGAGGAGAAGAGGACATTTGTGAAGGGGGAGGAAGTGAGTAGGGCAGTGAAGGAGGTGATGAGGAGTGGAGACGGGGCGGAGAAGAGGAGGAAGAAGGCGGAGGAGCTGGCGGTGATGGCAAGGAGGCAGTGGAGGAGGGTGGTTCTTCTTATGTAGATTTGAGTAGGCTGATAGAAGAGTCGAGGCCTGAGGGATGTGAAGAAGGGCAGGAGTTCTAAAATGGTGAGAAGCAGATTTGTTTTGTAGTATCTTTACAATTCATGTTTTGCATCAGTTTTTTAATGCCATGCACATTCGCCTGCAAATGACAAACTAGTTTTTTTTTTTTAATGTTCGGTGTCTTATTGTCATCTCTCTCTTTAAATTAGTTGTGAACATTTTCAAGATGGAGTAACAATCTATGCTTTCAAATTTTTGTATACATGATCCATGTGATGTGAGCATAAACTACCGATAAAATTACAAGTTTCAAACCGAACCGGACCGGTCGATTAGACTGGGTTCAACAGGAGGTCTCATGGAAAACCGAAAATATTATTAAAAATTATGGTGACGGATCAGCTTGGTTCATTAGTGAACCATCAGGATTTTTTTAATATACTAGGTCTTTTTTTGGAAACTATTTGCAGAAAGAGGACATTTGTCAAACTAATTGTGCATGCTGATTCAACAACTAAACTCGTTGTTCCCAACATCGAACTTAGTTATTTCGTATTCGCCATTGGAAATGACGGTCCTAGTTTTATTTTTCGGAGAAACTCATAGTTCCTAACGGCAAGTGTAGCTCAAAATTATTAAACAAGACTCGCTGTTCTAAATAGCGAGGTTCATTATACTAGACTCGCTATTGGGAACGGCGATGTCTTTTGAAATTTTACAGAGAGTAAAACTCTATATTGAACTTAGTGAATTTTTCGAAAAAACTCCATAGAATAGCTCGCTGTTGGGAATAACGATTCTTGTTTGAAAATTTTGAACTAAACTTGCCGATTCCAATAACGAGTCTAGTATAAACCCCAATGTTGTTGGGATGACTAGTCTTGTCTAAAAGTTTTAAACTAAACTCGCCGTTGGGAATAATGAGTTTCTCAGCAAAAAAAATTACACTCGTTGTGCTCTAACGGCGGGTACGAAATAACTAAGAAGTCTTCGAGCGCAATTACTTTGACAACTATCTTTTTTTAAATAGTTTGGAAAAACGGCATGGTTTAAAAAAAAAAAAAAAAAAAACATCCGGACCTTTTGAAGTGTGATAGATTGGAGAAAGCTTATCTTTGTCTAATCAATCTCAATGCTATTTAATACCCTGTAGCTGTTTCGCGTTCTTTTTTAATGACTTGCTGTTCACTCTTTTTTCTTAGCGATGTTCTATTTATCAATTTAGCTGGGTGTTCTCATTTCTTTTCTCTATTTTGTTTAATCTTGCAGGATTAATGGGATGTTTAGTCTTTCCTCTTTTAGCTTTTGGGTTGTTGTTTTGCCTTCATGCTTGGGCTGTTCTGACCGGGTGTTAAGTTGATGTTTGATGCCAAGCCTCTGTTTTGGGTTGTTCTTCTTCCTCTCTAATCATTGTTTTTGGTGGGTCTCTGCTGGGTATGTGTTTCGGTGGCATTGGATCTTCTCGGTCTGATTGCCATCTTCTGAGCTCATATGTTTAGAGCTCCTTACTTTATTTTTATCTCTAGACTTATCCCCCTCTCTTGTTTGTAATGAACGTATTCTCTGCTGATTCGAAGTTTAACTAGTATATGTTTATATACGTTTATATAATGTTCTATATTTTGTTTGGGGCTTGCGCTTGGTCCCATGGCGCTAGCAGTGCTTTTCAGACTGTTTAGTTTTCTTCTGGCACTTTTGTTATCTGCATGGATTATTCCGTTTTCTTTCATTCTGAGCTGTGCGTGTTAGTTCTTCGACTGTCTGGCTTTGATTTGTGGCCATTGGTTCATGCTCTGAGCGTAGAGCGATTGCGGCCCATTTAGTCAGTTAGCCTCGGTTCGGGTGTTTTACCGATGGTGGAGCATTCTCGACTGTCTTGGTGTTTAGTAATGAAGTTTTTATCATGTGTTCGTTTCATGTTCAGAGTATTAATTGCTGAGGGTTTCAGAATTCCTTTCGTTTTCTGAGCTGGTTTTCCTCCTGCTGCGAGGGTCTAGTGTTTGGACTTGGGAGCTACAGAGTTCTTATTGTTGAGGGTTTTTTCCTCGTGTGATTTCTTTCCTTGCTTCCACTAGCTTATCTTCTAGCTTGGTTCATCTTAATTGATCATTGCCCGTTCTGAAGTCTTCGCTTTCTAGTGTGGAAGCTGTTTAATAGTCTCTATTTCGTTTGCGATGCCGTGTTGGTGCTCCTGCCGTTCGAGATTTTAGGTCTCCGGCGTGTTTCTTCGACGGTTGCTGTAGTGATGGTTCATTTCGAGCTTGGCGCTGCTGTCGATGGTCTTGTTCTGGTGCTTTTGCTGTTTCTTGAGATTATTGTTGTATATATTGTTTACATCTTGTAAATCGATTTCTTTCTGCATTAGGATTGTATGTACTTTATTATGATTTATATATTGATTTGTCTGGCTGGAGCCGTTTGGCTCTATCCGTTTCATAAAAAAAAACAAATATCGTACAATACTTACTAACGAACGAAGATGCCAGGGAATCAGGATAAAACATAGGGCCCATACTCTTCTGGGCTGTGACTGAGTCCTACCCGCAATTAATTCGGTCGGGTATCAATATCCCCCTAAAATTGCGCAACCCGTTTCAGTTTTAGATCCTAACTAATATCTCTACTTTTTCTCCAAAATCCTCCTAAAGCTCCGATCGAGATTTTTCCCACGTCTCTTCTTCTTCTTGTCCGATCATTTTTTTCGAGAATCAGTCGCCATTGCACCTCGCTTTTCTTGGAAACTCAGAATCTGAGGTAAGAATTCAGATTCTTGTATTGCAATCTCTGTTCATCTATTTCTATCAGTTACTGCAATTTCAGATCTTGTTCATGTTTGGTTTGAACTGTGTTTTTCAGATGGAAAGATTTGAGTGAGAGGATCATATTCTTGAAATATTTGATGTGTTTATGGGTGAAAATGTTATATGGCAAATGGGTTTTGTTTATATGTATTATGTGTAAAGGAAAGCTAGAAAAAATTGCGCGTGTATAGGAATAATGTGCCCCTAATAAGATGGTCGGTAATGCCCTCGAATGAGGAGAAGTAATTGGTAAGCACAGATGATTTATTAATTGGGTTTTTCCCATCTGGGTCACGAACAAATATTTCACTAGGTTGTAGGATAAGGTAATCATATTATTGTAAGTTCATTTCGGGATTTGTATTATGTGTAAGCTAAGAAGCACGGACAAGATGAAACACCCGTGATGGATATTTTTTCATGGTTGCCTTTTCCTTGTTTGGTGAGGATCTCTATTTAAAACTGCGCCATGGCCGAGATTTCCTTGTTTGGTGGGAACCACTTTTAAGTTGCTTCAACTACTGAGGGATTAAATTAATGAGTCACATGACGAAACTTTGAGAGAGAGTGATCAAACATAGACTGCGACTACAAACAATTTTGAGAATTAGTTTTGATTTATGCTTGGGAGGTCAACAATGAAAGCAATTTATGTACTAAGAAGACTTATGAAAAGATATAGAGACAATAAGAACGATCTACATATGGTGTTTATAGATCTAGAAAAAAACTTATGATATCCCTAGAGATATAATATGATGGGTGTTAAATAACAAAAGAGTAACTATTCAGTATATTGAGGTGATTGAGGATATGTATGAAGGACGAACGACCACAATTAGAACAACCATATGAGAA
This sequence comes from Hemerocallis citrina, assembly GCA_017893485.1. NCBI lineage: Eukaryota > Viridiplantae > Streptophyta > Magnoliopsida > Asparagales > Asphodelaceae > Hemerocallis > Hemerocallis citrina. Next base: position 205,693,981 of record CM030367.1, on the reverse strand, counting down.
AGTAATGAATTCCCATTACAGTTGGTTTACACCACGACTCGGCTTTAAGCTCCTACCTATTTGCTTTGGTGATGTATGAATTGACGCGAGGAATACAAGATGAGGTGCTTTGGTGTATGCTTTTTGCCGATGATGTCGTTTTAGTGGACGAAACTAGAGTATTAATCAATAGTAAATTAGAATTATGGAGAGAAACTTTGGAAGCTATGGGCTTTAAAATAAGCAGAACTAAAACAAAGTATATGGAGTATAATTTTAGTGATATTCGAAACACAAATGAGAAAGTAGTGAAGATTGATGGTCAAGAGATACCTAACAGAGATATTTTTTGATATTTAGACTCGATTATACAAAGAGATAGGAAGATTTGTGGGGATGTTATACTTAGGAACCAAGCATATGTTATACTTAGGAACCGGGCATGGTGGTTTAAATAGAGAAGCACTAGTAGTATTTGTGTGATAAAAGTATATCTTTGAAGTTGAAGAAAAAATTTTATAGGACGGTTGTTTGACCAGCAATAATGTATGAATCCGAGTGTTGGGCAACAAAGAAACATGTCCAAAAAATGTGTAGCGGAGATAAGGATGCTAAGATGAATTTGTGGTAAAACCAGGAAGGACAAAATTAAAAACGAGCATATACGAGACATGGTAAAGATAACTCATATCCAAGATAAATTAAGAGAGAATCGCCTCAGTTGGTTTGGACATGTTACACGTAGACCTAGTAGTGTCCCCGTTAGAAATAGTGATTTGATAAATATTGAGGGTGGAGTTAGGGGTAGGAGAAGACTTAAATTTACTTGAGTGAAAACTGTAAGAAAAGATATAATAGCTTGTGCCCTTACATAAGATATTGCGCTAAACCTAGCAGAATGGAAAACCACGATTCATGTAGCTGATCCCAACTAGTTGGAAAAAATGCTTTGTTGTTGTGGTTGTTGTGGTGGGAACCACTTTTAAGTTAAGCTTTAGTTATATAGTAAATCTATTTTTAGCTCTCTAGTAATTTTCTGTCATTTTTTTAGAACACATTTACACAACTATGAATTGCATTTATTTTTCTCGTTGCTGGTCACATGTATAGAACTAACTTTGGGATTGGGCATAGTATCAAAGATCTTTTAGAAGCACATAGTCCTACGGGGGGGTCGATTAGGACGTGGGCATAAGGGTCGCTATGACACAATCAATAATTCGATTCATTTTCAATTAGGTCTTGCTCTAGCCTCTTTGGGATTTATTACTTCCTTAGTAGCTCAACACTTGTACTCTATACCTGCTTATGCATTCATAGCCCAAGACTTTACTACTCAAGCTGTTAGGGATGCATTTGGATCTTATCAGGATCCGTAAGCGAAATGAATGCAGATTCAGCTATAAATATCTAGATCTGCTTGGTTATGGATACATATACAAATATCCAAACCGGGAAAAAGAAATTGGATTCGGAGACGAATTCGAATCCTCTAGATTTTTCAGATCAAGTACCGATATCCGGAAGTTTTTTGTTATATATATTTAGGTCCATACATGTACGCAAGTGGAGTTGTAGTTCATCGGTTTCAACATCTATTTTATATAATTTTGCATTATATCTTGGATAAACAATTAATACTTTAAGGTACAATTATTATTTATATATATTTTTTATCATATTCTATATCATTTCTAATTTTTTTCAGCATTGTTTATATATAAAATCTGTTTAGGTGTCCGAAGTCGTATCCATATTCGATCCGCCCATATCCGATTTGTATCTTTATGTGCCCATATCTGATTTATCTCTTTATCCGCCCATATCCAATTTGTATCTTTATCCGAAATTCTGGATGCTGATATGATTTATTTAACCGGCCAATATTCATATCTATATCTGTGTTTGTCTTTGGGATGCGGATATGGAATTGGTATTGCCCATATATCTGATTCATATCAAACCCCAGCGCTTCCCTAACTATGATGTCTCATGTTGGGCCAATCCTATTCTTTTGTTTTGTTTTGTTTTGTTTTGTTTTGCAAACAAAGGTTAGAAACCATGTCTAGCGAAAAGAAACCGAAGTAAAGGTATATCCCAATATAGTTTCCCACTATCTTTCTTTCAAAACAAACAACCCTACTGTCTCTTACACAACAGTGCAAACATTGCCACACAATAGGGGTAAACACAAAACAATTAGGAGATGCTCAGTTAGAAGAGATGCCGGAAACGAGAGGAGGGTTTGTTGTTGGACTCTTTGTTCCCATCATTGGTGGGCAATGTCCGGTCTAAGAAACCCAACTATGCTTCGAACACAGTTGACAGCCTTTCTTTTGTGCTCATGTCCTTTGAACCAAGTTCTTGTATTTTGGATATTTTAGAGGTGTTTGATAAGATTATCTAGAAATATTTCTGTATGTTCTATTATCTATTTCCCTCAATATATCCTAGCAAACTGCTGGTTCTTTTATATCAAAAGAGTTATCACGTTCGCTTAAATCCTCTGAGCATCCCAAATTGAGCAAAGGGATTTTGATAGATGGGTGTCATTAATGGTAAGCTTGGGATTAGCTCCATTCCCAGTATTTTTGCAAAATGGGCAACACAATAAAGGACCATCAGTTCAAAACTTTACTGGAGTTGTGCTCTACAATACCATCTGAATAGACCAAGATTAATTTTCTGAGATTATGTCCCACTTCTGTGTCAATTCCCAAAAAGCATTGAGCCATATAGAAACATTTATGCACTAGAACTGTATATATATTGTTGTCTAGCTATGAAGCATTTTTTTTTAAAAATAAACTGGTTTGTGAAACAACACTAGTGCAGTGGTTTTGTGCATGGGTTAGTAAGTCTGAAACATATACAACAGACTTCAAATGTTTCAGATAGCTACAAATGTTGTAGATAGCTGTTTTGCTATGATTCCTTTTTTGCGCTATGCACCTTGTACTTTGGTTTTTAGACTCAAGGAAATTGGTTAATCATAGTTACTAGTAATAGCGTCTCCAATTAAATTAATATGTTGTTTACCTTTAAATACAACAGAATGATTTAGTTACGAACTAATTCATTTGCGGTTGATTCTCATTTATTGGTACTTTTCTGTTATCGAGTTATCTTAGTTATAAGAGGAATTTTTTCAATCTTTTTGTCACATTCCGGATCCAGAAATTCCAAATCCGTGTTTCTTTTCTTCATATATTCCGCTGTTAAGTCTAGTGATCCCTGCAGTGGGATGTACAGACCAACAAAAAAAGGAAAAGAAAAGAGAAAAAATAATCATATATAAAATTATATGGTTTGGACATCGTACTGATTCCATTCCTTTGATTTATCATCGGGGATTAGACCTATCAGTGTACAACCGCCAAAATTTTGATTACAAAAACTCGTGCTTTTTTAAAGCACATCATATCCAAGACTCGAGTGCATAGTTGAATTTGAATGAATTCACACCATTGATATGTGCAAGAATATCCGAGGAGTCGAACATGTTTTCTTCCTTCACCACCACCTGCAAATATTAAAGAGACAGCCGTCATTTCTCAACTACTAGGGAAATCATCCATTGTTTTACAGTGACTACTTTCCAGTTCCACCCTCCCTTTCACCTCTCTTAAGAGGATATTATGATGTAATATTAGGGTGTTCAACGTTTAATAATTAGAAAGAAACAAGATCGTAGAATTTACTTCATCATCTTCATACTCATTATGGCTAGAACTAGGCCTCGTAGGCTCTCCAGAATCGTCATTCTTTGCAAATCTTCCACGTACACGTGGTCTGCTGTCTGCTAGAGTCTTTCGACATGCGTACTGCACCAAATGCATAAACGATACTTCATTAGCAATGGGAAGATTCTAATTAGAAAAACTCTGACATATGGACTGTAAGGAGAAAATTGTTACCTTGATCTTTTTGGTGAAGTTTCTTTCGTTTCTCTTCTTCATGTACCTGTGGATTTTCTCTTTCCTCTCTTCGGCAGAGAGTCGGCCAACTTTGAAGGTTGATTCATCCAAAGAGGACATGTCCTTGACTTGTGTTGGGCTGCTGCACGTGTGCATTAGCTGCTGCTGCTGATCTCCAAACACCTGATTACGGATCAAAATCCATTAAACATGGTTCTGTATTGAACTAAAGATGCCTTCTCACTTTCCGCAAGATTTTGTTTGTATAGCGTTACTCTGATTTATCTGCACGTGTGTTACATTTGTTTTCTTTTACCAATTTCAAGCAACCAAAGGAACTGGTTGAAGTAAGAAATATTTCAACATGTTTTCTACTTTGCAATATATGCTTGTGAAGGAGAAAAAACATGTACATTGCAGGCACAGGTTGCGTCATGCACAATACAAATGGGGTGGTATCACCCCCGCATTCTCAGGTTATAATAGTGAAAAAGGTGTGTAGTTATGCATTGTAACTTTGCTTGTTGTTGTGTACTATAATGTTCCTTTCCTACTGTAATATTAATGTATTATGTATTATGAAGTAACCAGTGTTATGTAAGGCTGGCACTTTTGACTATTAAGTCCCCTTACCATTTATTTGGACTTACAGTTTAATCAAAGACCGTTTCAAAAAAAAATATTGTTTTCTTTTGTATAGGAAACATATGGTTTTCAGTAACATGGGATTTTTTGTATTAAAGAGTGAGCTTGTCATCCAAGTACCTGGAGTTCAGTAGAGTTGGAGCCGTAAGCATGCTGCAACGTGTCCATTCCATAATGCATCCCGATCGTTACACCTCCTGTTCCACTATGATGATCCGCCGTCTCCTGCAACCCCATCCCCGCCAACCCCGAATAAAACTCTAATTGACCATCTCTACTAACATTTATTCCTCCTTGATGATGATTATATATCGGCCTCCCAATCCCCGGATCCATGTATGAGCACGAAGAAGCTGATCCCCCTGGATCCATCCCTACACGCCCAAGCATCCCCCCTGGCATCAAGCAATTCTCATAAACTTGCGCTAGCATCGCCCCGACTGGGTAAGCTGTCGAGTACTCATCGCCCATAATCTGAAACTGGTCTTGTTGGTTGACGAGCATTGTGGGTTCAGAGTATCTGTTGTTGTTGTTATTATTGATACAGTTGTTGTTGCAGTTGATGGATGTTATGAGTTCATCGTGTTGAACATCTGATAATTGGGAATCGAGAAAGGCAGACAAAGTGGCAGGGTCCATCCAGAAATCCTCCTCAAAGGATGAAGGGAGGTCAGTGGTTGCTGTGGTGGTAGTTGTCCTGGTACTGGTGGTTGCGTTGGTGTTGTTTATAGCAGCTGGGTCGTCGGAGGAGAAGTCACAGGACGAGCAGAGTAGGGCCTCGGAGAAGAGCTCAGCGTCTTCGGCCGAGAAATCGAGTAGTTGGGAGGTGAGCACTTCCTCCTGTAATTGTTGTTTTTTAGTTTAGAAATGGAAGCAGTGTGAGCAAAGTTATATACAGCTTAAATATGAATATACATAGTTGTGGTCAACTCTGGAGTGATGATCACTCTGTTTTGAGAGGAGTTGACATTGTGAACTGTGAAGTCTATCGGGTCAACTGTTGGGTTGAAGTTATCCTTTAGGATGGTGGTGGGGGCACAAAAGTGCTTGTGGCCTTTTTGGTGGAGGTTGGATTCAAGGAAGCCAATTTGTGATTACTACTCCAAGTCTAGAAAGGGATCTTAGTAAGTATATTTCTGTGCTTATTAATTTTTAATACATACTTATCCTTGTATTTTTTCGATTATTCTTTCGTTCGACATTTAACGCAAATCAAGTTTATTATACAATTTTTGTTGAATCAAATAATGTTTAGCTTTAGATTTTGCAGTATGTAAGAACATATATATTTAATTAAATTATCTAATTTGCTATAACGAGGATTAAGCGAGGGAATTTGAATGAGGACTCAATCTGTACAGGGAGTTATCAGATTGGTGGATTGCCTGCGGTGTGCGCTTGATGCTATCGTAGGGGTCATTGCAGGGGCGACGGAGGTGTGTTGCGAGCGAAGGAGAGGACAAATGGTGTACAAGCGAGGAAATGAGAAGAATGAGCTCAAATTGGATCTGGCGAGGTAGGTTGATCAGTAGGACTAGATCTTGTTGTATATTTTGTTTATTGGTTGGGGTGTATCTGTTACAGAACCTAGCCTGTTGAGATCTAAACTTCATAAGTCTTATTTTTTTGTTAAATTTTGTTTTTTTAATGAAATACGGGGGGCATTCAACCCACTGTTAGTGATCAAAAAAATAAATAAATCTATAACCGATCAAAGATTGTGAGTAAATTTGTAGCTAAAACTGTTAACTATTCATCGATACGCTCTTGCTTCATTATCTCTTGTAAAGTTGCTGTAATAGTAGTATTGATCACCTTGTTGTGCACTTTGGATACTTTTATGTATATATAGATCTTCATTTTCGGCTTAAAGTGAAGATCTTGAAATGGAACTTCAGTCCTAAAAGTGCCTCCATTAAACTATATTTATCTCAGGCATCATGAAATATGACTTTAGTCCTAAAAGTGCCTTCATTAGTTTAACCCTTTTTCTTAGAATATTCTGTTCATCCAAATCATCTCAAGTTGGGGTTTCTTGAAACTGGTTTCAATCATCACATAATAAGGTAGGAGACTAGCTATCATCTCATTTCTTATGATTTTACTCGTATTGTATTCACTTTCAATCAGTCGATCTTTTAGTCTTCTCCTACGTTCCTGTGTCACTTAACTAGTCCATCTCACTTGTCAATGTATATGCTCGAAACATGTCAACCGAAGTACGTACCCTTTGAAATATATATTTCTCCTTAATTTAGCTTTCATGGACTTTAATTTACAACTAATTATTGTCATAGTGTCATATTATTCAAACTTGAGCTATATAATTGTTGATTTATTGTTTATAAGGCTTTTCATATGCTGTATCGTTCTGAAGACGTGCCGTATGCACGTGCCCACGGGCAAATCTAGTATATATATAAATTCGCAAGAAACATGTTGCTCCTCCTTAGCTTTCCCAATATTCTGAGTTTGAGTGAATAGCGAAAGAAAGGTTAGTTTCAAAGTGTTGTAGACTATTGTAGTTATCAAGAACATAAGTGAGCAACAGTTTGGATCGAGATTCCCTAAGATAATTAAGTGGATTCTTGTCGAAAGGATATATAGTAGTGGCCGTTCCTATTGGAAAAACGGGTCCATTTCGTGGGAAAGAGAAGACCTGGAACAAATGAATAATGAAAGAAAGTGGAACCTCGAAGATCAATATAGGCTTAGGAATCAACCAACTTCAGTGTGTTTGTTGTTCACTTTGGATGATAACGAAACATCATCTCATACTGCAAACTTCGATATATATCTGAATCTATCAACAAATCGATCTGATGCTTTTGCATCTTAATTTCTTTTCATTTAATTTGTTTTCGATAATAAAATTAAGTGTACAAGTACACACACAAAAAACCCTACATCTGTAGGGTCTTTGGGACTTAATTTTATTTCGATCGATGCCATCAATAAATTGGTCCTTGACACCATATTGACACTTATATATGTGTCGTGCTTTTGCGTGATTACCGCCCTGAACTAGCTCTCCGATCAGCTGCTCTTTTGATCTTCCAGGAAGCGATCAACAGCGCAAGCTACTATTTGGATGGACAGTTGGTGCGGGTAGGGGCAGCTTGCTCACAAGTGTTTAAATGCTTTTTTTTTTTTTTTTTTGGTTAACTCAAAAAAAAATTGTCATGATTCCTGTAGCGAAATTCTTTTCTTCTATGACATTGAGATGAGAAGTGGTCATCTTGTTCATGATCAATAATAAGTACTTGGATTTTTTTTTAATTTTAAAACACATGATCAGTTTACCGAGGATCATCTTCTTCAATGGAAATTAAGCTGTATTTTTTTTTATTTATTTTTGGTCTAAGAACATCTAAAGATTTAGTCCTACTGATCTTTTAAGTTAAATAGTTTGTCAATTCCTTGTATTTAGCTCGGTTCAAACATTTACGCTGAAATTTTCTGAGCAAAAATTAAATATTATTTCGCAGTTGAAAACTCTAACTTGGTGCCGTTTTTTTTTTCTAGGACTCTTTTTGCGAAGAACATTACCATTTCCGTGTCCGTGTCAAAATTGCATGGAGAAAATACCAACATACTCGCGAAACAAAATAAAAGAAAAACTGTACGTTTATGAGAAAAACCAACTCGAGAAGAAATGCCACCATACATGGATAACATTTGATGATCATCGAAACCTAACTATTAAAAGAACATTAAACAATAATAAATTCAAACAAACGAAAAAAAGAAGAAGAAAAGAATTACCATTGCGAGTTGCTCTTGTTCCTGATTATCAACCATGTACTGCATCATGATCTTTTTCTTCGCCCTTTAATCAAAATTTATATTTCTATATAAAACTACGAAGAACTATATCTAATAAATATAAAATTAATAAGTATCTACGCCCAAAAAAATATTTCTACGGGGCAAAAAAATCACATAATCTGTGTAAAAAATAATTTAGGGAATGAGATATAAAGATAAAGGAGATCAAAAACTAGGAGAGGAGAGAGGAGAGGGAGATTAGAGGGAGAGAGAGAGAGAATTGAGTAGTTAAGGTGGTGAAATTCTATTTATAGTCCCCAATGTTTCGGAGGTTTATTTTGAAGGGCTTCTTATATAGTCAACGGGCATTCTATGTACGGTGGCTTGCCGTTAGTTGTGGAGGGTCCGACAGTGAAGGGGAGCCTCAAACATTGGGATTGGGTGTTTAACGGTCGTAAAGAGTAGGACAACGTTAACCACGTCGGACGCCGCGGGTCCCTCTCTACTTTCATGGTATCAATTTGTTGTTGAATCTAGGATTTTCAGTTTGACCCTAATTTAGTACGGTTTTTCAATTTAAAATGATAAATAAATTATTTTTAAAATATATGTTTTACTCCATGATATTACGCAGTTTTCACCGTATTATGATATTCTTTTATCATATATGCACTAGATTTGTCCGTGGACACTTGCCTACGATATGTCGTCAGAATGATACAAAATATTTAAAAGCCTTGCAAATAGTAAAATAATAATTATGTACCTCAAATTTGAATAGTATGATAATAATTAATTGTAAATAAAAGTTCATGTTTCCATTAATATATGTTGAAAAATAATTATAAATGGAGGTGTAAAATCCAACTTCTTAGAGCTTTGAGGGTGTAAAGTGATGAAATTTAACTGTTGAAGAGATATTTGTTATTTTCAATGTAACATGAGCAATAAAAAACCCATAAAAATCTAAAAATTTATAAACCTGAAATCTAAAAATCTAAATTTCTAAGTAAATAGAGAGAAAGAGAGCGAGAGAGAAATATGAAAAAGTGAAGAGAGAAGAGAGAGATAGTAATAAAATAATGAGTTTTTAGTTTTGGATGGAAAACTTTTTTGGGAAAAAATATGTTTTGTGATGATGGATATGAACCGTTGATTTTGTTTCAATTGAAGGGAAACCACTTGATAGCTTTTTTAAAAAAATTGTCTTGTGTTTTATTATATAGATGGTTAGAAATAGCATTGGTATCGGGTCTAGTCGGGTCGGGTCCTTCACTACCCGGACCCGGACCAGGACCCCTACGGGTCCAAAAAATTGGACCCAGACCTGCACCCGGACCTGTGAGGACCGGATCCGAGTCCTATTAAAATATTCCTACATATTCGGGTAGGAGAGGGAGTGTGAGTGACGAACGGAGGTAGCGAGTGGAGGATTTAGAATAGAGGAGAAAAAAAAATGCATGAGTTTTGAGTTTGGAAGAGAAAGATTTAGAATTAAGGAGGAGGGAGATGAGGGATGAGGATATAATATTTATTTTTATGTTGATTTTATGAATTTTTTTAACGGGTTCTGGTCGGGTCTCTTTTGAGCGGACCCGGATCCGAAAGTACAACGGATCTCATTTTAGGACCCGGACCCAGATAGACCGGGTCGATTTCGGTCCAATTCCGGGTTGGGGTCAGGTCAAGTTTGGATCCGGATTTCGGATATTTATACCAATTCTAGTTAGAAATTGCGCAACATCACACTGTGAAATAAAATTTGTGTACATAACTTGTACACATCATTACCCTTGAAAGAAATCACGATTAGTAGGAAACTATCAACAGTTTTGTTAATAATTAATACGTATTTATCTGTAATACTATCATTGCATGGGGGAATCCATATGTACGGTACTATTCCGTAGTTGAGCTCTAGATAACTATTGTCAATGTATTACATCGATGTACTATTGTGAGGATATTTACGACAGCATAGCAACGGCTGAAGAAACTATCCACCAATACCACACATCAAATTCTAAGAGCTACCTTCTGAGGTTGGATTTCGAGAAAACTTATGATTCGGTTGAATGAGACTGTCTCCTGGAAATGCTTACTGAAAGAGGTTTCGGAGATAGATGGATCAGATGAATCTACACATGTCTTACCACCAGCAAAACGGCAAATTTGGTAAATGGGGTGTCAGGCCACCCATTTTCGTGCAAACGAGGCCTCAGACAAGGAGATCCGCTCTCACCCCTTCTCTTCACCATTGTGACAGACGTTCTTCGATCCATGATGGCTAACTGCAGTAGAGCAGGTTGGATCGTACCGGTGGCCAAGGGAGTCAATCGCCATGGGTGCTCAATCCTCTAATATGCATATGATACTCTCCTATTTGGTAATGACAACCTCGGAAAAACAACAACCTTCAAAGGAATACTATATAGTTTTGAAGCTTGGTCTGGCCTCAGAGTTAACTTCCACAAAAGCGTTCTCATCCCCATTGCCCTGACACCGGAGGAGGAACTTGAAATGCCACAATTCTCAACTGCTCCATTGAGAGTTTTCCCATTCAGTACCTGGGATTACCACTAAGACCCGGAAACTCAAAAAGGCCGATTGGCTGCCCATTATTGACCGAGTGGAGAACCGTCTAGTAGGTTGGAAAGGCAAAGCCCTATCATTGGAAGGGAGAGTCACGCTTATTAATGCAGTTCTCTTAAATCTTCCAACCTATTATTTGTCGTTTGAAATGCCACGATGGGTAATTCAGAGAATTGACCAGACTCGAAAACGCTTTTTATAGAAATGAGCAGACCCGGATCGAGGCGGCTATCACCTTATTAGATGGGAGAAGGCATGCATGAAAAAGATACATGGAGGACTAGGTATTATTGATCTTCGAGAAATGAATCTTGCTCTACTGGGTAAATGGTGGTGGAAAGTATTCCACCTAATGGTGAGGGGTGGAAAGAATTTGTTCAGGGATATATGCATGGGAATGGAACGAGAAATTTGGGCTTCAGGGTAGGCCCACGTGTCTCCTAGTTCTGGAAAGACATAGCTAAGGTCTATGAACCCTTCATTAGCTGTGTGACATCAGTTATCGGTAACGGCAGACTCACCAGATTCTAGTGGGATAAATAATGTGGTGATCACACACTTAGAGCCCTGTTTCCTGATCTATATGATCATACGCCACAACCACACTGCACAGTGCCCGCAGCCTGAAAAAGAGGTGCCTGGAAACCACCATTTAAACAATCGCTCAACTTGGGCTCTCAGCTTAGACTAATGGAACTTCAGACCTACATCACCAACGTCGGAATTAGTTGCTCTCAGGGTCCAAATAAGAAATCTTGGGGATTGGAGAAGAACGGAAAGTTCACCGTCCACTCCCTGTATAACCGCATTCACTTTAGGGGATACACCCCAAAGTGGTCAGGCGTCATTTGGAGGACGAAAGCCCAGCTAAAAATCAAAGTTTTCTTATGGCTGGTGCTGAACGATGCGATTTTGACTCGGGAAAACATCACTAAATACCAACCGAATGTGGATTCTCGTTGTGGGTTCTGCCACACTACCCTAGAGACTAGAGACCACCTTTTTCTACAGTGTCCTAGGAGTAAAGCGGTACTCGTTGAGGTACTCAACGCCCTGGGGACGAATCAGTACCCTAGTGTATACGAGGACCTGTGGGTAGGTTCTAAATTTGCGTCTGAGAGAGGAACTATGAGAGAAGCGTGGTATATCGCTATCGCCGCAACGACCCGGGTTCTTTGGCTAGACAGGAATAAGTTATACTTTCGCAGAACTTGTAATAATATTTCTGGTAATTTGAATCACATTATGCATTTAATTTTATTTTGGGCTAATGTGACCGCAGCAGGTCCCGGGGGGGATAGCGAGCATATTCCAGGTTGAGGATTTTGATGATGATGAAGTCGAGATCGGTCCGACGATCGACTGATAGCCAGCTTAGCCTTCTACTTCTCGTAGATACCCACCGCCCCAGGATTTGTTGGGGGGACATGATGTATTTGGTTTAGGCACATGTATGTTGCGGCTATTCTGGTCATCTTTTGTCCCACCCCCATGTTTGGGATAGAGTTTATGTGTTTTTGTTATGATTGTAGGAACTTGTATTAGGCTCACTACTCTGAGTTTTGTTTATTAATCCCTTATTAATGAAACAGGGTGGTCATACTCCACATTTTCTTCCAAAAAAAAAACTCGGTTCGCCTCGTCAACTGGGTTGCTAATTGATGCAGGTCCGAATGGCTTGACGCTTTTCCTCAAGAGATACTCGTTCATTTATTAGTTATTATAAATGTGTATGGCTGAAAATCGTTATTTTTTATAGTCACATGATGAATGGGCAGATGAAATTCAAATAATTTGATTTTACATATTTAGACTAATTTGGATGTGTAGATCAATGTGAATGGTTCGGATCATCGATACGAAGGCGGAAAGGCCTAGTGCACATGAGTGCATACGGAGGCCGAGTGCACAATGGAACATTTCTCTACATTTGAAACTAATAAATATTGTTAAAATTTTATCCCAAATTTTTTTCTCACATTGTGCAATCAAAATCACTTTTAATGAAATGAAATGTAAAAGTAATATCTTGCAAAAAAAAAACATAAAATTAAAATTAAAATCCAACATTCACAAACTACCAAAGAGAACATCAAACAAAGTCCTTTTGTTAATGTATGGGTCATTACTGGGGACAACGATGGTGTGGTTGCAAGTGACGGCGAGTTCAAACGATGTACAAGCAAGGAAATAAGAGAGAATGAGCTTAAATTGGCACGAGAAAATTGTTGTGGTGAAGTCGGACGACCAGTAAGATTAGAATTTGTTGTATTATTTGTTTGTTGGTTGGGGAGTATGAGTTTCAGAACCTATCATGTTGGATTTTCTGTTCATAACCCTTATTTTTGGTTATTTTTTATTGTATATTTTGTTAAAATTTTTTAATAAAAACCCCACCGTGGATGATAAAAAAAAAACAAAAAAACAAAAACACAGTCCATTTGCAAAATATCCAAAAGGGTAGTGCCTATATATTAATCCTTTCAGAAAGAGAAATTTTAAACATTATTATCCTCCCCCCCTCGTGATCACACAACTATTGCACCGAAGTCCAAAGGGGACTTCAATTTTGGAATACAAAGACATCGAAGTTGTCGATCGAATGACCCCTCAAAACAGGGAAGGGAAGCAACAAAGTGACAGAGTGAGAGATTTCTTTGTCATCACTTTAAACTTGCAATGGAATCAAATGCTCTCCTTCACTTAACCCTCTAACTAACTCGTATGCTCCTTGCCTTGCCTAAAAACTACTATAATTCCTATTCTTGACGCTCGTCCATCTTCCTTATTGTGGAAATTTAGCATTTCATGGTGCCTCCAACTCCTACCCGACAAGAATATCTCGCTACGCTCCTACCTCGGATCATGTTCCTATCGTGAATGTTACTCTGGTAGCTTTGGTAACTGTGCTAGCTTACAACCAAATTGAAGTCAGCATTGTGGGAATGAACTTGTTTGTACGAACTAGGAGTGGAGAATCGGGAAGGAATAAGAGGATATATAAAGTGATGGAGGGAGAGAAAAATATATATATAAATACAGACAAATTACAGCAAGAGAGCATCCTGGATTTGATTAAAATTTTATAACTTTTTCCTGGATGAGGTGGCTTGTCTTAGATCGCACGAATCCAGGGCTGGCCCTGAGTTCCCGGGGGCCGAGGCGAAATGCCCAAATAATTATTTTTGGGGCCCCCAATAACATTATAACCTTTTTACGGGTAAATTACGTGCCCATATTTACAAGAGGAATATAAATTTGGAGGTCCTTAAAATTGCAAAAAATCCGGGGGCCTGACGCCGCTGCTGGCCTCAAGGTGGGAGCCGGCCCTGCACGAACCGGTTTAAATTCTTCCGGTGGGTGTTGAAAAGGGAATTTTAATTTATATATTGTTTTGAATTTGAAGATGGAGATCAAAATTTTATTTTTAATTAGTTGGAATTATTTTTTGAACTAATGACTTTTTCTTGACAAATGTCTTTTTTGATAAAAAGATGACCTCTGTCATCGTTTCATTAACGAGTGATAATGAAACAAAGTAGTGCAGAAAATACATGCTACACAGGATCCTACCGGACCCTTAATACAACCTCCATATAGAATAAAAGTAGACGAACTAAAGTAGCATCAAAAGTACATCACAACAACAAAATACATCACAACACTCATCTAGTTGGGTCCACTGATGTGATGAGGTGTGCGCTCTCCTCCCTTTGGCTAGAACCTCTACGCCTCCTCGGACAGCTTTAACTTCTTCTTTGCTCCCACAAACCCTGCCCAATCATGGATTTGAAGAAAAATTTTATGCATAGAAGTTAAAAATCTGTAACTAATATTTCGAAAGCATAAGTCGTTTCGATCTAGCCATAGACTCCACAGGGTTGCCACTACTGTTATCTCCCAGGTCTTAGTGTCCTCTCTCCTAATGAAACTCTCTCTCCACCTCCCCCATGCGTCTAAGGAGGAGGTAGGGCGCTGTGCACACCCGAAACCTCTACATACTATTTCCCACGTAAGTTCTGCCCTAGGACATGTGAAAAATAAATGTGTTATGTCCTCGTCCGCGCTTAAGCAGTTAATGCATCTGATGTCGATTTGCATATTTCTTTTTCTGAGATTGACCTTAGTTAGAATGGCATCGTTGTGCACCAGCCAGCTGAATACCTTAACTTTTAGGGGCGCCTGAGTATTCCAGATGACATTCTCCTCTTTGCATCTTATCTCTCCATCATTTAGCCACTTGTACATTGAGGCCACTGAAAAGGTTTTTGACTCTTCGATGTTCCACCATCTTTCATCTATCTCATTTGTCAATTGTTCCTCATCTGCTTGTATGAGCCTATTTAGCTCTTCGAATTGCCTGACGCTCTTCTGCGATAGTCGATCGGCGACCGTAAACGTGAGCTTTCTCCTTTTCCACACATCTGCCACCAATGCGTCGAGGTTTACTGTCACCGCCGCAGCTTGTGGGAATATGTTTTCTAACGTTCTACTCCCGCACCATTTATCCTTCCAAAACCTGGTATTCTTCCCGTTCCCAGTTCTGCATCTTGTATTTGTGTTAAAAATATCCCCTTGTTTGGCCACCCCTGAAACCCTTCCGAACGCGCTTCGGCCGCCGAATCGATACCTTTTTCTCTTGCGAAATAGATCGAATGAATGAGACCACCACCCTCTTGGTCGTCTGTAAATCTTCTACCACCATTTACTTAGCAGATCGCGATTCATATCGTGAAGATTAAGGATTCCTAGTCCTCCGAATTCTCTTCTCTTGAACATTCTGCCCCACTTGACTGAGTGAAAGCCTTTGTTTCCCTCATCGATTCTTGACAAATGTCTCCGGCCTCTTTCAAGTTTAGTGCTACTTCATGGAATTTATTCCGTTTTTGTTAATCTTATATTTTAAAGACGCACACATGAAAATTATATAATTATTCAAGACAGAATGTTGTAATTAATGGTAATTCATAGATAGCGAGGAGAGCTAAAGAAATAAAGGTAATAGTTTTGAGAAAGATGGTTGTAGGCTAAAAAAACCACAATAGAGATGAATCAGTAGAAAGAGATCATATCACATAGAGATGAACGGAGACGCTGAACCACCTTTTTATCCAATGCCCAAGGAGCAAGGCGACTATGGTTGAGATGTTAAGAGTCCTAGGTACAAGGGACTACCCCAATGAGTATGAGGATTTGTGGATCGGTCCCAAATTCGCCTCGACCCAATGAAAGATGCGTGGTACATTGCAATTGCGGCAACTACATGGGTGTTATGGCTAGACAGAAACAACTTTTATTTTCGTGCTTCATGTAGTAGTATTTCTGGTAACCTTACTCATATCATGCATCTTATCTCTTTTTGGGCTGCAGCTGCCGCCACAGGAGCGAGAGGGAGGATCGTCAGAGTCTTCCAGGTTGAGGATTTTGATGATGAGGGGGTAGACTTTGGGCTGACACTGGATTGACGGACGGCGTTATCCCCAATCGCTACAGTCTGTACGAGTTCGTTCCTGGCCTACTGTACTTTTGTTTGGGTTGATGTATGGAGGATTGGACCCACCCTCCAGGGTTTTGTTTGGGGTTTATGTTTTATTTTCTGCACGGTTTTTGTTTCCTGCTTTGTACTTTTGTTTCTCCCCTGGTTCACCGGGTTGTTTTATTAACTTCTTATTAATGAAACAGGGTGGCTTTATTCCACCTTTTAACTCCAAAAAAAAAAAAAAAAAAAAAAGAAAGAGAGAGAGAGAGAGAGATCATATCACATAGCCAGTCTCGAACATTTAGGATTAATATTGACTGTTAATATTACATAAACATTTTTTTGTTTTTTTGAGGGAATACATATACAACATTAGCTCAGTTTGTTTAGAACCTGGTGCTAATTATGCCAAGGTCGCAGATTCGAGGATTTTTTTAATTATCATATGCATTTTTTGAAACTACTTGTAGAAAGATGACACTTGCCAAACTAATTGTGCTGGGATTCAACAACTAAACTTGCCGTTCCCAACGGCGAGCTTAGTTATTTCGTGCTCGCCGTTGGGAACGACGGGTTTAGTTTTATTTTTGGGAGAAACTCGTCGTTAACAACGACAAGCGTAGTTCAAATTTATCAGGCAAGACTCGTCGTTCCCAACAACGAGGTTATTTATACTAGACTTGTTGTTGAGAACGGCGAGGTTCTTTGAATTTTTTTATTTTTTGAACTAAATTTGTCGTTGGGAACAGCGAGTCTAGTGTAAAGCACATTGTCGTTCCCCAACGACAAGTGTTACCGCTGATTTCGGTGTGGGGGTAAACAGATGAGATTTATGAGTTCGAGAAAACCTGAACAGCAGATCCAAGCCTTCTGATTCCTGCCGCAACTTGCAAGAAAGTGCGAGACACCGGGGTTGATTCCGGCGACGCACCCTCCGACGCTCTTGTCAGTAACCAGTGGTGATTAAAGAAAGAGCTTAAGGTGGAAAAAGAGTGATTACCTGGTCACAGTGGTAGAGGGGAGGTTTTTATAGTCGCCAGGGGAGTCATTAGGGACTTGATTCCCTGTGTAACTGCCAAGAGTAAAATCCTCACAGTCTGTTTAGGAAACTAACCCCTGATTCCTGGTGAGAGTAAATCAGGCCCGTTGACTTGGTCAAATCAGTGGCCCCGATTTGTCTCTTGTTGGTCTGGGTTCGCCTCGGGTCGGGACCCGTACCCAATTGGTGTGGATCCGTTCGTGGGTTATTGGATATGTGCGGAGGAGATCCAGTACCCGCTTTGGATCCACTTGTATGTGAAATTACCATTTTACCCCCGAGCTTCAAGATTCGCGCTCAATCTGGACGGTTTCGATTTAACCCCATTTTTAGCCGTATCAACAAGTCTTGCTTGATAATTTTGAACTAAAAAACCCTCTGTTGGACTTGGTAAATTTTTAGGGAAAAAAACCATCATTTTTTAAAACTAAACTTGCCGTTGGGAACAACGAGTCTAGTGTAAAGCACCTTGCTGTTCCCAATGACAAGTCTTGTTTGGTAATTTCGAACTAAAAAACTATCTGCTGGACTTGGTAAAATTTCCAGAAAAAAAAAATCATCAAAAATTTTTTTGAACTAAACTCGCCATTGGGTACAGCGTGTCTAGGGTAAAGCACCTCATTGTTTCCAACGACGAGTCTTATTTGAAAATTTAGAACTAAAAATCTATTTGCTGGACTTTGTGAATTTTCGAAAAAAAATCATATTTAAAAAATAAAGAAAAACTAAATTTGCCGTTGAGAACAACAAGTATAGTGTAAAGCAGCTCGTCGTTCCCAACTGTGAGTCTTGTTTGAAAATTTTGAACTAAATAGGGCGAGTTTAGCTGTTGAGTTTCATAGCGCAATTAGTTTGACAAGTGTCGTCTTTCTGCAAATAGTTTCAAAAAAAAATTGTATACAATTAAAATTCCAAATTCTAGACCCGCATGGCCCGCCAAATTTACTTTTTTTTGCATGTGGCCCCTAATTTTAAACATTTTGCATATTTGCCCCCTACTATTTTAATAAAGTGTATTAATAATTATTTATTTTACTATTTTCAAACATTTTTGCATGTTTTTTTTTTTTTTTGATAAAAGTTGACGCTCGTCATCGTTCCATTAATGAGAAATAACAAAACAAAGTAGTACAGCTGAACTAAATATTCGTGAGCAACAAGCTACACGATACATCAAAAGTACTCGGAGGTACCCGAGTTCAAAAGTAAACAACAATAGTCTAAGACACAGCAGACAGATACAAATAGTACAACCTCTCTACCCTTACTATCACTGAGAGTAGGAATCGACATACAAACACCAAAATGCACTGTGATACTACTCCTCATCGTCTCTGCAATGCTTGTTATTCCCCTTCGGTTATCTTCAGCCTCTTTCTGGTCTCCGCAGCACCTGCCCATTCATGAATAAGAAGGAAAATCTTATGCACTGAAGTTGTAAAAGAGTATGATTTATTGCTAAAGATTAACGCATTTCGGTCTAGCCATAGGTTCCATAAGGATGCGGTGGTAGAAAATCTTTTGCATGTTAGCTCCTACGGTTTCTACATTTTCCTATTTCCTCCTGAGATTATAACCAATGTTACACATAGTCAATAGTTATATACTGATAAACGCTCCTAAGCATAATTTTTTACATGAAAGCCACTCCATCTTTTATCTCAAAGCGTCACATGACATTAAGCAATTTAGCAAACAATTTTTCTTAAAATGTGCCCATTTCGAAATTCAAATGGTTGCTTCCTTACACCTACACAAGCCAAGGGAATCCCTAAAAGTTAGCCACCTTGCGTAGATCCCCATTTCAATTTTATTATTTTCAAAAATTAATCTTGTTTAACTTTCAAAATTCTTGGGAGAAGGCTGTATTGTCTATCAAGATTCAACTGACTAAGACATCGTTCTGAAATCCAAAATGAGAGCTCCTACCTAACCCCCTTACCTCCGACACATCCGGCAACTTCCCTAGCACCCTCTCCCTGCCATTCCCCCCTCCCTCACCCCCTCCCCACCCTCTTCTCCCCCTCCAACCGGGAGACAACAGCCACAAACCCTTGTTGCTTCCATCGTGTCACAGCTATGTTGTCCGAAATGGAAATGAGGGGCTGCGTTCCATCGGCAGGGGAACACGGCAACAAAAACCCACCACATACATTACCCCCACCTTCTCCACCCCAACCACAGCCACAAGACCCCCCCGGCTACTGTTCTCCTCCTCAACCCATTGTCCCAAACCGTTGGCAGTCTCAAAACCCAAGCAAAAACCAAAATGATCACCAAAAGCAGAGCAAGCAGGACCACCATCGCAGCCTGCGTCAGGCTGATGGTGAGGGCGTTGCCTTAGAGCTCAGGGAGGCACGCTCCCCCCCGCGGGCACATCGAGATGCACGACCAAGGCGAGAGGGGAGTGCCATCGATCATCATCGCCCTAACGCGGAGCGACTTGTGGTCGGGAGGGCCCAAAGAGGGGGTCCTCCACCTACCCAGCTTAGGCGTAAGAACCCACCATCTTCGAGCCGACATCGCGACCACGAGCGCGATAGCCCGGTGCCTCATGAGATAGACACCCACAGGGCCCTGCAAGGCAACGCTAGAGAAAGGATTTACAGGGACAATTCAGTCAAATCTAGCCTACACAAACAACAACGAGTTCACCACAGGGAGTATGGCCAACAGCTACAAAAATTACCTCGTCAGCGTCACAGGGACCCCGTCTCACCCCAACGAACTCCTCATTCTAATGATGCTCAGCTCACTTCTAATCATCCCCATCTACCTGATAATCCACCACCGTCTACTACCAGCATTCCTCTCCAACCCAACGCCTCCCCACGGTCCAATGCCAATCCCTCGTCGCCAAGGCGGCCAGCCACTGTATCCCTTCAGTCCAGCGACATTTGGGCCCAACGAAGGGGAACAAATGTCGTACCAGAGGAACTCAATGGCCTACCACCGATTGGAGAAGAGGGAGATAACTGGCAGGAAGTGGTTCACAAGAGGAAGAAAAGATCAAAATCTCCGCCGCATACTATCAAGAAGCAAAAGAGGAGGGGAAAACGAAAGCCAGTTCCGTGTTTTAATTGCGGCGATTTGGGGCACTTCCGGTCGGAGTGCACCAAAGATGTGCGCTGCCTTAGATGCCTGAAATGGGGCCATCTCTCGTACAATTGCACCAACATGGCCTACTCCAACGATGATGAGACGAGGCGAGTGTTCCGAGGTCGCTCACCGGACAGTCCTGCTACGATCAAGCTGGCGAACAGCATATCTACCATTAAGGCAGAGGAAGGATGGCTCGCTCAGTGGTGTGCGGTGGCGAGTGTGACGGAGGGGCGACCTTCGGAAGCACATGTTCTCAGCGCTCTTAGCGAGAGATGGCCTATGAAAGCAGATCGTGATTGGGTCGTTAAGAGGATGTGCCCTCTCAGGTTCTTAGTTTCCTTCCCAACTCCTCAGAAGATGCTAGAACTCTCCAGGGAAGCTGAGTGGGATTTTGGTCACTTCAAGCTTGATTTTGAAGCCTGGTCGCCGAGTTTTGGGGCCGAGAAACCCCAAGGGGATCGGTATTGGGTGTGGATACACAACATCCCGCTTCATTTTTGGAAAAAAGAAGCGTTGCAGGAGATTGTGTCAGACTTCGGAACGGTGGTGGAGCTTGACGAGAAGACTGTTCGGAGGTCGGAGATTGTCTCAGCAAGGGTTTTGATTAGAAGCAGAGACATTAGCCTGATGCCGAGATTCGCGAAGGTCAACTCCTTCGTGGACTCCTACCTAATTCGGTTTGTCCTCGACCGGTGCGTCGACACCGAACATCCCACCACCAAGAACCGAAGCCCACCATCTGCTCTTAGGGACGGAAGGAGCTACATGGAAGTGACGAAGCCCTCTTGGGATCTCACCATCGATGGCTCCCATGAGGTGGAGAGGGCCCATCGAGAGGTGATTGAGGCGGCGAGAAGAGTGGGGCAACGCCAGGTCTCTTCACTCCCAGAGAGAGAAAGTCTGTCGGCAAGAAAATCGGTGGAGCATAGAGTCACCTCAGGCAAGGTTGGTCGGAGAGCTGGAGGTAGGCGGGACTCCGATGAGCGGCTTCAGAAGCTGAACAGTGGATCCTACGGCCAAGCTCACTCCCCGTCATCATGGGCGACTCTAGAGGCAGACAAGGCACAGATGGCTCAGAGCTCCAGCTTTGGCAGGGATGCGACAAAAAGTAGTCTGCAGCAGCTTACTGCCGAGCAGGAGAGAGCGACAGGGCTGGCAGTGCTCCAGAGGGCCAGTCACCAACTCTCGAGTAGCGACAAACCAATAGCTCAGGAAAAGACCAAAGACAAAACCCTATCCACCAAAGAGTGAGTGGAGAGGGTTTGGGCAGCACCAAAGGGCTGTAAAGGGGTTCCTTCCGATCTGGGGTGCCAGGGCTCAGAGGAGAGCGAGTGCCAAGAGAACGGGGTAAAAGCTTCTTCTGAGCTGCAGGGGCGTCAGGGGCCACAGCTGCCATCAGAAAAAGAGAAAGAGGCTGCTCAGAAGCTGAGGGGTAGAGAGTTGGTCACGGCAGGGAGTAAAGCGGCAGAGAACCCTCTGGGTAAAGCGTCGGGAGTGGTTAGCTTTAACCAGAGCGGAAAAAGCAGCCATGTGCAAGCTCTCAGCACTGCCGTTGGGGATGAGGTTTCAAGGTTGAGGAAAGAAGGAGAGAAAAGTTTGGTAGCAGAGAAGCAACTGGCTAGCTCTGAACAAAGCAAGGATAGAAGACTCGGTGCTTCGAGTCCATCGCCAGAGAATGTGAACCAAAATCCTTTTGCACCCACCAACACACCCTCCAATGAGGAGTGTCCACGTGTCAAGCCTGGGCGGTTGGGGCAGAGCCCAACTGAAGGGGACCTGGTATGCGTTGCACCCACCAAAGGCCCTCCTAACCACAACATGACAGCTCACCTTGTAGGCACTGATACCAATCCGCTGCTCTTTTCGAGGAGCGCTGCCTTCGATGCATGCGGTACGCTGTGCCGCGGAGATCGTATGGGCAGCTTTAATGTGGACGGCTCTTCTTCTGGGCCAACAAATGGGCTTTTTTTGGATAATAATGGGCACGATGAGGTGTCCATATTAGCTGTTAATGGTACTGGATGTTGCAAGGCCTTTGACTCGAACACCCCGATTATTCTCCGGACTGGGAGCGGGCCCAACGAGGGGACCGCAGTAGTTATTTCCACCGTTGTTTCTGATTCTTCTTGCCACGGGCCCAATGAGGGGTCCGGCATGATAGCGCCCACTTCTAATGTTGGGGCTACTCTCATGGACAGTGACGAGGATCTAGAAGGACGGCTGAATCTCGATGTTGACTTCTCTCTATCTGAGGAGGATTCAGAGGACTCGGAGTTCATTGCTAACACCCAGAGGGGGACCTCGCCGGAGATTGTCCGTTCCACAATTCCTGATTCAGCTCCGGGTTATAGCCCGGGACAGGTCCGTAGAGCGGTTGGATTCAGAGTTCAGCGATCTCCCAAGAGGGCTCATGGGGAGTCCTTGGATGACTACCTGGAGGTTGCCGCGGCAGCCAAGGCCGCTAAGCTCGACTATGGAGCTGCTGCTTCAGGAGCTAGAGGGAGAATTGCAAGGATTTTCCAGGTGGATGATTATGACGACGAGGAGATAGCGATCGGGCCAACACTGGACTGATGAGTGGTCACTTGCCTTACTACTTCATAGTTTGTATCAGGCCGCAGCACTTTGTTGTTGTATTTGGTGTGTTTTGGTTGCCTTTAGGCTAGATGATGTAACCCATCCCCCAGGGTTTTGTTGGGGGTTATGTTTTATTTTCTGCACTGTACTTCTATTTTCCCGAGACTTCGGGGTTGTTTATTAATCTCTTATTAATGAAACAGGGTGACATTATCCCACCTTTTATTCAAAAAAAAAAAAAAAAAACAATTTTTCTTAAAATCGGGCTTTCCTTATATTATGGTGATAATTACCTAATTTAGCTTCGAGGAATGGTCAACTTTGTTTTTAGATTATTTAATTAATAGAAGTTACATAATTTGTCAATATAATTTAGCTCACTTACCGATCTAAAGTTAAAATCTAACTTTTCTCCGTTCTTTTTACAACTTCAAAATTTTAGCCTAACAGCAGACTACCAACTTTTCTCCGTTTTTTTACAACTTCAAAATTTTAGCCTAATAGCAGACTTACCAGTGGCAGGCAGTTTCACACTAATCATTCCTTGCCAAAGCACTATGTAGGGCTACTTTTGTTTTAAGGAATAAGTTGCCTGTTGTCATTTGAAACCTTGAAATGACTGAAAGTGTAATTTACATATTAGTCCATTAATTATGCTTGTTCTTTCTAATGCTACTAATCTCTAATTAACTAGTATATTCTAAAAGAAATAAAAAGCAAATTAAACACAAAAATAATAATAGACGTCCTCTAATCACTCATAATCCCCTTCGTTCTTCTCTCGTTCAGACTCGACAGAAACAGCCACTTTTGACCATACAAAGAGCAGCACTAAGACACTATCTTACCGTGCAGTGTTACACGAGAAAGTATTCAATGCCGCACTTACAGTGATGTAGTATACGCGAAGCCAGTGAAATACAAAGGGGAAAAACGATGAAATACATAAAACGAAAAGGTCAAAAGAAAAAAACAAAGTGAAAAATGTACACATAGAATAACTGAGGTAAGGTGCAATGTTGAATTTTTTGTAATTGATCACCACAATGCACTTGGCTACGAACCATTACACAAGCGAATATCTAATGTAGTACAAATTTACAAATGTCGACCATTTTGTATGTTATATAGCTAGGTAATCAAAAGAGGTTACGAAACAAGGCGACTGCAAGTTTCAATTTTTCATTTTTTTTTGTTCTTCTTTGCCGTGGCATTCCAAAGTTTCGAGATCAGCCATCATTTGATTGCAAGTAGAGGTTATGTTCTCTAATGTAGTTGATGACTTCATCTGGACTGGAGTAAGGTATTTCACTGATAGCCCTCTGTTCTTATGCACTCCCTGGAATGAAGAAAATAATATATACAAGGATATCAGTTCATTAAGTAAATATTAATACCGTCATTTATGCAAATGTTATCTTTAGACAGAAATACGGAAGAGAAAAAAAGGAGCACATGCAAGCTGTATTACCGTACAATTGCTTATATTGGACAATGCAATGATTTTGATCAATACTGAACTCAGTGTCCACACATATGGCCCAGATTGAATGCAGATAATTGAGTTAGAGCAGCCACAGTCATTTTTCACAAAATAGCGAATGGCAAAATGAGCATTTGGCTGCTGTCACCGTTTGCTATAATTTGATGGGCAAAAAAAAGATGATCTGAATTTTTTTAATAAAATGTTTAGGATGATTAAATTAAGTATTAATTATTAAATTAGCTAATTTAATTTAATTAAATATTAAATTAGCCCTTATTCCTTAAGATGGCTAGATTAATTAAATTAATGAGATTAAGGGCTTAACCTCCACTAACTTTAGGCTAGGACGGGACATGTTGTCCGGGATGGGACAACATGTTATGTCCAAGGCTTGGTTTTTTTTTTTCTTTCTTTGGACGGTACATCATGTACTGTCCAATCGAAATTAAAAAAAAAATCCAAAAACCCCTTAGTCGGAATAACATGACTCGTCCGATCGATGAAAAAAAATATTAAAAAATTAAGACGAAACATCATGTTCCGTCTACTATATTTGGCAATTGCCATATTCGTTTATCAAATTTGACAACGCATTGTTCCTCATTTACTCAAATTTGGCAACGCATTGTTCCGGCTGCAATCGTTTGCTTTTTTTTTTTTTGCCATTTTGCCAAAATAGTAAACAATTGGAGATGCTCGTATACTTTGTACATTATTGGGTTGTTGGGATATATTCGGAGATTTCAGGCAGTTCAACACTAACAGAATTTGTATCCATTAATAAATAGAACAGATGACTGATTTCCAATAAAGAGAATGATGAATTTGGACCAAGTATTTTCTATAATCAGAAAAATAAGAAACTAAACTATTACAAATGCCCTCACGGTACACCGTGAGCATCTGCTTCGACAAGAATAGCTAACTCTACATCTTCAAAATAATCAAAAACTCACTAGGCAGGCTATGTTGATTTCCAGCTTCGTGAGTCTTCTAATGAAGATCGATGAGATTCATAGCGTTTTAAGATGCAGGAATCCGGAAGCGCTACAAGACACAATATAGGAACAGGTACACGACATAAGACATTTGTTGAAAGTAGGTGTAACTTACTGTAATACCCCGACTTTCTATATGGAAGATTATTATTTTATAAGGTATACCTGTGCAATATTATTGACTAGTATTTTTCAACATCGTTTTATAAAGCATTAATTTACCTATTTTTACAAATAACTAGTTTGGCCCAAATTGATTTTAAACCCATGGATTGTAAACTCTCTTATTATTTTTCACAACTTGTAGTGTAACATTCTTTCTCCTTTTAATCCCGGGTACATTTGTGGTGTGACTTGTGCTTACACGTGCACTCAATGTACACGTGTAATAGGCACAATTTCTTGGCCGGTTTTTGGGAGAGGAGTGGCTTGAGTTGTGGGTAGTTATCCTGAGTTGTGGGTAGTTTTTGCAACCCCCAAATCAATCTCAGCCCTTGTTTCTTCAACTCCCTAATGGATCTCAACCCTCCATCTTATTTATCTTCTTATATAAATACCCCCTACTTTCCCTATCTCTTTGCAAAAAAATTTCCTGAGATTGTAAGAGTACCTGAGAGTGTGTGGGAGCTTTTCGGTGGAGGCAAGCAACATTGCTGAGGAGTCGGAGTGGAACCAAGGAACGAGAAGTGCTGCGCTATATTGAAGGACTTGCGGGATTTCGTTATTTTCTTCACAAAAGGTGGGTGTTTCTCAGGACTTCTAATGTAGGAATAATGCTATATTTGTCATGAAGTGTTACCATGTGGCAAGAGTAAATTGAATGCGGTAGAAATTGCTTGAACATGCTATTAAATTCGAGACAAGACTGGCGGTACAGTCGACTGCCATATGAGCCAGTCGACTGATACGAGATATTTACTTTCATAATGTGCTGATAAAATGTGTGTGAATAGCCATGATGGTGTGATCATAAAATGTATGTCTTCCCTATGACACATATGATGGAGGGAAGGTAAACAACAAAAGAACTGAGGAGATAAACATCTGAAGTTGTCGGCTCAGTCGACTGACTTGAAGTTAAGTCGACTGATGCTCGTTCTGAAAGTGATTGTTTGATAGTTCCTCGAATAAAGATATTCTATTTTGTGTAGACTCAGGATGATGACTTGAAATTTATATCCCCATTGTCGTATGTAAGTATGAGCAATGTGAATACAGGTTTAGAGTAGTAATTTCTCTAAAGAGCATGTTAATAACTGGGAAAATTGCGTTGTGAATGCTACTGAGCAAGGGGTACTATGTTTATGGAACATGAATTGGTATACACTGTTAATTGATATCATGATGCAAGTATATGTAAAGAAATGTAAGTAAATTCCCAAATTAAAATGGATCTGTCCAGTCGACCGATGCATGTGGCAAGTCGACTGATCTGGACTTAGAAATCATGCTGTTTGAAATATCCAGGACAGACGACTGATTACTGATCAGTCGACGGTTACGAGGATAATATTGTGAATAAGAATTTGGCGGGACAGGCGACTGGTAGTGTACTCAGTCGACTAACCCGAACATTATGATAACCCTGTATGACTGTATAAGTCGACTGGTGCTCTTCCAAGTCGACTGTACAGAGTGAACTTTGGTATACTGGAATTCATGTTATTTTGCTGTTAGTAATGGTGAACCTTGTGATTTTAAGTCAATGAACTCTGTTATGGATGCATGAATTGTGTAAATGAATCATAGATGAGAATTGAGAATCAAATGAAATTATGAAATGTGAAATCATGATGAGAAAAGTCTGTGCGACCCTAAAATGAATTATGAGCTGATGATGCTCCATTGGATATTGTGAATGTGAAATTGAGGAGAAGAGTAGCTAAGTCTCCCCGGCAGTGAATGAAATAATATTGAGAATTAGACCAGGTTGGTCAAGTGAAATGAAATGATGAGTCCGGATGATGGAGAGGCTAACTCTAGAGGTTGATTTTCGTTCATGATTCTAATTAAGTTAAACCATAGTGTGGAGGTGATGAAGATGAGAGAAAAACATGAGTATGAGAGCTAGGGTACGGTGCGGGTGTGTGAGCCGCAGAATGCATGCTTGATGAGTCAAGACATGGCGCGGGCACAACTCAGTAATGATCGGACTCTAGTCACGCTTGTGGGATGTTTTGGTGACTGCAAGAGGAGTGTGTTCAGGGAGGAGGCTGAATTGTCGCAGAAGGCATGCTTGACGAGTCAAGACATGGCGCGAAATTCTACTCCAGGGGCCAGGATACATGCTTGTACTCATAGATTCATCTAGGATACTCATTGGAATTACAGTAGTAGAATAAGTCATGGCGGGGGATTGAACCCTACAAAATGAAGATCGTTTAAGAGGCTTGCACTCGAACCTATGTAGTATGGGATGCATAGAATTCGAACAAGTGTGCATTAGTGTCATGACTAATTAAGTAAATTGCATTAAGGATTTAAGTGCACAATCACGACACGACATCATTAAAAGTTCCCTTATTTGTATGCTCATGTTGAACAAGTTTGTGATTTGTAAGAAATGAGATTCATTATACTGTTTCTGGCATAGAGAGGATGGCCATGTATAATTATCGTCGGTTGAATAAACTGACGTACCCACAGTGTTTTATGCAGGATAATTACATGTAAAAGGAATGGATGCACAAAGAGTTCATTATGTTGTTGTTCATTTATGTAAATATTGTATATTTTGCTTCCGCTGTGTAAATTCAAATGTAACATGTTGTAACTCTGATGTAAAAGTAAAGATTTTAAATTCCTTGTGAAATTGTATGTGAAGAAAGCGAAAAGATCCTGAAGAACATCTCGAATTCAGTAAATTGGGATTCGGGGCGTTACAGAGTGGTATCAGAGCCACGCTTTCTATGCTTTCACACTCGTACAAATTTATAAGGAACGACACCCTAGATGTGGACATTAGAGTGTGTGTTTGGATTTAGAGATTTAAATGTAAGTAACTTACATTTGTGTTGCTCTATGATTTATGCTTCTTCCTCTCTATTCTAAGATGGCTGATCACTTCGACCCTGCTGGAGGCGACGACTGGCACATTATTGAGGAAGAGTACCATCCTGGACAGGCTGATTCTGAGGACGAATATCACCCTGGGCAAGCTGATTCTGATGATGAGGAGTACCCTGAATCCCGAGAGATCACCCCACCGCCGAACTCACCTGATGATTCTTCTTCTTCCGATGAAGAAAAGGGACCAGCTTTGGGTAACGCTGTAGCTTCTCTGCAGAGGCAAGTGGATACCTTGAAGTATAGAGTTGGAGTTTTGGAGGCTCAGCTGGAGAAGCGGAATGCTGACTATTCTGTTCTTAGCCATCGGATTTGGGAACTTGAGAAGAAAAAGAACCTAACTGATGTGCTGAAGGATGAGGTGGATGAACTGCGGGATGAACTTCGAGCAGCGAAGAGGACCCGTAGAGATTAGATTGTCCTAGTTTCTATTTTCTTCTATTCTGATGTTAAAATGTTTTTTTTTAAATTCGAATGTATAAACTTTGAAATTCAATGAAATGAAAGTTGGTTTAAATTCTTGTTTTATACTTCGAATTTAATGGATCTTTTGCATCAGAATATGGCGAGAAGGGGAGCCAGGAATGGTGAAGGTTTGGACCTGGATGCCGAGTTTGCAAGGGTTTACCAGACGCTGAATGCAGTGGCTGCAAACCAAGGAAGGGGGCCGGTGAATCCAGTACCCGAGGCAATCAAGCTAGTGGAATCATTCAAGAGAATGAAACCACCAGTGTTCGAGGGAAAGTCCGACCCGGATGCGGCCGATAACTGGATTCGGCAAGTGGAGACAATCTTCGAGGTGTTGGAAACACCGGAGGGCAGCAAGGTCAAGTTGGCGACTTTGTAGTTGGAGAAGGATGCGGCTGTTTGGTGGCAGTCGATGAAGAGGACTATGGGCGGCTTGTTGCTTGGCTGGGAGGAATTTTTGGAGGAATTCCGCAGCCATTATTTCCCCTCCGACGTCCAGGAGAAAAAGGCCATGGAGTTTCTGTCACTTCAGCAAGGCAGCATGTCAGTAAGGGAGTATGAGACCAAGTTCACTCAACTCTCCAGGTATGCTCCAGAACTAGTGATGGATGAGGCGAAGAAGGCTCGCAAGTTCGAGCATGGTCTGAGGCCGAGCTTGAGATCTCGTATGATACCCCTTGGTATCAGGAGATTCGATAAGCTGGTGAAGAGGGCGGCAGCAACGGAGGCGGATATGGAGCAGTTCCATGTTGCTCAGCATCAGAGGAGCAACTGGCAGTCTGGGAAGAGGCCCGCGCCATCGGGGAGTTTCAAGGGGCAACCATCTGCACAGAAATTCAAACCGACAGGGGCGAATGCCGTCAGTGTAGCTGGGAGACCTGGAAACGATGCAGGGAGACCTTCTGCAGTCACTTGCTTTAACTGTGGTGAAGTGGGACATTACCAATCTCGATGTCTCAAACCACGGGCTGGCAATCACAATGTGCCAATACAGCAGACTGGGAAGAGGCCGTACCAGTCAGGGCGAGTATTTGCTTTGACAGAAGCTGATGCTGAGGAAGCAGATCAGGTTATCTCTGGTACGAGGGCTGATGTTTAGTATGATTTCTTTTTCATTTTTCCTTCCCGATCATAGTGTAAAACTGTTATGTAATGATGTATGTTATGTAACAGGAGAACTCTATATTAATGGAAAGGGAGCTGTGGTGTTGTTTGATACTGGATCCTCTCATACTTTTGTGTCTCCTAGATTTGCTAAAGTGTTGGGAGTTGAACCGAAGATTTTTCCCAGGCAAGATCTTAGCAGTGGCCACACCATCAGGGGAAACTTTGACCACTGATCGGTATTATGCTGATTGCGAGATTGTGATTGGGGAACGAATCTTCGGCATTGATCTGATCGAGCTGACTATCTTGGGAGTCGATGTTATCATTGGCATTGATTGGATGTCGGTGTACAGTGTAAGCATCGAGTGTAAGACCAAGATCGTGACAGTGAAGGCTCCAGGTGGACCTGAAGTCACTTTCCAAGGGAAGTTGAAGTGTTCTAAGCTGGTGGCAACTATCCGCAAGGAAGAGACTCCTGTGGAATTGCAAGGGATTCCTGTGGTTCGGGACTATCCGACTGTGTTTTTGGAAGATTTTCCTGGGTTACCTCCGCATCGTGATGTAGAGTTCAGCATCACTGTTCAACCGGGAAGTGCACCCATTTCTAAGGCACCGTATAGGATGGCTCCAGTGGAACAGGATGAGGTGAAGCGGCAGATTGAGGAACTATTGGGAAAAGGCTTTATTCAACCTAGTGCGTCACCTTGGGGAGCACCAGTGCTTTTGGTAAAGAAGAAGGATGGATCGATGAGGATGTGTATCGATTACCGAGAGCTGAATAAGGTCACTGTTCAGAATAAGTATCCGATTCCTCGAATTGATGACTTGTTCGATCGTCTACAAGGAGCAGCTGTATTCTCCAAAATAGATCTTCGATCAGGATATCACCAAGTGCGAGTGAAGGCTGAAGATGTGCATAAGACTGCATTTAGAACTCGGCATGGGCATTACGAATTCTTAGTTATGCCATTCGGAGTGACGAATGCACCTGCAATCTTCATGGACTTGATGAACAGAGTTCTGAGGCCGTTTATTGATTCTTTCGTCGTGGTGTTTATCGACGATATTCTCGTGTACTCCAAGTCTGAGGAGGAGCACACTGAGCATCTGGCAGCAGTTTTGCAGAAGTTGGAAGAGCAGAGGTTGTATGCCAAGTTATCCAAGTGTGATTTCTGGAAATCTGAAGTGGCATTCCTAGGTCACATCCTTTCTAAGGAGGGAGTGGCAACTGACCCTCAGAAGATAGAGGCAGTGAGAGATTGGGCTAGGCCTACTACAGTGAAGGAAGTCAGAAGTTTCCTTGGGATGACTGGATACTACAGGTTCATTCAAGGTTATGCTCAGATAGCTGTGCCGCTTACCGAGTTGACCAAGAAGAATGCGAGCTTCAAGTGGACCGAGCAATGTGAGGCGAGTTTTCAGGAGTTGAAGGATAGACTGACTACTGCACCTATTTTGGCTTTGCCTAGAGCAGGAGTTGAGTATGATGTCTATAGCGATGCTTCACATCGGGGGCTTGGTTGTGTCTTAATGCAAGAAGGTAAAGTGATCGCATATGGATCTAGGCAACTACGACCGCATGAGAAGAATTATCCGACTCATGATCTAGAGCTGGCTGCGATTATCTTTGCTTTGAAGCAATGGAGGCACTACGTGTATGGTGAGAAGTTGAACATGTACACGGATCATAAGAGCTTGAAGTATATCTACCAGCAGAGGGATCTCAATCTAAGACAGCGGAGATGGTTGGAAGTGCTCGAGGATATGCGACCTGAGATCAAGTATCATCCCGGAAAGGCTAATGTTGTTGCTGATGCACTTAGTCGCAAGAGCAGTTTGGCCTGTTTGATTACGACTCAGAGGCATCTGATTGAGGAGTTGGACCGAGCAGGTATTGAGGTTGTCTTGCAAGGATTGGGAGCATCTTTATCTCAGTTGAAGCTTCAGCCTACTCTGAATGCAAGGATCATTGCAAGTCAGGAAGTTGATGCTGATATTCTGGAGATGAAGGAGCTGGTTGGTGCTGGCAGGTTGCCCGGTTTTCAGACCAGGGATGGAGTGCTGTGGTTCGGAGATAGACTGTGCGTTCCAGATCAGGCGGACCTGAAAGAGAGTATTCTTCAGGAGGCGCATGCTACTCTTTTGTCGGTACATCCTGGGAGTACTAAGATGTACAAAGACATCAAGCAGCATTTCTGGTGGTCAGGTTTGAAGCGGGATGTGGCCGAATTTGTCGCGAGATGTGAGGTTTGTCAGCAAGTTAAAGCCGAAAGTCAGAGACCCGGAGGTCTATTACAGCCGTTACCTATTCCGGAATGGAAGTGGGATAACATCAGTATGGATTTCATCACGGGTTTGCCTAAGAGTTCTAAAGGCAACGATGCTATTTGGGTTATAGTCGATCGACTTACCAAGTCCGCTCACTTTTTGGCGATGAAACTCACAGCTTCGATGGACAAGTTGGCTGAGATGTATGTTGGTGAGATTGTCCGACTTCATGGCGTTCCTTCGACCATTGTGTCTGATCGAGATGCGCGGTTTACTTCGCATTTCTGGAGGAGTCTTCAGGCAGCTTTGGGTACCAAGACAGATTTCAGCACTGCTTTTCATCCACAGACCGATGGGCAGACCGAGAGAGTCAACCGTATTCTTGAGGATATGCTTCGGTGTTGTATACTAGACTTCGGAGGCAGTTGGGAAAGGCATTTACCTTTGGTGGAGTTTGCCTACAACAACAGTTTTCAAACTAGCATTGGGATGGCGCCGTATGAAGCTTTGTATGGCAGGAAGTGCAGGACTCCTGTGTGTTGGTATGAGGTTGGGGAGCGTCAGTTGTTTGGTCCTGAGCTTGTACAGCTGACTTCTGAGAAGATTGATCTGATCAGGAAAAGGTTGGTGGAAGCTCAGAGCAGGCAGAAAAGCTATGCAGACAACCGGAGGAGGGACCTTGAGTTTGAGGTTGGTGACTTCGTCTTTCTGAAGGTATCACCCAGCAAAGGTGTGGTTCGGTTTGGCAAGGGCGGGAAGTTAGCCCCGAGATTTATAGGCCCATATAAGATATTGAAAAGGATCGGGAAAACTGCTTACCGGCTTGAATTACCGGAAGAGTTGTCTCAGGTGCACAATGTTTTCCATGTGTCTATGTTGAGAGGTTATATTCCAGACCCGAGTCATCATTTGCCTGAAGTGCCGGAAGGTTTGCAGTTAGACCTGAATTACATCGAGACTCCTGTTGAGATTGTTGACCGTAGGGAGAAGGTCTTGAGGAATAAGACGATACCGATGGTCAAGGTAGTCTGGAGAAACCACTTGGTTGAAGAGGCTACTTGGGAATCCGAGGACAAGATGTTGAAGGACTATCCTGAGCTTTTTGCTTGATTGTTTGTATTTTGCATCTTGTATGTTGCATCTGTGTATTTCGTACCTCTTGTTGTTGTTTTTTTGTTGTGTCTCGTTCTTGGCTGTAGTTCCGGGGACGGAACTATTCTAAGGAGGGAGTGATGTAATACCCCGACTTTCTATATGGAAGATTATTATTTTATAAGGTATACCTGTGCAATATTATTGACTAGTATTTTTCAACATCGTTTTATAAAGCATTAATTTACCTATTTTTACAAATAACTAGTTTGGCCCAAATTGATTTTAAACCCATGGATTGTAAACTCTCTTATTATTTTTCACAACTTGTAGTGTAACATTCTTTCTCCTTTTAATCCCGGGTACATTTGTGGTGTGACTTGTGCTTACACGTGCACTCAATGTACACGTGTAATAGGCACAATTTCTTGGCCGGTTTTTGGGAGAGGAGTGGCTTGAGTTGTGGGTAGTTATCCTGAGTTGTGGGTAGTTTTTGCAACCCCCAAATCAATCTCAGCCCTTGTTTCTTCAACTCCCTAATGGATCTCAACCCTCCATCTTATTTATCTTCTTATATAAATACCCCCTACTTTCCCTATCTCTTTGCAAAAAAATTTCCTGAGATTGTAAGAGTACCTGAGAGTGTGTGGGAGCTTTTCGGTGGAGGCAAGCAACATTGCTGAGGAGTCGGAGTGGAACCAAGGAACGAGAAGTGCTGCGCTATATTGAAGGACTTGCGGGATTTCGTTATTTTCTTCACAAAAGGTGGGTGTTTCTCAGGACTTCTAATGTAGGAATAATGCTATATTTGTCATGAAGTGTTACCATGTGGCAAGAGTAAATTGAATGCGGTAGAAATTGCTTGAACATGCTATTAAATTCGAGACAAGACTGGCGGTATAGTCGACTGCCATATGAGCCAGTCGACTGATACGAGATATTTACTTTCATAATGTGCTGATAAAATGTGTGTGAATAGCCATGATGGTGTGATCATAAAATGTATGTCTTCCCTATGACACATATGATGGAGGGAAGGTAAACAACAAAAGAACTGAGGAGATAAACATCTGAAGTTGTCGGCTCAGTCGACTGACTTGAAGTTAAGTCGACTGATGCTCGTTCTGAAAGTGATTGTTTGATAGTTCCTCGAATAAAGATATTCTATTTTGTGTAGACTCAGGATGATGACTTGAAATTTATATCCCCATTGTCGTATGTAAGTATGAGCAATGTGAATACAGGTTTAGAGTAGTAATTTCTCTAAAGAGCATGTTAATAACTGGGAAAATTGCGTTGTGAATGCTACTGAGCAAGGGGTACTATGTTTATGGAACATGAATTGGTATACACTGTTAATTGATATCATGATGCAAGTATATGTAAAGAAATGTAAGTAAATTCCCAAATTAAAATGGATCTGTCCAGTCGACCGATGCATGTGGCAAGTCGACTGATCTGGACTTAGAAATCATGCTGTTTGAAATATCCAGGACAGACGACTGATTACTGATCAGTCGACTGTTACGAGGATAATATTGTGAATAAGAATTGGGCGGGACAGGCGACTGGTAGTGTACTCAGTCGACTAACCCGAACATTATGATAACCCTGTATGACTGTATAAGTCGACTGGTGCTCTTCCAAGTCGACTGTACAGAGTGAACTTTGGTATACTGGAATTCATGTTATTTTGCTGTTAGTAATGGTGAACCTTGTGATTTTAAGTCAATGAACTCTGTTATGGATGCATGAATTGTGTAAATGAATCATAGATGAGAATTGAGAATCAAATGAAATTATGAAATGTGAAATCATGATGAGAAAAGTCTGTGCGGCCCTAAAATGAATTATGAGCTGATGATGCTCCATTGGATATTGTGAATGTGAAATTGAGCAGAAGAGTAGCTAAGTCTCCCCGGCAGTGAATGAAATAATATTGAGAATTAGACCAGGTTGGTCAAGTGAAATGAAATGATGAGTCCGGATGATGGAGAGGCTAACTCTAGAGGTTGATTTTCGTTCATGATTCTAATTAAGTTAAACCATAGTGTGGAGGTGATGAAGATGAGAGAAAAACATGAGTATGAGAGCTAGGGTACGGTGCGGGTGTGTGAGCCGCAGAATGCATGCTTGATGAGTCAAGACATGGCGCGGGCACAACTCAGTAATGATCGGACTCTAGTCACGCTTGTGGGATGTTTTGGTGACTGCAAGAGGAGTGTGTTCAGGGAGGAGGCTGAATTGTCGCAGAAGGCATGCTTGACGAGTCAAGACATGGCGCGAAATTCTACTCCAGGGGCCAGGATACATGCTTGTACTCATAGATTCATCTAGGATACTCATTGGAATTACAGTAGTAGAATAAGTCATGGCGGGGGATTGAACCCTACAAAATGAAGATCGTTTAAGAGGCTTGCACTCGAACCTATGTAGTATGGGATGCATAGAATTCGAACAAGTGTGCATTAGTGTCATGACTAATTAAGTGCACAATCACGACACGACATCATTAAAAGTTCCCTTATTTGTATGCTCATGTTGAACA
This sequence comes from Hemerocallis citrina, assembly GCA_017893485.1. Classification (NCBI taxonomy): domain Eukaryota; kingdom Viridiplantae; phylum Streptophyta; class Magnoliopsida; order Asparagales; family Asphodelaceae; genus Hemerocallis; species Hemerocallis citrina. The sequence goes on along the minus strand of CM030367.1, from coordinate 205,657,850 downwards.
AGTTTGTGATTTGTAAGAAATGAGATTCATTATACTGTTTCTGGCATAGAGAGGATGGCCATGTATAATTATCGTCGGCTGAATAAACTGACGTACCCACAGTGTTTTATGCAGGATAATTACATGTAAAAGGAATGGATGCACAAAGAGTTCATTATGTTGTTGTTCATTTATGTAAATATTGTATATTTTGCTTCCGCTGTGTAAATTCAAATGTAACATGTTGTAACTCTGATGTAAAAGTAAAGATTTTAAATTCCTTGTGAAATTGTATGTGAAGAAAGCGAAAAGATCCTGAAGAACATCTCGAATTCAGTAAATTGGGATTCGGGGCGTTACACTTACAATTACAGGTAAATTGAACCCCAAATGACATTCAACATGATTATAGAATAAATAACCAGAATGAGAGATCCATAACTCAAATAAAAGATGTCATACTTCACACTGCAAACGAAATTATAAATTTTGAGAAACTCCATAGTCCACATACAAAAGTAATAAAAGTTCAACAGTGTGAAAAATGCTAAAAGGTGTTTGAAATTGTTGATTATGTATTCAAAATGCGTTCAAGCAGCGCCCAAAGTAATAATATTTATAAAATTTAGGATTTAGGATGTGTGAGAAGTGTGAAATTGTATAGCACGGCAGAACTCCATGGTAAAAGTGTCTGTGCTACATTCTTTTGTTATCTACTTTGCTAGCAAATCTCTTGCCATATTTTGCTTGCTACGTTGGTTGTAAGCTGCATTATGTATTTTCCTATTTAAACAGCTTTGGTCTTGTTAAACTATTATTAAAGAAACAGAAAGGATGTCATCTCACAGTTGTGACAATAACAATAAATTATCATTTGAACAAGTCAAATAGAAGATGCATATTAGAACTTTCTCAGTGCCTGTAAAGACAACATCTCAAGGAGCCAAAATAGTACCTCACTTTCGTCGAACTGATCTGGTTTGGCACTATCTCTTCCACTGAGATGATGTTACTCTGGAAAATGAATCAAGACAAGAGTATAACGAGAAACATAAAAAACAGTATTAGTAGATTAAAATTATTTCTCAGAACGACGTCATGGCCGATTTCCGTAGCTCAGTACCTTATTTGCATTTAATATTTCATTGCTGGCTAATATCTTCTCAATGTGCTTCCCTTCTCTATGGATACAAATTACACCAAAATCTCCACATATAAGCCTGATCTGGAAATTTAACATAGAGAACAGATGTGTCACTACTCATTGGCAATTTTCTTTCACTTTTGTTGTTTTACATTGTGCCATCAAAAAGTGGATAACTACATCAAGTACAAAAGTGATTGATGAAACAGGAGGCAAGTAGAATTCAAAGATATGTAGAATGTATTGTTTATACTACAACGATGGAGATCGTATTCAGAAAGATTCTACCGTGACATTGCCATTAATTAAATAATTTGTTTTGATTATTGTATTATAATAGATAATAGTATATTCAGTTATTTGCTTTTTATCTTCATTGTAGATTAATTAAGATAGAGATTATTAAAAGTTATCTAGTTATTCTTTATATTTCTCTAGTAGGTTAGATATGGTGCGGATTATGAAATAATAGCTAAATTTCTTAGGCCTCAGACAATTAAAACTAGCGAATTTGAGTTTTTCCTGGCAGGTTATTTCCCCTGTCTACTTTCTCTCTTAGCCTAATCCTCGAATTCCCCTTTCTGATCCTTTTCTCCCCCTCAATTTCTCCCTTGATCCTCCATCACCAAGAAGTTCTAACTGTGTAATGACTTCAACAGCGGATAATACCAGACAGAAAGTATTTTTTATTTTCCTTATTAAAGTAAAATATTTTTAATGCTAATATTGTGTCTCAGAGTACACAAGACTGGCATACCACCCTAACAGTGCTGAATTATTGCCACTGGATACTTTTTTGACCACCCCATTTGCGCTTCATGCTGTCCACATCTCTGCGGCAATGTTGTAATTGTCTAGTATATCCCTGCCAGGAACAAAGGCACTCAATATTCGATAGCATAGGGTACATGCAATTAGCAAGAATTTAGCAAAGATTTTATACAACGCGTTACAGAGACTTGATAGGCCTAAAATCGGGTACGCGGGATTTCCTCTTTGGAATAAGAGTAAGAATGGTGTGGTTGAGGTTTTGAGGAAACAGACCTGCAGTGAAGAAATCTGTAATCATTCACTGCCTCGGTTTTATTGATGGACCAACTATTTTTGAAGAACAGTAAAGTTAAGGCCATCCGGACCCGACGCTTTGTGGGAACCCATAGCTTTGATAATCCTGAAGACTAAATCTTCATTCCTAGTAATAATGGATAGGAAAATGGTAAAGAAAATGGGAAGGAGATTGCTTTGCTATGTTATTCACAACAAATCAGATTTTTGTAGGGGGTATAATCGCAGGATCCATGTGTGCTCAAAGACGTAAAATAGTTTTATGGGAAATGTTTCAAGCAATGTCCATTCGCCACCATTTTTTATATCGAATAGACAAAACATTTTTTCCCGTTTTTTGTTATCTCTGAAATTGTATATCTTTTTTTTCCGGAATTGGGTAGGGGAACCCTGGGAAAAACAAATTTCTTATTTTAATGAGGAGACAAAAGAAAATGAGAAAACAAACGAAGAGAAAGAAGAGGAAAATGAACGAATCGCAATATCAGAAGCTTGGGATACTTTTATATTTACTCAAGTAATAAGAGGTTCAATGTTAGTAACTCAATCTTTTCTTTACAAAATATGTTGGTCGTATCTTATTAGAATGGAGGAGAGGGGATCCACATCACTTGGTCCAGCAGTTGGACATCAGTTTCGTCAGGGATGAGTATAGTGGTTCTGAAAGGTAAATGTATTGAAAATATTTGACAATTTCCTATCTTAATTACCTTATTATCTTTACTTACCTAGTCATTGTTTGGTTCATTTGTTTGAGGGTAGATACATGGAAAAAACGGGTGTTCATTTCACCTTGACCGAGCCAATACTTCTTCGCACGTTTGGCCCAGTATAGTGCCTCTGCTTTGTAAAAATCATTCATTATGAGATTCAGACCTCTGAGCTCATCCAAATTATCCTAGCATGAGTAGGGGACGGCTTGAAGCTATGCAATTTGTGACGATGTTACATGGATATTATCTTTGAAAGCACCAAACTATTTTTTGTGTCGTATAATGATCACTCCTTTGTCGCAAAATTTGATCCATTATTGTTCCAGCTGTTGGAAAGGACCTCAGTGTTCCGTGGGTGATCGATCCACATTGGTTCAAATTTGAAATGATGGCGACAGCATCGAGGTGGTCGATTAGCGTGGAGGAGAATTGCGCAATAATCCAAACTAATACCGGAAAGGTGGTGCAAGGAATTGTGTGAGAATTGTTCTAGCCAATTCGCATCTCCATATGCGTTGTCAAGTCTTTCCCCGATATAGCCAACTACATTGTGACCGTTGGACCAAGTGGAGACTGGTCCTACATAACCTACATCAAGTAAACCAAACGAACTAATAAAATTACAAAAATAATTAGAATCGTTGTACAAAAATTGGAACACTACCCTGCTTTTCAACAGGGTTGCCTAATGGATTTTAATCGCCTACAACTAAAATTTAAAACAGAGAATTTAATAAAGAAATAACATGAGAGAAGGAGCGCCTTATTTCTGTTTGGTTTCCCTCAAGTCAAACGAGAGTTCAAGGAGTATATATCAGCCTAAGACAGTGGCAGTAATGAAGTTGAAGGAGTGGATCCTCTTGCTAGACCAATTAAGATTGGATCTTCTAATTAGACGAAAAACTCAGCAAAAAAAGGTTTGTTATTGCTACTACAAGGAACTTGAACCGACCCTCCATAAAGAAAAGAGTTGTATCTTGCTCCTTGAATCTTCTAAAGCAAACCCTAAAAGTGATCAACTATCCTCAATAGAGATTTTAACATCTCCAACACATAGTGCAACGTTGCAAACTGCATACAGTCCTGCCCATCATTAAGAAGCTCCACAGCTAGAATTGTCGGGGTTGTAGCCCCCCTATAATTTACCATCTAAATGCCCTAATCTGTGTGACTTCTCCTTTAATCTCCTTTCTCTCTTGAAACAAATGCTCTCAAGTTCAGGCCTATGTTGTTCTCCTATAATGCTCCTTTAACAATTCCCTCATCGTCCCATCTCAGGGCCACTTGGGAGGCCTTATGCTCCTATGGGACGACAATGTCTCTGTTTCCATCATCGACCAATCTAACTTCATTATTGCAATTGTCTTAGACTTGACATCCTCCTTGGACTCTCATTTTACCTTTACGGCGAACCAAACAGGAATATAAGGGAAGCCTTTTGATGCTCCTTCTACCACATTATTTCTTTATTAAATTATTTGTTTATAATTGTAGGTGAATATAATGCAATACGTAACATTGCCGAGAAACAGGGTGGCGATCCTTTTTCGTAAGATGATTCTAGTTATTTTTTTATTTTATTAGTTTGTTTGGTTTACTGAATGTAGGTTATGTAGGACCAACCTTCACTAGGACATGGGGTGGGTTGACACGAAAGCACGTGTACTGGCATATTTTTTGTGGTACATGGGTTGGTACCACAAAATGCAATACGTAACATTGCCGAGAAACAGGGTGGTGATCCTTTTTTGTAAGATGATTCTGTTTATTTTATATTTTATTAATTTGTTTGGTTTACTGAATGTAAGTTATGTAGGACCAACCTTCACTAGAGGTGGACATGGGGTGGGTTGACACGAAAGCACGTGTACTGGCATATTTTTTGTGGTACATGGGTTGGTACCACAAAATGCAATACGTAACATTGCCGAGAAACAGGGTGGCGATCCTTTTTTGTAAGATGATTCTGTTTATTTTATATTTTATTAGTTTGTTTGGTTTACTGAATGTAAGTTATGTAGGACCAACCTTCACTAGAGGTGGACATGGGGTGGGTTGACACGAAAGCACGTGTACTGGCATGATTTTTGTGGTACATGGGTTGGTACCATATGGGAATGGATAGGGCTTGGGTCGCTAAATTGAGGCCCAAATTAAAATGGGTCGGGCATGGGTATGCACTAGCCCAGTCCATGGGCGGCTCATCGACGATCCAGTTAGGCCTACAATACATATACCACCGCGTTGCATATGTCATTTTAGTCATGATGTATATAGATGTATGTAATAATTGAGAAGGGAATATGAAGAGAACTTTAATTTTTTTGTTGCTTATTTCTTCATGCACAAGTTTAAAACATGGTAACTCATGGAAAAATTGAATTTCCTCAGTATATGTAAGCTAAGGCACCTAAATGATCGCTCAGTGCTAAAGGAGGTAGAGGTGCAGAGACGGCCATGAGGTTTGCTTACAAGCAGCCACCCTTGAAAAAGTGTGTATTAGCTGACTGATCGAGCGCTCTTGTGCTGCAGATGAACAGGACTAAGCGATCTGCTGAAGTTGTGGGATGTCAAAATGCATTGGACAATTTTAGTATTAGAATACAAATAATTAACCTTGCCTTTTTTCTCATTTAGCACACATTTTATACCTGATCTAAAGTTAAATCCTAGCTACTACATACTTGAAATAGACTTTAAAGTTGTATTACGTAGGCAAGTTAGAGAACACTAAAACAAATACAAATGAATATTTTTGTATGTTGGCCCATTAGACACGTGGGTCGGCCTAAGCCCAATAACACTAGTGTACCAATCGATCTAGGCCCACAACGGGCCTAAGCCCTGGCACGACCCACATCTTTTTATGTGGGTTAGGCCTGGACTAAGCTAGGGACGACCCAGATACGATCCACGTCCACCCCTATCTCAAACTAAATGATCTTTACACAAATTAGTCATGGCTACAAGAACACCCGCTTCTTCCATGTATCGATCCTTAAAAAACGCAGACGGAGCTTTAGTTCACGGGAAATGAACTCAAACGGTAACTAGGTAAGTAGAAATAGCAAGGTAAGATTTGAAATTGTCAAATATTTTCAATCCATTTTCCTTTCGGAAGTCACTATACCTATCCCTGATGAAATTGTTGTCCAACCCATTGACCAAGCCGATATAGATCCCCTCTTCCATTCCGTCGGAAGATGAAGTCTTCGGAGGTTCCCACAATGCCGAGTCCAGATCTCCTTACTGCATTGTTCTACAAAAAGGGCTGGTCCATCATTAAAACTAAGGTAATGGATGTGACTATGGATTTCTTCACTTCAGGTTTGTTTCCTAAGGTAGCAGGCTTGCCGCAGATAGTATGGTCCATTTATGAAAGTAACCAACAAAACTTTAATGAATGGACCATACTGTATCATCTGCAGCCAGCCTCCTCCTTCATCCTCCCTCGACTGCGCTGCCCACAACGCATGCTACTCATGCTGCAGCTACTGCTACTACTGCTGCTGCTCCTACCGTTCCAGCTGCTGCCACCACTACAGCGGCTGGAACTGTCAGAGCAGTCAACACGACTGCAGCTGTTGTTGCTGCCTTTGCAAATACTGCAGGTGCTGTCCCCATTATGCTGCTGCTATTGCTGCTGAATCGAATCCCGACATGGCCGCGGCTGTCCCCAACAGTGAACGAAGCTCAAACTGCCTCATTTCTTCTCGTTTTAATGAGTGGAGGGGCCCCAAATCCATCCCGATGCAACTATTCATGGTTCACGCATTGCTTGGGGAGAGTCTTGTAGGGATTCAAATTGGAATCTAATCAGAATAGCCACCTGGGGAATTAACTTGCAAGGGTCCAACTTTGGTTGAAGTAACAGGGGTGATTCATGCCCTATGATGGGCAGCTTTTTCAGGTGTGGAAGTTCTTGTTAACTCGGATACTCTTCTTGTTGTTAATTGGTTGATCGACCCATCACTTGAAGGTGTTCCTTGGCACATTAGTCACCTAGTAAACGAGGGTCAAGCTTACTCTCCACATCCCACCCTCTTAAAGTAGGTTTTAGCCAAAATGAAAATGTACAGGCTCATAATATTGCAAATCATGCTTGTAACTTTGATGCTTTTGGAGAATGGGATGTTCTTACCATCTCCAGCTCCTTTAAGACTTCTAATGTCTTTGTTGATTAGCCAAGAGGCTTAATAAATTGGCTATGGCTAGATTCCTTTTATAAGAAAAAAACAAAAACAAAAAAACAATGCCACTAGACATCGAGTGCCATTGCAGCCATCATATTCATCTTTAGGTCTGCCCAGGACCTCAAACAAACTTCTCATCAACCAAGTCAACTTAAAAATTGTTTTGTTCACGTAACCTTTATATGCAGTATCTCTATTTATCTAAGTTGTAGTATTTGCGTAACATCCTAGACGTTGTATTAGTACTCCAATGTAACGTCTTCATAAATTCATGTTGAAGTTCCATCCATGGTTCACAGATAAACAATTCTATAGTGCAATATTTCATTAGTTCTCTATGTATTTAACTTCCAAGTAATATTTGTTTATTAAAAAAGATATCATTCAAAGTCTCATCACATCTACATGATCCCTGTGTAAATCCTCCATATTGAAAATTTAATTAGAAACACAACATGCCAAGAAAGATGTGGACCGCCAAAGTATCTATGAAGTACTGCAAATCGATACCCCAGCCAGAACCTCAGCTCTGCCACCTAAGTTATCGCTCAATCCTTCTAAATTTTCTTACTTTCAGAGTTGCCCTTCCTTTTGAGCGGTCTATTCATCATTGTAAAGATCTTAATAATTAAAGCCTTTTCTTTCTTATCATGCATTATTGCTCCTATGCACTATGCCCATGTAAATGAAAACAAGTGAAATTACTCTCTGAAACCCCCAAAAAGTATGTATCTACTTGGCTAACACATGAACCTTTTAAAATAGAGTGAAAATAGCATATGCAATCTATCACTTTAAACGAAAATAGGAGGCAACTAAGCATATACAAGAATTTTGCCTGATCATGTATCCAGGCTCCTGGAATGTTAAAAGATTCAAGCAGATCTGAAACACATTACACATAAGAGCATAACTTTGAGTGATTCTGCATGACAAAAGAAAATTAAATGCACCACTGATAATAATTTGAAATATTCATTAATCGTATCAAACTATGATCAACAATCAAGATACATGTGAATACTAGGTTGCCTTATTACCAGAAGAATTACACATAAAGAAAAATCGTTAAAATGATAATGTAGGTATAGGTTTCAGAAACTTCTAAACAATGAATGACTTTCTTTAAAATGACTATGCAGGATTGTTGGAAAAACCAACTAGATAATGATCTAAGGTTCACATGAGAAACTAGTAAGATATGAGATGCATCGGGCATAACCAAGTGTACTATGGCAGTAAAATATCTCACTATGGAAGGTTCTATCACTTACCTTTGTTAAGTGACCTGCTCTTCCACAGGGACACTTGAATTCTAGAAAGAACAGTTATAGTATGTGGATAACTGCTTTGCTTGGCCTGCGAGAAATGTAATAAAACATTTAGATTCAAAAAGATGAGCCAAATTACATACATAACAACAAAGCCACCATAAAGCGCAAGCTATGACTATGTCTGGTATCACTGTGAACAAAAAATGTCATGAGTAATTTAAAGAGAGTTTTTCAACTTAAGATATTATTAAAGGGACAAAAACACATCATATTTAGAAACATTTCTTTTGGGCATATTCTTTAGAACATGGTGTGAGAAAAGACGAGGAGAAAACATCATTTTTAGGAAAAGGAACTTCACCCTCAAATCACTTCCACTCATCCTGGCCCCAAAAAAAAATTCCTTGAAGTGCTTTTAGAGACCAAAATGTGATCTGGGACTCAGAAAGCAACACCAACAGACACAAACACAAACATGCCCACACATGCGCATAGATATACACACACAAATACATATAAAAATGCGTGAGAAAAGGTAAAAAGTAAGACCAAAATTTTTTTTTCCATTGAGAACACAAAGGCAGCAGATACACACATGAAAATACACAGACAGACATGTATATGGAAGAAAGAAAGAAAGAAAGAAAATACGGAGGCTATAAAGTGTACATGGAGTTTTGAATCACCTCCCATGGGTCTACCATCACAAAGGAAGAGCTTGTACAGGCTAGTTCACATAACTGAATCCGATGCTCAGCTGACAATATGCCCTAGAATAAAGGTAAATTTTAGCATACTGTTATAATGCAACTAAGCTTAGCTATACAAACAAAAAATAATTGAAATATACTGCCTACTTCATCTACATAACCATTATAAAGAGTAATAGAAAGAACAATGTTATCAATGTCAGGAAAGATGTCATGAATTTATGATAAAAACTAATGAATTTACGATAAAAATTATATACCTACTAATGGAAAAGGGTTTGGTTGTCATGAATATATGAAATAGGAGTTGTCTCAATCTGTCAACATTAATGTGATACGACACACTACTACTTACTTTCTTCTTATACGCATCATTCACGAGTGACATGTAGCCTCCAATTACAACATAGCCTAGCCAGCTCTAAGTATTCATGGATCATTAGTCAAAACATAGAAATACTAGTGAAAAGTGATCTACAAAATATTTTTAAAATAAAAAATCTCCAATAGTAAAGGAGCACTGTCAGCTAAATCATATTGCATAAAATTCTTTCGAGCTGACTAGCTATATTAACATCATAGATAATTTACTTCTTGTTACTAGCAATAAATCTGACCTCCCATATCCACTATTGAAGTTTCAAGAACAGAAAAGGACTGATAGCTATATCTATTATATATATTTTTTTTTAAAATGAAATCAAAGAAAAGAAACACTTACCAAACATGCGTAGGTGCATAAATGTTGGTGGATTGAAACTTCCTGTGGATACCAAAACGACGTATACACCGTTCCTAAATAGTTCCCCAAAAAAAAAAAAAGTTAGCAAACTAGAGGAAGTTATTTATTGAGGACAAGCTACAAACATATTGATCTTTTATTGACACATGCCATTCTATGTAGAAATCATATGGTACATTAATACTTGTTACTGTCAATACAATTAACATTCAGTCTACCCAATTGTTCCAATTAACCCCATTTCACATTTCGGGTATGTTTCCAATGGCTATAGTGAATCTTTACATCTCTAAAAACATGGGAATTCATTCAAAATAAATATAAATGTTTATACATTTTGTCAACTCTAACAGTAGTTTATGATTGTTTCTATCACTAAATAAAATTAAATTAGGTCATCGAAATTGCGAGGAATTACCTATTTGCCTGATTCAGTAATAGTAGATCCGAGAGCGAGTTTGTGCATGGGAAGAGGGATATAGTCCATTGCAATTGTTTCTGATTTTAATTATGTACAGCATAAATGGGTTAGAAATGTAGCTATTGGGTATCACTTCTCTAAATCAAAAACCCTAGAAAAATAGTAAATGGGGTTATGATTCAAAATTTTACCTCTGCTTTTGAGGGAACCGATTCAAATTCGAGGCAGAGGAACGAGGGATTTGGAATTTTTTTTCTTTCAGTGTTCAATCGTTTCTTTGAATCCAGAGAGGAGACTCTTTTCCCGAAATAGGCCACATTTTTTTAACTAATTCCCAAAATAGACCACTCCAAGTTGCGAACTGTGGCATGTTCGATTGTGATGCCATAGTTCCCAACTGCAGCCTCTCCAAAAATGTGTTTTTTCGCCCAAATGTGGCCTCTCCAAAAATGTGTTTTTTCGTGACCGCAGTTCCCAACTGCGTCCATAGTTCATTTTATATTTGGGCTAAAGAGACTTGAAGACTTAGAGAAATTTTCCTAAGTAAAAAATGCTGAATATAGCCGCAGTTGGGAACTACGGCTTAAGTTATTTATTTATTTTAAAAAAAAATATTAGAAGAAGAAAATATATATATATATATATATATATATATATATATATATATATATATATATAATAGAGGTTGCAGTTGCGAACTAGCAACAACTCTTTTGAAAGAATATCGTCTGTAGATTTAGGATTCCCCGCGTATTAATCTCTGACAACGGCACACAGTTCACTGGGAAAATGCTTTCGCCAGTTCTGCACAAATTTAGGGACCACTCGACGTTTCACCTTCGTCTCACATCCCCAAACTAACGCCCAAGTTGAAAATGTAAATCGTCGAATTCTAGATGGCCTCAAAAAGAGATTAGGAGAAGCTGCAAGAGGAATATGGGTTGAAGAAATGTTAAAAATGTGTTTGGTCATATAGAACCACAAAGCGAAGCCCAACTGGAGAATCGTCATTCAACATTGCCTACGGCTCGAAAGCGCTCATACCCTTGGAAGTTGGACTTCCATCTCCCTATCATCTTTCCCTCGATGAAGAGCAAAACTCCAAAAAAATTCAAACTAATCTTGACATCGTTGAAGAGATACGGGAGAGATCAGCCATAAGGAGGAAAATTTACCATCAAAGGGACAAAAAAATCTACAACAAGAAAGTTCGCCCCTCTAGTCTTAAAGAGGGGTATCTAGTCTTGCGCAAACTCGAAATCTCCAACCCACGAAAGAAGGGAAAGCTTACCCCCAACTAGGAGGGGTCATGCAAGGTCTCCCAGGTGATCTGCCCAGTGTCATATCGACTTGAAGACCTGGGGGGAAAGAAAATACCTATAACTTGGAACACCGAGCACCTTAGGAAGTACAATGAGCAGCCCATTTCATATTTGGGCTAGAGAGATTTGAAGACTTAGACAAATTTATCTAAGTAAAAAGGGGTTAAATATAGGCCACAACTGGGAACTGCGGCCTTGAAAAAATATATTTTTGAAGAGGCCACAGTTGGAAACTGCGACCTCACAGTCGAACAGGCCGCAGTTCGTAACTGCAAATGGTATATTTTAAGAATAAGCTTTGAAAGTGGCCTATTTTGAAAATTAGTTTCAAAAAATGGCCTACTTTGGGAAAAATTATCCCAAAGGAAGGAAACTTTATTTTTGCAATTTGGTACCTTCATTATTTCAAACATTTCAAAATAAATTACATTTTTTTTAATCAAACAAGAAAAAATAAATGCAACTAAAGAAAAATTTCTCAGGCTTATTTTAGCATTGCTTTGGGAGAGTGATTTTGGGCCTAAAAGCTCTTTTAGACGCCTAATAGGTGTTTGGTAAACATAATTAAAAGTGTGTTTAGACAAAACATTTGTCTAAAGCTACTATATTTAGCATTTTTCTCAAGTTGTGTTTGGTTTACTGTTAAAGAAAAAGTGTTTTCTTATAAAAGTGATGTTATAAATTATTAAGTTTAACTTCAAAAGTTTCTTAGTAAAATAATTTTTTTATATGCTCAACACACCACTTTAGGGGCTTTGATGAAAAAACTAAATATGGTAGTTTTAAAATATATATGTTTAACTAAACACAATTTAAATTAAGTTAACCAAGCACTTATTTTGAACCTTAAAGAGTTTCCACACCCAAAAACACTTTTAAAAGCAATGTCACACGGAACCTGAGTAGTACATGAAGTTGTGTGTTTAGCTTTTCAAAAAATGTCTTTACTTATCAGATTTTTTTTTTTTTGAAGTTAAACATAATTCTTTCTAACGATATTTTCGGCACCAACACTTTTCAACGAAAACATTTTTAGGTCACAACCATGGGCGGAGGGAGTAAGCGATTAGGGGGGACATTTGGGACCCCAAAAATTTTGTAAAACCCCCTAATATAGACCAAAATTTTTATTTGTCTCCCCAGTTAAAAAATTTTTGGAACCCCCAAGTCTATTTCATCTCTTCTTAAAGGCTCAAAATATGAGCTTTGAGCTAAAAATTAACAGTGATGCTTATTATTTGATCTGTATGATCATTGGATAAAATTTTGAATAAGAAGCTAGTATGTACACAAATTACAAGTATATTTATTCATTTGAGTCGTATCTCTTAGCCTCCAGTATTATATCAATACTAGTATTATACACGTGCACACGTGCACGTGGAAAAAATTGAAGGATCATGAAAAGGGTAAGAAGAAAATAATTTCCAAACCGATCCACTTTCGAAAATATTTACAAAACAGGTCTACGTTCGAAAATATTGTCCCAAGTCAGTCCATAATTAAAAAGAAAATAATTTTCAAACTGATCCACCTTTCGAAAATATTTACCAAACAGGTCCACTTTTGAAAATATTTACCAAAGTAACCCAACCCGTGCGTTGCACGGGTTGGGTTACTGACGCGGTTACTGACTAAGGGGTTCTCCCATTATAGTAGTAGAGATAAATAGTGTAGTATGATTATTGATTAGTATTACTTTTACCAAATTTAGAGTACAAATGTGTAAGTGCGAAAAAATACATGATACTAAGAATATAAATTCAAATATTTACTTTGATTATAATTTTATTTTGATCCAATTCCTTTAATTTTTCAAATAAAAAATAAGGTAAGAGATTTTCCGCAACAATTATATCGATGTCCGGGAAAAAAATGGGACCCCCATTTTAATTTGTTTGGCTCCGCCACTGGTCACAACAACACCAACAGCGGCAGTGTTAGGAAAAACCAAACTTTAAAACAAAATTTGAAAATTAAAGACTGCAATGTAACAGACTCGCAAACCAAAAGAATCAACCATGGCTAAGCATTAGATCCTCAAAGAAATGTTACTACTGAATTACTGTTGAATACTAGGCTGGATGTGAAGATAATAGGGTGAAGCGAGAAAATGTTCAAAGCGACGAAGATTGAAGGCAAGAGAGGCTGTTGTTTCTAGGCTGTTGGGAAGTTGACAGTCGACTGCCATCTAGGGCAGTCAATCGCAACCATCAGATTGTTGATCTGTTTGGTCTCGACTTCAAGTGCAGTCGACCGCAAACAATAGAGACAACAGATGGGCATGTTGCTTGGAAATTGTTTGAGCCTAAGTTTGCTCTCCTAGTAATATGACTTTCTCCTCATGTATATCGGACAGTGATGGATCAAGAATACAACCTAGGATTTTTCGAGATCTCTATAAATCATTGTAATTGTAGGTTTTGTGAGAAATTAACAATGGGAATTAGGGTTAATATCTAGATCTAAGTTGCTTGAGATATTCACCCTAGATATCAAGATTGGAAAACCTAGACTGCTATCACAAGCCTGTATTTATGGAATAAATACTAGTTTGGGTATCGGGTTATAAGCCCACAAACTCGCGTTCCAATATCCAATCAATTGTACGTTCAATACACGTGTTACCCATATGCACATGTAATATTTATATATAGAGAATATACTCATATATCCAACAGTAATGACCTTAATAAGAGATAAAACTTCATCTAGAGTTTTTCATTGTAAACAACAAAGTATCTTTTAGGGAAGCTCCAGAGATAGATATGTTTTTTGTAAGAGAACTAGGTTTGTCCGTTGACACGTGCCTGCGGCGCGTCTTCGAAACGGTACACCTTTTTTGATCATATAAAATAGTTTTGGAGGTCCAGCAAATTAATTGAAGTAGCAAACATAGAGCAAAAAACATATTATATGATTTTTTTGATTTTTTTTTAATTATTTTTAAAGTTTTTAAATTTTAAATTTTTTTAGTTTTTATTTATTTATTTTTTTTAAAAATGATTATCTTCTTAATTTTTTGAATAGAATAGTGAGGGAGGGAGAGAGAGAGAAAATAATTAAATAAATATAGGAGTTGTTTTGGATGGGAGATTTGAATTTGAGTTTTGGGGGAAAACTTTTGGGGGAAAAAATATGTTTTGTAAGGTTAGATCTGAGCCTTTGATTTTTAAGGAGATTAAAGGAGAGCCACTTGATAGCTTTCTTTGTGTTTTATTATATAGATATATCGATTATTTCTCTTTCGGATTAGGTTCACCGAACCGGAATAAATCTTAATTATATGCTTTTGTGCTTAGTGTGGTCTACGCTGTTTGGTTATTCATTATGATCGGTTTGTCACATTTTGCTCTAACCTTAGGCTGTGCCAAAATTCCCTAACAAAGCCATGTACCAAAGCTCCATAATTCTGAGATTGTTTAACTTCAGCTCACTAGGCAATTGGATGGTGCTAGTTTTAATTATAACCAACCACGTACAGTACTGCCGTCTTCAATATTTTCGTCGATTATTGCATATTTCTTAGGTGCTTGTATGGTAAGAATCTCCATAGACAGGCAACAGAAGAGACTATCAGCTGGTAATGAAAACTCTTCATCACTTTGTGCTCTATTACATAATTTAACCACATCGTAGTCTTCAATGTATCGAAACCATGGTGCCATGTGTGTCGCAAATTCTTGGATGTTTGATCGATCCCTTGTGAAGGGAGATGACTGTATCCACAAATTCTACGAACTATTCAATCCAAGTGGGGGATTCAGGGTTTGGAGTTAATTGAGTTTGAGTAAACTTTAGGACCGCAGTCGAGGACCAAACGTAAACAAGATGGATATTTGCCCTGCAGATTTGATGGGGAGAAAAGATGTAATGAGAAGAAGAATTTCGGCCGGCAATGCGATAATCTGGTCCTGGTTTTCTTCAAATTCAACTCCGGACCACTAGTTCCTTCAAGTAATTCTCTCATTTTATGGCTTTTAAAGGCTATTGTTTTTCTCACTTTTTTGAATAGAAAAAAACAGAGAAAAAATTCTTCTCAGACTCCCACTTTGAAAAAAAGCTTACAACTGTTTTTTTTTTTTTTTTTTTTTTTTTTTTTTTTTTTTTTATGTACGGATTAAAAAAGATGACTCAGTTATCGCTTCATTAATACGATATTAAAGAAACATAGTAGTACTAATTACAGAGAGTTCAAACAAGATCCACTAACAACCAAAAAATATCGAAAACAAACTAGCAACGCATAAAGTTAGATAAGATACAAAGGCTACAAAACAAAGCCACAAACTATCGCAACCTCCTCGAAAGGTCGCTACTCCCAAAGGTCGCTACTCCCATACCACCTGCCTACCCGTAGCCCACTCTTGCTAATCCTCCTCTTCCATGCCTAGACGTTTCACAGGT
Organism: Hemerocallis citrina; assembly: GCA_017893485.1. Taxonomy (NCBI): domain Eukaryota; kingdom Viridiplantae; phylum Streptophyta; class Magnoliopsida; order Asparagales; family Asphodelaceae; genus Hemerocallis; species Hemerocallis citrina. Next base: position 205,641,880 of record CM030367.1, on the reverse strand, counting down.
CTCCTTTAACTTGTCCCTGCAGTCCTCCTTCACTAGTCTCCTTCGTTGTTCCTGATTCTCTTTGTCGTCTCGTGAGCACCTGCCCAATCATGAATTAGAACAAAAATTTTAAGCATTGAGTGCTGTAATCTGTAATAACTGTTGCTGAAAATGAAATTGTTTCTTTCTAGCCAAAAGTTCCAAATTGCTGCTACTATAACTATATCCCATGCCTTTTTATCATCTAGTCTAATATGTACTTCTCCAAGGGTCCCCCAAATGTCTATGGTCGAGTTAGGAACCTGGTTACACCCAAAACCCCTACATACTATCTCCCAAGTTAGACGAGCTTTAGGATATTGAAAAAGGATATGATTGACGTTTTCTTCCGCAGCTAGACACATCCCACAGTTAACATCGATATTAATGTTTCTCTTCTTAAGGTTTACTTTCGAAAGGATCGCATTATTGTGGGCTAGCCAACAGAAAACTTTGACTCTGTACGGCACATAAGCCCCCCAAATAATGGATTGTACTTTACATCTCATTCCACCGTCGTTGATCCATTTATACATTGATGAGACCGTAAACACTTTTGAAACGTCTCTCTCCCACCATCTATCATCTTCTGAGCTATTTCCCTGTCCCCTTTCTTGAAGGACCAGTTTGTTCAGAGCTTCGAATTGCGCTATACTCTCCGTGCTAATATTATATGATATTACGAATATAAGTTTACCGTTCGTCCGAACGTCAGCCACTGAGAGGTCTAAGTTCTGTGTAGCTTTCGCAGCTTGGGGGAATTGATTTTGCAAAGTTGTATTACCACACCATTTGTCTTTCCAGAACTTGGTATTTTTCCCATTACCTACTTTGCATCTCGTGTTAGTATGGAATATCTCTTCTTGCTTCGCTATCCCCTTCCAGAGTAGAAAGACTTTTGCCGAGGGACTTCTTCCTCCACAGCAATATTTTCTTCTCTTACGGAATAGTTCGAAAGAGTAGCTCCACCATCCTTTGTGCTTGTTTGTTATTTTCCACCACCACTTGCTAAGCAACGCTTTATTCATGTCGTGTAGGTTCGTGATGTCCAGACCCCCGAATTCCCTTCTCTTACAAACTTTTCCTCATTTTACCAAGTGGAACCCTTTGTTGTCCTCGTCCGTTCCTTTCCATAAGAAACTTCTTCTGTAACGCCCCGAATCCAAAAATACACTGAATTCGAGATTCCACAGGATCTTTACACTTCTTTCGTACAATTTTACAAGGAATTTAAAACTTTTCACTTTACATTAGAGTTGCATGAAAACTTTACACTTTACATTTTACAGCGGAAGCAAATTTACAACATTTAAATAAATGTACATCAATATTTGAATAATCTCTAAGCATTTGTGCTTCTTTAATCTTTATCATGTCATTTACCCTGCATACAAAACTGTGGGTACGTCAGTTTATTCAACCGACGAACATTATACACGTCCATCCTTTCTATGCCGGAAATAGTATAACTGATTTTTCATATTTAACAAACATAAACTTATCACATATCAAACTAAAGGGAATACCTTATTGATGTCGTGTTGTGATTGTGCACTTAGTCCTTAATGCAGTTATTTATATTATATGACACTAATGCACACTTGTTCGGATTCTATGCATCCCATACTGCATAGGTCCGAGGGCAAGCCTCTTAATTATTCTTCATCTTTTAGGGTTCAATTCCTCGTCATGACTTAATCTACTACTGTAACTATGGTAAGTATCCTAGATATTTTCTGACATACGAACTCATGTCTAGGTGCCCTGGAGGGAATCCCAACGACTGACACATGACTCATCATGCAGGCATTCTGTGGTAATTCATATCCTACCATAGACATGACACCACCCGCAGTCGTCAAACACCCCACGAGCGTCGCCACTGGGACGGTACTCTGGAGCAGTATCCACACCCTATTATGACTCATCATGGGACATCCTGGGATACTCTCTCGCCGCCAATCCAATGGCCCTCATACTCAATATTTTTCTCTTACTTTCATCACATCTTCACTGTGTAACTAATCCTTAATTCTAATGAAATCATGAACAAAATCAATCTCTTAGAGTTAGCCCTCTCACTACTACCGGTCTTATTTCTCTCATTTCACAATGACCCAAACTTGGTCTTTTCAATGTCAATAATCAAATTTCATCACTTTTCACTTGCCGGTGTGAGTTTTGACTACACCCTAATTTTCATTTTCAATTCACAAATCCATATATTTGAGTTGTCATACTCAATAATATGTCTCTTTTCCAATCACATGATTTCTAAATTATTCATGAGTCAATAACTATATTTGGAGTTCAATTACTCATCTTGTATTTCATTAAATATTTATTTCCACATTAAAAATCATACCACTAAGTATATGGTCAAAATGAATATTCACAACTCATTATTGTCACACTATTCTTTAACAAGAATAATTCACACCACTTCACTTCACATATTTTCTTTCTTTGTTATATTTCCCTTTCTAGCACTTTATTTCAAGTCCTTTTTCAAAACACAACTTTCACAAAAATATAAGTGTAGAACCATAGTTCTAACTACACCTTTGTTCCCAAAATATACTCTATTTCATTTCAATAACTCCCAATTTATTTTTCATAAGTCACACATAATTTTAGAATAATAATAGTATTTTTTTTCATAATTTTTAAATATCAAAAATCCGCTCAAAAAATACTTTTTTCCAAAAAGTTTAATACTGGCCGAGACCAAGATTCGAACCAGCAACCAGAGGGAAACAAGCCGCACGCTCTGGCCACTAGGCCGTTTGTGCCGATCAACATAAAGGGGGTTAAGAGCTTTCAATGCTCTCGGCTGAAGCTTGATTAATTTTTTAAATGCGCAACAAAATATATGGTGCTAACAAGAATCAAACCATCGACCTGTGAGAACGCAACCGCACACTGTAGCGATTAGAAGCCTCCCGACCACTTGAGCTATAGGCTTAAGTTGTCTCAATACAACTTGCACTCTAATTAAATCAACTCTCTGTCTAATAGCACATTTCGATATTTCAAAAGCTCTTATTTGAGTTTTACTTTTACTAAACTTACTGTAAATTTCCAGATTAATTATTCCCATAATAATTTATACTCCAGTAATTTAAAAATAATTTTCCAATAATTAAACACATATTTTGCATACAATTAGTTTAAATTGTATGCTACTACTACCACATTTCTTTTCGACATTTCTTATCCAACTTAACATCAATATTCTCTATATCAATTCCCTGTTTATATTCATTTCACAAACCCACAAATTATATTTTAAGTTATTCCTTACAAACATTAGCACAAAAAGTTCATTCAAGTACATAAAACCATATTTTCATCTACTAACATTTGCATTTAGTTTTTTTTTTTATGCTAACAATGAATTTTACTTCAAGCAATCCATAGCTATAAATAATTCACACACAACTTAAGTTTGATGATGGAACCACATACAAGCTATTTATCAACATTCCAATCAACTAATAAGCAATTTTTCTAATTAAAATGTACTCTTATTAATCTTTTTCATGCATTAATATTTCAATTCAATCTTAGCATGCTTTCTAATTAGAAACATGGAAAATAACCCACCTTAATTGGAGAGAAATACAATTACAACACCTCCTAAAAAGTCCTTGCCAAAAGAGCGTTCCTCCTCCTCCTCGATGTGCACACGAGCCTCCAAAAGATTCAATCCCGATCTCCAAAGATGTCGGCCTTCCTTTCTTGGTGCAAACACAACTCCCTCACACACCTCTCAATCTTTTATCTCACTTACTATACTACTAACAGTGTATTTTATACTATAGGTTTTGGAGAAATAAAGAGTACAAAAATAACTAGGCTGGGGGGGGGGGGGGTATTTATACTAAAATTTGGAGTAAATGGAAGGCTAGGATCAAACTAGGAGTTAGAAATAAAAGGCTAGGATTCAAAGGGGGAGTTATAGTAACCAACCATGATCAAGTAACCACCACCCATGACTCCATTCAAATTTCCTTTTCCCTCCATGTCAAAAACCGGCCTCACATGGTGCATTTGCACGTGTACCTGCAATGCACGTGCATGCATTAGTCCTCCATTAAAAAAAATTGTACATTATATTTTCTACAAAAATAATCTTTAAAAGATGTTCTACATTACAAGTTGTGATTAAAATAGAAATAACTCATGGGCTTTAATTAATGGGCCAAAATAATAGTTTTATAAAAGAAAATAAATAAATTAGATTTGGGCTAGAAAGAAAGGCTTATGTTTATTTGAAGAAAAATGGGCCTTTATAAACAATAATTAAAGAACACATCCACATTATCCATAATGAAAATAATTATAAGATTTCATACTACAAAAATTGCACGTGCACACTACGTGCAAAATAAATAAAAAAAAAATTATAAATGAAAATCGGGGTATTACAACACTCCCTCCATGGAATAGTTCCGTCCCCGGAACTACAGTCAAGAGCGAGAAACAAAACACTCATAACAAGCACAAGAAAATACAAAATACAAATACAAAACAAGCAAAAAGCTCAAGATAATCCTTCAACATCCTCTCCTCAGACTCCCAAATAGCCTCTTCAACCAAATGGTTCCTCTAGACTACCTTGACCATCGGCATCGTCTTATTCCTCAAGACTTTCTCTCGACGATCAACAATCTCGACAGGAGACCCGATGTAATTGAGATCCAATTCCAAACCTTCCGGCATTTCAGGCAAATGATGACTCGGATCTAGAATATAACCTCTCAGCATAGACACATGAAAGGCATTATGCACCTGAGATAACTCTTCCGGTAACTCAAGCCGGTAAGCAGTTTTCCGTATCATTTTCAATAATTTGTACAGGCCTATAAACCTCGGGGCTAACTTTCCGCCTTTGCCAAATCGAATCACACCTTTACTGGGCGATACTTTCAGAAAGACAAAGTAACCGACCTCAAACTCAAGGTCCCTTCTCCGGTTGTCTGCATAGCTTTTCTGCCTGCTCTGAGCTTCTACCAACCTTTTCCTGATCAGATCAATCTTCTTATAGGTTTGCTGTACAAGCTCAGGCCCAAACAATTGACGCTTCCCAACTTCAAACCAACAAACAAGTGTTCTGCACTTCCTGCCATACAAAGCTTCGTACGGCACCATCCCAATGCTAGTCTGAAAACTGTTGTTGTAGGCAAACTCTACCAAAGGTAAATGCCTTTCCCAACTGCCTCCAAAGTCTAGTACACAACACCGGAGCATATCCTCAAGAATACGGCTGACTCTCTCGGTCTACCCATCGGTCTGCAGATGAAAAGCAGTGCTGAAATCTATCTTGGTACCCAAAACTGTCTGAAGACTCCTCTAGAAATACAAAGTAAACCGCGCATCTCGATCAGACACAATAGTTGACGGAACACCATGAAGCTTGACGATCTCGCCAACATACAACTCAGCTAACTTGTCCATCGAAGCAGTGAGTTTCATCACCAAAAAGTGAGCGAACTTGGTTAGTCGATCGACTATAACCCAAATCACATCATTGCCTTTAGGACTCTTGGGCAATCCCGTAATGAAATCCATACTGATGTTATCCGACTTCCATTCCGGAATAGGTAACGGCTGTAATAAACCTCCGGGTCTCTGATTCTTGGCTTTGATTTGCTGACAAACCTCACACTTCGCCACAAATTCAGCCACATCCCGCTTCAAACCTGGCCGCCAGAAATGCTGTTTGATGTCTTTGTACATCTTAGTACTCCCAGGATGTACCGACAAAAGAGTAGTATGCACCTCCTAAAGAATACTCTCTTTCAGGTCCGCCTGATTTGGAACACATAGTCTATCTCCGAACCACAGCACTGCATCCCTGATTTGAAATCCGGGCAACCTGCCAGCACTAACCTGATCCTTCATCTCCAAGATATTAGCATCAACCTCTTGACTTGCAATGATCCTTCCATTCAAAGTAGGCTGAAGCCTCAACTGAGCTAAAGATGCTCCCAATCCTTGCAAGACAACTTCAATACCTGCTCGGTCCAATTCTTCTATCACATGCTTCTTAGTTGTAATCAAACTGGATAAACTGCTCTTGCGACTAAGTGCATCAGCAATAACATTAGCTTTCCCAGGATGATATTTGATCTCAGGTCGCATATCCTCAAGCACTTCCAACCATCTCCGCTACCTCAAATTCAGATCCTTCTACTGATATATGTACTTCAAACTCTTGTGGTCCGTGTTCATGTTTAATTTCTCACCGTACACGTAGTGTCTCCATTGCTTCAGGGCAAAGATAATCGCAGCCAACTCTAGATCATGAGTCGGATAATTCTTCTCATGCGGTCGTAGTTGCCTAGACCCATAAGCGATTACTCTTTCTTCTTGCATTAAGAGATAACCAAGCCCACGATGTGAAGCATCGCTATAAATATTATACTCAACACCTGCTCTAGGCAAAGCCAAAATAGGTGCAGTAGTCAGCTTCTCTTTCAACTCCTGAAAGCTTGCCTCACATTGCTCAGTCCACTTGAAGTTCACATTCTTCTTGGTCAAACTAGTAAGCGACACGGCTAACTGAGCATAACCTTGAATGAATCTCCTGTAGTATCCAGTCATTCCAAGAAAACTTCTGACTTCCTTTACTGTAGTAGGCCTAGTCCAATCTTTCACTGCCTCTATCTTCTGAGGATCAGTTGCCACTCCCTCCTTAGAAAGGATGTGACCTAGGAATGCCACTTCAGATTTCCAGAAATCACACTTGGATAGCTTGGCATACAACTCCTGCGCTTTCAGCTTCTTCAAAACTGCTGCCAAATGCTCGGTGTGCTCCTCTTCTGACTTAGAGTACACGAGAATATCGTCGATAAACACCACGATGAAAGACTCAATGAACGGCCTCAGAACTCTATTCATCAAATCCATGAAGATTGCGGGTGCATTCGTCACTCCAAATGGCATAACTAAGAATTCGTAATGCCCATGTCGAGTTCTAAATGCAGTTTTGTGCACATCTTCAGCTTTCACTCGAACTTGGTGATATCCTGATCGAAGATCTATTTTGGAGAAAACAGCTGCTCCTTGTAGACGATCGAACAAGTCATCAATTCGGGGAATATGATACTTATTCTGAACAGTAACCTTATTCAGCTCTCGGTAATCGATACACATTCTCATCGATCCATCCTTCTTCTTTACCAAAAGCACTGGTGCTCCCCAAGGTGACGCACTAGGTTGAATAAAGCCATTCTCTAACAGTTCCTCAATCTGCCGTTTCACCTCATCTTGTTCCACTGGAGCCATCCTATACGGTGCCTTAGAAATGGATGCACTTCCCGGTTGAACAGTGATGCTGAACTCTACATCACGATGCGGGGGTAACCCAGGAAAATCATCCAAGAATACAGTCGGATAGTCCCGAACCACAGGAATCCTTTGCACTTCCACAGGAATCTCTTCCTTGCGGATAGCTGCCACCAGCCTAGAACACTTCTTCTTCCCTTGGAAAGTGACTTCAGGTCCACCTGGAGCCTTCACTGTTACCGTCTTGGTCTTGCACTCGATGCTTGCACTGTACACCGACATCCAATCAATGCCAATGATAACATCGACTTCTAAGATAGTCAGCTCGATCAGATCAATTCCGAAGATTCTGTCTCCAATCACAATCTCGCAATCCGCATAGTACCGATCAGTGGTTAAAGTTTCCCCTGATGGAGTAGCTACTGCTAAAATCTTGCTTGGAAAAATCTTCGGTTCAACTCCCAACACTTTAGCAAATTTAGGAGACACAAAAGTATGAGAGGATCCAGTATCGAACAAAACAACAGCTTTCATTCTATTCAAATAAAGTTCTCCTGTTACATAATACACACCTGTGACAGGGTAAAAATGGCCTGAGGCCCAACCAGGGCCCAATACAATTCCCACTCAAAAAGGTAAAGATAGCAACCTGGTTCGGCTCCGAACCACTTCAGGGTCGGCGCCGAACCTCGTGTTTTCCCTCACAGTACTGGCCTCCTCGTACCGACGAGCCTCAGTAGCCCTCGGAGTCCGATCCGGGACAGTCCCCCGGGCCGTCCCCCCTCTCTGGCGGGGCAGAAGGATGACCTGGCGCAGCCTAGGCCTTCCTATTCCCCCCCGCAGCACAGGAGACCCACGATCAGCCACGTCCACTCCAAATACCGCCAAGGGTGTTGCCACGTCAGCCCTATACCACTCCTGGTATTGCCACGTCCGCCCTAAACCCCCTGGGCCTTCTGCCACGTCAGGCCCACGGGCTTTCGGATCCAGATCCGGCCCCCAAGTGGAACCAAACCCGGTTGGGATTCTCTATAAATACTAGACCCCCACCCACCTTTTGAGGTAATGAATCTTTTGCCACTTAATTATACCTAGTTATTGCTACTCTCTCGCAGAAACTGACTAGAGCGTCGGAGGGTCCGCCGCCGGGATAAACCCCGGTGTTTCAGGACCGTCTGCAGGTACACAAGACCTCGGATCCGACCCTTCCGATCCGAGCCCAACCTTCAACATCTTTTCGAGCTCATCGTAGGTCCCAGAAGGTCAACCAAAGGTCGGCAGACGAGCGGCATTCTCCTTCAATATAAATTGAGTCCGAACTCACACCTGGTGCATCCACACGTCTCCCAGAAATAAACAGCATCAGGTTGGCGCCGTCTGTGGGAAACAGCTGCTCCAGAAGCCGATCCGACCCAGACCCTCAAAGGCCATCGACAGCCGAACCCTCATGGCCTCCAAAGGCAAGGGGGCTGCTTCCTCCGTCAACCAACGGGACTCGCCCCCACCCACTGATAAAGCCAGGCCACGCACGTCGAAACACAAGGCTCCCCCTCGGGAGTCCCAAAGGAGCGTCGGCTGGCCAGCCCAGCCCGACCTCCGGGGAGTAATCCTCAACCGCAAGATTACCTACAGCTAGGGAAGGGCCGCTTCCAACCCGGCCCCGAACCATCCGAGGCAGACCCACAGGGACGACGGCCCACGGGGTCGGCAAGGTGATAGGAACCGGGGATTATCAACCCCGAACCCTAACCCAAACCGCACCCAGGGTCAGGATCCCGAATCCGAGGTATCCATGGATACGCCATTCACCCTACACTACATCCACGGGGGGCCGGTGGGGGGAGGATCCGATACTTCCCAAAGAACCTTCACCCAGGAGACAAACGCTATTCAGTACAGCCCCTCTCCCGAGCTACAACCACGGCCAGTCTCCTTCTCAGGAGAGGACCCCGAAGGAGTTCACCTACCCCACGGCGAGGCCCTCGTCGTTAGCCTCCACATGGCCAATTGTGAGGTTCGCCGAATCCTTGTTGACAACGGCAACTCGGTAAATATTCTCTTTCTCAGAACCTTCGAAAGTCTCAGATTATCCAGAGGGAAACTCAAACCAGCAGGATGCACGTTGCTCAAATTTTCGGGCGTCCCGGTCGTAGTGGAGGGAATGATTACCCTCGACGTCACCGCTGGATCGGCCCCTGACAAGAGGACCGAGTCCTTGGATTTCATGGTCATCCACGTCAAGGCGGCCTACAACGCCATCCTCGACCGGCTCGGGCTAAACTCCCTCCAGGCGATACCTTCGGCCCACCATCTGAAACTCAAATTCCCCCCCCAAGGGGTCAGCATCGTCCGAAACAGCGTCGAAGCAGCACGGTCATGTTGCGTTGCCACCGGGGGAGGGGGCGTACTCCCCCTCAGCGCCGTTGAACTCGAACCCGAGAGAGACGACCCCGCCCCCGAGCCCGTTGACGAACTGGAGGAGGTCCTATTCGACACCGAGGATGAGTCAAAATGGTTCCGGGTGAGCTGCTCACTCGCCGAAGACCTGAAGACGGGCATCATCGCTTGCGTCCGCCGCAACGTTGATCTCTTCGCTTGGAAGCCCTCCGACATGCCCGGGATCTCCGAAGACTTGATCATGCACCGACTGAGCGTCCTCCCTGACTCTAAACCGATCGTCCAAAAGAGGCGCAAAGTCGCCCCGGAGAGGCAACAAATTGTAAAAACAGAAGTGGACAAGCTCTTGTCCGCTCGATTCATCCAGGAAGTCAGCTACCCCGAGTGGTTGGCCAATGTCGTCATGGTGAAGAAAGCGACAGGGGGTTGGCGAATCTGCATTGACTTCACGGACCTTAACAAAGCGTGTCCGAAAGATCCTTTCCCCCTCCCGCGCATCGACGCTTTAATAGACGCGACCTCAGGGCACGAGCTGCTGTCCTTCATGGACGCGTTCTCGGGGTACAATCAGATCCGGATGTTTCCACCAGACATCTCCAAGACCTCATTCGTCACCGACCAAGGTCTTTATTGTTACCGTGTTATGCCTTTCGGGCTGAAAAATGCCGGAGCCACGTACCAGCGACTCGTCAACAGAGTCTTCAAGGACCTGATCGGCCGCAACGTAGAAGTTTACGTCGACGACATGCTTGTCAAGAGCCGGGCTGGGCCGGACCACGTCGCCGACCTCGAGGAAGCCTTCGGTGTCCTCCGACGCCACAACATGAGACTCAACCCGGCTAAATGCGCCTTCGGCGTCTCCACGGGGAAGTTCTTAGGATTCATCGTCAGCCAGCGCGGCATTGAGGCAAACCCCGAAAAAATACAGGCCATCATTAACATGTCCCCGCCCCGGAATGTCAAAGAGGTTCAGAGGCTCACAGGTCGGTTGGCGGCAATCGGTCGTTTTCTCTCCAAGTCAGGGGAGAAATCTCTCCCCTTCTTCAAAGCCTTGCGCGGGAAAGGGGGCTTCGAGTGGGGTACCCATCAACAAGAAGCCTTCGAGCAGCTGAAACAATACCTCGCCAACCCGCCTCTCCTCAGCAAGCCCGAGCCGGACGAGCCGCTTTGGCTCTACCTGTCCGCCTCGGACTGCGCCCTCAGCGCCGTCCTCGTCCGAAAGGAGGAAGGAGTTCAGAAACCACTGTACTATGTGAGCAAAGTACTGCACCCGGCCGAGACGAGATACGCGAAGATAGAGAAGGTGGCCTATGCCCTGGTTATGGCAGCCCGAAAACTTCGACCTTACTTCCAGGCCCACTCCGTCCAAGTACTGATCAACCAACCACTGAAGACTGTCCTCCACAAGCCCGAAAACTCCGGCCGATTAGTCAAATGGTCGATCGAGCTGAGCCAGTTCGACATTAGCTATCATCCCAGGGCGGCCATTAAAGGACAGGCCCTCGCCGAGTTCATAACTGAATGCACCGTCTCCGAGCAACCTGACATAGAAGAATCGGATCCGACCTGGGAGGTCTTTGTTGACGGCTCGTCATGCGAAACGGGGAGTGGGGCGGGCGTCATCCTTCGTGGCCCCGACCAATTCCTACTTCAATACTCCCTGCGCCTCAACTTTCCAGCCTCCAACAACGAGGCAGAGTACGAGGCCATGATCGCCGGATTGACCCTCGCCCACCGAGCCGGTGCCAAGCGAATCCGGGCACTTAGCGACTCTCAGCTCGTGGTCCATCAAATCACCGGAGAGTACGAAGCCCGTGACGACCGAATGATGAGGTATTTGGCGGCAGTCAGACGACTCTTGGCGTTCTTCGACGGCGCTGCGGTTGTCAGAGTCCCCAGGGAACAGAACGCCCAAGCCGATGCGCTATCCAAACTTGCCTCTTCTTCCTTCGAGGGTCTCGATCGTACGGTGCTCGTCGAGGTCCTCTTGAAGCCAAGTATCAGTAGCCCAGAGCCGGAAGCGATGTGTGTGCAAGAGGGGACCAGCCCGGACGACTGGACCACTCCCATCCGAAAATTCTTAAGCAGGGCCGAGCTTCCTAAAGAAAAAGCCGAGGCCAGACGAATCAGAATCCGAGCTGAAAGGTTCGTCATGATCGATAACATCCTCTTCAAGCGCTCGTACACCTTGGCCGACGGCAAACCATACCTCCGCTGCCTCGCCAAGGGCGAGGCCAGCTACGCCCTCAAAGACCTGCACGAGGGGATCGGCGGATGCCACATGGGGAGTAGGACACTTGCCCGAAAGGCCCTGAATCAAGGGTACTATTGGCCCACCATGCTCCAAGACTCACAAGACTTAGTCAAGAGGTGCGGCCCCTGCCAAAGATTCTCCCCTATCAAAAGGCTTCCTCAAGCCAACCTCCGATCCCTGGCAAGCCCTACGCCCTTCGCCATGTGGGGTATGGACCTTGTGGGGCCCTTCCCCCCAGCGGTAGGGCAAAAGAAATTCCTGATTGTCGCCATCGACTACTTCACCAAGTGGATCGAAGCCGAACCACTATCCAGCATCACCGAGCACCAAGTGCAACAGTTCTTTTGGAAGAACATCATTTGTCGATTCGGGATCCCCCGAATCCTCGTCACGGACAACGGAACCCAGTTCCAAGGGCAGAACTTCCAATCTTTCTGTGAGGACATCGGCATCCAGCAGCGTTTCTCCGCCATTTGCCACCCTCAGTCTAACGGCCAAGCGGAGAATGCGAACAGGCAAATCCTCGACAGCCTCAAAAAGCGCCTTGACAATTCCCCCAAAGGGCTATGGATTGAGGAGCTGCCCAGCGTACTATGGGCACACCAAACCACACAGAGGATCCCCACGGGGGAGACGCCATTCAATCTGACCTATGGGACCGAGGTAGTCATCCCCGTCGAGGTCGGATTGCCTTCTCCCCGGATCTTAGCCTTCGATGAAGAAGACAATGCGTCCGCCCTGAGGGCTAACCTGGACCTCGTCGCCGAAGTACGAGAGAAGTCCGCGGTCCGAAGGAGCATTTATCAGCAACGGATCGAGAGATTTTACAACAAGAAAGTCCGTCCCACCAGCATCCAGGCAGGGGACCTGGTTTTGCGAAAGCTATCTGTCTCTGATCCAACCAAGAAGAGGAAGCTGGCTCCCAACTGGGAAGGCCCGTACCGCGTAGTCGAGGCTGTACGCCCTGGTACATACCGACTGACGGATATGAACGACCGACCCATCAGCCGACCCTGGAACGCTGAGCACCTCATGAAATTCCTGGGAGAGCAAGCTTAGGTTCTAGCATGGCTTAAGTAAATTAAAACTTTTGTAAAACATTCATGTGTAAAGGGCCGCTTCGGCGACCCCCCCCCCCCTGTCTGGTATAAAAGAAGTCTCTTTTTGTCAAAAGTTAAAAACCTCGGCAACTCCGACCCGGTACCGGGCAATGGGGGCGGCACCTGGGTTCTCACTCAGGTCTCATCCCCAAACGCCTCGACAGGTTCGACCCAACTCCGGACCAGAGGTCTCCCTGTCGCCCCGCATCGATCCCTTACGAATCGGCGGAGCCCAACCTCGCCTACACCGCCCTTCACCACCCCGCTAGCCAGAGCAAAGAAGGAAAAGAAAGCTTTATTCATACTCTTTTATTTTGTGCGGAGAAAACAAGCAAATACCGTTACAGGACCACTCCACTCATCTCAAACTAAAGGGAATCGCCGGCTTAGGGCCCCTCGGATCCGGCGAAGGGCGGAATCACTCCGACCAAACGACTTGGAACTCTCTCTTCGTCATGACGGTCCTTCGGTTCTGCCACAGTCGACACCCCGGCCACGGAGCTCTGGGCATCCACGGATCGCATGCGTTCCATCAGTTGCAACGCCGAGGGAGCCCCCTCTGCTCGCCGACCCCTCGAGGAAGATGTCGAAACACCCAACATAGTTCTATAACGGTGTATCTCCATCGCCTTCTCCACTATCACGTCGCGAAGTAGCTTCTCCGAGGAAGGCCTCTGCACCGAGGAACTTGACATGGTATATCCAAGACCAACGCCCCCTAGCTCCCGATCCACCATCGCCCTCCTCAGCCGGCTCGCCTCCTCACTTAGGGCTTCAGACTTGTTCCTGTAATAATGGAAGGCCGCATCAGTGTCGCGAGCCCTCTTTCGATACCGAACCAAAGTGGCCTCTAAGGCCTCAACCTTGCCCCGAAGCCACGCCACGTCGGAACGAAGGGGGTCCACCTCAGGAAGGGGAGCCGTAACCTACAAGAGAACCAGCCCACTCAAGACATATAAGCAAAGAGGTTCAGAAATTCTTCGAAGTTGGAACACTTAGCCAGCCAAAAAACCCTCTTTTTATAAAATCAGTTTCCCCATACAAAAAATGCGGTGGCCAGTCCGCGGAAGGCAAATACAATCGAGAGAAGGAAAAAGAAGGACAAAAATTATACAGCTGGTTTTCCCACCTCAATGTCAGCCGGATCCGTAGGGGGGTCGGCAACCGGTTTATCATCGGACCCTTGTCCGCTAGGGGTCTCCGGTGTCCCCTCAATCTCCATATCATACTCGAGGTTGGACAGGTCGATAGTCGGATAAAAGTGCCTCACATGGCTGAGGGCCTTTGCATAACTGCTATCCTGGGCTTTGATCACCAGGATCTGACACGACTCAGTCACCTCTTTCTTCTCCTTCTCCGACATCTCCTCCTGAGCCACCCTCGCCTTCGCCCATTCCTCCTTCTCCTTGTCAAAAGCCGCCTTCGTCTCCGCCTCCTTCTTACGAGAGCCTTCGAGCTCTCCCTTCAATTCCGTCACCTCCTGCTCGGCCTTGTCAGCCCGGTCTCGCTCTCGCTGCAACGCCGCCTCGTAGAGGCCCCTCACATGGGCCCCCTGCACGGTCGCCTGCCACAGCCAGACACTACTAAGAAATCTTTCTTAAACAACATAACCCGACAGCTAGGGGGTTCGATTGACTTACCAGCACAGTGGCCTGCGCAAGACGCACGTACGCCTCGTCCAGGGTCTGGGACTTCATGTCCGAACGGTCCCGAGGGGTCGCCAGCTTATCTGCAACCTCCACGGCCTGGCGCCCCCGGACCAGGCAATCACCCTCGCGGATCGACCAATCCGGCACCCACCTTCGCCGAAGTCTCTCCTCTAGTCCGGGATCCACCAGGGGACCCTTCCCCTTATCAAGGTCGGCGGCCGTACCCTGATCCGGACCCCCCTGGACCACCGCGTCCCCACCCGTCTCCGACCGAGTCCTTTTCATCCTCGGCTGAATGGGGGCCTCGGAGACCACCTGGGACAACTCGGTCGTCTTCACCACGACATCCTTCTTCTCGGCCTTCTTCTTCTTCATGGCGAGCCTCAGCGCCTTAATCGACTCTTCATCCATTTCTGTAAAAAGATCCATTAAGAACAAATGAGCAAGAAAGTACAAGAGGAGTGAGAAGAAAGAAACAACCACGTACGAGGCACGGCCGGGCTAGGGCTCAGTCCGACGCTCGCCAGATGGGCCTCCGTCACCTTCCCCCAATTGATGCTATACGACAGGCGGAGACGCTCAACGAGTCTCCACTCCTCCGCCGTCAAGTCCCCCGGCCCCGGTGCTGCGTAGCTCGGCTTAGAATGGTTCCACCGAGTAGGGATAGCCCAAGGATCCTCACTCCGGATCACCAGATACTTTTTCTTCCAGATCTTGATGGAATCTGGATGACCGTGGACAACCTTCGCCTTACCTCGAGGCGAGATATAGTATACTCCTTCTGCCGATGAGCCGATCAACAACATCGCTCGGAACACGTTCAGCCACAGGGGTACCCTCTGCTCCTCGCACAACAGCACGAAGCAGATGATCTGCTTCCAGGAGTTCGGCCCAAACTGCATCGGCGCCAGGGACGACCAATTTAACACCTCCCGAACGAATGGATGGATGGGCAGCCTCAGGCCGGAGATAAAGGCGTCCACAGGGAAGATACAATACCTATCCGGCAGGGGATCGGTCGGCCGAAGAGTAGAACTCGGCAGCATAAGCTCATAACTGGGCCCTATGTAGTAGGCCAACTGCAGAGCCCCCAAGTCGCTTGCCTCCAGAACGGTCGGGGATGCGTCCACCTTCAACCTCTTCCGACTTGACGACGACGGCTGGACCCCCGAGGACTCCTTATCCGAGAGATCGTCGGGGTAGCGACGGAAAGACTGGGGTTGTGCAGACGACCCAATCACCGAGTCGCTCGGCCCGCCAATCCTCGATCCCTTCTTCTTCGGAGCCCTCCTCCTCTTAGTCCGTTCCGGCGAAGGTGTAGACAAACGCCCCAGAACGGGCGGATTCCGAGACCCTGCGGAGCCATCCCCCTCGGAGCCACCCTCCTCTCCGGAAGCCAACCCTAGGGTCCGGACTTCGTCTGAACTACCGCCCCCCTCCTCAGAGTCGCTGCTTTCCACCACGAAATGCCTCCGAGATCGCAATGGCTTCACATTGTGTACAACCTCCTCCTCGCCTACCGGCCCCTCCCCAGAGGTCGACGCCGACAAGCCAGACTGAGCCCTATCCATCTGTGCCTAAAGCTAAACGGGGTTACCAACTAACCTGGGATCACCTCGGAAAAACGACCTTGCTGCAGGAAACTGAAGGGACGAGCGCTGAAGAGTTGAAGGGTTTTTGGAAAAGTAAGGAGCAAGAAAGAAATGAGCGATGGGAGGAGAGGGGGGAACATTTATAGGGGATAGGAACAACTCCTCGATTTTTGCAGTCACTATTCACCGATTGACGTGCAACTGCCGCCTAGGAAATCGCGCCACGTCCTCGAAACATGTGCTGCTGACGTCACCCAGTGCCAGACTGGCCGCCCGGTACGGGGGTCGGTTCGGGCAAAATAACGGCTCGCCTTCACCGGCACTAAAGTACTCTTCTTCGGAAGATCCACCGGCTGGCCATCACCCTTACCAGTCCGTAATTCCCCCTCGTCTCGAGGTTCGGCTTGGCACCGGGGTACTCTTCTCAGGAAGAAACAACGGCTCGCCTTCACCCTTACCGGCCCATAATCCCTCGCCAGCTCGAGGTCCGGTCTGGCACCCGGGTACTCTTCTTCGGAAGATCCACCGGCTGGCCATCACCCTTACCAGCCCGTAATTCCCCCTCGTCTCGAGGTTAGGTCTGGCACCCGGGTACTCTTCTCAGGAAGAAACAACGGCTCGCCTTCACCCTTACCGACCCGTAATCCCTCGCCAGCTCGAGGTCCGGTCTGGCACCTGGGTACTCTTCTTCGGAAGATCCACCGGCAGGCCATCACCCTTACCAGCCCGTAATTCCCCCTCGTCTCGAGGTTCGGCCTGGCACCAGGGTACTCTTCTCAGGAAGAAACAACGGCTCGCCTTCACCCTTACCGACCCATAATCCCTCGCCAGCTCGAGGTCCGGTCTGGCACCCGGGTACTCTTCTTCGGAAGATCCATCGGCGGGCCATCACCCTTACCAGCCCATAATTCTCCCTCATCTCGAGGTTCGGTCTGGCACCCGGGTACTCTTCTCAGGAAGAAACAACGGCTCGCCATCACCCTTGTCGACACATAATCCCTCGACCTCTAGAGGTTCTGTCGAACACCAGGGTACTCTTCTCCGGAAGAGACAACGGTTCGCTATCGCCTTCACCTACACGTAAACCCTCGACTAGCTCGAGGTCCTATCCGAGCCTCAGGGCAGCACCACCAGGAAGACCCTGTGATTCGCCCTCCCATTTTTTCTACAACCATAAGCACTCCTCCACGGCTAGCTCCCGCACCCCCCGCAGGAGTGGGGGGCTTGTGTGACAGGGTAAAAATGGCCTGAGGCCCAACCAGGGCCCAATACAATTCCCACTCAAAAAGGTAAAGATAGCAACCTGGTTCGGCTCCGAACCACTTCAGGGTCGGCGCCGAACCTCGTGTTTTCCCTCACAGTACTGGCCTCCTCGTACCGACGAGCCTCAGTAGCCCTCGGAGTCCGATCCGGGACAGTCCCCCGGGCCGTCCCCCCTCTCTGGCGGGGCAGAAGGATGACCTGGCGCAGCCTAGGCCTTCCTATTCCCCCCCGCAGCACAGGAGACCCACGATCAGCCACGTCCACTCCAAATACCGCCAAGGGTGTTGCCACGTCAGCCCTATACCACTCCTGGTATTGCCACGTCCGCCCTAAACCCCCTGGGCCTTCTGCCACGTCAGGCCCACGGGCTTTCGGATCCAGACCCGGCCCCCAAGTGGAACCAAACCCGGTTGGGATTCTCTATAAATACTAGACCCCCACCCACCTTTTGAGGTAATGAATCTTTTGCCACTTAATTATACCTAGTTATTGCTACTCTCTCGCAGAGACTGACTAGAGCGTCGGAGGGTCCGCCGCCGGGATAAACCCCGGTGTTTCAGGACCGTCTGCAGGTACACAAGACCTCGGATCCGACCCTTCCGATCCGAGCCCAACCTTCAACATCTTTTCGAGCTCATCGTAGGTCCCAGAAGGTCAACCAAAGGTCGGCAGACGAGCGGCATTCTCCTTCAATATAAATTGAGTCCGAACTCACACCTGGTGCATCCACACGTCTCCCAGAAATAAACAGCATCAACACCCATTATGTAACAGCTCACCAAATAAGCGGGAAAAAAAACAACGGTCTAACTCCTACGGTTCCTCTTTGCTTTACGAAGTTCTCCCCGTAGTTCATCAACTTCTTCCTTCAGCACATCGGTCATATTCTTCCTCTTCTCGAGTTCCCATACACGATGACTGAGAACTGCAAAGTCATCCTTACACTTTGCCAATTGAGCCTCCAATAATCCGACTCTCTCCCGCAGTATTTTTACCTGCCTCTGAAGAGATATCACAAGACTACTTGGAACTGGTTATTCTACTTCGTCAGAAGAGTCATCAGATGAATCCGGAGGTGGGGTGATCTCTCGGGATTCAGGCCATTCTTCTCCGTCAGAGTCAGCTTGCCCTGGGTAATACTCTTCCTCGGAATCTGCTTGTCCAGGATAATAATCTTCCTCGATGATATGCCAATTGTCGTCTCCAACGGGGTCGAAGTGATCAGTCATCTTAGAAATAGGGAGGAAGAAGCATAAGTCATAGAGCAACACAAATGTAAGTAACTTACATTTAAATTTCTAGACTCAAACACACACTCTAATGTCCACTTCTAGGGTGTCGTTCCTTATAAATTTGTACTAGTGTGAAGCGTGACACTGATACCACTCTGTAATGCCCCGAATCCAAAAATACACTGAATTCGAGATTCCACAGGATCTTTACACTTCTTTCGTACAATTTTACAAGGAATTTAAAACTTTTCACTTTACATCAGAGTTACATGAAAACTTTACACTTTACATTTTACACCGGAAGCAAATTTACAACATTTAAATAAATATACATCAACATTTGAATAATCTCTAAGCATCTGTGCTTCTTTAATCTTTATCATGCATTTACCCTGCATACAAAACTGTGGGTACGTCAGTTTATTCAACCGACGAACATTATACACGTCCATCCTCTCTATGCCGGAAATAGTATAACTGATTTTTCATATTTAACAAACACAAACTTATCACATATCAAACTAAAGGGAATACCTTATTGATGTCGTGTTGTGATTGTGCACTTAGTCCTTAATGCAGTTATTTATATTATATGACACTAATGCACACTTGTTCGGATTCTATGCATCCCATACTACATAGGTCCGAATGCAAGCCTCTTAATCATTCTTCATCTTGTAGGGTTCAATCCCTCGTCATGACTTAATCTACTACTGTAACTACGATAAGTATCCTAGATGTTTTCTGACATACGAACTCATGTCTAGGCGCCCTGGAGGGAATCCCAACGCACTGACACATGACTCATCATGCAGGCATCCTGTGGTAAGTCAGCTCCTACCATAAACATGACACCACCCGCAGTCGTCAAACACCTCACGAGCGTCGCCACCGGGACGGTACTCTGGAGCAGTATCCACGCCCTTAAAAAAATTGTACATTATATTTTCTACAAAAATAATCTTTAAAAGATGTTCTACATTACAAGTTGTAATTAAAATAGAAATAACTTATGGGCTTTAATTAATGGGCCAAAATAATAGTTTTATAAAAGAAAATAAATAAATTATATTTGGGCTAGAAAGAAAGGCTTATGTTTATTTGAAGAAAAATGGGCCTTTATAAAACAATAATTAAAGAACACATCCACATTATCCATAATGCAAATAATTATAAGATTTCATACTACAAAAATTGCACGTGCACACTACGTGCAAAATAAATAAATAATTTTTATAAATGAAAATCGGGTTATTACATCTTCTAAGTTTGTCGATCCTGTTGATGACCCACTTTGGCAATTCGTAGATGGACATCAGATATTGCGGGATCGCACTAAAAACCGAGTTCAGCAGAATGATCCTTCCACCGAGTGAAAGGAACCGACTCTGTCATCCTGCTATTTTTTTAATTTATTTTATCGATAAGAAAGTTCCAATCCTCCTACAAAAGTGCTCCGAGTCTTATAGGCGTGCCCAGGTATTCAATTGGGTATTCGCTCGTCTTGCATTCTAAAATCCTCATTATATCATTAATTGGCATTGTCAAATGATCGGATACTGGGATTATGCTGATCTTATTTAGATTCACCTTCAGACCGGACCACCCTTGGAAACAAACCAAAACCGCCTTAATGGCCACCGCTTCTTCGACAGTAGCCCTTCCGAATAGTATAGTGTCATCTGCGTATTGTAGTATCAATATTGGCTGTGCAATTCCCTTAATCTGAATCCCTTTGATGATGTTGTTTTTCAGAGCTCTTCTTATCATTTTCGCCAATCCGTCCGCCACTATTGTAAAGAGAAGGGAGGATAGAGGGTCCCCTTGCCGCAGACCTCTTTTGCACCTGATCTCTTTCCCTCAATGTTGTAAACGGCGTTAGGCGGTGGCGGTTCGGTCAAGGGGTGCCTAGCGCCTAGGGTGCCTAGGCGGTTGAATTTGTTTTGCCGATTTAGTTAATTTCAGCCTCTATTATTTAATCGTAAGTATAATCATACATTCCATTTGTAAATATTCATCACGTTCTTGTGTAATATGTGTAATTAAAAGGTGTTTATGCATAAAAAAAACTTCCTCGTGCAATTAAAAAAAACAATTGCCCAATTGTAATATGTGCAATATGCCAATATGTGTAATATGTGTAACATGTGCTATTTTAATGTGTAATAGGTGTAATATGTGCAATCCATCACCAATAATACAAAAAAAAGTAAAAACAATTTCACTTCTATTAAAGATCCATACATATTATATAACAGATTAATAGATTAATAATAGTAGTTCTCATTTTTTGTGTTATTTTATAGCATTTAAAATTTTAAAAAATAGAAAATGCCTGAGCGTTGGACATCAGGCGGACACCTGATCGGTGTCACGGATGCCTACTCAACAAGACGGCTGCTTAATCGCCTTTAACCGCTTAGACCATCGCCTAATGCAAAGGCGGTTCATTCTCCTCCATCTGAGTGCCTAGGCACCGCCTAGGCGTCCGAGGCGGACGCCATTTAGAACACTGCTTTCCCTTGCCATCCATTGACCTGGATGGACGATTTACCGCCTCGAATGCACTTTTTCATCCATAACCTCCATTTTTGACCAAACCCTTTTAATTCTAGGGCTTCCTCCATACAATCCCAGGATACGGAGTCGTAAGCCTTCTGAAAATCTAGTTTAAGGAGGAATCCGTCAGCCTTTGCTCTGCTGCCTCTAAATACAATTTCGTGGGCAGATGCGATGCTATCCATGATATCCCTTCCTCTTATGAACCCGATGATAGTGTAAGTTTAGTTATATACTAGACTAGTATATTTCACGTGCGATGCACGTCTTGATAAATAGTTGGAATTGTACGTGCGGTACACGCAAGTTGGTAGTAATTACCACGTGCAATGAATGTTTTAATTTTTCATAAATTTGTGGATTTGTATCTTTACATTGACTTAGTAGCTTTAATTTTATAAAGTGTCATACTTTATGTGAAAGATATAATTTTTCAATTGATTACTTCTAATCTCCAATCCTTAAAATTATTAAATCTTTTCTTATTTAATTGTCTAATTTGATCTTTTAATTTGATTTATATTTGTCTTGTAAGGGTAAAATCATAGTTAACTTAGTGATATTTAACATAGGGGTAAATATGAAATAAAGTCCAAATTGTTAGGCATATACGAAAATACACATTTGTGAGGGGTATATATGATATTATCATATTTGTTAGGGGTATACATGTAAACAACCCTTTTAAAAAAGGAAGAGTTGAAAGCTCCAGTACACGTGCAACCCCTGTGTTTGTATTGTTACAAAAAAAATAATAAAAAATTGTTTGTTGGTTTACAACTCTCCCATTAAATATGTTAGATTTGCTCGTGGGTACGTGTCTACGACACGTCTTCAGAACAATACAGCATATGAAAAGTCTTGTAAACAGCAAACCAACAATTATGTAGCTTAAGTTTGAATAGTATGACAATAATTAGTTGTAAATATAAGTTCATGTTTCCATATATATATATATATACACATATATAATAATAATAATAATAATAATAATAACACAAAGAAAGCTATCAAGTGGCTCTCCTTCATTCCCCCCAAAATCAAATGCCCAAATCTAACCTCACAAAACACATTTTCCCTCCCAAAAGTCCTCCCCCCCCACCCCAAAACTCAAATTCAAATCCCCCCCCCCCCACCCAAAACAACTCCTTTATTTATTTAATTATTTCACTCTCTCTCTCTCTCTCTATCCTATTCAAAAAATTAAGAATTTTTTTTAAAAAAAATAAAAACTAAAGAAATTCAAAATAATTCAAATAATTCAAATAATTCAAAAAATATTAAAAAAATTTTTAAAATACAAAAAAAAAATTTCCCAAAAAAAATCAAAATATAAAATTTGTTAAAAAGTTAATTTTATTTTTTTTTTAAAATTAGAATTTTTTTTTTATTTAAAAAATTTAAAAAAATTTACAATTTTAAAATTTTAAATTTTAAATTTAAAATTCACATATTTTATAATTTTAAAAATCTTGAATTTTGAAATTTTGAAAATTTGAACATTTGAAAATCTTAAAGCAAATCCAAGTCCAAATCCAATGTCGAACCCCAATTAAGAGGTCGTCGTCGATATGTGATCTGCTGCTGATTCCGTATCGGTGACTCCCCTCCACCAAATAGAGCACGGATATCAAGCGACTCGTATCGGCGACTCCCCTCTACCGAATCGAGAACCTCTACATGCGATGCGATGACTCTAATTTCATCTCATTAATCGAATTCTCATTCTAATTTTTAATTTTGTGTGTGCAGGAGATTACTCAGTTTTTTGCTCACTCGAATTTTGTGTGTGCATGAGATCTAAGTTCAGAGAGGTATGATTGTTTTATTTTTGGGTTTAAAATTTTTTTAATTTCGTGATTTATTTGATGTGTTTTTATTGGTTTTGATTTAAGGTCTACGCAAGTGAGAGATGGATTATTTGATGGCCTTCATTTGGGCTTCCAAGCCATAGCAGGACAGGTAAGCTGACCAGCAACCTAAAATAACTTGGCAAATATGCAACATTAATTTTTTTTACTACAAGAGAAAATACTATCGTGAAGTGTTCCCTTCACTGGTTATTAGAAACCATGGATAACATAACATATAAGAACATTTAGTGTATGTTTGAATATATAGGATTGGGATGACTGGAGTTTACCAGTGAAGGGTGTAAACTCTCTGCTCAAGAAAGACAGCTAAAGAAAATTTATTATTTATCCATTTTGATTTTTTTTTATAAAGGTTCAATAGGGAGACAAAGTGGAGATAAAAGAAATGATTAGTTTGAATTAGAGTTTGGAGAACTTCATGTATTTGATTTTGGTTGAAATAATAATAAGAGATATTTCAATTGCAAAAAGAGTCTCAGACAAACAAATGTTTAGATTATTGGTATTATAGATACTTTCACACCTGCACTTGCGTTACCATTATATTTATACATGCTCATAGTGGTTATGGGATTAGAGTAAGCTCTATAAAACCTATATGATAATGTTCTTTCATAACTATTACAAGCATGTAAAAGTGATGCCGAAGTTACAAAAAACTCTATTTAGTGTTTCTAACAAACTATATGCATTCCAGGTAAGTTCAAGCTAATGATCAAAAAGGCGAAGGTTGAGCTTAGAAGTAGATATACTGCTTCCTCATATAATATGTTTGCTACTTCGATTAATTTGCTGGACCTCCAAAACTATTTTATATAATCAAAATAGGTGCACCGTTCCGAAGACATGTCGTAGGCATGTGTCAACGGGCAAACCTAGTGTATGTATATATATATATATATATATATATATATATATATATATATATATATATATAATAAAACACAAAGAAAGCTATCAAGTGGCTCACCTTCAATCCCCCAAAAAATCAAAAGCCAAGATCTAACATCACAAGACACATTTTCCCCCCTAAAATTTCAAACCCCAAAATCAATTCCCCCCCCCCCCCCCCCCAAAAAAAAATAAAAAATAAAAAATAAAAAAAATAAAAAAACTCATTACTTTATTACCATCTCTCTTTTCTCTTTTCACATTTTCATATTTCTCTCTTTCTCTCTCTCCCTATCTCTCTTTCCCAACCTTTATTTATTTATTTAGAAATTTAGATTTAAGATTTCAGGTTTGTAAATTTTTAGAATTTTGATGTTTTTTTATTGCACATGTTATATTGAAAATAACAAATATCTCTCCAACAGTTAAATTTCATTTTTTTCCACGCTTAAAGTTCTAAGAAGTTAGATTTTACACCCCCATTTATAATTATTTTTCAACATATACTAATGGAAACATGGACTTTTATTTACAACTAACTATTGTCATACTATTCAAACTTGATCTACATAATTGTTGTTTTACTGTTTACAGGGCTCTTCGTGTTTTGTATCGTTCCGAAGACGTGTCGTAGGCACGTGCCCACGGGCAAATCTAATATATATATAAAATCAAACCAGGTGCACCGTTCCGAAAACGTGCCGTAGGCACGTGTCAACGGGCAAACATAGTGTGTGTGTGTGTGTGTGCCGTTCCGAAAACGTGCCGTAGGCACGTGTCAACGGGCAAACATAGTGTGTGTGTGTGTGTGTGTGTGTGTGTGTGTGTGTGTGTGTGTGTGTGTGTGTGTGTGTGTGTGTGTGTGTGTGTGTGTGTGTGTGTGTGTGTAATAAAACAAAAGGAAAGCTATCAAGTGGCTCTCCTTCAATCCTCCCAAAAATCAAAGGTCCAGATCTAACCTCACAAAACATATTTTTCCCCCCAAAAGTTTTCTCCCAAAACTCAAATTCAAATCCCCCACCCAAAACAACTCCTACATTTATTTAATTATTTTTTTTCTCTCTCTCCCTCCTTCTATTAAAAAAATTTTAAAAATAATTTTTTTTAAAAATAAAAAAACTAAAAAAAATTTAAAATTTAAAATTTAAAAACTCTAAAAATAATTCAAAAAATATTTTTTTAAAATCATATAATATATTTTTTTGCTCTATGTTTGCTACTTCAATTAATTTGCTGGACCTCCAAAACTATTTTATATGATCAAATAAGGTGCACCGTTCCAAAAACGTGTCGTAGGCACGTATAAACGGGCAAACCTAGTATGTGTATATATATATATATAGAGAGAGAGAGAGAGAGAGAGAGAGAGAGAGAGAGAGATAAAGGAGTTGTTTTGGGGGGTGGATTTGAGTTTTGGGAGAAAAAATATGTTTTATGAGGTTAGATCTGGGCCATTGATTTTGGGAGATTGAAGGAAAGCCACTTGATAACTTTCTTTGTGTTTTATTATATAGATATCCTCATGCATGGAATTCGGTAAGAAACTTTCTTTTCATTCCAACATAGAAACAGTTATAACTAATTTAAGCAATTCTCGATTCCTTATTAGACCATCTCCAATAATGCTAGCCATCTTTCTATTTTTGCCAAAATAGCTAATCTAAAGACAAAAAATATGCTCCAACGGGACTAGCCAAACCACTCGCCAAAATAGATTTTTAATATTCACTCGCCAGATCTGGCGAGTATGCACTGCTCGCTAAACTTCTTCCCAAAATTCCAAAATTACGAAATTGCGAAATCAATCGTGAAAATTGCGAAATCAATCGCGAAAATTGCAAAATCAATCGTAAAAATTGCTGAATCGCGAAAAGTTATGGAATCGCGACATTTATATTTTTGTTGGAGCAGAATTGCGGAAATCAATCGCGAAAATTGCGAATTTTTATTTTTGGGCTTGTAAATTTTATTTTGTGTTGGGTTTTTTCATGGGCTTTTATTTTATATTTTTATTTTATTTAAATTTTGGACTTTAAATTATTAATGGTTATTCAAAATAGATAACATGGTTGGAGTGGAAACTTTTCTCGCTAGCCAAATTATTTATTTGTTATCTATTTTGGATATTTTAGTTAGCCAAAATAGCTAACGTGGTTGGAGATGCTCTTAGAAAAGATCTCTTTTCAAATACTCTACATAATTCTTGTTCATAAAATTTAAAATTTGGAAGTCTATTTTCAAATTTAATGAAGAAATAAAATATATTGCCATTTGAAAAAGAAATATGATTGGGGTAGCTCGTTGAGTTTGGCATAGCTTCCTTTCTTCTTTTCCATCAATTTATTTTTAGTGCTTCTAATCAGTTTCACTATTTTAAATACATTTATTTTATTGACGTAATTAGTTTAAAATATTAGTAAATCAAAATTTTCAAATCATGCATCGTACTAAATCTATAATTTACCTTTAAACATAATGCACCCATATTAAAAAATGAGAGATTCATAGGATAACTATAACTTAGAAATTATATCTTGAACAATCTCCAAAGTTGTAGCACACAAGGGAAAAAGAAAAAGAAAATTTTCAAAATAGCCAAATTAATTAGAATGACAATGCAAATAAAATTCACACAGGGGCCCAAAGGGCAAACTCGTAACTTCTCAAAAACCCTCACTATAAAATCCCACCAAATCCCGTATTAGGGTTTTTTCTCTTGTAGTTTTTCGCCGCCGCCTCTTTCCCCGCCGCCGCCGATCGCCGCTGAAAAATGGTACCTTTCTTCCCCCTTTCACAAACCCTAACCCTAACCTTTCAAATCCATAAAAAAAGCGTCAACCTTTAATGGTTTCTTTTCTGCACTTTAGGGTAAGGGAACAGGGAGCTTCGGTAAGCGTCGGAACAAGACGCACACGCTCTGCGTTCGGTGCGGCCGCCGCAGCTTCCACCTTCAGAAGAGTCGGTGCGGATCTTGTGGGTTCCCCGCCGCCCGAATCCGCAAATGTGAGAATTTTTGAACTTGTTCATTTTTGTGTTATCAGTGTTGTTGGATATTTTTTTTATTTCAGAAAGGATTGCATGCTTGGTACGGTAGTTGATTTTGTTACTTTAATTTTTGCTAATAGAAGTTTGGAAAAAGAAATGATTTTGATGTCGAAAAAGAACTCATTTTGTAACTAGAGCTATGGGTTAGTATTTGTTATTTTGCAGGATAAGTCATTTGAATATTCTTCCATTTGGAGCCAAATTTTTGTGACTATATGATGATTCCATTTCTATGTGATAAATGAATGCTACCTATTTAGCTGTTAACCCAGTATTTCTCGGTTATTAATTTTGTCTATTTTGCCGGATAATGTGAGCGGAGG
The DNA here is from genome assembly GCA_017893485.1 of Hemerocallis citrina. Taxonomy (NCBI): domain Eukaryota; kingdom Viridiplantae; phylum Streptophyta; class Magnoliopsida; order Asparagales; family Asphodelaceae; genus Hemerocallis; species Hemerocallis citrina. Next base: position 205,614,390 of record CM030367.1, on the reverse strand, counting down.
ATTTTTTATTGTTAAAATTTTGGTTGATTCCTTACTAACAAATGTGGAAATTTCATATACCTCACTAACAAATTGACAAAAAAGTACTTTTGTTTGTTATTGTCACTCTACTTATGTTATTAAATAGTAATTTACACATGCGATGCATGTCTTAGTAAATATAATTTTTTAAAGTAAAATTTAGATGTAGTTTGGGTTTGAACCTCTTTTATAATAGTTATGCACGTGCATTATACGCGTTGATAGATTTACAAATGGCACTAAGGAATTCTCCCATTATAATATTAGAGATTTACACTTGCGATGCACGCCTTAATAAATATCGTTTTTAGAGTAAAAATTCAGAAGTAGTATGAGTTTGACCCTAAGACCTCCTTTATAGTAGTTATGCACGTGCATTGCATGCATCGATAGATTGAGAAATGACACTAAGGCCTTCTCCCATTATAATATTAGAGATTAGAGATGTAAAATTTCACCCTAAGTTTAAGTTTGAAAATGACTATTTTGCCCCCTTTTAAAATGAGGGTTAGGATTTAGTTAGGATTTAGGGTTAGGGCTATTGTCATTCACTTATGTTAAATCTTATCATGAGTTTGAAAATAATTATTTTGCCCTCCTTTTGAAATCTAGGGTTATGGTTAGGGTCCCTAACCCTAACACTAAAAGGATGGCAAAATAGTCATTTTCAAACTCATGGTAAAAATAACATAAGTTGAGTGATAATAGCAACCAAAATTATTTTTTTGTTCTTGGCCAACATTGTGAGTGAGTTATATCGAAATATCAATTTTTTAGTGAGGTATATGGAGTTTTCACATTTGTTAGTGATCCATGTGGGAATACCCCTAAAATTTTATATCCGTTTTTCGGATATTACATAAGTTCGTTTCTGTATGCTTTTGTTTACATGGAATTTCCACATTTGTTAGTGACCCACATGGGAAGAACCCTAAAATTTTATATGTGCTTTCCAGATATTACGCAAGTAAGTTATGGAGTGAGCTTTTGTGTATGCTTTTGTTTGAGAATGGTTAATATCAAGTAATAGAAAAGGGTTATTAGTTAAAAAGAGTATAGTTGAAGGATTCTGAGCTAATAAGGAGTACACTGTTCTAGCCTTCTAAAGAAGAATCAAGTGGGCTGTTGGGCTTGTGGGTGTTTGACAGAGATGGTTAATGCATAGTTAGCTTTACCAATACGAGAACTTTATGAGTACGTTCCTTTTGCGTGTGTGCGAGACTAGAGAGAGAGAAAGAGTGGTTGATCAGACAAAGAGCCCGAGATGATAAAATCTGAATGTCCTTCCTGCTGCGAGTCAAACTCAGAATTGGAGGATAAAGGAAGAGATTGTGTTGAATGGAATTTGGAAATAAGAAGAAAGTACGGTGTATATAGTCGAGCCCGAGCCTCCCCTCTTAGTTTATCCAATTCTTAACTACAGTTTATATAAAGACAAGTATTCTGATACAGAAAAACATAAAGACTATATAAGCAGTTACTTTGAAGGATAAAAACATGATAACTGTGCTCAATTCATTAACACAGGTTTCTATTTGATTGATTGTGTGCACATGAAGATTTCTCCTAACTGGTGCTTAGTTTGACAACCCTTGTGCATGTTTGATTAAGTTAAATGTTCTAATATAAAAATTAACAGATAACTGGAGTGTGAAGGCCATTAGAAGGAAGACCACTGGCACAGGTAGGATGAGGTACCTTCGTCATCTGCCTCGAAGGTTCAAGAGCAACTTTAGAGAAGGTAACATAGTTTCCTATTTGTTGTCTACTCTACTACTGTTTATTACATAAACCACTTGCTTTTGTTTTGTTGAACCTCATGCTTTTGTTTTGTTGATCAGAAGCAGTATTTTCTAATTTTACAAGCTATTCCTGTGTTTTTTTATTTTTATTTTATGAGATTTAATGCCGCCAGCATAATTCATACTAGATTATTAGCAATTGCATCACATTTAGCTCCCGGAATGATGCTAATTATTATGGGCCTTAGTTAACCTCCACTGACAAATGCTATCAAATGAGATTGTAGACTCAGAATTGAAATGCGTGCAAGAAACTGTCAACGTAACTGTTATAGAATGCATGCAAGAAACTGGCAACATAACTATTTAAACTCACTTCCACTTAGAGTTCACTACTAGAAATTCAAGGTATCCAAGACTACCTTGACGATCCAGCTATGGCTATATTAGAATTTTAGTAATCCTGCATGATTCATCTATGATCTAACTAGTAGATAATGCTGACTACTGTTCTTAGATTCTCTAAATCATATAGTTGAAAGGCAACTTTAACTCTGGTGATCTGTTTAATTGATTGTCACATACACTTAATCTTATGTTCCTGAACCATGCAGTTAATTATGGTAGACTTTTGGCATAGAAACAATCTTATAATTCTGTATTTTTTTTCTCTCCCTCCAATAGGAACTGAAGCTGCCCCAAAGAAGAGGACTGCAGCAGCAGCAACTTTTTAGGGTGGATTGCATTTTGAAGCAGCATTATTACTTTGTGTTCTATTTTAGTTTTTGTTGAGCTTGATCTAGTTCAGGTTAAAACTCCCAAGAACAAATTTGTATTTTTCTTCTGGATTCGATTGAGAAGATTTTAGTATTTATTTTGGATGTTTAAAAGTAAAGTGCTATGACTTTTCATTTCTGCATAGGCTGATATGTTGTTATCTTTTGATGATTTGCTTTGAGATTGTAGTTTTTCTAGGCATGATTTTGAAATATTCATGAGTTATGGCTGCATTACTGTCTGTGTATTGGAATTCTGCCTTACTAAGATAACTTGCCTATTGGCTATTGGTAGTCTGCCTGCCAAATTAACCGTTGTTTGTGTCACCTGAATTATTCTAATCATTGTTGTTATGATATCTTAAAGCGGCATTTCTTTCTTTCTTTTTTTTTTGAGTTGAAAGGTGGGATAACACCACCCTGTTTCATTAATAAAGCGGCCTTTCTTAGTGTACTATTTTGCCTTCTCTGGTCTGCGCCAGATTCAACTGCTTTTCATCTGGTTTCTCAGATTGTGAAGTATTTGGGTTCTTTTTCTTGGCTGTAACTATTTTTTTCTCTTCCCGGTATTCATAAATTGAATAGATCAAAACTCAAGCAGCAGCTACTCGGAAGAAAGTAGTTGCAACTCATGTTGCGAGTAAAAGATAAATGTCCCACCTGCAACTCAGATGAAGTTGGACTCATGTGATCCACTTTTCATTCTTGAAAATATTTGTTCTTGAAAACCTCATTTCTGATGAGATATATGAATAGTGAATTAACATTCGGATCATACATTTTGTATGCTTTCTAACCATATGGCCGACCGAATTATATATCGAAAGATGCCTAAGAGCATCTGTAGTCGTTTCTATATTTCCAAAATCTGTAGTCGAATTTGGAAATATAGGGAACGAGTTGCTGTAGTCGTTCCTTATATTTTCAAATTTTGGAAATTTAGAAACATTACTCATCTATATTTGTGAGACGATAGGAACATTACTCATATATATTTGAGAGATGATATAGAATTTTTTTAAATATAGGAATCAAAAGAATAATCTTTCGTCTCGGATGAAAGATGATCATTCGTATGAATTTTTTTTTTTTAAAAGAAGGGTGTCCCACTTTTTTTTAATAAAGGTGTCAGACTCCAAATCATCTTGTGTCTGACCAAATTATTAAAAAAAATCTCAAACAGTGATCGGACGAAGGAGCTTTTTCGTCTAACCAAGAAAAAAAAAAAGAACAAACTTCTTCCATCCTTAAACATTTTCTCCAACTTTTCCTTTCTTTTCTATGGAATAGGGTCTATAAGATTATTATGGGTACATATTAGGGGCTAATTGACAATTAATTAAGAATTAAGATACAATTAAAATTAAATTAAGACTTTAATTTAAAAAGTTCTTGGAAATCCCATTCGATATCTTTCTTCCCTTTAAAAATAAAAAAATAAAAAAATGTCTCAAACGGGACTTAATCCGTCGTCCGTCATTTTTTAAATTTAAAAAAAAAATCATACGAGATTCTATCTACCGTTCGACTCTATTTTGACGAGAACTCAAATTTTATATTTCCAAATGCCATATTTGAAAATTTTTACAGATGCTCTAACAGAACAACTATAGAGACAACCCAAACCATACAATATTTCTGCGTGCAACTCTATAAATCATTTTCACCAAACACAAATGTCAATCTGAGTGCGTATTCTGTTGGTTGTAATGCCGAAGGTGTAGGGTTATAATCCTGTCTCATTATGGCGATACCTTGTTTCCATTGAACTAATTATGCTGCTGTGAACAAATACTCGTAAGGTGATGAACGAACTGAACTGGTCTCTTTGGAAAAGAAAGACAAACAAGCCAACAAGCCACATGAAGCTGATTCAATACGTGATATATTTAAAACAACATACATGATATATTCTCATTAACGGGAAGAAGACAAGCATGCTAACTATCAGCATTTATTAGCTTCAGTTGCCATCAGAGGATCAACATTTTGAGTGCAATAGCGGAAATCCGTAATGTGTCACACAACGGCAAAGAACAAAAATGCACATATGCACACCACTGAGCAATCTGATGTAGTAGTATATTTCACGAGGCTATGATTTGGTTACGATTCTACTTAAACGGCGGTATCTGCCTTTGTGTAGACAAGGGTGGATTTTTCTTCAAGACGCTGCTGTTACCACCAGCTACTTCTTTGGAAATTCTACTTCCGGTGAGAGGACTTGCTCGTCTCGGCTTCACTTGAGCCTCTTCTGTATTTGAACTCAGATTCTGCCTTTTAGGTTGTGGTTTCTTCTCTTGAAGAATGCCGACACCGTTTTCTGAAAACAAAAATACACAAAAAGATGTACATGAGCTTCAAGTAAATCAATAGAAGAAGTGAAAGAGAAAAAAAGTCTTAAGAATTACTCAGTGTCTGCCTTCTAACAGGAGTTGTTTTCTTTTGAATTTGGTGGTTTTGGCTACCGATGATTCCATCATTATCTGAAAGCATGGAAGCAAAACATTATAGATTAGCATCGTATTTGTAAATTTGATTTACCAATACTTGTATGGGCTATGAACGATGCAAATATACTAAGGACAAATCATTTAAAATCATTCTCAATTCCTAAACCACCGCGGGAGCATGGAAGCTGAACATTATGGATTAGAATCATATTTGTAAATTTGATATTTTCCACTGAAATTATTACCTGGACTTGATAAGACAGCTCGAGGAGGAGGTACTGAACTAGCACGAATGTTTGTTTGGCTATCCTCATCTAATCCATTATTGTTCTTTCCTGCCATAGAATCTAAAAACAAAATTTCATAAGCAGTAAACATTATGATAAAAGAAGTTCATGCCAAATATACATACCTTCTGACGTAACAGAGGGTGTTGACAAATTCTTGAGATCCGATTGGGGAATCCTAGCATTACTTTCGGTTTTTAAGTTCTCATGCAATCCCTTATTTGTCTTTCCTGCCAAATGTGTAATCTTTAATACATGATCCAAAATTTCTATAAACTGATGCAAAAATTATACAAATAATTGTTTACATCTTACATACCTTCGGGTAAAAGAGAGCTTCTTGACGGATCCTTAGGCTGAGGCTTTAATACCCGAGCATGCAGTGGATGAGAATCAATTACACACCCGATTCCTAAAAGAAAATAATATTTGGTGAAGTAATAGCACATATGTTAGTGAATATTTAGAATAAGACCGGTAAGCATATAGGAAATAAGATATAACACCAGGTAAAAACATGAAATCTGACTATTATAACATCAGTAAATAACTTTTCTTTTTAATTCTAAGGTAAGCAAAGAAATGAAGACAAATTGGTAGGGGCTTGAGGATAAAAGTTGATGTTGTAATTTTTTTTGGGAGAAAGGTATCACTATGGGGATTAGTTAAATTATTGCACAACAGAAATGGCTGAAGTGGAACGTATTGATTTAACATACTTTGTTATATACTTTTATACAAAAAAAGAAGTTATTTGATGTTTTGATATGTCGAATTGTCTGTGCTTGGTGGTTATTGTTTTAAAAAAAAGGAGGGTGCTAAATATGATATATTGTATCCTATCATAGAGTAATATGTGCTCGAGGGATGAAAAGAGAAAAGTTGGCCACATATCCTATAAAGTATAACATAATAACACATTAACATTACTTTTAAAATAAAAAAAATATATCATTTTGACATTTTCTATTAAATCATTGACGATCTTGATGATGTTTGCATTAGGAAAGAACGAACTCAAACACACTAATTCATGCTATAATCTCCCGCGATCAACATGAAGTGTTTAGCTTCACAGTAATTCTTCTTTTAATATCTTATGTGCAAACAAAATCACGACAAAACGGCAAAAGGTAGAATCATTTGCACAATTTGCTAGATATGTATAAATATTGAACTATAAGGATCCAACTTTTTTGTATAAAATTTTGATTTCAGTAGAAAAACCCAATAAAACCCTACAAGAATACCAATTATCACACTTGCGTTGGCTGCTCGGAAAGTATCAAGTTGAACACCCTAAATCTAAAACAAAAGGTGATGTTTCAAATCAGTGGCGGAGCCCGACAAATCAAAATGGGGTCCCATTTTTTTCTTCCCGACATCGACATAATTGTTGCGGAAAATCTCTTACTTTATTTTTGTTTTGAAAAATTAAAGTAATTGGATCAAAATAAAATTATAATCAAAGAAAATATTCGAATTTATATTTTTAGTATCATGTATTTTTTCACACTTGCACAGTTGTACTCTAAATTTGGTAAAAGTAATACTAATCAATAATCATACTACACTATTTATATTGTTATAATATTAGAAGCTAAGAGATACGACTCAAATGAATAAATATACTTGTAACTTGTGTACATACTAACTTCTTATTCAAAATTTTATCCAATGATCATACAGATCAAATAATAAGTATCACTGTTAATTTTTAGCCCAAAGCTCATATTTGGAGCCTTTAATTAGAGATGGAATAGACTTGGGGGACCAATTTTTTTAAAACTGGGGGGCCAAATAAAAATTTTGGTCTATATTAGGTTTACAAAATTTTTGAGGTCCCAAATGTCCCCCCCTAATCTCTTACTCCCTCCGCCCTTGTTTCAAATATCAACTAGACATTATCAAGACTCCTTTGATCAAGAGGGAGTTTAACAATCCACTGAAATAACTCTAATAATAAAATAAATCAAATAGTATTACCAGATATTCTTAGTTGGATCGGATTAGAATATACTCCATGTAATCGATTTTTCTTTTTGCCTGTTTGCTTCTGAAGTTTCATGTCTTTAGTGCACTTTATATTTTAAAAATGCCCCAAAACATATACTATATGGATCATAAGTCTACTGCAAAGGTATCTATATGGATCACTAGTTTACTACAAAGGTAGAACATATAATTAAATTGAATATTAAGATATCAGAGCATCCATAGCCAATAGATGTGCAAATGTTTCATCAAACATCTCTCGTGTGTAATGAATGTGAAAAGATGCAATGAAAATTAATCAAAAATAATTCTACCTTGTTTTGAGACCACAATTTTCGACAAACGGCTCTCTAGAGAGACAGATTCTATTGCTCGCACTCTACATGATATATCCTGTTCTTGCCCTGCATCTGCCTCTTTCTCCTGTCTCACCTTTACTCTTGGGTACACTTCAGAGCAGAAAATTTTAAATTAAAAATAAATATTTATTTAATCCCATTAAGCTTCAAAATGTAATTAATAAAGATCACCCTTCCCTAATCTAATTATCAAATCATATAACTTCACTAAGAAACATCCCCTTGCAGTATAACAATCCTAATTGTTACGATGACTGAAGTTTTGCAAGATAATTTCCACAAAACTCCAATTATCATCACCTCATCACAAAAATAATCAAAATCTTACAACAACAAAAACCCTTTTCAAAACAAGTAAAACATTTTATGAACTTCAATAAATCACTAAAAGAAACATTAAAATGGTTTTACAAACACTGGAAGGGAAAACAAAAACCCATGAAAACGAACAAACCCATATCAACAAATAATCCCAAGTGCCAAAATTTTAAAGGATATGAAAGGCAAAAACCCTTGCAGAAAAAAGAACCCATGAAAAAGATGGAAATCATTCAACAACAAAAACCCACATCAACAATATCCTCTAATCTAAACACCAACAGATCAATCAAATAAACACAAATAGGATTCAAAAACATACAAAATAACCCATGAAAAAGATAAACCCACATCAGAAAAAGTCACCCTCTACCAAAATTTGTAATGGGCATCAAAAAGTATGATTACTCACTATCTTCAACGATTCAGAACTCGAAAATTCCACCCCTTGTTTGGAAAAAGAACAAGATGGGTCTCTTTCTTAAGAGTCAATGGTACAAGGAAGGAGGAAGAGGAGCTGGAGAAGAAAAGTATAAAGATAGTGGAGTCAAAGAAAAGGAAACGCACTGACAAAAGGAAGAGAAATAGAATCAAGTGATTGTTTTGTTTTTTTTTTTGTTTTTTTTGAATGCGATCCCTCTCTCTGTCTCTTTCTCTTTCCTTGGCTTCAAAACAAAGAGAGAAAAAGAGAGAGGGATGGATCATTAAACGAAACGGGAAAATGAGCTTTAATGCCCAATTTTGCATTGGAAGCTGACCTGGTCTTTTTCCCTTGTATGTGAATATGATATTGTTATTGTAGTCATCTATGAATATGACATTATGATCGTAGTAATATGGTATTCAATTCAGTTCTCCAAAGTAATGACTTAAATATAGAATAAATTTCCACTAAATCCCCTATTTTTAATGCTCTCCTATGTAACTCCTCTTATTTTTAAAAAACGTATTTTTTGTAACAAAAAGTTTCTTTGTTTTTTTTATAAAAAAAATAATGTGACATCGTCATCGTTTCCTTAATAAAAAGTTAATGAAACATATACAATAGAAAGCAACATACATCATGAGTTCATACATTAAAGATCATATAACAATCTGACATCTCTAATACAAAAGCATATAGAAGATGTACATATCAAAATAACTAGTTACTGAGGAGCGACTCCTCTCTATCCTGCTTGGAGCAGTACTGTAACCGTGAACTACTCCTCATCTTCCAAGTGTATATTCTTCTTCGCCCCTGCTAGACCAGACCAAACATTAACAAAGGCAAAGATTTTATACATCATAACAGAGACTCTATTATTAATTTGACGAAAGCACATATCAATTCGGTCTAGTCATTTAACCTAAATAGTTGCAGTAACAGAATTGTCTAATGCTAGTCTATTAACTTTCCTAATCTGACTCCTCTCCACTCCCCATATTTGTAGATCAAAACATATACATATAACCTCCCAAGCTAACTTAGCTCTAGAACAAGAGAAGAAAATATGTTCCGTGTCCTCTCTAAGAACCAAACATCTACTGCATTTGTCATTTACTGGGATGTTCCGCTTGATCGGGTTTTCTTTAGAAAGAATCGCATCATTAATAACCAGTCATAAGAAAGCTTTAACTTTCGTCGGGGCATATATTTTCCACACTGCTTTGGCCTCCCCGCTTCTGACACCACCGTCATTATGCCATTTGTACATTGACGACACCGAGAAGTTTCCACTCGCTTCTAATCTCTAGACTCTGCTATCCTCCACTCCTTGAAATCGCATTCCATATTCTCGAATGTAATCTTTAAAAAGCTCTAGCTTAGTTGTACAGTCTTGTGATGGTTGATTAATAAGTTGAATTTGTAGTCTTCCATTTCGCCAAACATCAGATATTAAGGTATCCACATTGAGTGATGGCCTCTTTAGCTACTTCTGGGAACAATGATTCAACCGTATTTTGGCTACACCATTTATCTTTCCAAAATCTTATATCTTTCCCGTTAGCTAACTTGCAAAAAGTGTTGGCGTGAAAAGAATCTCCAATTTTCGCCACCCTTTTTCATAGGCTAGATGTCTTACCAAGTACGCTCCTCCCCCGAATCTAAACTTTTTCATCCTCAGGTATAATAAGAAAGATTTGCACCACCAGGTCTTTCGTTTCTTCCGCATTTCCCACCACCATTTGCTTAATAATGTTTTATTCATATCCCTCAAATCAACAATCCTCAACAAAAAGTTTCTTTTACCCTCAAGGAAGTCTAGACTCTAATGTTAGAATATATTCAGACATATTTTGCTAAGAGATCTTTTCAAAAAAATTCTTATCTTAGCTGCAATAAAACAATTTTTGGTGGAACAATCAGTTTTTAAAAAATAGTGATGTTACCTGTGGAACTATGAAAACTTGAAAGAATTTACCGACAATTACCATGAAGATAATTGAAAGAAGTAGAGGGATTGTTTGCTGAGAAATAGTTCAGAGGCGTGTAGCTTTTAGTTAGTAACAGGGGAGAAATTGAGATATTCTGTTGTGGATCTTTTGAAGCATCCTCTTCTTTTCTGAGTAATATAATAGATTATCATTATGAAAGTTAATGGATGAATGAATCGCTTCCCCAAATGTGGAGGTCAAGCATAAAATTGTACATCTAAAGAACACGTTAAGAATTTCTGTTAAATAAAACTTGAAGAGGTTTTGCAATCAGAAAATCCAAAAGAAAAATAAAATAAAAAATCAATGCAATATAAAGATTTCAAATTTGTCTGATATATAATTTCTCCTCTGCATAAAAATGATACATAGATAAGATACAAAGATAAATATGTACATACACTCATCACGTCCTCAGACCTCCACACCAATGCACATCCGCACCCACATCGCGGACGACGTTCCCAAGTACAAGCCTCGCTGCACGCACGACAATGTCGACATGATCCCCAATGTGACTGGAACACTGGAAGTTTTTCTTCTTTTTTTCGTTTCTTCCTTTGTCTTGTCTACATCCAACCACAAAAACTTCAAAATGAAAAATTTGGCTGTTCGCAGTCCATCATCATATAGAGGGGAAACACATAGCATTGAAGATTGTCGAATGCATTGTGCCTGGAACACCGAAACAATTCTCTGTCAGTCAGTCAGTCAAATGCCGACTGCTAAAACACGTAAGCTTGGATCTTTTCTGTTGCTTCCTCCGCTCTACTGGTGACAAATCGATCTTCCACTTCTCTAGCTTGGAAATCAACTCCTCCTTCTCCTGCTCCCCGACCTTCCTTCCGACCTCCACCGAGTAGCTCCTCTCGAGCTTCAAAAGCTCCTCTCTGTCCGAATCACCTCCTTCAACGCTCATACGCGGGAAACTGCTGTTCCTAGAATTCAGCATGTCCTTGAGAACAAATGCAGGTTCCACTGGCATACTCCGCATATAAGCATCAAGCAATGTCACTCCGACGTTGATGATCCCTTGAGGTCGAAGCGATTTAGGTCGTCTGACCTGCAGGGCTACGAACCGGGTGGACTTCTCAGGACAGACTGCAGACAGCAGGAGGCGGACATTTCCGATGACCTCATCCTTGGTTATTCGTTTGTGTGCAGTGATCTTAATGTTAACGGCGGAGGTGTCGGAGTGGAGGAAGGCGGCGTCGACTCGGAAGATGAACTTGTCGTTCCAGGTAGGGTTGGTGTATCCTGTGGTGTCAATGTGGGTGCGAAGTTTGTAATTGGAGTTGACCCATGCCGTGGCATAGGACCGCATCTGGTAAGCTGCAGGATGGAGGTCCTGGGCGGAGATGACAGTAATCTCGATGAGGTGGTAGCGAGGTGGTGGACGAGGAGGCCGGGGGATAACGGAAGGGCCGCTAAGGGCACCCTCCGAGATTGACATAGTTGGCCTAAAAGACTGGAGGGAAGGGTAGAGGTTATTAATAAGCAGGAGAGAGCTTGTTGGGTTGTTGTAGGAAAGGTTATATTTAGGAGGGAAAATTGAAGGTTGAGAGGGGCTACAGAGCTTGTTTATCTCCTAGCCTTCTATTCTTGCAACTGTCAAAACAAATCAACAAAAAGCTTAATAATTTTTTTTTTTTTTGAAAGACTACATCAGGCTGCAAAATTGTGAAACACTCATATAATTGAGATCATTTGTTATACCCAAGTAATCCTCATCTTGTCAAAAGGATGTGAATAATAGTAATTTCTTCCCAACAATCCAAGCATAAAATGAGAACTAGCCACATAAGTTCGTCGAATATTTAATCATCAGTTCACAATTCAAGCAGGTTCATATATACGCCCGTAATAAGTAGCACCACTGAACTTTAAATGATGCATGTCCCTAACACCTGATGAATGTCTGACCCAAAGAGGGGGATGGAACCCAGTATAATCAAAAAAAAAAAAAAAAACACCTGATGAATGGCAAAAACTGATGATTGATTGATTGTAGAGAAGCAACTTTCCGGTACATTCTTCAAACACCGTATAAACATAAATATTCCTTATAAACCCCCCAAAACCAATACAAGATGATGAAGCCCCCCAAAAAAGGTCAACAATAATTTATAGTAAGCATATTCAGTAAGGGAACTACAAGTTCAACAAAACCGATGGACGCAGTTGTAGCCCCAGTAAATAAAACAGTCAATGAAAATTAATATGACGCTTCATACGGGTTCTCCCTGTTGTTCCTCACAGTACCATCAAGTGTGACTACCGAGGATTCCCCTTTCTTGGTGTGGAAGCCCCGCGCTGGAGAATTTCATCCCCCCCTAGGCCAATTGTTGGTGAAGTCTCGATCATTGTTGCTGTCACTCCCCCAACTCCTGGAGAAACCTCGACCACCAAGGCGACCCCTTGGGGCCTCTGACTGGAACCCACCTCTTCCTCTACCTCTTCCTCTTCCTGCCAAAAGAAATAGGTCATTGTCAAAGATGTTATATAAGTCACAAATTCAAACTGAACAAGTTATAATGTAATGAAAACAAACATCACAAGTTGAAGCAATGACTGACCATTTAATCATGTCGAACATGTCTATCTCACACAATATATTTATACTCATTGTTTCCATTAAGTTATTTGAACTTTTGAATTAACCTCCTTTTATTTTAAGAATCTCTCAATTTTGAAAGTTCACGTTTAAGCGTGGTTCTCTATTTTCAGTGTCTATACCTTAATAAGTCAATAACATTGCCTGAACTGTAAGTTGTATGATATATATATATCAATTTTAAAACCTCAATCAGTCCAAGATTAACACTTCAAGGCATTAATATGGCGTTCCGAGAAGAGCACTAATATGGCATTCTAAATACTTGAATACATCTTTTATCTTATTCTTTACATAAAGGAAACAAATTGGTAATCTTTAATAAGTATAGAAACATTTAAAAACTCGGTTACTGAGCAGGTTAGATTACAGGCCAGGTTTACCATTTCGGGGGTTTGGATTGGGTGGGTTTTAAGAGATTATACTTCCAAGAAAACTTTTTTCAGGTTGGGCAGGTCTGGTTGGGTGGGTCTAACCAACCCAGTACACAGCCCTATAGTGTAAATGAAAGAATGTGAGGAAAACCAACTCTATTTAACATATATAATGTTCACTATAGAGGAACACTTGTTGCATCAGTTGCGAACTAATGCAAAATAATAAACATCGACATCAACAATACTGAAGATGAGGTTTAGTAATTACAATCGGTACGGCAAAAGAGGGTATCCGAAAGATAGCGAAAAAGATGATACTATGGGTTAAAACAATTTACTTACTTCCTCCTCCCAGTCGAGATATGCCGCTATTAGGTTTCCTCTCTTCGACATATATTTGCCGTCCATTTATCAGTAATGGAGATGCCTGTATACACAAGGATCACCCTGGTTATAAATGGATATGGTAATATACTAAAAATGAGCATGCAAATTGACCAAAAGCTGATCTCAAGTTAATCGCAAGAGTGGATATAGGGGTTTATTGCTAAAATGTAAACATTCACTGAACAACAGTCAATAGATGATATACATAACATAACATGAACAGTCACTATTAGCACCAACAAATATGATTTCTCAGCTACGGTCAGCACAAATATCAACTTGGTACAGCATACATATTATGTATTTTCCTATGAACAAAAAAATGTCCCTGGGAAAAAACAGAGTACATCACTACATTGTCAATCCAAATCAGTAATATCATGTAAAAGCAATTCCTCAATTATGTTACTACGGTATATTTGGCTACAAGATTGTAGCCATAATAGTAAGTTTCATGTAAAACTCTTTTTTCTGGGTTGCCAATTTTCTGTTATACTCTAGATTCTAGAACCTTTTTTTCCTTCTGAGTTGTCTGCTATACACTACAACCTTGACTGGTGAATCCCATCGTAGCAAAAATGTCATTTTGGGAGTTTCACAACAGAACTTTGGGATTTAGCCAATTAGAATAATCATAAAATTAGTTCGAGTTTCATGAGAGAAATGGTGAAATTCATCTTAAGCGTACATGTGGGACTCACCATTTTTGAACCTGATTGACAATAACTAAATTTTATAGAGATAAACAGTAAGACTATCTTCATGAAACTTCGATTTTAAAAAGTTTGTAGAAAAAAAATACTATATGCGTACGGATTGGCACACATTAAGTATGGATCTATGATCTAACTAACCTGGAGTGCAATCTGAACACTAGCAACATCCTCAAATTCAACAAATGCATAAAAACCACCTGAATCCTGCAAGTTCAACAAAAGAAGCAAAATTAAGAACGGTTTATGATCAGGCCAAGGTAGGGGGAAATGGATAACATCATACCTTGCGGCTCCTCACAGTAACACCATCTGGCCTGATTCTTCCAAAGTTTTTAAACTCTTGCTCAAGATCATTAGCAGAAACAGAAGAAGACAAGTTCCCCACATAAACAGATTTGACCTCACCTATAATATGAATGGCTGTTAAATGATTGATACAACATTCAAATTCAATATAAGGAGACATGAAAAAATGAAGATGAGAAAATCTCATAATCACCAACAACAATACGAATTATGAAACATATATCTTTCACTAACAAAATTTTGTACACAAAAATGTGTAACAAAAGGAGTTAACTGACGAGACAGAAGAGGGATGTAGGAACCCAGACAAGAAAACACAATTGCTCAAATATTTTGGACAGTTTTATTAATTGATCAGTTGGCCTTTTAACAATTCACTAGTTTAAAATATTTCACCTTATCAAAATAAACTAAATATAGCAACTACGTAAATCCTACAGCTACCTGCTTATCCAATTTACAAATTTTCAAATTCAGCTAAGAAACAAAAGAGATCCTGAAGGATTCTCTTCAATACCCAACATATTTAACGAGTAATATTCGAACCCATAGAAAAAGGGGATCCAAATCTATGGCTAAGAACTAAAATTTTTATCTTTACAATGAAAAAACAAACCTTCATCTTCTCCTGTAGAAAAATCCCCCAATGGCTCTGAAGTGAACTTCTCTGGATTGTTAAATGATGCAGGAGTTGCAATTTGTGCCTCTGAGGAAAAGGAAACTGGCTTACTCATTGTAGTCGGGCGAGACACGAAGTTGCCTGGTTGCTCTTTCGCAAGCCTTAACTGCAAGGTCAACCATATTATTGATGGTGAGAGGTGAAACGGAACAAACTCAAAGAATGATAGTTGATGGTCAAAGTGGTGTTTATTTATGTTGCAACTGGGCAATTTTGTAACAAAAAGCCTGCAAGTGTCCTAGTGCAACGTTTAGAAAGGTTGCAAAATTTAAAATTTTAGAGAACCCATTCAAACGTCATAGCATTAGTTGCAACCATCCACTTCCATTAGATTCTGATCATAGTGAATAGCATTGCATGCAGTTGAAGTGCAACAAAGCCAAACATCCCCTTAATCACAGAATCACAAATAAATGAAAACATTAGGCATGAGATGAAGACATACAATGGAAGCATAAGTTTGCTTAGGCCGTTCTACCACAGGTTCTTCTGAAGGATCAGCAAGGTGCTGCACAATTGCCATTACGCTAGGAAAAGCAACGGGCTCATCAGCAGGAGCTTCATCTACATAGTAATTACTCTCAGAAACTTGTTGTTGAGGTTCAGGTATGCTATAGTTATCGGCTGCATCATTTTCATCAGCGTGAACCGTAGGCAAAAACTCTCTAGCCTCGAGTTCTTCTTCAAGTACATTACCAGGAGCGACATAATTCCTACTTTGCATTTCTTCTTCGGCCATGTATCCAGAAACTGCAGAATTTATCAATTTATTTTAACTATCAAGCACACATTGGCAACAGATAGATGATGGCATATTACTTCACAGTCCAAACCCAATCAAGAAAGAACTGGAAATAGAAGAAAGGGTATTATCTGTGCATAATTATATGTGTGTCCAAATATTTTTTATAAAATAAAATAAATATATACTTCTCTTATAATTGTTTTCAGTTCACCAATTCTTCTCTTTTTGAAACAAAAAACAAACAAAAAAATTCAACAAAGAATATACGAATACCTCAAATAATATTGATCCGTACTACAATTCATGCCATACTGTTGGTATAATAGCCTCCTTTTTACCATATAATACAGCTACAACTAGGGCTGCAAACGGATCGACTATGGAGCGGATATTAGTAATTTCATACTCATATTTACTATTGTAGTCCGAATATGAATACGGACTTCTATCAATCAAGAAACTCGTTATATTTTTTGAGAAAACAGAAACGAAAATAAAAATAAATACTGATAAAAAGCAAATAAGGTAAATTTCCGGTAAGAATACCTTATATTTTATAATTATGGATGCAAAGACGTATATAGTAATATAATTTGGATAAAATAAATATTCACACCATAATTTCTATTGCAAATTAATATATATATATATATATATATACACACACACACACACACACACACACACACACAAGATTTGCTCGTGGCCACGTGCCTACGGCACGTCTTCAGAACGATACAGTATATGAAAATCTTGTATTCAGTAAATCAACAATTATGTAGCTGAAGTTTGAATAGTATGACAATAATTAGTTGCAAATAAAAGTCCATGTTTCCATTAGTATATGGTGAAAAATAATTATAAATTGGGTACAAAAGTCCATGTTTCCATATATATATATATATATAGAGAGAGAGAGAGAGAGAGAGAGAGAGAGAGAGAGAGAGAGATAATTAAATAAATAAATGAGTTATTTTTTTGGGGGGGGGGGATTTGAATTTGAGTTTTGGGGGGAAACTTTTGGAGGGGGGAAATGTGTTTTGTGAGGTTAAATCTGGGCCTTTGATTTTGGGGGGATTGAATGAGAGTCACTTGATAGCTTTCTTTGTGTTTTATTTTATATATATATATATATATATATATACATATATACTAGATTTGCCCGTAGGCACGTGCCTACGGCACGTCTTCGAAACGATACATGTAAACAGTAAAACAATAATTATGTAGCTCAAATTTGAATAGTATGACAATAATTAGTTATAAATAAAAGTCTATGTTTCCATTAGTATATGTTGAAAAATAATTATAAATGGGGGTGTAAAATCTAACTTCTTAAAATTTTAAGTGTAGAAAATAATGAAATTTAATTGTTGAAGAGATATTTGTTATTTTCAATATAATATTTGCAATAAAAAAAATATAAAAATTCTGAAAATTTACAAAACCGAAATCTTAAAATCTAAATTTCTAAGTAAATAAAGAAAGAATGGGAGAGAAAGAGATAGAGAGAGAAAGAGAGAAATATGAAAAGGTAAAGAGAGAAGAGAGAGATAGTAATAAAGTTATGAGTTTTTTAGGGGAAAAAATTTGGTTTTGGGGTTTGAAATTTTGGAGGGAAAATGTGTTTTGTGAGGTTTGATATGGGCCTTTGATTTTGGGGGGGATTGATTGTGAGCCACTTGATAGCTTTCTTTGTAATTTATTATATAGATATAAAGAGAGAGAGAGAGAGAGAGAGAGAGAGAAATAATTAAATAAATAAATTAGTTATTTTGGGGTGGGGGGATTTGAATTTGAGTTTTGGGGGAAAACTTTTGGGGGGAAAATGTGTTTTCTGAGGTTAAATTTGGGCCTTTGATTTTGGGGGGGATTGAAGGAGAGCCACTTGATAGCTTTCTTTGTGTTTTTATTATTATTATTATTATTATTATTATTATTATTATTATTATTATTATTATTATTATTATGTATATATATATATATATATAGGGAAAAAGGGGTATGAGCAATTTGCTCATTTAATAAATGAGCAAGTGATGAGGTGGCATGCATGTGATTGGGAAATACTAAAGTGTTTAGATACTCAATGTATCACATGCATGCCACCTTATCAATTGCTCATTTATTAAATGAGCAAGTTGCTCATATCCCTTTTACCCATATATATATATATATATATATATATAACTTGCCAGACAATAGGATTCAATCCAAATTTCCCGTTGATAACCATATTTGTATCCAAATCCAAATATATTTGGAATATCTAATCGGATCTGGATCCAATTTTTACACACTATGTTTCTCTTACTATATCCGGAACAATTCGAATCCGAAATCAGTTGGAGTTTTTCTGGATCCATTTGCAGCCCTAGCTACATATTGAGCATATTGCCAGAAGAGAATGGTAGCAAGGTCGTAAAATGATTAAAAATTCTGTATTCCCCATTTTTATATATATGTTTCTTTTGAAAATTGTTCTTTTTCATTTGAATTTAACAAGTTCATAGGTTGATGTTAATTGAATGCATAGTTTGCTCAATAAATTTTTGTAATTAGGAATCCCAATAGGAGATCGCTTTGTAAATACCAAATTTGAAATTACCCCATGGATACTGCCAAATTGCTCAAGGCTTATGCAGTTTTGGAATTAGTAAAGGTTGACAAATAACTGTTATTTAGTTCGGATATTGAATGCTACAGTGCCAATAAAATATAGCAAAATATCCAACCAATTAACATAAAGAACAAACAAAAACATTATTATTCATATTAACTGTGGTTACCGAGATCAATGTAGATGACATTATAAAGCAGTTTCTACCTGCAAAAACATAGTAGAATACCAGAAACAAATCAAAAGATAAAAGACAAGAAGTAGAAACAAGAATCCTAACTTATAAGGAGAACGTTTCTTGGGCAGTAACTACAAGCTAGTATTCCATATGCAACTGCATAAACTACGAATTCTATCAAAAATCAAGTGTACATTTGAACGGGAATTCCTCCAAATCAATATTTTATTTTTAAAAAAGCCTAATCTTTTGAACATAATAACTTCTGCCTCAATAGTAGGATCATACCAGGCTCAGGCATACTTTTCTGGGAAATATTAGATTGGCTCTCATAAATGTTACGCGTCAAACTAGTAGGTGACAGCTGCAGTACAGTTTCAACATCGAGTAGGTGAAGCATGTCATTAAGAACGAAGTATCCACTGTCCCGTGGTGCAAGGAAAAAAGTCTGCACAAATTTCCTCCTGCCATTGTAGTCCTTCATTTGCACAAAACCAGAAACCATCACGATAATACCTCTTTCCCAAGAATCCAGAGAATGTAGAGTTTCTAACTCAATCTTAGCGAAATTCTGAGTTGCAAGAAGAGACTGAATTTGCTGCAGAGAAAAACCAACTGAATATTATTAGTAAAGAAAATAAACCAATGGCTAAATTGATTGAATACAATATGATAGAAAGTGTAGTACCTCGTACTTAAGAATATATATATAATTATAATAGGATATATATAGAGAATTAATTGTGGGCCTATATATAGGCTTGGTTGTATGGAGTTATTAATGGGCCATGAATTGGATTGGAGGCTTGTGCGAGTGTTGGTTGTGCAATTGGTGGGCCTGGGTTTCAAAGTGGAGTACATGCCATGCATGCATCACGTGGAGCATCACGTGATAGGTGGGAATGAATGAATGTGGGAATTCTTAATCCCATATCGGAAAATGCTTGAGGTGAAGTTGGGTTTAAATAATAGAGCCAACGAACATAAGGTACCAATAAGTCATGACACATTTTGTGAGGCAAGCTTGTGGTGGGCCGTTGCTAGAATATGTTATTCGGATGTGCGTGCACGTGTTGTCGCGTGCGTAGCTGAGCCAGACTCGGGGCGTTACAAAATGGTATCAGAGCGGACTTTCGACACCGATCGTGGATAGGAGTAGGTTAGTGGTACGCCTAAGATGAAGCTAGGACAGTACACTAGTAGAGAGACAAGGGGCAAGTACGCTAGCAGAATCAGGGTACTTCACTCCACGTCAGCTAGAAAGGCAATCCTGAATCAGGTTGCATTTTCCGAGCTCAGCAAGGACGCTGAGTTCTTAAGAGGGGGTATATGTAGTACCCCGTTTACTTAAGAATATATATATATATAATAATAATCATAGGATATATATTGAGAATTAATTGTGGGCCTATAAAAGTGGTTTATAGGCTTGGTTGTATGGAGTTATTAATGGGCCGAGAATTGGATTGGAGGCTTGTGCAAGTGTTGGTTGTGCAATTGGTGGGCCCGGGCTTCCAAGTTGAGTGCATGTCATGCATGCATCATATGGAGCTTCACGTGATATGGAGCTTCATGCCTTACAAAAGCTTCACGTGAGAGCTTCACATGAGTGTGAGAATTCTTAATCCCATATCGGAAAATGCTTAAGGTGAAGTTGAGTTAAATAATATACCCAATGAACTTAAGGTACCAATAAGTCATGAACTTTTTGTAAGGCAGGTCTGTGGTGGGCCGTTGTTAGGACCTGTTTTTCGCGGGGCGTACACGCGTAGCGGCGTGCGAAGCTGAGCCGTGCTCGGAACGTTACAAATGGTATCAAAACCGACTTTCAACACCGATCGTGGGTAGGAATGGATTAAAGGTAACCTGAGATGGAGCTAGGACAGTACGTGGTACTGCTAACAGAATCAGGGTACTCCACTCCACATCGGCTAGAAAGACGATCCTGAATCAGGTTGCATGTCCCGAGCTCAGTGATGACACTGAGTTCTTAAGAAGGGTGTATGTAATACCCTGTATCTTAAGAATATATATTATAATAATAATAGAAATAATTAGAGTGGGCATATAGTGTGGATTATGGGCTTGATTATATGGAAAATGGACCAGATATATAAGAAATGAAGAAGAATGGGTGGCCGGTTGTGTTCTGTGTTGTGTGCACAGTGGGGCCGAGGGTGGTGTTGTATGCATTTGGTGTGCTTGCACATACACGTGCATGTGTATGTGTACAGTGGTGGGAATGTTTAATCCCACATCGGTGGGGATTGTGTAATTGTGTGAGTATAAGTAATATTGCCTAAGATCCAGGGTACCAATAAGTCATGACACATTTTATGAGGCAAGCCTGTGGAGGATCGTTGTTATGACCTGTTTTTTGCGTATGCGCGCACGCGTAGCCACGTGCGCAGCTGAGCGGACTCGGGAAATTACAGAAAGAACAAGGAAATTAAATAACTTTCTTGCAATTAGTAATTTCTAACTAATTTCAACTTAGTAGAAAAGAAAAGGCGGTTGGCAGAATTAATGCCTGTCCTGAACTAGTCACCAAATCATACAACCCATTTGCCATGCACGTCATAGGGGCCTCACAGATTTTTAATTGGGTAATGTCCATATTCACTACCCACTGAAATGATTAGTATTTAATGATGAGCTCTAGGTATATTCTTTAAAATGTTCCTTTTACGATATACCTTAAAAAAATAGGTCTTACGTGAGAAATGTTCAACCTTTCCTCAAACCATATTCTAGAGTGATCAACAAGGTTTAAATTGGAATTTTTTCTAGATCTACAAGAGTTAAATAATCTTTTACATATTGATATTTTAATCCAAGTTTTGGCGAAGTATCAATCATGTGAAGCCTTATAGGAGTTACCCTTCGGGTGAAAGATAGTGTTGTTGTTTCTTGGTGTTATAGGTTGCTTGACTAAGAAGCACGGAGATGAACACGCTGATACAGGTAGATTTTGAAAAGTTTCACAAAGATCAAGTGTCGTGTCAGATACGTTTGGCTGACACGACACGACTACCGAATATAAGTATTTGAGTTGAGCTTCACATACTCTTGGATGTCATTTTAAGTATTTTTTGCCACATTTGAGAAAGATTTTGAAGGCTTTATTTTGTATGGCTTCTTAAAAGTCAAAATACACATCTTGTAACTCAAGAAAAATATTCTATACTGAATATAGATGTTTGTTAAAACTAAATAAGTAAATATAGTGTCTTTAGCCCAAAGCACTTTTCTAAAAGTGAGATTTCCTCCATTTCTTCACCCACCTCCAATAAATACATTTACCTAATTGGGTGACAGATTGTTTGGGTGCAAGTAACCAATTTTGGTAGTTATGACATTATATGAATCCATGGTTGAAAATTCTCATTTTCTTATATTTGGTTTGGAAGTAAAATATGTGGGGCTCCATCTCTTTACAAGATTAATTATTTTCTCATGTTTGAATGACATTAGCATTTCTAAAAAAATTAACTCTACATACTTCTATATTCCCATTTGGTTGTCAAGTATTGGGAATTCAATCGAAGTTACTCACATTTACTTTGTCTGGGGGCCGCAACTTTTATTGAAATAAATAAATTGTCATGATTCCTCCCAAAGTCAAATTCTGACAAGAGAAAATTGGATTTACCAAATATATGATGTTGGCAATAGAGGCCCACCCAATTTTTCTTACTCTTATTCATTGCAACCAAACAGTAGAAATGTTAGACATGTTTGTAATTCTGACACAAATGTTGAGGTGGAAACCAATTTCGCTTAAATCAACCAAGCAACCAACTTTACTTGCAACCAAACAACCCCTAAGTTGTAAACATCTTCTCTTCACAACACTTCTACTAAGAGCACTTCCGTTCGCAGCAATACCAAATAAAGCATTAATAAAACCTCACAGAAGTTTCTTGTAGTGTGCGTCAATGAGCATGCCCACGAACAAAGTAAAACCCCTGTCACTCACTCACTCAATTATTTGTTGCCAAATCTATTGTCTTCTCCTAACATATGTATATACAGCCATATCCTAACATAACAGAAATTGTCTAATCAACATTTAACTCATTTCGCCCTTCCATCCCCCTTCTTCATATATTTGGAGGGGTTCGGGTTTGGTCCTTCCAATATTTCATATGGCTCTGAAAATATATTTTTTACCTTAACTAATCGTTAATGCAACTTGCCAAATGGTTCTTGGCAACAAGGACCTAACCCGAACACTATCTGGTGAACAATAAACTAGTTTTCCCAACATCCTTCGCGGGTTGTCTTTTTTTTTTACTATTTTTTTTCCCTACGAAAATAATACATACCATATTTTCAACATTTTGCAAGTAACCACCCACTTCAGGCTCAAATAACAATTTATAAAAAATAAAAAATAAAAGAAGATACCGAGGTTGAAGTAGCAGTCTGAGCGACTCCCCCATCGATTCGCAACACACTACTACCATCAGTGTAGAAACGGAACGCCATATGCGGTTGCTTCTGAATCATTTGATAGTACTGGTAAACAAAATAACTTCCCACCTAAAAAAAATTAAATTCTAAATTCTAAATTTTAAAACAAAAATGGCATTCAATTGAGAACAGAGAAATACTCACTAAGAAAATGTTTTTTTTAGTTACCTCGGTAGAATTGGCCGCCATTGTCGACCATACGAGCTCGAAATCCTAAGAAAATGGAAGGAGAAGAACTACAGGGAGCGGATCTAGGGTTTAGTTTTTTTTCTTTTCTTGATTTTGTCTTTTCTTTTTTTTTTTTCTTGATTTTTTCGAAAAGAGATTTGATGGGTTGCGATTTTTATCTTGAGCAGCAACTGGAGGCAGCGCAGTTTAGAGAGGACCACGACCGAAGGAAGTACGTGTATAGGATTTGACGACGTGTGCCGCGGCTTGATAACGTGCGCCGCAGGAGAGAGGAGGGGTGCTTTGTGATTCGTGCGACTTGGAGTGGACCGCTGTTTCTGACCCCTCGGATTCAATTTGTTTTCTGGATAATCTCTGATCTCTAATCTCTAATATTATCTCTAATCACGCTAGCTATCTTGGCTAGCTAGAATAGCCAAAATAGATAACAAAAGGATAATTTGGCTAGTGAAAAAAGCTCACACTCCAACCATGCAATCTATTTTGACTAGCCATAAATGTTTTAATTTTTGTTTACTAATAAATAGTTACAATAATATTTTTTTTAAATGACAACAAATGGATAAATGTATCTGATATCTGATACTCCATCTGTGTATCTGATATTCCATCTCTGATACTTACTCCATCCTTCTATCTCTGATACTTATTCCATATGTGTATACTCCATCTCTGATACTTACTCCATCTGTCTATACTCCATATCTCATACATACTCCATCCGTCTATCTCTGATACTTACTCCATCTGTCTGCTTCTTTTTACAGTCATTCTATAAGTTACCGAATATCCTGCTTGCCATTGCCAATTTCCCTCTACTATTGCCATTGTTGTTTCCATATGAAAAGCAGCCTCAAACTGCAACTACAATGCTTTTCCAACCTGAAAGTGATAACAAGACAAAAGAAATATTACAGTTTGCAGAAAAGAGTTCCTGTCGAACTGAAAAATTACAGTTTGCACAAAAACAACATAAATGAAAAAAAAACAAACAAACAGGAAGAATAGGAAATAAATATAAAAAATTTCTGCTGGGTTACTAACTTACAGATTATATAACCCAGGCATAAACAAGAAATGTCACAGGCTCACAGCTTCAGCAATGAAAGGCCATAATTTGTCTATGTGTATGTAAAGGTATGCATCTTATTTCAGCAATGTAAGGCCATAATTTGCTCAGTTGCTTGTTTAGCCACTTCACCTGCAGAACAAAGGCAATGACAAAAATGAAAACAATAAATAGTATTGGAGTCAATACAATAAAACCTCACAATGGAAGATAAGATTATATAACAATATCAAAGAGTTTGAGTATTAGGTGTTCATGACAATCTGGTTACTAACTTACAGATAACTTATAGTACAACTGAGTAGGTTCCAATGCATTTTGTTGGTTTGTGATTAATGATTTCAGGATTGCTATCAAAGGTAAGAAATCCCTTTCACTAAAATGAAACATATGTATATATCTATATGTACTGATATATATATATATAAGTATATAAAAACCCTGAATAATATGCAGGAGTATCTGAAGTATATCTGAAATAAAAGCTGATGTATATTTCATAGTTATAAGCTGATGTACACTCATATCTGAAACATATCTGATGTATATATGATGTATATAAGCTGAAGTATATCTGAAATATATAAGCTGAAAAGGAATATAAGCTGATGAATATCCAATCAATAAAATCAAGTCATTGACATTTACACTACAAGAATGAGTCAATTGCTTAAAACTACAGACAAATATATGACACACCATGACAATTCTTACATTCAAAGATAGAATCTGTTAAAATATGTGGAAAACAAAAACCATGTTAAATATGCATTTGGCGTGCGTGATATTCAAATAGAAGTAGATTCGCTTCATGGACAAGCAGATGCAGGTAAAACATTATATCAGCAAAACATTATGTAGGCAGTAGAGATTGTTTACTTGATTGATCCATATATTTTATTCAAATATTACCTGTAGTTTTATACATACAGAATATTACTGGTCATGCAGAAATTTTGCTCCAGCAGTTACAAACACAAATTCTATAGGTGCCTTCTCTACTCTTGCAAAAATTAACATGTTATATCCCAATGTATGCTCAAAACCTCTAAAATCATATTTGCTCTGTGAGGAATTAGACTCACAAAAACAACTATGTGAACAACCATGATAAGTATCTAGTTTTCTACCTGGGTACAAAATTTCTCCAAATATTTCAGCACACAATACGAACTACGCCACTCTCTGACGACTCAAATTTCGGCTTTCTATAGACTGCAATTTTGGTGGACCTGACTATACTGCAAATTTTATTAATGTTTTAAAACAGTTCACCATGTTTTCTTCTCAGAAATAAGTAGCAAATCCTGATATCATAATCAGGTCCAGCATTCAATCAAATAATTAGGTCTAGTATAAACTTAGTAATAGCAAATCCTAGTACCAAAATTGGGCCTAGTATAAACACAGGAATTGGAAATTAATTTAGAATATTCTCCTTCGAAAGTGACTGAGAATGGATCACCTTAACATCAAAGTAGTCAAATGTTTAAATGTGATATGGCATGTTAGTTAATAACTATTACCAAGTATAGAATTTATTGTTTGAAAATTTCTTCACAAGTTAATAACATGTCTTTTAATTTAATAAAGTTCACATCATGCATTACAGAAAATAGTTCCTATGTATTAATTTTTCTACTCAAACGATGGCAGAAGACCATCCGCATTGAAATAATTAAACTAAGAGTCCATGAACCAAATAAACTCCAAATTATAAAGAAGAAATGGAATTACATACTTATATCGCGTGATTTTCCCATATTGAGTAGTTGTATACACACGACGGGACCTATAATGCACGACTGGCAGCGTTTACTTGATTAGTACTTGTCATATTATCATGTGTATAAAAAATCAAGTTGTTTGGATGATTTTTCTTCATGTTCCAATTAGTCACAAAATGAACAGTTTTTTAATAACACGATAATTGGCACCAAGAGATGAATGTGTTATAATCCTACAAACGAGCTCAATTTTTATACACATGTTTCTTATGATATAATGAACATGATGAATGGTACCGATAGTATATAGAGTCTCACCGTGTGTATAACTCTATATGAGAGAAAAAATTCTCATACAAGTATGAAGCTCATTTTCCTCAATTGAGGAAAATAAAATACAACCAGAAGAATTAGACAATCACCAAAACTTCACCATCAAAATTCAAAAAACTTGCAAAAACACCTCTGGGTAAAAGTGAAATGAACAAATAAATTGCTCCTTTGGATACGTCAACCAAAGACCTCCCTTCAACATCCTAGTAAACCTGATGCCAGTATTAGTTTATTCTTCTAACCTAAGCATTGTGCAATGCCTACCGTGCCGAAAATTATCAATTAATCAAATCGAGGAATATTTACTATGTTAAAAATATAAGGTATACTTTGCTTGTTTATATCATTTCAATAACCAAAAGAGTAAATGACTAGGATAAGCATACCCATCAACTAAGCATCACACTCAATCAAATCTATATATCTATATATATAAAATAAAAGTTAAAACCAAGATTTCACAATCCACAAGTATATACTGAAGGCTTATATTCATCAGCTTATATATTTCAGCTTATAAATAAGATTTGTACCTCAAAACATATATATCAGTCGGTGGAGAGGAATGGAGCCAGTCCTCGAGATTCAAGTGGCTTGGAGGGGATTTCCCACCCACATTCCATGTCGCGGGGAATATCCTAAACATTAACATCAAAATCCAGAATTCGAAAAAACTTGAAATATAACTAAATTCATTTGAGAGCTGATTTGAAGTACCTGTAATCTTGA
Source organism: Hemerocallis citrina (assembly GCA_017893485.1). Classification (NCBI taxonomy): domain Eukaryota; kingdom Viridiplantae; phylum Streptophyta; class Magnoliopsida; order Asparagales; family Asphodelaceae; genus Hemerocallis; species Hemerocallis citrina. The sequence continues at coordinate 205,586,876 of CM030367.1, read as the reverse complement.
GTATCTGTAACCTGATAAGAATCCAAATTGCATCTTCCTCTTCGAGCCCGATCAGAGTTCTTCTTTGAACATCTCTCTGAACCATCTGAGGAATTTCAATAAGAATCAGCTGCCTTTGAGATCTGAAGGGCGGCTAAATGGAAAAACTAAAAAGAAGAAGATACCTGATGAGTTTAGTCGATGAAGACCGTTGGGAGTCCCTGATCTCCGGCGGCTTGAGAGGAAAGAGATTTGGCGAGCGGATCCTCCATTTCGAAAATCGCCAGATCCGGCGAGCGGATCGCGAGCCATTCTCAAATCGCCAGATCCGCGAGTCGATTGGCGAGGCCGTTGGAGAGATTTTTTTGGGAATTTCTAGCTATTTTGGCGATTTCGACGGTTTGGCGAGCCTCCGTTGGATGTGTGCGTGAATCCAGCAGTGACAGAGAAGTACCCTAGCTCCGATTATTCTGCTGCTATTATTCCTTGCCTAATCAAAGCAAATGATTACAGTTAATGTAGGCATATTCCTTCATTTAATTCCACTTTAATTGGTTCGTTTTGATTGTCACAGTTGGCTGCGCCCAAAAAGATCTCAAGTCTTGTATATTTGAACCTCACCCTTGCTCTGCATATCAAACAATACACCAATGGCAGCCTCCAACCTTCCCTCAGTCCTCATCTTTGAACCCTTTCACTCCACCTTCTACAATGCACTCACTCCCAAGTTCAACCTTGTAAAGCCATGGGAGTCATCGTTGCCAAAGGACGAATTCCTTGCAGTTCATGCAAAAGATACCGTAAGAGTTATGATATGCTATGGGCCAACCCCCGACGTTGATAGAGAACTCTTGGACAAGCTCCCTAAGCTTGAGTGTGTGATGACTGCCAGTGCGGGCCTTGACCACATCGATCTTGTTGAGTGTCGTATGAGGGGAATCAAAGTTTGCAATGCGGGGGGTGTCTTTTCGGACGATGTTGCTGATTTTGCTGTTGGTTTGTTGATTGATGTTCTTAGAGGGGTTTCGGCGGCTGATCGGTTTGTGCGTAGGGGGCTTTGGCCTGTGGAAAAGGAGTTTCGGCCCCACTCGGCGGTATCTTTCGCACATGGTTTCTTTTAGCCATAATTATACTTCTCTTTCTCTCTCTCTATATATATATATAATCTCTTGCAAATTCTAAAATGAATGATGGATGATTAGAACATATGTATTGTACTCTGCAATGAAATATCTAATAAAATATCACAGAAATTTTTTCTCATCATTACTTAAATTATCCACATTCGGATTACAGCTAGGTGGCAAGCAAGTTGGCATTGTCGGACTAGGAGGCATCGGTTCTAGAATCGCGACAAGGCTAGAGGCTTCCGGTTGCATTATTTCGTACACGTCCAGAACAAAAAAACCATCTTACCGTTACAAATACTTCTACAATGTTCTTGATCTTGCTGCCGATAGCAATGTTCTCATTCTATCATGTGCACTGACTAGCGAGACGCACCACATTATCAACAGAGACGTGATGCTTGCATTAGGAAATAAGGGAGTCCTCATCAATGTCGGTCGAGGTCCTCTTATCGATGAGAAGGAAATGGTAAGGTGTTTGAAAGAGGGAGAGATCGGAGGAGCTGGGCTAGACGTGTTTGAGAATGAACCAATTGTGCCAGAAGAGCTCTTCGGAATGGATAATGTGGCTCTCTGCCATCACCGTGCTGCTTCAACTGTAGAGAGCTTCGAAGATTTAGCACTGCTAGTCCGCGACAACTTGGATGCTTTCTTTGCAACCCGACCCTTGATTACTCCAGTTTGAGAATGATTTGGTAGTATCAGGACTGATATCACATTGCACTAATTTTGTGATTGAATAAAGTTTTCAAACTTTGATGAAGATTTTACTGCTTACCATTTTGTAAACAAAATTGACAATGAAAGGGAAAGAAGAACAGATGATTTCTTAGGGTTGATATATGGTAAACCGAAAGAAAACAAAGAAATAATACAAAGAGTCGAGCAAACCTAACAGATAAAATTGTCACAAATTGCATCGACATGGAGCCTTCAACTGTTCATGAAGGTGGTTGGTTAATGTTGAGGGTAAAATTAGCAAATGATCAGCACCGCTCGATGACACAAATCTCAAAGCCATCCCACTTTCTCTTCTGAGCCCATTACCCAGGTTCAGCCTAGTGTGGGCCAGATTGCACCCCTTAATCAGGGGACCCGAAAACCTCCTCTAATCAGGCTCTTACGCCTATAAATACAACCCTACCTCTACAGTAACCAGGTAATCACAATTTCCACCATTTAAGCTTCCCTTAATACTCTGGTTATTGACTTGAACGTCAGAGGGTCTATCATCGGGAGTCCTCCCGCTGTCTCAGACTTTTTTGTAGGTATCCGACGCCTGCCAAGCCATCCAGATCCACCAAATCCACTACATCAGCCTCACAGTAGAGTCAGGTCAGAGGCTGAGGTCTGAGTTTCCCCTTCCTCAAAAGAATTCACATTATTTGTTGCTCTCACACCCAAAAACAATCAGCATCAGATTGTCGCCATCTGTGGGAAACCTAGATCCGAGCATCTCATCCTTGCAAGGTGCACTAAGGTGCAGTGAACCTGAGTTGGTCTTGAGAATGTGAGAGATTATGGATTCAAGTTATGCTCACCACTTTTGGTAGGAGTATTCTTCCAATGACTAAGGAAAAAATATAATTACTTCACATAATTTTATAAAATATGGGAAATGGCCTTATAATATATGAGAAAATTCCCTCGTTTAGATTGATTATTATCAATTTGGCCACCTAATGGGTGATCCTTGTTATCATGATATATAATCTTATTTATAAATTTTAAAAAACCCAAAAAATAGTAGTGTCCGCCTTGGTTTGTGTGGCTTGCGCCTCAAATTGCGCCTTGTGCTTCGGGTTTTTTATGGAGTTGTGAAGTTGTTTTGTGCCTTTTCGCCTTCGACTACACTGGATTAGTCCAAAGGGCATATATGATTGGATTTGGAGATAAATTTATCTTACTGCTTTAGATTAAGGTGTGATCTATTTGTTATGTAATCATATATGGTTCAGTTTTACTATAAATAGGAGGCTGTAGATAGATTTAGAGGTACTGAAGACAGCACAAACCTTTCGTTTATTTGTTAAACTACTTTTCCTTTTGTTATCTCACTGTTTTAATTAAATGTTACATGTGCTTCTTTCGTCATTTTTTGGTCATCTTCCTAGGTCCATTACATCCTCATTATGAAAATTATTTGGAACGAGAAATATATGCAAACTAAAAGGCAATATCACTTTTTGCAGGGCCGAGATAAATTAGGAGACAGACCGCTCTTTGTCTTCGTTGAAGCAGTTTGAGACAAGCTGCTTTCTTTTGTGAGACTGAGGATGTCTCAGACTGCTATCTTTTGCGAGTCTGAGGAAGTTCGCTTCAATAGCTTCTCAGGACTCATTAGTGTGATTCAAATGAATAAACCGAGCAAATTTTATTAATCTCTATTGCCTTATGAACCATATGTTAAGCATGCTAGTCAGGTCAGTAGTTTTATGACGTAGGATGCTTGTGTTGTAATAATGTTCGATAAATTTCTTTGCAGCTAGGTGTGTGCCTATTCCGTGCTCCATGATGTAGAGGCAGTAATGTATTAGTTGGTTCATTTACGCAGAGAATATTACGAATTTGCTGTATTTTCTCCATACTAGTATTTGAATGTGTATTTGAATGAAAATCATTAACCACTAGATCTTTAGAATGTGCTTTGAATGAAGGCTTTTTAATGAATTTTTTTGGATGTAATATTATCAAATAGAGTAACGGAAAACATGAATAATAATGATTTATTTGAAGGACCGGAATGACGTTTTCTTCGGATATAATATTTCTTTGGATATAATATTATTAAATGTGGGGAAAATATTAATAAATTACAATGATCTATTTGAAGTAAGGTTTTAATGATATTTACATTTCGGCATACCATTAAAAAAAAAAAAAACTTTGGAAAAATGCGTAGTTTGATTGTTTTTTTTTTAAAAAAATCATAATACACTAAAAGTAGTACAATGTTAGAGCATCCACAGTCGTCAATATTTTAATCAAATTTTAATCAATATGTAAAATATGCATATATGGATAAATGCATATAGCATTTGGTAATTGTGCTGCAGTCGTAGATTTGTATTTTTTACCTATTTAATATTAAAAAAATTCAGATGAAACTCTACTTTGCATCGGACGAATTTTTAAAATTTTTTATAATTTTTTTATTAATTAAAAACAACGATTTAAGTTTAAAAAAAAAAGGTGGGCCCCTCTGTTGGGCAACTTCATGTTGTGTCCAAGGAGTTCTCCTTTTTGGTTTTAATTTATTAAATGTGGTTCCTTTGGATTTGAGGTTATTAAATTATTTTTTTATTTTTATTATTTTTTTAAGTCGTCAGACGCAGCTTCAAGTTGTGTCTGACGAATTAAAAAATTATTATTTTTTCGTTGGACGCAACTTCAAGTTTCGTCCTGTATAATATGCATAATTCTCATATCCTCTCTCATATATAGCAAATCTGTATAGCAATCTACTGGAGCAGAATATGCATAATATGCATATTTAGCAGACGGCTGCAGCGAATTTTTTTTACAAAATATGCATAATATGCATATTTAGCAGACCACTACAGATGCTCTTATAAGCATCTCCAACCACGCTAGCTATTTTGGCTAGCTAGAATAGCCAAAATAGATAACAAATGGATAATTTGGCTAGCGAAAAAAGCTCACACTCCAACTATACTATCTATTTTGGCTAGCCATAAATGTTTTAATTTTTATTTCCTAATAAATAGTTACAATAAGAAAAAGTATCTAGAGCATGAAAGAAAGACATGAGGGATCAATCACCCCCAACGAATCACCCTCATTAGTAATCTCATTTCTCTCATTTCTCTCATAAGCAGTATGGAAAGAAGAAACAAAGAGAATCCCATTGATATATAATCAAACTCACTTGTTGATATAAACAAGTACATTACGAAAGAGAACTCCAGCCGAAAATATAATCAAACTCACTTGTTTTTTTCAAAAATTTCTCACCTTTTCGTTCTTATTGGTCTGTCCAAATTGGTTATGTAATATATAGATATGGACAATACACTGATATTTCGAATTGATTTGGATTTTACAGTTGCAAGGATTTATATAGCTGATAAGTTTATTGGATGGTGATGCTACCGTAATTAACATGGGATCATAAAAAGCATGATAGAAACAATTTGATATCATATACATCAATATTTCAAATAGTAGCAGTTCCTATGTTCGTTGCTAATTCTTTTTGGGGTTCGTTTCTCTTGCAGCTTCCACTTGACCAGATTGCTCCAGCACAGGATGGTGTTCTTCAAGTGCAGCATAGGATTGCAATGGCTGACCCTGATAACAAAGAAAATGTTTTAGCAAGACTTCTTGTCGGTTCCTACCAAATTGGATGCCTTATTGGCAAAAGTGGTGCCATTATATCAGAAACGAGGAAGATTTTTGGAGCACATATTCGTATGTTGAACAAAGAACAGACACCGATTAGTGTTCCAAAGAATCATGAGTTGGTTCAGGTAGATATATTAGCATTCATCTTATTAGCTTAGGATCCATGCGGACTATTATTGATCCTATAGATTTTGATTTGTTAGAAGTTCTCACTATTTATGAATATCATCTCTGTTTTACAGTTTTACTTGTACTCAGAATAGATTTGATATAACTATTTAATTCTCTCTCCAGGTCAGTGGTGAACTTGGAGTTGTTCAGGAGGCTATACTACATATAACTGTTTAACTGAGAAATCATCACTTTCGCGAGAGGGAGGGCCAAAGTCATACCAGTTATTACAAAACAACAAGCTCCAAAATCTGCAGACAACAAAGAAAATAGAAGGGGAGAGATTTAGAATTCGAATGTAACAAGACACAAAATTGACTTTTTCACCCACTATAATTGTGATTTGTGCTATCAGATCTTAATGCATATATATCATTTATTCTTTCCAGCTAATTTAATCTCTTTATTTCCTCTCTTCCTCTACGCATCTATAATCAGAATGTACTTACTATTTTTCAAAGCAATTACAAAACAAATATTCCACCCCAATGCTCTAATTGCAGTATATCTACATGAAACTGGCTAGCCACAAAATTTCGAATTTTATCAAAGAAACAGGTTGCATGAGGATGTTTTATACGTGTGGTGGAAATTTGTTTCCAATATGATATCCCAAACATAAAGAACAAGAAAAACACCCTGACATGGAGTAAAGATATGCAGGAAACTCAAGAATCAAAGCAAAAGAACTAATACACATCTGGTCAATTAGCAAAACAAGGTATAATACATATGCTGGTCAATTTGTCCTTCATTAACTTCTTAGTATTTAAAAGATCCCTATTAAAAGCTAATGTGTTTTAATTGAATGAAACTGATGTGTTTATATATATGTCGGTATGTATCTGATACACATATAAAAAGATCCCTATTAATCAAGTTGTAAGATACATCAGTTTCATTCAATTAAACACATTATCTTTTAATAGTTATGTATCAGTGTGTTTATATATATCAGTATGTTTATATACATCAGTGTGTTTATATATATTCTTGAATCTTTAGACATATTCAAGTATGTTTATATATATCAGTGTGTTTCATTCAATTAAACACATTCAAGTTGTAAGATCCCTATTATATATATCAGTGTGTTTATATATATCAGTATGTATCTGATACACATCAGTTTCATTCAATTAAACACATTAGCTTTTAATAGGGATCTTTTTAATCTTAAGAAGTTAATGAAGGACAAACATTCTACAAACTAAAGGTATATAAGATTTTTAACAAATCAGCTTTAGACATATATAGGTACTTCAATCAGTAAATAGGGATCTTTATATATGCATATATATGTATCAAGAGCTGCATTTATTCTACAAACCAGTAAAAAGAATATATGCATTGACATATATCAGTGATCATTTATATATCAGTAGATACATACATCAAGAGCTGCATATATATGTATCGAGAGCTACATTTATTTTTTACATATCAATAGCTACATACATAGGTACTTCAATCAGTAAAGAGGGGTTTCTACATATATCAGTGATCATTTATATATAAATACCCATATGTTTCAAATCAGTAAAAGAAATCTTTCTTTGTGTCAGTTATGTATATATGCTCATATTTGTGTTCAGCTGTCCTTGAGCATTATGAAAGAAGCAGACATAATAAACATTTATAATTAAAATTCTACCAATCCCCGAGCATTAAGACAAATTCGAAAACAATGAGCCCATGAGAAATATAGACAAATTCAGAAACAATTCGAACTATATGCAGGATTTGTGCAGGTTGAACTATATGCAGGTTATCAATACAACTTGGTTGAACTATATGCAGGTTATCATGAGAAATATAGACAGGATTTGTGCAGGTTATCATGAGAAATATAGTTCATACTATATCGGAAATCAATAAATAGGGATCTTTTAAATACTAAGAAGTTAATGAAGGACAAACCTTCTACAAACTAAAGGTTTATAAGATTTTTCACAAATCATCTTTAGACATATATAGGTACTTCAATCACTAAATAGGGATCTTTATATGCTTCAGTAAATAGGGATCTTTATATGCTTCAATCATACATATCTACATATTATCCATAATTTCTAGAAAGCAGTTAATCTACAGATGACATGGGACAGTGGAGGGAAGACGAGGTTCGATGCAGGGAATGAGCTGCAATCTAAATTGGTACAGTACAGGATTGCGAGAAATTATAGATAGGGGGAAAAAAGTTATAGATGGTTTTATAAGTGACTTGCGTGAACACGCTATCAAAGTATTTGTTTCTTTTCAGAAATTTCTTTAGTTTTTTGTTTTATTATTTAAATTTGCACAGGACATTGCACAGGACCATAAAGATATAACTCTTCTTACCTTGTTGGTATTCACTAGTAGTCCACACCTCCAAGTTCACTGGTTGTGTCATCATGGTTCCTCAAGACTCGTGCTTTATTATATATAATCTCTAGAACCTACACAATTACAAATCAGAATTATGTCATTTAATCAAGTAAAGGATTTGATATCTAGCATGAAAAAAATCAGTATAAAAATCCCCTACAAATTTTCATTTGTCAGAAAATATAACTATGTTTAAAGCAAGGTTTACAAGCTCGGTATGTGTATCGGGAACTGGTCTGTTATTTTTCGATAATATCAGTCATATAGGACAGATCAGTAGCCAACACCCCTATATTATACAACCTGTACATCTCAAGATCTGCCAACATTTGAAACCTAATTTAAAGCATATGTTCCCAAAGGTTTATCATCTTCACCTTCATTTGTTGGCTATAAAGCACAAGACTATAAAATATCTGACATAGGTGGTCAACCTAAAATGAACAATAACAACTCGTGGTGAGTACGGAGTAGGAGGAAGGTTTCTATCTCAATTCTCAAACTCAACATACTATCAGAGTTGCGCAGTAAATGTGTTTGATTTCAATTAGCCGCTCTTGGATTTCAATAATGGACCAAGTGCAGTTGCGCAGTAAACAAATAACTCACAAATAACTTTTGATTTCAGTATATTGAAATCTATTTTGATTTCAGTATATTGAAATCTCTTTTGATTTCAATAATGGACCAAGTGCAGTTGCGCAGTAAACAAATAACTCACAAACTCTTTAAGGTTCAGCAAAGAAACCTCCAAACACATACACAAACTCAACATACTATCTCAATTCTCAAGTTTCATCTTCAATCCCATATACACTAACACAAAACCCAATACACTGGAACGACTAAAATTTGAACCCAATACAATGGAACAACTAAAATTCTCAAGTTTCATCATCAATCAAAAAAACAAACTAAAATTTGAACAAATTGATGAACCCGAAGAAGAAGAAGAAGAAGAAGAAGAAGAAGAAGAAGAAGAAGAAGAAGATACCTGATGAAGGAAATCAAGGAAATCAGCTGCCTTTGAAATCACCAGTGGGAGGAGTTTGGTCGATGAAGACCGTTGGGAGTCCCCTGATCTCCGGCGGCAAGAGAGGAAAGAGATTTGACGAGCTTCCCCTCCATTTCGAAAATCGCCAAATCTGGCGAGCGGATCGCGAGCGATTCTCAAATCGCCAGATCCGCGAGTCGATTGGCGAGCCCGTTGGAGAGAAATTTTTGGGATTTTCTCGCTATTTTGGCGATTTATAGGTTTGGCGACTCTCCGTTGGAGATGGTCTAAACCACCTTCGCGCTACAAGAGAGAAGCCATTGGCTCTGTGTGCGTGAATCCAGCAGTGACAGAGAAGTACCCTAGCTCCGATTATTCTGCTGCTATTATTCCTTGCCTAATAAAAGCAAATGATTACAGTTAATGTAGGCATATTCCTTCATTTAATTCGACTTTAATTGGTTCGTTTTGATTGTCACAGTTGGCTGCGCCCAAAAAGATCTCAAGTCTTGTATATTTGAACCTCACCCTTGCTCTGCATATCAAACAATACACCAATGGCAGCCTCCAACCTTCCCTCAGTCCTCATCTTTGAACCCTTTCACTCCACCTTCTACAATGCACTCACTCCCAAGTTCAACCTTGTAAAGCCATGGGAGTCATCGTTGCCAAAGGACGAATTCCTTGCAGTTCATGCAAAAGATACCGTAAGAGTTATGATATGCTATGGGCCAACCCCCGACGTTGATAGACAACTCTTGGACAAGCTCCCTAAGCTTGAGTGTGTGATGACTGCCAGTGCGGGCCTTGACCACATCGATCTTGTTGAGTGTCGTATGAGGGGAATCAAAGTTTGCAATGCGGAGGGTGTCTTTTCGGACGATGTTGCTGATTTTGCTGTTGGTTTGTTGATTGATGTTCTTAGAGGGGTTTCGGCGGCTGATCGGTTTGTGCGTAGGGGGCTTTGGCCTGTGGAAAAGGAGTTTCGGCCCCACTCGGCGGTATCTTTCGCACATGGTTTCTTTTAGCCATAATTATACTTCTCTTTCTATATATATATATATACATATATAATCTCTTGCAAATTCTAAAATGAATGATGGATGATTAGAACATATGTATTGTACTCTGCAATGAAATATCTAATAAAATATCACAGAAATTTTTTCTCATCATTACTTAAATTATCCCCATTCTGATTACAGCTAGGTGGCAAGCAAGTTGGCATTGTCGGACTAGGAGGCATCGGTTCTAGAATCGCGACAAGGCTAGAGGCTTCCGGTTGCATTATTTCGTACACGTCTAGAACAAAAAAACCATCTTACCGTTACAAATACTTCTACAATGTTCTTGATCTTGCTGCCGATAGCAATGTTCTCATTCTATCATGTGCACTGACTAGCGAGACGCACCACATTATCAACAGAGACGTGATGCTTGCATTAGGAAATAAGGGAGTCCTCATCAATGTCGGTCGAGGTCCTCTTATCGATGAGAAGGAAATGGTAAGGTGTTTGAAAGAGGGAGAGATCGGAGGAGCTGGGCTAGACGTGTTTGAGAATGAACCAATTGTGCCAGAAGAGCTCTTCGGAATGGATAATGTGGCTCTCTGCCATCACCGTGCTGCTTCAACTGTAGAGAGCTTCGAAGATTTAGCACTGCTAGTCCGCGACAACTTGGATGCTTTCTTTGCAACCCGACCCTTGATTACTCCAGTTTGAGAATGATTTGGTAGTATCAGGACTGATATCACATTGCACTAATTTTGTGATTGAATAAAGTTTTCAAACTTTGATGAAGATTTTACTGCTTACCATTTTGTAAACAAAATTGACAATGAAAGGGAAAGAAGAACAGATGATTTCTTAGGGTTGATATATGGTAAACCGAAAGAAAACAAAGAAATAATACAAAGAGTCGAGCAAACCTAACAGATAAAATTGTCACAAATTGCATCGACATGGAGCCTTCAACTGTTCATGAAGGTGGTTGGTTAATGTTGAGGGTAAAATTAGCAAATGATCAGCACCGCTCGATGACACAAATCTCAAAGCCATCCCACTTTCTCTTCTGAGCCCATTACCCAGGTTCAGCCTAGTGTGGGCCAGATTGCACCCCTTAATCAGGGGACCCGAAAACCTCCTCTAATCAGGCTCTTACGCCTATAAATACAACCCTACCTCTACAGTAACCAGGTAATCACAATTTCCACCATTTAAGCTTCCCTTAATACTCTGGTTATTGACTTGAACGTCAGAGGGTCTATCATCGGGAGTCCTCCCGCTGTCTCAGACATTTTTGTAGGTATCCGATGCCTGCCAAGCCATCCAGATCCACCAAATCCACTACATCAGCCTCACAGTAGAGTCAGGTCAGAGGCTGAGGTCTGAGTTTCCCCTTCCTCAAAAGAATTCACATTATTTATTGCTCTCACACCCAAAAACAAGCAGCATCAGATTGTCGCCATCTGTGGGAAACCTAGATCCGAGCATCTCATCCTTGCAAGGTGCACTAAGGTGCAGTGAACCTGAGTTGGTCTTGAGAATGTGAGAGATTATGGATTCAAGTTATGCTCACCACTTTTGGTAGGAGTATTCTTCCAATGACTAAGGAAAAAATATAATTACTTCACATAATTTTATAAAATATGGGAAATGGCCTTATAATATATGAGAAAATTCCCTCGTTTAGATTGATTATTATCAATTTGGCCACCTAATGGGTGATCCTTGTTATCATGATATATAATCTTATTTATAAATTTTAAAAAACCCAAAAAATAGTAGTGTCCGCCTTGGTTTGTGTGGCTTGCGCCTCAAATTGCGCCTTGTGCTTCGGGTTTTTTATGGAGTTGTGAAGTTGTTTTGTGCCTTTTCGCCTTCGACTACACTGGATTAGTCCAAAGGGCAGATATGATTGGATTTGGAGATAAATTTATCTTACTGCTTTAGATTAAGGTGTGATCTATTTGTTATGTAATCATATATGGTTCAGTTTTACTATAAATAGGAGGCTGTAGATAGATTTAGAGGTACTGAAGACAGCACAAACCTTTCGTTTATTTGTTAAACTACTTTTCCTTTTGTTATCTCACTGTTTTAATTAAATGTTACATGTGCTTCTTTCGTCATTTTTTGGTCATCTTCCGAGGTTCATTACATCCTCATTATGAAAATTATTTGGAACGAGAAATATATGCAAACTAAAAGGCAATATCACTTTTTGCAGGGCCGAGATAAATTAGGAGACAGACCGCTCTTTGTCCTCGTTGAAGCAGTTTGAGACAAGCTGCTTTCTTTTGTGAGACTGAGGATGTCTCAGACTGCTATCTTTTGCGAGTCTGAGGAAGTTCGCTTCAATAGCTTCTCAGGACTCATTAGTGTGATTCAAATGAATAAACCGAGCAAATTTTATTAATCTCTATTGCCTTATGAACCATATGTTAAGCATGCTAGTCAGGTCAGTAGTTTTATGACGTAGGATGCTTGTGTTGTAATAATGTTCGATAAATTTCTTTGCAGCTAGGTGTGTGCCTATTCCGTGCTCCATGATGTAGAGGCAGTAATGTATTAGTTGGTTCATTTACGCAGAGAATATTACGAATTTGCTGTATTTTCTCCATACTAGTATTTGAATGAAAATCATTAACCACTAGATCTTTAGAATGTGCTTTGAATGAAGGCTTTTTAATGAATTTTTTTGGATGTAATATTATCAAATAGAGTAACGGAAAACATGAATAATAATGATTTATTTGAAGGATCGGAATGACGTTTTCTTCGGATATAATATTTCTTTGGATATAATATTATTAAATGTGGGGAAAATATTAATAAATTACAATGATCTATTTGAAGTAAGGTTTTAATGATATTTACATTTCGGCATACCATTAAAAAAAAAAAACTTTGGAAAAATGCGTAGTTTGATTGTTTTTTTTTTTTTTAAAATCATAATACACTAAAAGTAGTACAATGTTAGAGCATCCACAGTCGTCAATATTTTAATCAAATTTTAATCAATATGTAAAATATGCATATATGGATAAATGCATATAGCATTTGGTAATTGTGCTGCAGTCGTAGATTTGTATTTTTTACCTATTTAATATTAAAAAAATTCAGATGAAACTCTACTTTGCATCGGACGAATTTTTAAAATTTTTTATAATTTTTTTATTAATTAAAAACAACGATTTAAGTTTAAAAAAAAAGGTGGGCCCCTCTGTTGGGCAACTTCATGTTGTGTCCAAGGAGTTCTCCCTTTTGGTTTTAATTTATTAAATGTGGTTCCTTTGGATTTGAGGTTATTAAATTATTTTTTCATTTTTATTATTTTTTTAAGTCGTCAGACGCAGCTTCAAGTTGTGTCTGACGAATTAAAAAATTATTTTTTTTTCGTTGGACGCAACTTCAAGTTTCGTCCTGTATAATATGCATAATTCTCATATCCTCTCTCATATATAGCAATCTATATAGCAATCTACTGGAGCAGAATATGCATAATATGCATATTTAGCAGACGGCTGCAGCGATTTTTTTTACAAAATATGCATAATATGCATATTTAGCAGACCACTACAGATGCTCTTATAAACCACCTTTGCGCTACAAGAGAGAAGCCATTGGCTGTGTGCATGAATCCAGTAGTGACAGAGAAGTACCCTAGCTCTGATTATTCTGCTGCTATTATTCCTTGCCTAATAAAAGCAAATGATTACAGTTAATATAGGCATATTCCTTCATTTAATTCGACTTTAATTGGTTCGTTTTGATTGTCACAGTTGGCTGCGCCCAAAAAGATCTCAAGTCTTGTATATATGAACCTCACCCTTGCTCTGCATATCAAACAATACACCAATGGCAGCCTCCAACCTTCCCTCCGTCCTCATCTTTGAACCCTTTCACTCCACCTTCTACAATGCACTCACTCCCAAGTTCAACCTTGTAAAGCCATGGGAGTCATCGTTGCCAAAGGACGAATTCCTTGCAGTTCATGCAAAAGATACCGTAAGAGTTATGATATGCTATGGGCCAACCCCCGACGTTGATAGAGAACTCTTGGACAAGCTCCCTAAGCTTGAGTGTGTGATGACTGCCAGTGCGGGCCTTGACCACATCGATCTTGTTGAGTGTCGTATGAGGGGAATCAAAGTTTGCAATGCGGAGGGTGTCTTTTCGGACGATGTTGCTGATTTTGCTGTTGGTTTGTTGATTGATGTTCTTAGAGGGGTTTCGGCGGCTGATCGGTTTGTGCGTAGGGGGCTTTGGCCTGTGGAAAAGGAGTTTCGGCCCCACTCGGCGGTATCTTTCGCACATGGTTTCTTTTAGCCATAATTATACTTCTCTTTCTATATATATATATATATATAATCTCTTGCAAATTCTAAAATGAATGATGGATGATTAGAACATATGTATTGTACTCTGCAATGAAATATCTAATAAAATATCACAGAAATTTTTTCTCATCATTACTTAAATTATCCCCATTCTGATTACAGCTAGGTGGCAAGCAAGTTGGCATTGTCGGACTAGGAGGCATCGGTTCTAGAATCGCGACAAGGCTAGAGGCTTCCGGTTGCATTATTTCGTACACGTCTAGAACAAAAAAACCATCTTACCGTTACAAATACTTCTACAATGTTCTTGATCTTGCTGCCGATAGCAATGTTCTCATTCTATCATGTGCACTGACTAGCGAGACGCACCACATTATCAACAGAGACGTGATGCTTGCATTAGGAAATAAGGGAGTCCTCATCAATGTCGGTCGAGGTCCTCTTATCGATGAGAAGGAAATGGTAAGGTGTTTGAAAGAGGGAGAGATCGGAGGAGCTGGGCTAGACGTGTTTGAGAATGAACCAATTGTGCCAGAAGAGCTCTTCGGAATGGATAATGTGGCTCTCTGCCATCACCGTGCTGCTTCAACTGTAGAGAGCTTCGAAGATTTAGCACTGCTAGTCCGCGACAACTTGGATGCTTTCTTTGCAACCCGGCCCTTGATTACTCCAGTTTGAGAATGATTTGGTAGTATCAGGACTGATATCACATTGCACTAATTTTGTGATTGAATAAAGTTTTCAAACTTTGATGAAGATTTTACTGCTTACCATTTTGTAAACAAAATTGACAATGAAAGGGAAAGAAGAACAGATGATTTCTTAGGGTTGATATATGGAAAACCGAAAGAAAACAAAGAAATAATACAAAGAGTCGAGCAAACCTAACAGATAAAATTGTCACAAATTGCATCGACATGGAGCCTTCAACTGTTCATGAAGGTGGTTGGTTAATGTTGAGGGTAAAATTAGCAAATGATCAGCACCGCTCGATGACACAAATCTCAAAGCCATCCCACTTTCTCTTCTGAGCCCATTACCCAGGTTCAGCCTAGTGTGGGCCAGATTGCACCCCTTAATCAGGGGACCCGAAAACCTCCTCTAATCAGGCTCTTACGCCTATAAATACAACCCTACCTCTACAGTAACCAGGTAATCACAATTTCCACCATTTAAGTTTCCCTTAATACTCTGGTTATTGACTTGAACGTCAGAGGGTCTATCATCGGGAGTCCTCCCGCTGTCTCAGACTTTTTTGTAGGTATCCGACGCCTGCCAAGCCATCCAGATCCACCAAATCCACTACATCAGCCTCACAGTAGAGTCAGGTCAGAGGCTGAGGTCTGAGTTTCCCCTTCCTCAAAAGAATTCACATTATTTGTTGCTCTCACACCCAAAAACAAGCAGCATCAGATTGTCGCCATCTGTGGGAAACCTAGATCCGAGCATCTCATCCTTGCAAGGTGCACTAAGGTGCAGTGAACCTGAGTTGGTCTTGAGAATGTGAGAGATTATGGATTCAAGTTATGCTCACCACTTTTGGTAGGAGTATTCTTCCAATGACTAAGGAAAAAATATAATTACTTCACATAATTTTATAAAATATGGGAAATGGCCTTATAATATATGAGAAAATTCCCTCGTTTTGATTGATTATTATCAATTTGGCCACCTAATGGGTGATCCTTGTTATCATGATATATAATCTTATTTATAAATTTTAAAAAACCCAAAAAATAGTAGTGTCCGCCTTGGTTTGTGTGGCTTGCGCCTCAAATTGCGCCTTGTGCTTCGGGTTTTTTATGGAGTTGTGAAGTTGTTTTGTGCCTTTTCGCCTTCGACTACACTGGATTAGTCCAAAGGGCAGATATGATTGGATTTGGAGATAAATTTATCTTACTGCTTTAGATTAAGGTGTGATCTATTTGTTATGTAATCATATATGGTTCAGTTTTACTATAAATAGGAGGCTGTAGATAGATTTAGAGGTACTGAAGACAGCACAAACCTTTCGTTTATTTGTTAAACTACTTTTCCTTTTGTTATCTCACTGTTTTAATTAAATGTTACATGTGCTTCTTTCGTCATTTTTTGGTCATCTTCCTAGGTCCATTACATCCTCATTATGAAAATTATTTGGAACGAGAAATATATGCAAACTAAAAGGCAATATCACTTTTTGCAGGGCCGAGATAAATTAGGAGACAGACCGCTCTTTGTCCTCGTTGAAGCAGTTTGAGACAAGCTGCTTTCTTTTTTGAGACTGAGGATGTCTCAGACTGCTATCTTTTGCGAGTCTGAGGAAGTTCGCTTCAATAGCTTCTCAGGACTCATTAGTGTGATTCAAATGAATAAACCGAGCAAATTTTATTAATCTCTATTGCCTTATGAACCATATGTTAAGCATGCTAGTCAGGTCAGTAGTTTTATGACGTAGGATGCTTGTGTTGTAATAATGTTCGATAAATTTCTTTGCAGCTAGGTGTGTGCCTATTCCGTGCTCCATGATGTAGAGGCAGTAATGTATTAGTTGGTTCATTTACGCAGAGAATATTACGAATTTGCTGTATTTTCTCCATACTAGTATTTGAATGTGTATTTGAATGAAAATCATTAACCACTAGATCTTTAGAATGTGCTTTGAATGAAGGCTTTTTAATGAATTTTTTTGGATGTAATATTATCAAATAGAGTAACGGAAAACATGAATAATAATGATTTATTTGAAGGATCGGAATGACGTTTTCTTCGGATATAATATTTCTTTGGATATAATATTATTAAATGTGGGGAAAATATTAATAAATTACAATGATCTATTTGAAGTAAGGTTTTAATGATATTTACATTTCGGCATACCATTAAAAAAAAAAACTTTGGAAAAATGCGTAGTTTGATTGTTTTTTTTTTAAAAAAAATCATAATACACTAAAAGTAGTACAATGTTAGAGCATCCACAGTCGTCAATATTTTAATCAAATTTTAATCAATATGTAAAATATGCATATATGGATAAATGCATATAGCATTTGGTAATTGTGCTGCAGTCGTAGATTTGTATTTTTTACCTATTTAATATTAAAAAAATTCAGATGAAACTCTACTTTGCATCGGACGAATTTTTAAAATTTTTTATAATTTTTTTATTAATTAAAAACAACGATTTAAGTTTTAAAAAAAAAAGGGTGGGCCCCTATGTTGGGCAACTTCATGTTGTGTCCAAGGAGTTCTCCTTTTTGGTTTTAATTTATTAAATGTGGTTCCTTTGGATTTGAGGTTATTAAATTATTTTTTTATTTTTATTATTTTTTTAAGTCGTCAGACGCAGCTTCAAGTTGTGTCTGACGAATTAAAAAATTATTTTTTTTTCGTTGGACGCAACTTCAAGTTTCGTCCTGTATAATATGCATAATTCTCATATCCTCTCTCATATATAGCAATCTATATAGCAATCTACTGGAGCAGAATATGCATAATATGCATATTTAGCAGACGGCTGCAGCGATTTTTTTTACAAAATATGCATAATATGCATATTTAGCCGACCACTACAGATGCTCTTATAAACCACCTTTGCGCTACAAGAGAGAAGCCATTGGCTGTGTGCGTGAATCCAGCAGTGACAGAGAAGTACCCTAGCTCCGATTATTCTGCTGCTATTATTCCTTGCCTAATAAAAGCAAATGATTACAGTTAATATAGGCATATTCCTTCATTTAATTCGACTTTAATTGGTTCGTTTTGATTGTCACAGTTGGCTGCGCCCAAAAAGATCTCAAGTCTTGTATATTTGAACCTCACCCTTGCTCTGCATATCAAACAATACACCAATGGCAGCCTCCAACCTTCCCTCCGTCCTCATCTTTGAACCCTTTCACTCCACCTTCTACAATGCACTCACTCCCAAGTTCAACCTTGTAAAGCCATGGGAGTCATCATTGCCAAAGGACGAATTCCTTGCAGTTCATGCAAAAGATACCATAAGAGTTATGATATGCTATGGGCCAACCCCCGACGTTGATAGAGAACTCTTGGACAAGCTCCCTAAGCTTGAGTGTGTGATGACTGCCAGTGCGGGCCTTGACCACATCGATCTTGTTGAGTGTCGTAGGAGGGGGATCAAAGTTTGCAATGCGGGGGGATGTCTTTTTGGGCGATGTTGCTGATTTTGCTGTTGGTTTGTTGATTGATGTTCTTAGAGGGGTTTCGGCGGCTGATCGGTTTGTGCGTAGGGGGCTTTGGCCTGTGGAAAAGGAGTTTCGGCCCCACTCGGCGGTATCTTTCGCACATGGTTTCTTTTAGCCATAATTATACTTCTCTTTCTCTCTCTATATATATATAATCTCTTGCAAATTCTAAAATGAATGATGGATGATTAGAACATATGTATTGTACTCTGCAATGAAATATCTAATAAAATATCACAGAAATTTTTTCTCATCATTACTTAAATTATCCACATTCGGATTACAGCTAGGTGGCAAGCAAGTTGGCATTGTCGGACTAGGAGGCATCGGTTCTAGAATCGCGACAAGGCTAGAGGCTTCCGGTTGCATTATTTCGTACACGTCCAGAACAAAAAAACCATCTTACCGTTACAAATACTTCTACAATGTTCTTGATCTTGCTGCCGATAGCAATGTTCTCATTCTATCATGTGCACTGACTAGCGAGACGCACCACATTATCAACAGAGACGTGATGCTTGCATTAGGAAATAAGGGAGTCCTCATCAATGTTGGTCGAGGTCCTCTTATCGATGAGAAGGAAATGGTAAGGTGTTTGAAAGAGGGAGAGATCGGAGGAGCTGGGCTAGACGTGTTTGAGAATGAACCAATTGTGCCAGAAGAGCTCTTCGGAATGGATAATGTGGTTCTCTGCCATCACCGTGCTGCTTCAACTGTAGAGAGCTTCGAAGATTTAGCACTGCTAGTCCGCGACAACTTGGATGCTTTCTTTGCAACCCGACCCTTGATTACTCCAGTTTGAGAATGATTTGGTAGTATCAGGACTGATATCACATTGCACTAATTTTGTGATTGAATAAAGTTTTCAAACTTTGATGAAGATTTTACTGCTTACCATTTTGTAAACAAAATTGACAATGAAAGGGAAAGAAGAACAGATGATTTCTTAGGGTTGATATATGGTAAACCGAAAGAAAACAAAGAAATAATACAAAGAGTCGAGCAAACCTAACAGATAAAATTGTCACAAATTGCATCGACATGGAGCCTTCAACTGTTCATGAAGGTGGTTGGTTAATGTTGAGGGTAAAATTAGCAAATGATCAGCACCGCTCGATGACACAAATCTCAAAGCCATCCCACTTTCTCTTCTGAGCCCATTACCCAGGTTCAGCCTAGTGTGGGCCAGATTGCACCCCTTAATCAGGGGACCCGAAAACCTCCTCTAATCAGGCTCTTACGCCTATAAATACAACCCCACCTCTACAGTAACCAGGTAATCATAATTTCCACCATTTAAGCTTCCCTTAATACTCTGGTTATTGACTTGAACGTCAGAGGGTCTATCATCGGGAGTCCTCCCGCTGTCTCAGACTTTTTTGTAGGTATCCGACGCCTACCAAGCCATCCAGATCCACCAAATTCACTACATCAGCCTCACAGTAGAGTCAGGTCAGAGGCTGAGGTCTGAGTTTCCCCTTCCTCAAAAGAATTCACATTATTTGTTGCTCTCACACCCAAAAACAAGCAGCATCAGATTGTCGCCATCTGTGGGAAACCTAGATCCGAGCATCTCATCCTTGCAAGGTGCACTAAGGTGCAGTGAACCTGAGTTGGTCTTAAGAATGTGAGAGATTATGGATTCAAGTTATGCTCACCACTTTTGGTAGGAGTATTCTTCCAATGACTAAGGAAAAAATATAATTACTTCACATAATTTTATAAAATATGGGAAATGGCCTTATAATATATGAGAATTCCCTCATTTAGATTGATTATTATCAATTTGGCCACCTAATGGGTGATCCTTGTTATCATGATATATAATCTTATTTATAAATTTTAAAAAACCCAAAAAATAGTAGTGTCCGCCTTGGTTTGTGTGGCTTACGCCTCAAATTGCGCCTTGTGCTTCGGGTTTTTTATGGAGTTGTGAAGTTGTTTTGTGCCTTTTCGCCTTCGACTACACTGGATTAGTCCAAAGGGCAGATATGATTGGATTTGGAGATAAATTTATCTTACTGCTTTAGATTAAGGTGTGATCTATTTGTTATGTAATCATATATGGTTCAGTTTTACTATAAATAGGAGGCTGTAGATAGATTTAGAGGTACTGAAGACAGCACAAACCTTTCGTTCATTTGTTAAACTACTTTTCCTTTTGTTATCTCACTGTTTTAATTAAATGTTACATGTGCTTCTTTCGTCATTTTTTGGTCATCTTCCTAGGTCCATTACATCCTCATTATGAAAATTATTTGGAACGAGAAATATATGCAAACTAAAAGGCAATATCACTTTTTGCAGGGCCGAGATAAATTAGGAGACAGACCGCTCTTTGTCCTCGTTGAAGCAGTTTGAGACAAGCTGCTTTCTTTTGTGAGACTGAGGATGTCTCAGACTGCTATCTTTTGCGAGTCTGAGGAAGTTCGCTTCAATAGCTTCTCAGGATTCATTAGTGTGATTCAAATGAATAAACCGAGCAAATTTTATTAATCTCTATTGCCTTATGAACCATATGTTAAGCATGCTAGTCAGGTCAGTAGTTTTATGATGTAGGATGCTTGTGTTGTAATAATGTTCGATAAATTTCTTTGCAGCTAGGTGTGTGCCTATTCCGTGCTCCATGATGTAGAGGCAGTAATGTATTAGTTGGTTCATTTACGCAGAGAATATTACGAATTTGCTGTATTTTCTCCATACTAGTATTTGAATGTGTATTTGAATGAAAATCATTAACCACTAGATCTTTAGAATGTGCTTTGAATGAAGGCTTTTTAATGAATTTTTTTGGATGTAATATTATCAAATAGAGTAACGGAAAACATGAATAATAATGATTTATTTGAAGGATCGGAATGACGTTTTCTTCGGATATAATATTTCTTTGGATATAATATTATTAAATGTGGGGAAAATATTAATAAATTACAATGATCTATTTGAAGTAAGGTTTTAATGATATTTACATTTCGGCATACCATTAAAAAAAAAAAAAACTTTGGAAAAATGCGTAGTTTGATTGTTTTTTTTTAAAAAAAAATCATAATACACTAAAAGTAGTACAATGTTAGAGCATCCACAGTCGTCAATATTTTAATCAAATTTTAATCAATATGTAAAATATGCATATATGGATAAATGCATATAGCATTTGGTAATTGTGCTGCAGTCGTAGATTTGTATTTTTTACCTATTTAATATTAAAAAAATTCAGATGAAACTCTACTTTGCATCGGACGAATTTTTAAAATTTTTTATAATTTTTTTATCAATTAAAAACAACGATTTAAGTTTTTTTTTAAAAAAAAAGGTAGGCCCCTCTGTTGGGCAACTTCATGTTGTGTCCAAGGAGTTCTCCTTTTTGGTTTTAATTTATTAAATGTGGTTCCTTTGGATTTGAGGTTATTAAATTATTTTTTTATTTTTATTATTTTTTTAAGTCGTCAGACGCAGCTTCAAGTTGTGTCTGACGAATTAAAAAATTATTTTTTTTTCGTTGGACGCAACTTCAAGTTTCGTCCTGTATAATATGCATAATTCTCATATCCTCTCTCATATATAGCAATCTATATAGCAATCTACTGGAGCAGAATAATATGCATATTTAGCAGACGGCTGCAGCGATTTTTTTTACAAAATATGCATAATATGCATATTTAGCAAACCACTACAGATGCTCTTATAAACCACCTTTGCGCTACAAGAGAGAAGCCATTGGCTGTGTGCGTGAATCCAGCAGTGACAGAGAAGTACCCTAGCTCTGATTATTCTGCTGCTATTATTCCTTGCCTAATAAAAGCAAATGATTACAGTTAATATAGGCATATTCCTTCATTTAATTCGACTTTAATTGGTTCGTTTTGATTGTCACAGTTGGCTGCGCCCAAAAAGATCTCAAGTCTTGTATATATGAACCTCACCCTTGCTCTGCATATCAAACAATACACCAATGGCAGCCTCCAACCTTCCCTCCGTCCTCATCTTTGAACCCTTTCACTCCACCTTCTACAATGCACTCACTCCCAAGTTCAACCTTGTAAAGCCATGGGAGTCATCGTTGCCAAAGGACGAATTCCTTGCAGTTCATGCAAAAGATACCATAAGAGTTATGATATGCTATGGGCCAACCCCCGACGTTGATAGAGAACTCTTGGACAAGCTCCCTAAGCTTGAGTGTGTGATGACTGCCAGTGCGGGCCTTGACCACATCGATCTTGTTGAGTGTCGTAGGAGGGGGATCAAAGTTTGCAATGCGGGGGAATGTCTTTTCGGACGATGTTGCTGATTTTGCTGTTGGTTTGTTGATTGATGTTCTTAGAGGGGTTTCGGCGGCTGATCGGTTTGTGCGTAGGGGGCTTTGGCCTGTGCAAAAAGGAGTTTCGGCCCCACTCGGCGGTATCTTTCGCACATGGTTTCTTTTAGCCATAATTATACTTCTCTTTCTATATATATATATATAATCTCTTGCAAATTCTAAAATGAATGATGGATGATTAGAACATATGTATTGTACTCTGCAACGAAATATCTAATAAAATATCACAGAAATTTTTTCTCATCATTACTTAAATTATCCACATTCGGATTACAGCTAGGTGGCAAGCAAGTTGGCATTGTCGGACTAGGAGGCATCGGTTCTAGAATCGCGACAAGGCTAGAGGCTTCCGGTTGCATTATTTCGTACACGTCTAGAACAAAAAAACCATCTTACCGTTACAAATACTTCTACAATGTTCTTGATCTTGCTGCCGATAGCAATGTTCTCATTCTATCATGTGCACTGACTAGCGAGACGCACCACATTATCAACAGAGACGTGATGCTTGCATTAGGAAATAAGGGAGTCCTCATCAATTTTGGTCGAGGTCCTCTTATCGATGAGAAGGAAATGGTAAGGTGTTTGAAAGAGGGAGAGATCGGAGGAGCTGGGCTAGACGTGTTTGAGAATGAACCAATTGTGCCAGAAGAGCTCTTCGGAATGGATAATGTGGTTCTCTGCCATCACCGTGCTGCTTCAACTGTAGAGAGCTTCGAAGATTTAGCACTGCTAGTCCGCGACAACTTGGATGCTTTCTTTGCAACCCGACCCTTGATTACTCCCGTTTGAGAATGATTTGGTAGTATCAGGACTGATATCATATTGCGCACTAATTTTGTGATTGAATAAAGTTTTCAAACTTTGATGAAGATTTTACTGCTTACCATTCTGTAAACAAAATTGACAATGAAAGTGAAAGAAGAACAAATGATTTCTTAGGGTTGATATATGGTAAACCGAAAGAAAACAAAAAAATAATACAAAGAGTCGAGCAAACCTAACAGATAAAATTGTCACAAATTGCATCGACATGGAGCCTTCAACTGTTCATGAAGGTGGTTGGTTAATGTTGAGGGTAAAATTAGCAAATGATCAGCACCGCTCGATGACACAAATCTCAAAGCCATCCCACTTTCTCTTCTGAGCCCATTACCCAGGTTCAGCCTAGTGTGGGCCAGATTGCACCCCTTAATCAGGGGACCCAAAAACCTCCTCTAATCAGGCTCTTACGCCTATAAATACAACCCTACCTCTACAGTAACCAGGTAATCACAATTTCCACCATTTAAGCTTCCCTTAATACTCTGGTTATTGACTTGAACGTCAGAGGGTCTATCATCGGGAGTCCTCCCGCTGTCTCAGACTTTTTTGTAGGTATCCGACGCCTGCCAAGCCATCCAGATCCACCAAATCCACTACATCAGCCTCACAGTAGAGTCAGGTCAGAGGCTGAGGTCTGAGTTTCCCCTTCCTCAAAAGAATTCACATTATTTGTTGCTCTCACACCCAAAAACAAGCAGCATCAGATTGTCGCCATCTGTGGGAAACCTAGATCCGAGCATCTCATCCTTGCAAGGTGCACTAAGGTGCAGTGAACCTGAGTTGGTCTTGAGAATGTGAGAGATTATGGATTCAAGTTATGCTCACCACTTTTGGTAGGAGTATTCTTCCAATGACTGAGGAAAAAATATAATTACTTCACATAATTTTATAAAATATGGGAAATGGCCTTATAATATATGAGAAAATTCCCTCGTTTAGATTGATTATTATCAATTTGGCCACCTAATGGGTGATCCTTGTTATCATGATATATAATCTTATTTATAAATTTTAAAAAACCCAAAAAATAGTAGTGTCCGCCTTGGTTTGTGTGGCTTGCGCCTCAAATTGCGCCTTGTGCTTCGGGTTTTTTATGGAGTTGTGAAGTTGTTTTGTGCCTTTTCGCCTTCGACTACACTGGATTAGTCCAAAGGGCAGATATGATTGGATTTGGAGATAA
Source organism: Hemerocallis citrina (assembly GCA_017893485.1). Lineage (NCBI taxonomy): Eukaryota > Viridiplantae > Streptophyta > Magnoliopsida > Asparagales > Asphodelaceae > Hemerocallis > Hemerocallis citrina. The sequence goes on along the minus strand of CM030367.1, from coordinate 205,562,019 downwards.
ATTTATCTTACTGCTTTAGATTAAGGTGTGATCTATTTGTTATGTAATCATATATGGTTCAGTTTTACTATAAATAGGAGGCTGTAGATAGATTTAGAGGTACTGAAGACAGCACAAACCTTTCGTTTATTTGTTAAACTACTTTTCCTTTTGTTATCTCACTGTTTTAATTAAATGTTACATGTGCTTCTTTCGTCATTTTTTGGTCATCTTCCTAGGTCCATTACATCCTCATTATGAAAATTATTTGGAACGAGAAATATATGCAAACTAAAAGGCAATATCACTTTTTGCAGGGCCGAGATAAATTAGGAGACAGACCGCTCTTTGTCCTCGTTGAAGCAGTTTGAGACAAGCTGCTTTCTTTTTTGAGACTGAGGATGTCTCAGACTGCTATCTTTTGCGAGTCTGAGGAAGTTCGCTTCAATAGCTTCTCAGGACTCATTAGTGTGATTCAAATGAATAAACCGAGCAAATTTTATTAATCTCTATTGCCTTATGAACCATATGTTAAGCATGCTAGTCAGGTCAGTAGTTTTATGACGTAGGATGCTTGTGTTGTAATAATGTTCGATAAATTTCTTTGCAGCTAGGTGTGTGCCTATTCCGTGCTCCATGATGTAGAGGCAGTAATGTATTAGTTGGTTCATTTACGCAGAGAATATTACGAATTTGCTGTATTTTCTCCATACTAGTATTTGAATGTGTATTTGAATGAAAATCATTAACCACTAGATCTTTAGAATGTGCTTTGAATGAAGGCTTTTTAATGAATTTTTTTGGATGTAATATTATCAAATAGAGTAACGGAAAACATGAATAATAATGATTTATTTGAAGGATCGGAATGACGTTTTCTTCGGATATAATATTTCTTTGGATATAATATTATTAAATGTGGGGAAAATATTAATAAATTACAATGATCTATTTGAAGTAAGGTTTTAATGATATTTACATTTCGGCATACCATTAAAAAAAAAAACTTTGGAAAAATGCGTAGTTTGATTGTTTTTTTTTTAAAAAAAATCATAATACACTAAAAGTAGTACAATGTTAGAGCATCCACAGTCGTCAATATTTTAATCAAATTTTAATCAATATGTAAAATATGCATATATGGATAAATGCATATAGCATTTGGTAATTGTGCTGCAGTCGTAGATTTGTATTTTTTACCTATTTAATATTAAAAAAATTCAGATGAAACTCTACTTTGCATCGGACGAATTTTTAAAATTTTTTATAATTTTTTTATTAATTAAAAACAACGATTTAAGTTTTAAAAAAAAAAGGGTGGGCCCCTATGTTGGGCAACTTCATGTTGTGTCCAAGGAGTTCTCCTTTTTGGTTTTAATTTATTAAATGTGGTTCCTTTGGATTTGAGGTTATTAAATTATTTTTTTATTTTTATTATTTTTTTAAGTCGTCAGACGCAGCTTCAAGTTGTGTCTGACGAATTAAAAAATTATTTTTTTTTCGTTGGACGCAACTTCAAGTTTCGTCCTGTATAATATGCATAATTCTCATATCCTCTCTCATATATAGCAATCTATATAGCAATCTACTGGAGCAGAATATGCATAATATGCATATTAAGCAGACGGCTGCAGCGATTTTTTTTACAAAATATGCATAATATGCATATTTAGCCGACCACTACAGATGCTCTTATAAACCACCTTTGCGCTACAAGAGAGAAGCCATTGGCTGTGTGCGTGAATCCAGCAGTGACAGAGAAGTACCCTAGCTCCGATTATTCTGCTGCTATTATACCTTGCCTAATAAAAGCAAATGATTACAGTTAATATAGGCATATTCCTTCATTTAATTCGACTTTAATTGGTTCGTTTTGATTGTCACAGTTGGCTGCGCCCAAAAAGATCTCAAGTCTTGTATATTTGAACCTCACCCTTGCTCTGCATATCAAACAATACACCAATGGCAGCCTCCAACCTTCCCTTCGTCCTCATCTTTGAACCCTTTCACTCCACCTTCTACAATGCACTCACTCCCAAGTTCAACCTTGTAAAGCCATGGGAGTCATCGTTGCCAAAGGACGAATTCCTTGCAGTTCATGCAAAAGATACCATAAGAGTTATGATATGCTATGGGCCAACCCCCGACGTTGATAGAGAACTCTTGGACAAGCTCCCTAAGCTTGAGTGTGTGATGACTGCCAGTGCGGGCCTTGACCACATCGATCTTGTTGAGTGTCGTAGGAGGGGGATCAAAGTTTGCAATGCGGGGGGATGTCTTTTCGGACGATGTTGCTGATTTTGCTGTTGGTTTGTTGATTGATGTTCTTAGAGGGGTTTCGGCGGCTGATCGGTTTGTGCGTAGGGGGCTTTGGCCTGTGGAAAAGGAGTTTCGGCCCCACTCGGCGGTATCTTTCGCACATGGTTTCTTTTAGCCATAATTATACTTCTCTTTCTCTCTATATATATATAATCTCTTGCAAATTCTAAAATGAATGATGGATGATTAGAACATATGTATTGTACTCTGCAATGAAATATCTAATAAAATATCACAGAAATTTTTTCTCATCATTACTTAAATTATCCACATTCGGATTACAGCTAGGTGGCAAGCAAGTTGGCATTGTCGGACTAGGAGGCATCGGTTCTAGAATCGCGACAAGGCTAGAGGCTTCCGGTTGCATTATTTCGTACACGTCTAGAACAAAAAAACCATCTTACCGTTACAAATACTTCTACAATGTTCTTGATCTTGCTGCCGATAGCAATGTTCTCATTCTATCATGTGCACTGACTAGCGAGACGCACCACATTATCAACAGAGACGTGATGCTTGCATTAGGAAATAAGGGAGTCCTCATCAATTTTGGTCGAGGTCCTCTTATCGATGAGAAGGAAATGGTAAGGTGTTTTGAAGAGGGAGAGATCGGAGGAGCTGGGCTAGACGTGTTTGAGAATGAACCAATTGTGCCAGAAGAGCTCTTCGGAATGGATAATGTGGTTCTCTGCCATCACCGTGCTGCTTCAACTGTAGAGAGCTTCGAAGATTTAGCACTGCTAGTCCGCGACAACTTGGATGCTTTCTTTGCAACCCGACCCTTGATTACTCCAGTTTGAGAATGATTTGGTAGTATCAGGACTGATATCATATTGCGCACTAATTTTGTGATTGAATAAAGTTTTCGAACTTTGATGAAGATTTTACTGCTTACCATTCTGTAAACAAAATTGACAATGAAAGGGAAAGAAGAACAGATGATTTCTTAGGGTTGATATATGGTAAACCGAAAGAAAACAAAAAAATAATACAAAGAGTCGAGCAAACCTAACAGATAAAATTGTCACAAATTGCATCGACATGGAGCCTTCAACTGTTCATGAAGGTGGTTGGTTAATGTTGAGGGTAAAATTAGAAAATGATCAGCACCGCTCGATGACACAAATCTCAAAGCCATCCCACTTTCTCTTCTGAGCCCATTACCCAGGTTCAGCCTAGTGTGGGCCAGATTGCACCCCTTAATCAGGGGACCCGAAAACCTCCTCTAATCAGGCTCTTACGCCTATAAATACAACCCTACCTCTACTGTAACCAGGTAATCACAATTTCCACCATTTAAGCTTCCCTTAATACTCTGGTTATTGACTTGAACGTCAGAGGGTCTATCATCGGGAGTCCTCCCGCTGTCTCAGACTTTTTTGTAGGTATCCGACGCCTGCCAAGCCATCCAGATCCACCAAATCCACTACATCAGCCTCACAGTAGAGTCAGGTCAGAGGCTGAGGTCTGAGTTTCCCCTTCCTCAAAAGAATTCACATTATTTGTTGCTCTCACACCCAAAAACAAGCAGCATCAGATTGTCGCCATCTGTGGGAAACCTAGATCCGAGCATCTCATCCTTGCAAGGTGCACTAAGGTGCAGTGAACCTGAGTTGGTCTTGAGAATGTGAGAGATTATGGATTCAAGTTATGCTCACCACTTTTGGTAGGAGTATTCTTCCAATGACTAAGGAAAAAATATAATTACTTCACATAATTTTATAAAATATGGGAAATGGCCTTATAATATATGAGAAAATTCCCTCGTTTAGATTGATTATTATCAATTTGGCCACCTAATGGGTGATCCTTGTTATCATGATATATAATCTTATTTATAAATTTTAAAAAACCCAAAAAATAGTAGTGTCCGCCTTGGTTTGTGTGGCTTGCGCCTCAAATTGCGCCTTGTGCTTCGGGTTTTTTATGGAGTTGTGAAGTTGTTTTGTGCCTTTTCGCCTTCGACTACACTGGATTAGTCCAAAGGGCAGATATGATTGGATTTGGAGATAAATTTATCTTACTGCTTTAGATTAAGGTGTGATCTATTTGTTATGTAATCATATATGGTTCAGTTTTATTATAAATAGGAGGCTGTAGATAGATTTAGAGGTACTGAAGACAGCACAAACCTTTCGTTTATTTGTTAAACTACTTTTCCTTTTGTTATCTCACTGTTTTAATTAAATGTTACATGTGCTTCTTTCGTCATTTTTTGGTCATCTTCCTAGGTCCATTACATCCTCATTATGAAAATTATTTGGAATGAGAAATATATGCAAACTAAAAGGCAATATCACTTTTTGCAGGGCCGAGATAAATTAGGAGACAGACCGCTCTTTGTCCTCGTTGAAGCAGTTTGAGACAAGCTGCTTTCTTTTGTGAGACTGAGGATGTCTCAGACTGCTATCTTTTGCGAGTCTGAGGAAGTTCGCTTCAATAGCTTCTCAGGACTCATTAGTGTGATTCAAATGAATAAACCGAGCAAATTTTATTAATCTCTATTGCCTTATGAACCATATGTTAAGCATGCTAGTCAGGTCAGTAGTTTTATGATGTAGGATGCTTGTGTTGTAGTAATGTTCGATAAATTTCTTTGCAGCTAGGTGTGTGCCTATTCCGTGCTCCATGATGTAGAGGCAGTAATGTATTAGTTGGTTCATTTACGCAGAGAATATTACGAATTTGCTGTATTTTCTCCATACTAGTATTTGAATGTGTATTTGAATGAAAATCATTAACCACTAGATCTTTAGAATGTGCTTTGAATGAAGGCTTTTTAATGAATTTTTTTGGATGTAATATTATCAAATAGAGTAACGGAAAACATGAATAATAATGATTTATTTGAAGGATCGGAATGACGTTTTCTTCGGATATAATATTTCTTTGGATATAATATTATTAAATGTGGGGAAAATATTAATAAATTACAATGATCTATTTGAAGTAAGGTTTTAATGATATTTACATTTCGGCATACCATTAAAAAAAAAAAAACTTTGGAAAAATGCGTAGTTTGATTGTTTTTTTTTTTTTTAAATCATAATACACTAAAAGTAGTACAATGTTAGAGCATCCACAGTCGTCAATATTTTAATCAAATTTTAATCAATATGTAAAATATGCATATATGGATAAATGCATATAGCATTTGGTAATTGTGCTGCAGTCGTAGATTTGTATTTTTTACCTATTTAATATTAAAAAAATTCAGATGAAACTCTACTTTGCATCGGACGAATTTTAAAAATTTTTTATAATTTTTTTATTAATTAAAAACAACGATTTAAGTTTTAAAAAAAAAGGTGGGCCCCTCTGTTGGGCAACTTCATGTTGTGTCCAAGGAGTTCTCCTTTTTGGTTTTAATTTCTTAAATGTGGTTCCTTTGGATTTGAGGTTATTAAATTATTTTTTTATTTTTATTATTTTTTTAAGTCGTCAGACGCAGCTTCAAGTTGTGTCTGACGAATTAAAAAATTATTATTTTTTCGTTGGACGCAACTTCAAGTTTCGTCCTGTATAATATGCATAATTCTCATATCCTCTCTCATATATAGCAAATCTATATAGCAATCTACTGGAGCAGAATATGCATAATATGCATATTTAGCAGACGGCTGCAGCGATTTTTTTTTACAAAATATGCATAATATGCATATTTAGCAGACCACTACAGATGCTCTTATAAGCATCTCCAACCACGCTAGCTATTTTGGCTAGCTAGAATAGCCAAAATAGATAACAAATGGATAATTTGGCTAGCGAAAAAAGCTCACACTCCAACTATACTATCTATTTTGGCTAGCCATAAATGTTTTAATTTTTATTTCCTAATAAATAGTTACAATAAGAAAAAGTATCTAGAGCATGAAAGAAAGACATGAGGGATCAATCACCACCAACGAATCACCCTCATTAGTAATCTCATTTCTCTCATTTCTCCCATAAGCAGTATGGAAAGAAGAAACAAAGAGAATCCCATTGATATATAATCAAACTCACTTGTTGATATAAACAAGTACATTACGAAAGAGAACTCCAGCCGAAAATATAATCAAACTCACTTGTTTTTTTCAAAAATTTCTCACCTTTTCGTTCTTATTGGTCTGTCCAAATTGGTTATGTAATATATAGATATGGACAATACACTGATATTTCGAATTGATTTGGATTTTACAGTTGCAAGGATTTATATAGCTGATAAGTTTATTGGATGGTGATGCTACCGTAATTAACATGGGATCATAAAAAGCATGATAGAAACAATTTGATATCATATACATCAATATTTCAAATAGTAGCAGTTCCTATGTTCGTTGCTAATTCTTTTTGGGGTTCGTTTCTCTTGCAGCTTCCACTTGACCAGATTGCTCCAGCACAGGATGGTGTTCTTCAAGTGCAGCATAGGATTGCAATGGCTGACCCTGATAACAAAGAAAATGTTTTAGCAAGACTTCTTGTCGGTTCCTACCAAATTGGATGCCTTATTGGCAAAAGTGGTGCCATTATATCAGAAACGAGGAAGATTTTTGGAGCACATATTCGTATGTTGAACAAAGAACAGACACCGATTAGTGTTCCAAAGAATCATGAGTTGGTTCAGGTAGATATATTAGCATTCATCTTATTAGCTTAGGATCCATGCGGACTATTATTGATCCTATAGATTTTGATTTGTTAGAAGTTCTCACTATTTATGAATATCATCTCTGTTTTACAGTTTTACTTGTACTCAGAATAGATTTGATATAACTATTTAATTCTCTCTCCAGGTCAGTGGTGAACTTGGAGTTGTTCAGGAGGCTATACTACATATAACTGTTTAACTGAGAAATCATCACTTTCGCGAGAGGGAGGGCCAAAGTCATACCAGTTATTACAAAACAACAAGCTCCAAAATCTGCAGACAACAAAGAAAATAGAAGGGGAGAGATTTAGAATTCGAATGTAACAAGACACAAAATTGACTTTTTCACCCACTATAATTGTGATTTGTGCTATCAGATCTTAATGCATATATATCATTTATTCTTTCCAGCTAATTTAATCTCTTTATTTCCTCTCTTCCTCTACGCATCTATAATCAGAATGTACTTACTATTTTTCAAAGCAATTACAAAACAAATATTCCACCCCAATGCTCTAATTGCAGTATATCTACATGAAACTGGCTAGCCACAAAATTTCGAATTTTATCAAAGAAACAGGTTGCATGAGGATGTTTTATACGTGTGGTGGAAATTTGTTTCCAATATGATATCCCAAACATAAAGAACAAGAAAAACACCCTGACATGGAGTAAAGATATGCAGGAAACTCAAGAATCAAAGCAAAAGAACTAATACACATCTGGTCAATTAGCAAAACAAGGTATAATACATATGCTGGTCAATTTGTCCTTCATTAACTTCTTAGTATTTAAAAGATCCCTATTAAAAGCTAATGTGTTTTAATTGAATGAAACTGATGTGTTTATATATATGTCGGTATGTATCTGATACACATATAAAAAGATCCCTATTAATCAAGTTGTAAGATACATCAGTTTCATTCAATTAAACACATTATCTTTTAATAGTTATGTATCAGTGTGTTTATATATATCAGTATGTTTATATACATCAGTGTGTTTATATATATTCTTGAATCTTTAGACATATTCAAGTATGTTTATATATATCAGTGTGTTTCATTCAATTAAACACATTCAAGTTGTAAGATCCCTATTATATATATCAGTGTGTTTATATATATCAGTATGTATCTGATACACATCAGTTTCATTCAATTAAACACATTAGCTTTTAATAGGGATCTTTTTAATCTTAAGAAGTTAATGAAGGACAAACATTCTACAAACTAAAGGTATATAAGATTTTTAACAAATCAGCTTTAGACATATATAGGTACTTCAATCAGTAAATAGGGATCTTTATATATGCATATATATGTATCAAGAGCTGCATTTATTCTACAAACCAGTAAAAAGAATATATGCATTGACATATATCAGTGATCATTTATATATCAGTAGATACATACATCAAGAGCTGCATATATATGTATCGAGAGCTACATTTATTTTTTACATATCAATAGCTACATACATAGGTACTTCAATCAGTAAAGAGGGGTTTCTACATATATCAGTGATCATTTATATATAAATACCCATATGTTTCAAATCAGTAAAAGAAATCTTTCTTTGTGTCAGCTATGTATATATGCTCATATTTGTGTTCAGCTGTCCTTGAGCATTATGAAAGAAGCAGACATAATAAACATTTATAATTAAAATTCTACCAATCCCCGAGCATTAAGACAAATTCGAAAACAATGAGCCCATGAGAAATATAGACAAATTCAGAAACAATTCGAACTATATGCAGGATTTGTGCAGGTTGAACTATATGCAGGTTATCAATACAACTTGGTTGAACTATATGCAGGTTATCATGAGAAATATAGACAGGATTTGTGCAGGTTATCATGAGAAATATAGTTCATACTATATCGGAAATCAATAAATAGGGATCTTTTAAATACTAAGAAGTTAATGAAGGACAAACCTTCTACAAACTAAAGGTTTATAAGATTTTTCACAAATCATCTTTAGACATATATAGGTACTTTAATCACTAAATAGGGATCTTTATATGCTTCAGTAAATAGGGATCTTTATATGCTTCAATCATACATATCTACATATTATCCATAATTTCTAGAAAGCAGTTAATCTACAGATGACATGGGACAGTGGAGGGAAGACGAGGTTCGATGCAGGGAATGAGCTGCAATCTAAATTGGTACAGTACAGGATTGCGAGAAATTATAGATAGGGGGAAAAAAGTTATAGATGGTTTTATAAGTGACTTGCGTGAACACGCTATCAAAGTATTTGTTTCTTTTCAGAAATTTCTTTAGTTTTTTGTTTTATTATTTAAATTTGCACAGGACATTGCACAGGACCATAAAGATATAACTCTTCTTACCTTGTTGGTATTCACTAGTAGTCCACACCTCCAAGTTCACTGGTTGTGTCATCATGGTTCCTCAAGACTCGTGCTTTATTATATATAATCTCTAGAACCTACACAATTACAAATCAGAATTATGTCATTTAATCAAGTAAAGGATTTGATATCTAGCATGAAAAAAATCAGTATAAAAATCCCCTACAAATTTTCATTTGTCAGAAAATATAACTATGTTTAAAGCAAGGTTTACAAGCTCGGTATGTGTATCGGGAACTGGTCTGTTATTTTTCGATAATATCAGTCATATAGGACAGATCAGTAGCCAACACCCCTATATTATACAACCTGTACATCTCAAGATCTGCCAACATTTGAAACCTAATTTAAAGCATATGTTCCCAAAGGTTTATCATCTTCACCTTCATTTGTTGGCTATAAAGCACAAGACTATAAAATATCTGACATAGGTGGTCAACCTAAAATGAACAATAACAACTCGTGGTGAGTACGGAGTAGGAGGAAGGTTTCTATCTCAATTCTCAAACTCAACATACTATCAGAGTTGCGCAGTAAATGTGTTTGATTTCAATTAGCCGCTCTTGGATTTCAATAATGGACCAAGTGCAGTTGCGCAGTAAACAAATAACTCACAAATAACTTTTGATTTCAGTATATTGAAATCTATTTTGATTTCAGTATATTGAAATCTCTTTTGATTTCAATAATGGACCAAGTGCAGTTGCGCAGTAAACAAATAACTCACAAACTCTTTAAGGTTCAGCAAAGAAACCTCCAAACACATACACAAACTCAACATACTATCTCAATTCTCAAGTTTCATCTTCAATCCCATATACACTAACACAAAACCCAATACACTGGAACGACTAAAATTTGAACCCAATACAATGGAACAACTAAAATTCTCAAGTTTCATCATCAATCAAAAAAACAAACTAAAATTTGAACAAATTGATGAACCCGAAGAAGAAGAAGAAGAAGAAGAAGAAGAAGAAGAAGAAGAAGAAGAAGAAGAAGAAGATACCTGATGAAGGAAATCAAGGAAATCAGCTGCCTTTGAAATCACCAGTGGGAGGAGTTTGGTCGATGAAGACCGTTGGGAGTCCCCTGATCTCCGGCGGCAAGAGAGGAAAGAGATTTGACGAGCTTCCCCTCCATTTCGAAAATCGCCAAATCTGGCGAGCGGATCGCGAGCGATTCTCAAATCGCCAGATCCGCGAGTCGATTGGCGAGCCCGTTGGAGAGAAATTTTTGGGATTTTCTCGCTATTTTGGCGATTTATAGGTTTGGCGACTCTCCGTTGGAGATGGTCTAAACCACCTTCGCGCTACAAGAGAGAAGCCATTGGCTCTGTGTGCGTGAATCCAGCAGTGACAGAGAAGTACCCTAGCTCCGATTATTCTGCTGCTATTATTCCTTGCCTAATAAAAGCAAATGATTACAGTTAATGTAGGCATATTCCTTCATTTAATTCGACTTTAATTGGTTCGTTTTGATTGTCACAGTTGGCTGCGCCCAAAAAGATCTCAAGTCTTGTATATTTGAACCTCACCCTTGCTCTGCATATCAAACAATACACCAATGGCAGCCTCCAACCTTCCCTCAGTCCTCATCTTTGAACCCTTTCACTCCACCTTCTACAATGCACTCACTCCCAAGTTCAACCTTGTAAAGCCATGGGAGTCATCGTTGCCAAAGGACGAATTCCTTGCAGTTCATGCAAAAGATACCGTAAGAGTTATGATATGCTATGGGCCAACCCCCGACGTTGATAGACAACTCTTGGACAAGCTCCCTAAGCTTGAGTGTGTGATGACTGCCAGTGCGGGCCTTGACCACATCGATCTTGTTGAGTGTCGTATGAGGGGGATCAAAGTTTGCAATGCGGGGGGTGTCTTTTCGGACGATGTTGCTGATTTTGCTGTTGGTTTGTTGATTGATGTTCTTAGAGGGGTTTCGGCGGCTGATCGGTTTGTGCGTAGGGGGCTTTGGCCTGTGGAAAAGGAGTTTCGGCCCCACTCGGCGGTATCTTTCGCACATGGTTTCTTTTAGCCATAATTATACTTCTCTTTCTCTCTCTCTCTCTCTCTATATATAATCTCTTGCAAATTCTAAAATGAATGATGGATGATTAGAACATATGTATTGTACTCTGCAATGAAATATCTAATAAAATATCACAGAAATTTTTTCTCATCATTACTTAAATTATCCCCATTCTGATTACAGCTAGGTGGCAAGCAAGTTGGCATTGTCGGACTAGGAGGCATCGGTTCTAGAATCGCGACAAGGCTAGAGGCTTCCGGTTGCATTATTTCGTACACGTCTAGAACAAAAAAACCATCTTACCGTTACAAATACTTCTACAATGTTCTTGATCTTGCTGCCGATAGCAATGTTCTCATTCTATCATGTGCACTGACTAGCGAGACGCACCACATTATCAACAGAGACGTGATGCTTGCATTAGGAAATAAGGGAGTCCTCATCAATGTCGGTCGAGGTCCTCTTATCGATGAGAAGGAAATGGTAAGGTGTTTGAAAGAGGGAGAGATCGGAGGAGCTGGGCTAGACGTGTTTGAGAATGAACCAATTGTGCCAGAAGAGCTCTTCGGAATGGATAATGTGGTTCTCTGCCATCACCGTGCTGCTTCAACTGTAGAGAGCTTCGAAGATTTAGCACTGCTAGTCCGCGACAACTTGGATGCTTTCTTTGCAACCCGACCCTTGATTACTCCAGTTTGAGAATGATTTGGTAGTATCAGGACTGATATCACATTGCACTAATTTTGTGATTGAATAAAGTTTTCAAACTTTGATGAAGATTTTACTGCTTACCATTTTGTAAACAAAATTGACAATGAAAGGGAAAGAAGAACAGATGATTTCTTAGGGTTGATATATGGTAAACCGAAAGAAAACAAAGAAATAATACAAAGAGTCGAGCAAACCTAACAGATAAAATTGTCACAAATTGCATCGACATGGAGCCTTCAACTGTTCATGAAGGTGGTTGGTTAATGTTGAGGGTAAAATTAGCAAATGATCAGCACCGCTCGATGACACAAATCTCAAAGCCATCCCACTTTCTCTTCTGAGCCCATTACCCAGGTTCAGCCTAGTGTGGGCCAGATTGCACCCCTTAATCAGGGGACCCGAAAACCTCCTCTAATCAGGCTCTTACGCCTATAAATACAACCCTACCTCTACAGTAACCAGGTAATCACAATTTCCACCATTTAAGCTTCCCTTAATACTCTGGTTATTGACTTGAACGTCAGAGGGTCTATCATCGGGAGTCCTCCCGCTGTCTCAGACTTTTTTGTAGGTATCCGACGCCTGCCAAGCCATCCAGATCCACCAAATCCACTACATCAGCCTCACAGTAGAGTCAGGTCAGAGGCTGAGGTCTGAGTTTCCCCTTCCTCAAAAGAATTCACATTATTTGTTGCTCTCACACCCAAAAACAAGCAGCATCAGATTGTCGCCATCTGTGGGAAACCTAGATCCGAGCATCTCATCCTTGCAAGGTGCACTAAGGTGCAGTGAACCTGAGTTGGTCTTGAGAATGTGAGAGATTATGGATTCAAGTTATGCTCACCACTTTTGGTAGGAGTATTCTTCCAATGACTAAGGAAAAAATATAATTACTTCACATAATTTTATAAAATATGGGAAATGGCCTTATAATATATGAGAATTCCCTCATTTAGATTGATTATTATCAATTTGGCCACCTAATGGGTGATCCTTGTTATCATGATATATAATCTTATTTATAAATTTTAAAAAACCCAAAAAATAGTAGTGTCCGCCTTGGTTTGTGTGGCTTACGCCTCAAATTGCGCCTTGTGCTTCGGGTTTTTTATGGAGTTGTGAAGTTGTTTTGTGCCTTTTCGCCTTCGACTACACTGGATTAGTCCAAAGGGCAGATATGATTGGATTTGGAGATAAATTTATCTTACTGCTTTAGATTAAGGTGTGATCTATTTGTTATGTAATCATATATGGTTCAGTTTTACTATAAATAGGAGGCTGTAGATAGATTTAGAGGTACTGAAGACAGCACATACCTTTCGTTTATTTGTTAAACTACTTTTCCTTTTGTTATCTCACTGTTTTAATTAAATGTTACATGTGCTTCTTTCGTCATTTTTTGGTCATCTTCCTAGGTCCATTACATCCTCATTATGAAAATTATTTGGAACGAGAAATATATGCAAACTAAAAGGCAATATCACTTTTTGCAGGGCCGAGATAAATTAGGAGACAGACCGCTCTTTGTCCTCGTTGAAGCAGTTTGAGACAAGCTGCTTTCTTTTGTGAGACTGAGGATGTCTCAGACTGCTATCTTTTGCGAGTCTGAGGAAGTTCGCTTCAATAGCTTCTCAGGATTCATTAGTGTGATTCAAATGAATAAACCGAGCAAATTTTATTAATCTCTATTGCCTTATGAACCATATGTTAAGCATGCTAGTCAGATCAGTAGTTTTATGACGTAGGATGCTTGTGTTGTAATAATGTTCGATAAATTTCTTTGCAGCTAGGTGTGTGCCTATTCCGTGCTCCATGATGTAGAGGCAGTAATGTATTAGTTGGTTCATTTACGCAGAGAATATTACGAATTTGCTGTATTTTCTCCATACTAGTATTTGAATGTGTATTTGAATGAAAATCATTAACCACTAGATCTTTAGAATGTGCTTTGAATGAAGGCTTTTTAATGAATTTTTTTGGATGTAATATTATCAAATAGAGTAACGGAAAACATGAATAATAATGATTTATTTGAAGGATCGGAATGACGTTTTCTTCGGATATAATATTTCTTTGGATATAATATTATTAAATGTGGGGAAAATATTAATAAATTACAATGATCTATTTGAAGTAAGGTTTTAATGATATTTACATTTCAGCATACCATTAAAAAAAAAAAAACTTTGGAAAAATGCGTAGTTTGATTGTTTTTTTTTTTTAAAAAATCATAATACACTAAAAGTAGTACAATGTTAGAGCATCCACAGTCGTCAATATTTTAATCAAATTTTAATCAATATGTAAAATATGCATATATGGATAAATGCATATAGCATTTGGTAATTGTGCTGCAGTCGTAGATTTGTATTTTTTACCTATTTAATATTAAAAAAATTCAGATGAAACTCTACTTTGCATCGGACGAATTTTTAAAATTTTTTATAATTTTTTTATCAATTAAAAACAACGATTTAAGTTTTTTTAAAAAAAAAAAGGTAGGCCCCTCTGTTGGGCAACTTCATGTTGTGTCCAAGGAGTTCTCCTTTTTGGTTTTAATTTATTAAATGTGGTTCCTTTGGATTTGAGGTTATTAAATTATTTTTTTATTTTTATTATTTTTTTAAGTCGTCAGACGCAGCTTCAAGTTGTCTGACGAATTAAAAAATTATTTTTTTTTCGTTGGACGCAACTTCAAGTTTCGTCCTGTATAATATGCATAATTCTCATATCCTCTCTCATATATAGCAATCTATATAGCAATCTACTGGAGCAGAATATGCATAATATGCATATTTAGCAGACGGCTGCAGCGATTTTTTTTACAAAATATGCATAATATGCATATTTAGCAAACCACTACAGATGCTCTTATAAACCACCTTTGCGCTACAAGAGAGAAGCCATTGGCTGTGTGCGTGAATCCAGCAGTGACAGAGAAGTACCCTAGCTCTGATTATTCTGCTGCTATTATTCCTTGCCTAATAAAAGCAAATGATTACAGTTAATATAGGCATATTCCTTCATTTAATTCGACTTTAATTGGTTCGTTTTGATTGTCACAGTTGGCTGCGCCCAAAAAGATCTCAAGTCTTGTATATATGAACCTCACCCTTGCTCTGCATATCAAACAATACACCAATGGCAGCCTCCAACCTTCCCTCTGTCCTCATCTTTGAACCCTTTCACTCCACCTTCTACAATGCACTCACTCCCAAGTTCAACCTTGTAAAGCCATGGGAGTCATCGTTGCCAAAGGACGAATTCCTTGCAGTTCATGCAAAAGATACCATAAGAGTTATGATATGCTATGGGCCAACCCCCGACGTTGATAGAGAACTCTTGGACAAGCTCCCTAAGCTTGAGAGTGTGATGACTGCCAGTGCGGGCCTTGACCACATCGATCTTGTTGAGTGTCGTAGGAGGGGGATCAAAGTTTGCAATGCGGGGGAATGTCTTTTCGGACGATGTTGCTGATTTTGCTGTTGGTTTGTTGATTGATGTTCTTAGAGGGGTTTCGGCGGCTGATCGGTTTGTGCGTAGGGGGCTTTGGCCTGTGCAAAAAGGAGTTTCGGCCCCACTCGGCGGTATCTTTCGCACATGGTTTCTTTTAGCCATAATTATACTTCTCTTTCTCTATATATATATATATAATCTCTTGCAAATTCTAAAATGAATGATGGATGATTAGAACATATGTATTGTACTCTGCAACGAAATATCTAATAAAATATCACAGAAATTTTTTCTCATCATTACTTAAATTATCCACATTCGGATTACAGCTAGGTGGCAAGCAAGTTGGCATTGTCGGACTAGGAGGCATCGGTTCTAGAATCGCGACAAGGCTAGAGGCTTCCGGTTGCATTATTTCGTACACGTCTAGAACAAAAAAACCATCTTACCGTTACAAATACTTCTACAATGTTCTTGATCTTGCTGCCGATAGCAATGTTCTCATTCTATCATGTGCACTGACTAGCGAGACGCACCACATTATCAACAGAGACGTGATGCTTGCATTAGGAAATAAGGGAGTCCTCATCAATTTTGGTCGAGGTCCTCTTATCGATGAGAAGGAAATGGTAAGGTGTTTGAAAGAGGGAGAGATCGGAGGAGCTGGGCTAGACGTGTTTGAGAATGAACCAATTGTGCCAGAAGAGCTCTTCGGAATGGATAATGTGGTTCTCTGCCATCACCGTGCTGCTTCAACTGTAGAGAGCTTCGAAGATTTAGCACTGCTAGTCCGCGACAACTTGGATGCTTTCTTTGCAACCCGACCCTTGATTACTCCCGTTTGAGAATGATTTGGTAGTATCAGGACTGATATCATATTGCGCACTAATTTTGTGATTGAATAAAGTTTTCAAACTTTGATGAAGATTTTACTGCTTACCATTCTGTAAACAAAATTGACAATGAAAGTGAAAGAAGAACAAATGATTTCTTAGGGTTGATATATGGTAAACCGAAAGAAAACAAAAAAATAATACAAAGAGTCGAGCAAACCTAACAGATAAAATTGTCACAAATTGCATCGACATGGAGCCTTCAACTGTTCATGAAGGTGGTTGGTTAATGTTGAGGGTAAAATTAGCAAATGATCAGCACCGCTCGATGACACAAATCTCAAAGCCATCCCACTTTCTCTTCTGAGCCCATTACCCAGGTTCAGCCTAGTGTGGGCCAGATTGCACCCCTTAATCAGGGGACCCGAAAACCTCCCCTAATCAGGCTCTTACGCCTATAAATACAACCCTACCTCTACAGTAACCAGGTAATCACAATTTCCACCATTTAAGCTTCCCTTAATACTCTGGTTATTGACTTGAACGTCAGAGGGTCTATCATCGGGAGTCCTCCCGCTGTCTCAGACTTTTTTGTAGGTATCCGACGCCTGCCAAGCCATCCAGATCCACCAAATCCACTACATCAGCCTCACAGTAGAGTCAGGTCAGAGGCTGAGGTCTGAGTTTCCCCTTCCTCAAAAGAATTCACATTATTTGTTGCTCTCACACCCAAAAACAAGCAGCATCAGATTGTCGCCATCTGTGGGAAACCTAGATCCGAGCATCTCATCCTTGCAAGGTGCACTAAGGTGCAGTGAACCTGAGTTGGTCTTGAGAATGTGAGAGATTATGGATTCAAGTTATGCTCACCACTTTTGGTAGGAGTATTCTTCCAATGACTAAGGAAAAATATAATTACTTCACATAATTTTATAAAATATGGGAAATGGCCTTATAATATATGAGAAAATTCCCTCGTTTAGATTGATTATTATCAATTTGGCCACCTAATGGGTGATCCTTGTTATCATGATATATAATCTTATTTATAAATTTTAAAAAACCCAAAAAATAGTAGTGTCCGCCTAGGTTTGTGTGGCTTGCGCCTCAAATTGCGCCTTGTGCTTCGGGTTTTTTATGGAGTTGTGAAGTTGTTTTGTGCCTTTTCGCCTTCGACTACACTGGATTAGTCCAAAGGGCAGATATGATTGGATTTGGAGATAAATTTATCTTACTGCTTTAGATTAAGGTGTGATCTATTTGTTATGTAATCATATATGGTTCAGTTTTACTATAAATAGGAGGCTGTAGATAGATTTAGAGGTACTGAAGACAGCACAAACCTTTCGTTTATTTGTTAAACTACTTTTCCTTTTGTTATCTCACTGTTTTAATTAAATGTTACATGTGCTTCTTTCGTCATTTTTTGGTCATCTTCTTAGGTCCATTACATCCTCATTATGAAAATTATTTGGAACGAGAAATATATGCAAACTAAAAGGCAATATCACTTTTTGCAGGGCCGAGATAAATTAGGAGACAGACCGCTCTTTGTCCTCGTTGAAACAGTTTGAGACAAGCTGCTTTCTTTTGTGAGACTGAGGATGTCTCAGACTGCTATCTTTTGCGAGTCTGAGGAAGTTCGCTTCAATAGCTTCTCAGGACTCATTAGTGTGATTCAAATGAATAAACCGAGCAAATTTTATTAATCTCTATTGCCTTATGAACCATATGTTAAGCATGCTAGTCAGGTCAGTAGTTTTATGACGTAGGATGCTTGTGTTGTAATAATGTTCGATAAATTTCTTTGCAGCTAGGTGTGTGCCTATTCCGTGCTCCATGATGTAGAGGCAGTAATGTATTAGTTGGTTCATTTACGCAGAGAATATTACGAATTTGCTGTATTTTCTCCATACTAGTATTTGAATGTGTATTTGAATGAAAATCATTAACCACTAGATCTTTAGAATGTGCTTTGAATGAAGGCTTTTTAATGAATTTTTTTGGATGTAATATTATCAAATAGAGTAACGGAAAACATGAATAATAATGATTTATTTTAAGGATCGGAATGACGTTTTCTTCGGATATAATATTTCTTTGGATATAATATTATTAAATGTGGGGAAAATATTAATAAATTACAATGATCTATTTGAAGTAAGGTTTTAATGATATTTACATTTCGGCATACCATTAAAAAAAAAAAAAACTTTGGAAAAATGCGTAGTTTGATTGTTTTTTTTTTTAAAAAAATCATAATACACTAAAAGTAGTACAATGTTAGAGCATCCACAGTCGTCAATATTTTAATCAAATTTTAATCAATATGTAAAATATGCATATATGGATAAATGCATATAGCATTTGGTAATTGTGCTGCAGTCGTAGATTTGTATTTTTTACCTATTTAATATTAAAAAAATTCAGATGAAACTCTACTTTGCATCGGACGAATTTTTAAAATTTTTTATAATTTTTTTATTAATTAAAAACAACGATTTAAGTTTTAAAAAAAAAAGGGTGGGCCCCTATGTTGGGCAACTTCATGTTGTGTCCAAGGAGTTCTCCTTTTTGGTTTTAATTTATTAAATGTGGTTCCTTTGGATTTGAGGTTATTAAATTATTTTTTTATTTTTATTATTTTTTTAAGTCGTCAGACGCAGCTTCAAGTTGTGTCTGACGAATTAAAAAATTATTTTTTTTTCGTTGGACGCAACTTCAAGTTTCGTCCTGTATAATATGCATAATTCTCATATCCTCTCTCATATATAGCAATCTATATAGCAATCTACTGGAGCAGAATATGCATAATATGCATATTAAGCAGACGGCTGCAGCGATTTTTTTTACAAAATATGCATAATATGCATATTTAGCCGACCACTACAGATGCTCTTATAAACCACCTTTGCGCTACAAGAGAGAAGCCATTGGCTGTGTGCGTGAATCCAGCAGTGACAGAGAAGTACCCTAGCTCCGATTATTCTGCTGCTATTATTCCTTGCCTAATAAAAGCAAATGATTACAGTTAATATAGGCATATTCCTTCATTTAATTCGACTTTAATTGGTTCGTTTTGATTGTCACAGTTGGCTGCGCCCAAAAAGATCTCAAGTCTTGTATATTTGAACCTCACCCTTGCTCTGCATATCAAACAATACACCAATGGCAGCCTCCAACCTTCCCTTCGTCCTCATCTTTGAACCCTTTCACTCCACCTTCTACAATGCACTCACTCCCAAGTTCAACCTTGTAAAGCCATGGGAGTCATCGTTGCCAAAGGACGAATTCCTTGCAGTTCATGCAAAAGATACCATAAGAGTTATGATATGCTATGGGCCAACCCCCGACGTTGATAGAGAACTCTTGGACAAGCTCCCTAAGCTTGAGTGTGTGATGACTGCCAGTGCGGGCCTTGACCACATCGATCTTGTTGAGTGTCGTAGGAGGGGGATCAAAGTTTGCAATGCGGGGGGATGTCTTTTCGGGCGATGTTGCTGATTTTGCTGTTGGTTTGTTGATTGATGTTCTTAGAGGGGTTTCGGCGGCTGATCGGTTTGTGCGTAGGGGGCTTTGGCCTGTGGAAAAGGAGTTTCGGCCCCACTCGGCGGTATCTTTCGCACATGGTTTCTTTTAGCCATAATTATACTTCTCTTTCTCTCTATATATATATAATCTCTTGCAAATTCTAAAATGAATGATGGATGATTAGAACATATGTATTGTACTCTGCAATGAAATATCTAATAAAATATCACAGAAATTTTTTCTCATCATTACTTAAATTATCCACATTCGGATTACAGCTAGGTGGCAAGCAAGTTGGCATTGTCGGACTAGGAGGCATCGGTTCTAGAATCGCGACAAGGCTAGAGGCTTCCGGTTGCATTATTTCGTACACGTCTAGAACAAAAAAACCATCTTACCGTTACAAATACTTCTACAATGTTCTTGATCTTGCTGCCGATAGCAATGTTCTCATTCTATCATGTGCACTGACTAGCGAGACGCACCACATTATCAACAGAGACGTGATGCTTGCATTAGGAAATAAGGGAGTCCTCATCAATTTTGGTCGAGGTCCTCTTATCGATGAGAAGGAAATGGTAAGGTGTTTGAAAGAGGGAGAGATCGGAGGAGCTGGGCTAGACGTGTTTGAGAATGAACCAATTGTGCCAGAAGAGCTCTTCGGAATGGATAATGTGGTTCTCTGCCATCACCGTGCTGCTTCAACTGTAGAGAGCTTCGAAGATTTAGCACTGCTAGTCCGCGACAACTTGGATGCTTTCTTTGCAACCCGACCCTTGATTACTCCCGTTTGAGAATGATTTGGTAGTATCAGGACTGATATCATATTGCGCACTAATTTTGTGATTGAATAAAGTTTTCAAACTTTGATGAAGATTTTACTGCTTACCATTCTGTAAACAAAATTGACAATGAAAGTGAAAGAAGAACAAATGATTTCTTAGGGTTGATATATGGTAAACCGAAAGAAAACAAAAAAATGATACAAAGAGTCGAGCAAACCTAACAGATAAAATTGTCACAAATTGCATCGACATGGAGCCTTCAACTGTTCATGAAGGTGGTTGGTTAATGTTGAGGGTAAAATTAGTAAATGATCAGCACCGCTCGATGACACAAATCTCAAAGCCATCCCACTTTCTCTTCTGAGCCCATTACCCAGGTTCAGCCTAGTGTGGGCCAGATTGCACCCCTTAATCAGGGGACCCGAAAACCTCCTCTAATCAGGCTCTTACGCCTATAAATACAACCCTACCTCTACTGTAACCAGGTAATCACAATTTCCACCATTTAAGCTTCCCTTAATACTCTGGTTATTGACTTGAACGTCAGAGGGTCTATCATCGGGAGTCCTCCCGCTGTCTCAGACTTTTTTGTAGGTATCCGACGCCTGCCAAGCCATCCAGATCCACCAAATCCACTACATCAGCCTCACAGTAGAGTCAGGTCAGAGGCTGAGGTCTGAGTTTCCCCTTCCTCAAAAGAATTCACATTATTTGTTGCTCTCACACCCAAAAACAAGCAGCATCAGATTGTCGCCATCTGTGGGAAACCTAGATCCGAGCATCTCATCCTTGCAAGGTGCACTAAGGTGCAGTGAACCTGAGTTGGTCTTGAGAATGTGAGAGATTATGGATTCAAGTTATGCTCACCACTTTTGGTAGGAGTATTCTTCCAATGACTAAGGAAAAAATATAATTACTTCACATAATTTTATAAAATATGGGAAATGGCCTTATAATATATGAGAAAATTCCCTCGTTTAGATTGATTATTATCAATTTGGCCACCTAATGGGTGATCCTTGTTATCATGATATATAATCTTATTTATAAATTTTAAAAAACCCAAAAAATAGTAGTGTCCGCCTTGGTTTGTGTGGCTTGCGCCTCAAATTGCGCCTTGTGCTTCGGGTTTTTTATGGAGTTGTG
This sequence comes from Hemerocallis citrina, assembly GCA_017893485.1. Lineage (NCBI taxonomy): Eukaryota > Viridiplantae > Streptophyta > Magnoliopsida > Asparagales > Asphodelaceae > Hemerocallis > Hemerocallis citrina. Next base: position 205,540,212 of record CM030367.1, on the reverse strand, counting down.
AAAATGTTTTAGCAAGACTTCTTGTCGGTTCCTACCAAATTGGATGCCTTATTGGCAAAAGTGGTGCCATTATATCAGAAACGAGGAAGATTTTTGGAGCACATATTCGTATGTTGAACAAAGAACAGACACCGATTAGTGTTCCAAAGAATCATGAGTTGGTTCAGGTAGATATATTAGCATTCATCTTATTAGCTTAGGATCCATGCGGACTATTATTGATCCTATAGATTTTGATTTGTTAGAAGTTCTCACTATTTATGAATATCATCTCTGTTTTACAGTTTTACTTGTACTCAGAATAGATTTGATATAACTATTTAATTCTCTCTCCAGGTCAGTGGTGAACTTGGAGTTGTTCAGGAGGCTATACTACATATAACTGTTTAACTGAGAAATCATCACTTTCGCGAGAGGGAGGGCCAAAGTCATACCAGTTATTACAAAACAACAAGCTCCAAAATCTGCAGACAACAAAGAAAATAGAAGGGGAGAGATTTAGAATTCGAATGTAACAAGACACAAAATTGACTTTTTCACCCACTATAATTGTGATTTGTGCTATCAGATCTTAATGCATATATATCATTTATTCTTTCCAGCTAATTTAATCTCTTTATTTCCTCTCTTCCTCTACGCATCTATAATCAGAATGTACTTACTATTTTTCAAAGCAATTACAAAACAAATATTCCACCCCAATGCTCTAATTGCAGTATATCTACATGAAACTGGCTAGCCACAAAATTTCGAATTTTATCAAAGAAACAGGTTGCATGAGGATGTTTTATACGTGTGGTGGAAATTTGTTTCCAATATGATATCCCAAACATAAAGAACAAGAAAAACACCCTGACATGGAGTAAAGATATGCAGGAAACTCAAGAATCAAAGCAAAAGAACTAATACACATCTGGTCAATTAGCAAAACAAGGTATAATACATATGCTGGTCAATTTGTCCTTCATTAACTTCTTAGTATTTAAAAGATCCCTATTAAAAGCTAATGTGTTTTAATTGAATGAAACTGATGTGTTTATATATATGTCGGTATGTATCTGATACACATATAAAAAGATCCCTATTAATCAAGTTGTAAGATACATCAGTTTCATTCAATTAAACACATTATCTTTTAATAGTTATGTATCAGTGTGTTTATATATATCAGTATGTTTATATACATCAGTGTGTTTATATATATTCTTGAATCTTTAGACATATTCAAGTATGTTTATATATATCAGTGTGTTTCATTCAATTAAACACATTCAAGTTGTAAGATCCCTATTATATATATCAGTGTGTTTATATATATCAGTATGTATCTGATACACATCAGTTTCATTCAATTAAACACATTAGCTTTTAATAGGGATCTTTTTAATCTTAAGAAGTTAATGAAGGACAAACATTCTACAAACTAAAGGTATATAAGATTTTTAACAAATCAGCTTTAGACATATATAGGTACTTCAATCAGTAAATAGGGATCTTTATATATGCATATATATGTATCAAGAGCTGCATTTATTCTACAAACCAGTAAAAAGAATATATGCATTGACATATATCAGTGATCATTTATATATCAGTAGATACATACATCAAGAGCTGCATATATATGTATCGAGAGCTACATTTATTTTTTACATATCAATAGCTACATACATAGGTACTTCAATCAGTAAAGAGGGGTTTCTACATATATCAGTGATCATTTATATATAAATACCCATATGTTTCAAATCAGTAAAAGAAATCTTTCTTTGTGTCAGCTATGTATATATGCTCATATTTGTGTTCAGCTGTCCTTGAGCATTATGAAAGAAGCAGACATAATAAACATTTATAATTAAAATTCTACCAATCCCCGAGCATTAAGACAAATTCGAAAACAATGAGCCCATGAGAAATATAGACAAATTCAGAAACAATTCGAACTATATGCAGGATTTGTGCAGGTTGAACTATATGCAGGTTATCAATACAACTTGGTTGAACTATATGCAGGTTATCATGAGAAATATAGACAGGATTTGTGCAGGTTATCATGAGAAATATAGTTCATACTATATCGGAAATCAATAAATAGGGATCTTTTAAATACTAAGAAGTTAATGAAGGACAAACCTTCTACAAACTAAAGGTTTATAAGATTTTTCACAAATCATCTTTAGACATATATAGGTACTTTAATCACTAAATAGGGATCTTTATATGCTTCAGTAAATAGGGATCTTTATATGCTTCAATCATACATATCTACATATTATCCATAATTTCTAGAAAGCAGTTAATCTACAGATGACATGGGACAGTGGAGGGAAGACGAGGTTCGATGCAGGGAATGAGCTGCAATCTAAATTGGTACAGTACAGGATTGCGAGAAATTATAGATAGGGGGAAAAAAGTTATAGATGGTTTTATAAGTGACTTGCGTGAACACGCTATCAAAGTATTTGTTTCTTTTCAGAAATTTCTTTAGTTTTTTGTTTTATTATTTAAATTTGCACAGGACATTGCACAGGACCATAAAGATATAACTCTTCTTACCTTGTTGGTATTCACTAGTAGTCCACACCTCCAAGTTCACTGGTTGTGTCATCATGGTTCCTCAAGACTCGTGCTTTATTATATATAATCTCTAGAACCTACACAATTACAAATCAGAATTATGTCATTTAATCAAGTAAAGGATTTGATATCTAGCATGAAAAAAATCAGTATAAAAATCCCCTACAAATTTTCATTTGTCAGAAAATATAACTATGTTTAAAGCAAGGTTTACAAGCTCGGTATGTGTATCGGGAACTGGTCTGTTATTTTTCGATAATATCAGTCATATAGGACAGATCAGTAGCCAACACCCCTATATTATACAACCTGTACATCTCAAGATCTGCCAACATTTGAAACCTAATTTAAAGCATATGTTCCCAAAGGTTTATCATCTTCACCTTCATTTGTTGGCTATAAAGCACAAGACTATAAAATATCTGACATAGGTGGTCAACCTAAAATGAACAATAACAACTCGTGGTGAGTACGGAGTAGGAGGAAGGTTTCTATCTCAATTCTCAAACTCAACATACTATCAGAGTTGCGCAGTAAATGTGTTTGATTTCAATTAGCCGCTCTTGGATTTCAATAATGGACCAAGTGCAGTTGCGCAGTAAACAAATAACTCACAAATAACTTTTGATTTCAGTATATTGAAATCTATTTTGATTTCAGTATATTGAAATCTCTTTTGATTTCAATAATGGACCAAGTGCAGTTGCGCAGTAAACAAATAACTCACAAACTCTTTAAGGTTCAGCAAAGAAACCTCCAAACACATACACAAACTCAACATACTATCTCAATTCTCAAGTTTCATCTTCAATCCCATATACACTAACACAAAACCCAATACACTGGAACGACTAAAATTTGAACCCAATACAATGGAACAACTAAAATTCTCAAGTTTCATCATCAATCAAAAAAACAAACTAAAATTTGAACAAATTGATGAACCCGAAGAAGAAGAAGAAGAAGAAGAAGAAGAAGAAGAAGAAGAAGAAGAAGAAGATACCTGATGAAGGAAATCAAGGAAATCAGCTGCCTTTGAAATCACCAGTGGGAGGAGTTTGGTCGATGAAGACCGTTGGGAGTCCCCTGATCTCCGGCGGCAAGAGAGGAAAGAGATTTGGCGAGCTTCCCCTCCATTTCGAAAATCGCCAAATCTGGCGAGCGGATCGCGAGCGATTCTCAAATCGCCAGATCCGCGAGTCGATTGGCGAGCCCGTTGGAGAGAAATTTTTGGGATTTTCTCGCTATTTTGGCGATTTATAGGTTTGGCGACTCTCCGTTGGAGATGGTCTAGGAGAGTTGGAGTTGTAATGGTGTCAACATACAAATCTGTGTGTTGTACGTGCAACCAACTCTTTCATTAATTACAGTAAAAATAAACAAATTGAAGAAAAAAACCGCCTATTTAAAACGTGCAATGCACGTTCAAAACAAATTTAAAATATTTTTTTAACACTTAACATACACATATGTTGCACATACAACTCAAATTCTACTTATAAACGTGTAAAAATTGTAGCTTTTTCTTCAAAATATTTTTACCAATTACGTGCAATGCACGTCCAACATCAAAACTATTTTTTACACGTAAAACGCGAGTGCTGTAACGTGCATTGCACGTGAAAAAATACTAGTATCAATTAATCAGACTCTATATTAGGCCCTCAAAAACATATTTGAATGCCATGTAAGTCTCCCATAATTCACTATTTTGTATTAGTTCCCAAATTAACTTCAAAGTCCAAACGTGGTAAAAAAAATCCCAAATTAACTTCAAAGTTCAAACGTGGTAAAAAATGATCAATCTTAGACCCGTGTCTAGAATTGCAAAACTTCTAATCCATGAAATTAATTTTGAAAAAATTCTTAACTAGAATGGTCTTTAAAAATTATTTGAAAAAAGAAAAACGTCTAAATATAAAGATTATCTTGAGATAATGAAACCCTTTAATTTTTTCTCCAAAGTAAATTAAAATGGATCAAAAAATTTATGTTGTAATTGACGCTCCGTCCAATTACTTTTGGAGTTGATCAATAAATTAATGCAAAAATCTCTACCATTTTAATGGGAGAGCTTGTCACCAAACAAATACGTACATTATAATCAAACAAACACATGCAATGTACATGCAAAACTAATATAAAAGATGTATTAGATTCCATGTAAGACAATATCAGAATTTTTTTGAAATATATATATATATTTATAAAGACGAACATCGCACGTGTAAATTACTAGTAGTATAAATGAGAATATGGAGCTCATAACATGGTCAAAAACACTTGTAATTTTGAGTTGTATAGAGAGAATGAGATATTTTATCCATCTTTACAGTATGTCATTGTTGATTAACCAAAAAGTTTAGTAAATGGCTCCACCAAAAAATAATAATTTGACAATAGTGATTTAAGGGGGACTAATACAAAGTTTCATTATTTGTTAGGACCCATGCGGAAAAAACCTTTTAAAATATAGGAGAACAATTTCCACACCCAATATTAGAACAATATTTATTTTTTTACCTCCAATAAGTTTTAGAAAAATCACAAACCCCAAAAATCTAAAGTTGTTTATTTGTAGAGATGTTTCTTCTTTTTAATTATAAATGTTGAGTAGTATTCAAAATATTTTAACTACTCTTTTTTTTTTTTTTCTTTCTTTCTTTTTAGTGCTAATGTGCTACCCTTATATACGGAACTAGGCTAATATTTTAGTTATGGGTTTGACCCGAAGCATTGATGTTTGAACAATTACAGTTAAACTTCGGAGTGATTATTACAATGGTCTGTATAAAAAAATTTTAAATTAAAACCAGGGTTCCCTCTCCAAATCCTTCTTCTGCCCCAAATAACCCTGCGCTAACCATGATAATCATACATGAAAATCTTCCCCTTTCGTCATCACAACTAAAATACAGAATTTCCTTAAAGCCAACTCTAAAATATCCCCAACCAACTTAACGGCAATAAGTGCCTTTCCCCTTCCTCCTAAATCTTTTCATCAAGACGGCGTTTGGTACATAGATTGGAAGATTCTCAGAAATAAGAGGATTTCCGGGAATGTAAGGATAGGAATGAAGATTTTCAGAAATGTTGCATTATCACTTTTGGTATAGTACATTGCATTCCTAAAAATCTTTTATAATTGTATTTATTTATTCTAATTTTTTGGGTTATTTTATTGTTTGTTATGAAAATCTAATGAGAATCCTCGAATCCCAAGGGGGGAGATTTTTCTATTTTTTTAGTTATTTTATTGTTTGTTATGAAAATCCGCATGAGAATTCTCAAATCCCATAGTTTGTTAGGAGATTTGAAAGCTTTCTCAAAACTATGCTTACCGCATACCAAACAAGGTAATCTAAGAGAGAATCTGATACTCCCTTGCACATTCCCACGTACCACACGCCCCTAAAAGCCTTCAAAACCTTTGAATGGCGATCTTTTCCAACAAGTGATGATAAGAGATCAGTTACAAATACTACTGGGAAAAAAAGTGTAGGAGGTGAGGAGTTGAAGGCGGTAGAGGGGTACGGTACGTGAAGTTTCGTTTTTTTTTATAAAAAACTAGTATAATGCACGTGCGATGCACGACTAAAAAAAATTATAGTTATTAAATCTATTTCTATTATAAAAGCCACAATAAAAAAAAATCTGTCAGGAGAAGATTTGAACCGTCGATCTATTATATTGATCTACACGATTAAAGGCTCAGATTAAATAACTTAATAAGAACGTGTAATACACGTGCAATGCTTTTTTTCTTCTCTTCTATGTGTATTCCCATCTATAACCCCCCAAATCCTAATAGATAACCCCAGCAACCCCTGCTTCCGCTGCCTCGATCCGCGCACCGCCACGGACCGCATCCGACGCCGGACGCGCGCGCCGCCACGGACCGCATCCGACGCCGGACGCCGACAACCCCTCCCCACCCCCCAACCCCCTATCCCTCCAATCATCCAAATCCCTAACCCTAACTGGTGCCGTACATAGGTGCATCGTACCCAGTGGGATGCACCAAACCCGAACCCTAACCATACTCCAAAATCGTCACCTTCTTCCAAGAGACAACTGACCCCCGCCTTCTTCGTCATGGCAACTCCCCCGTCGACGCCAGCACCAACAACTTCCTCGCCACCCTCGCCCGCTCCGACCGCGAGCCCTACGACCACGATTTCGACTCCCATCTCCCCACCGATCGCCTCTCCAACGGTCGCATAATCGTCGACTGCCTTGGTACCCACTACAATTTGCTCCTTTAATTTGTTGTTTTTGTTAAAAATCGGTTCTTGATTTGTTTAGATAAAAAAAACCCCTGATTTGGATTGAATTGGTGGCAGCTGAGAGATTGGGGCTGCCGTTTGTGTCGTCGTTCCTGGGCCAGAGTGGGAGGATCGAGCACATGTACATTGGATGAACTATGTCAGTGAAGCGAAAGTACTACTTGATAAATTATTGGTATATATCCTATGACCTCAACAAAAATAGCTTATATAATGACCTGCGAAAGTAATTTAATCTGAAGAATATCAGCACCTAAACCTTCACAGCTAAATTCTTGATAGCATAGTGTCATACGTCCCCTGAGTAAGGTATATCACATTTTTTATTTTTTCCAGATTCACGTTAGTGGTTGAGAGAGCTTCAGCTTCAATATTTCTGACTTGTGCTTATTATCCTGGATTTTGGAATGTTATAATTTTATTTTTCATTTTCCAGTTTCATGTTAACGGTTGAGAGAGCTTCAGCTTTAGTATTTCTGACTTGTGCTTAATGTCCTGTATTTTGAATTATTTTTATTTTTATTTTTTTTATTATTTTTTGTTTTGAGTATGGTTTCGGAAGTTGAAACAGTCAAAAACTGCAGAGACTTTTTTTTTTGTCTCAACAAGCTAAACATTTCACTAACAGTCTAGAATTGTTAGTTTGTCTTTCTTTTCATTTAATGCCAAAGATTTCAACTGCTGACTGCAAGATTAGAATGAGCCATGAGTCTGTGGGGAAAGATAGATAAATTGAGTTCCTGCCAAGTGTTTGTCCTCTATTTTTCCACAGACACAGACCTGGACACAAGATGACAGAGAAACAATTATCTCAGAAACAAGACACAGAAAAATGAATATTATATTATATATTGTTCTTTTATTTTGGTTTAAATTTTGATCACATATCCTACTAGACGAATTCGCCATGGATGTTTGATTAAATAGTAATTTTTCTACAACTGGTGTACATTCAAATTCGAATGGCTTTATCTTAAAAATTATTACCAGTTAAGCTTTAAGACTATAGTATCTACTTAATTGCTTGTTTGGTAGTCTAAATAGTCATCCTGATGTCTAAATGTCAATCCCCTTAGCCCAATTAACCCTTCTCCCCGATCATCTGTTTTGACATACTCTCTTTCATCTCTCTCTCTCTCCCTCTCTATCTCATTCACTTCTCTCAGTGACAATGCAGCCACGCAGCCACAGTTTCAATAACCATGATTCAGAAGTGGCAACCATGTTGCTTACAGTAATTTGGGTTGAATTTGGATTCAGACACTTATTTGGATATCAAATCCATCTTAGGGAAGTATTTTTGTCGTCACCTGTCTGTCGTGGATGTAGGACCCATTTGAACATGTCGTATAACATGTAGGACCCAATTTATGACATTTTTTTTTCTTATAACAGGTCGTAAACTCACTGCTTCAACATTTTACAGCGGCTCATGATCCTGTTCTATCTCATTTAGTCGAACTATACAGGAACGAGGCCCCTGTAGTCCTATGGCAAGTTCACAAGTTACAATATTTAACCTATAGCTTGATTCTTGCAGAGAATTGATACATTGTGACATGAAAAACAACTATCTGTCATGTTTTCAGATGGGGAAGACAAAAACTTCACAAGATGATGATACTGATTGGAGTGAAGGTTACATTTCTCGGAAGTGATCAAGGCTCGTTGGGGAATATCTAGAGAAAGAGCTCTCCAAATTGAAACATGAGGAATACTCTAGACAAGTTCACAAGGTACCGCATTTAATCCATAGTTTGATTCCTTCAAAGAATTGATACATCATAACCAGACAACTATTATTTTTCGTGTTCTCAGATTCAGGCGGAGAAGCAGAAACTTTTGCAAGATGAAGATATGGATTATAGTGAGGCATGTGTTTCTCGCAAGAGAATGGTTGTTGGGAGTCAAAAGGAATAGCTAAAAAGTAAACCTGATGAATACATAAAACTTGCAATAATATGTGAAAGCAGGGTTTCCCCAAGTGATAACAAGAATAATCTGACAAGTATGCATAGAATCAGTGAATCTTAATTATATATACAATTAATAGATTTTTTTTATGTGCAATTGCACATAACAGATACTAATGTTAACCTGTTGAACTAGGTATGGTATATGAAGGAAAAAAGAAAATTTGTAGAGGAAGAATTCTTGGAGGAACCAGACGAAGAGTTCTTTGAAGACGCTCTTCAACGCTCTTCCAGTTAGAGGCATGAGGAATCTCAGATGATGCTCTTCCAGATATAGGAGGACATGTAAGTATCCTATATTTTTAATTGTTGCCTAAATCTTTTCTTTAGCAGTGACTTGATTTTTTAATTCTGAATGTATACATTGTTAGCAGTGAACAAAACTAATAATTTTTTTTATATGAAACTCAGTCTACAATTAATGGCGCATAAATCATCTTTTATTAATTTGTTTTCTAATTTTTTGTTAGGTATGAACTTGATATGGTATTGGAACTTTTAAAACGAACAATACTAACTTTACTTTATTTTGATTTTGATATCAAGCAAGGTTCGAACCTGTTGTTGACGATACACACACACACACACACACACACTCACACACACACACACACTAATTTTACATTTTGATATACACTAATTTTACTTTATTTTTATTTTGATATCATATATATATTATACGAGTTCAGTTGAAAAATATGAGTTTGGCACATTCATTATCTTAAAATTTTTATATGAATTCATTTGAAAAATACCTTTCAAATTTTATATCATTGGAGACTCTAATACTTGAGACGACTTAATTCATATCTTGAATTATTCGTCTCAACAATTAAGACGAAATAGTATAAATGTGGTTGGGGATCTTCATATTCTTGCAACGCAGGAAATACACGATTAAAAAAAAACTTTACGTATTAAGTCAATCTCAATAATTAACGAAAGCAACAACATAGAAATCATTAAAAATCTTTATATATACATATATGTATAATGAAAAAAATCGGCGACAACTAGGTTCGAACTTGCACCCATTAGATTTAAAGTTTATTCCATTAACTACTCAGACAAATTGACTTTTGTGCAAAAATTGGAATAAAATATGTTTTAATTATATATGATGTCCAACGGGCCTCCTCATTAATGGGCCATGTGCGACCATGGGCCTTGTGCAACCACACAGGTCGCACAGGCCCAGGGCCGGCCCTGGATTGGTTGTACATGTTCCCACCACGTGCGCGTTTCAAGTGTGTGGCGATGCAGAACTGGGAAAAGTGGTGGAAATCAAGGAGAGATACGGCTGAGAAGATTGTGGAGTCAATTAAACCGTAGTTTTAGTAAGTGATACATTACTGTAAAAAAAAGTCTGAGCAGTTAAACAGCTGCAAAGCTTTCGGGTGGTTCTATCAAGAAACCCAGAAGGAGGAGAGATCGAGCGTTGAAGGACTACTGAGTGAATTTCAAAATTTAAGCAAAGAAATACATGTTTCTGGTGCAATTTTAGATACTGACTTGTCATCTGTCGTCAGAGTAGTTTTTATTTTAATGAAGTCTCTAAAGGCGTCTAATGAGAACGATCCCTCAGTTGAAATGAGTCTGAAAAGAGAAGTTTCGAGAGCACGAGAATTGATGGATGTGGTGGTTAGCTGGTTTGATGTAAAGATCATGAAGCATCTTGCCAAACTTAGGGAGTTGAGGCTAAAACTCGTCCACGCCTGTTTCGCAGATTATCTTCCAGCTTTAGTGCCAATTGTGCAGCCTACTTGCGGGTTTGTTAATTTTCATAAAATTATCTATTTTATGCTCGATCCTATTTTTATCTTTCCATATTGTAATATCATGAGCTTGCAGGAAACCTTGGAGACATCTGAAGCTGCATTTAAAGAACATGAGAGTGGTGATGGATCGAGCTCAAGTGAAACTGATCATCCACAGAAAGAGGACGAAAAGGTTCATTCTCTGTTATGTTGTTATGTTTATATCTGATCTTGTGTGGTTCCAATTATATGAATGTTTATATCTGACAGTTTTCATGAATATTTTGCAGGAAGGTGATTCTGGTGAGGAGTCTGTATTGCAAGAAGAGATCTCTAAACTGTATGTAGCATTCCCTCTTGCAGCATCACATTGATTCTGTATCCATGGTTGAACATTAATAATTGTATGTATATAAACTCATTTTTGACTGATCAAATTTTTTGTTTGTGTTTTTATATAGCTACGAATTGGAGATGCATCAAAATGCTGTATGAAAAGATTGATGCTACGGAATTGTGGACTGCTATTTCCAAGGATTCTAGAGTTGCCTTACCAAGGATAGCAGATACAATACAGAGATACAATACAGAGGAAAGTCGAAGACTTGGAGAAAGAGCATGTCATTCTTCTACAAATTTAGTGAAATAACTTTTAATTGTACAAAGACTTAATGTAAAGCAACAATTTAAAAAATATATGTAAATGATTGAATATGTTTTCTTTTCTCTTTTTCTTTTTTTTTTTAACCAAAGAAATGTGAGGGGACACCCTACCTCAATATATTAGCAAATATCAGAATTAGCAAATACACAAGCATGAGCTTCAATGTTCCAGAGAAAGAACCAAGAGTGGATAATGCAAATGAGAAGAGAGAGTGAGATGTGCTTCAACACTAGAGTGTAAAGAGGATAGACTATTGTCGTACGCCTGTGTTCACCCTAAAATTGAACTCGTACAAACTCTCCCTGCATCTATAGACTCCCGCGCAACAAAATTGGTTTCTCAAGAGAGACTAAAGCAATATAGCAGCAGTTAAGAAAGCAACGAATTTTCTTAATACTATTCCAGAGTTTGCAACATATTTAAAACTAATATCAGTTCACAAAAAGAAAGCAGCACAGTGCTCAAAAAGGTAGTCTTTGATCAGCAGTTCAATGCAGAATAGCAGCTTGCAGACTCAAGGGAAGATGAAGTCCCCAAGATCTCCTTCACTGACTTCCACAAGATTAGTAGCAGTGGTTCCAGCACATTGTCCTCTACTAAGGCTCTGGGCTCCCTGGTCTTCAATTGATTTCATCAGTTTTGCGTTCTTCCTGTTGGTTGGAGCTGCATTCAAATAAGAGGAAAAATGAAATAAGACATTAGATATTAGTTGTTTTGTGGTTGAAGGTTTAGAATGAAAAATTCTACTATTCCTCTCAGGCCAAATCACCCAACAAATACTACTAAGTGAAAAGTAGATTCTGTGGCTTACAATATATGATGATTGGGACAACAATTTCATTATGTTTAGCATACTCTGGATTAGGCAAAGGAGCAGTGCTTTAGAAATGCTTGGCGGCTTAAGGTGCCCAAGTGATGCTACTGTTTCTTAAAATATCATTAAGGAGTTTGAATTCCAGATGTAGTGTTAGAAGTAGTCTCCAGGAGTTAACTGTATATTTGTAGTTATCGTGCAGCTTTGAATTCTGTCATTCTTGGCTGGCAAACTAACATTTGTAGTTTTCATGCAACTTTGTCGGTACTGGCCAGTTCACTTAAAATTTTACAACATTTTCTCAGTATGTTTGTTAGAAATTAAGAAGAGAATAATAAGAAGCATCTTGATATTTGATTCCATTTGTTTCAGGATTTTATTTGCACTAATGACAGTTATCAAGAGGCTTGGAGATGCTTTCGTTTCATGGTAAACAAAACTTCCTTGCACTTGGGTCCTTCAGATTTTTTTTCTTTTTCTTTTCTTGTTTGGCACTATGAGAATAACAATACTCAGAGTAATTTTTACAAAAAATTGAGAAGTATTGTACTTGTCCAATTCAATTGATAAGTGTCAGAATACACATCAATTCTTGATTGTGCAAAAAAATTTAAGATGCATCTTGTTATTTTAAAGTAATCTCGATCTAAGAGTACAAATATATATTAATCTGTAAGATGCTAACCTGATTATGAGACACTACTCATAGTGCATTTGTACTCAATTACTTAAGAAGAATTGTGCATTTGTAAAATATTATTCTCATAGTGCATTTGCTTCTCCAATTTAATTGTGCATTTAATATGTTATTCTCATAGTGTTACAAATAATTAAGCTCTAATTTTTTAATTTTCTAGTGGATTCTATTATAACAGTTTTTTGAGAGTCAGACTTTTTACTACTTTCCGGTGCAGTGAGTTGATTGCATATATTCTGCAGGTACGTGTGGACCATTACCAATTGTGCTGTGTGTGAGTCAAATATGGGTTGGCTATTAATTGCAACTAAGAAGAACCTACTGCCAAGATCTTTCTGGGGGATCCGTAGTTCTCAAGTATCTGATGATACCTCGAACATTGAAAGAGATGGAAGATGAAATTTGAAAAATCATGTTTACTGTTCTATATTATCCAGAGTATGTACGAGTCATCATATAATTGTAATAAATCAAAATTTTCCCTGGATTTGGTGGACTAAACAAATTAGTTTGTTTCGAGGAATATTAAGGCCGTGCATCATAATTATATCTATGTTTAATTTTGCAAATCTATTGTCTGTAGAAATCAAAAGTAAGACATTATGAAAACATTGAGGAATCTATACTGTTCAAATGGACTGGTTTTGAAGAATATATGTGCAGTGTTATACTTGGAAGTAGTTACTGACACCGGTGATGCCTACCATGCTTTCGGATGAGATAACAATATGTATTGCTCTCTGCAACCATCTTAATTCGGTGATGATCATGGTTTTAGCCTTCTGTCATTGTTTATTCATGTGTTGTGTCAACAGTTGTTCGAAATCCAAATTGGACAGTTCATTTTCTCAATTTTTTCTTTTTCTTTGTAAAGTAAGAGAAATACAGGATGGACTTTCTGATATTCCAATTGAACGATTTTGTATGGTAAATTTCTGTTGCAAAATAAAGAAATGTTCATTTGATACAATTTTTTTATAGGGTATTCACAAATAATCTTCAATATAACTAAGTCATTGGAGAGTTCTCTTTTTCAAAATTTCTTTCTAAACCCATACATTTCAATAATCTATTTCGATTATAAAAGCCACAATAAAAAAATATATGTAAGGAGACGATCTTAGTCGGTCATATATTGTATTGATCAGACGATTAAAGGCTGAGATTAAATAAAATGGATCTACTGTATTCGACCCGTTAAACATGCTATGCCATATCCGTAATTTCTCGATAACCATGCTTTAAAATGACAATAAATTAGCGGCCTAGCTTTTCTCACAAAAAATATGAAGAATTTGTTAGACGGACCAAGAAATGCATTGGATATGAGTATACGTTTTTGATCAAATCACAAGATGTTCAATATGAAAGAACAACTACAAGAATATTGACAGGATGCAAAACTAAAAAGGATGAACAAGAAATTACAAGTAATTTTAAGCTCAAGAAAGTTAAAGTCGAAAGTGATGATTGATCTTATAAAAAATGCGATGAGATTAGTTTAGGATTTACTAATTTGTTTTTTTTTAATAATTTTTTTTAATATTAGTTTTAAGTTCAGGAAAGTTAAAGTAACAAATTATGATATATCTTATGAAAAATACAATGATTATATCTTTATGTTTTGGATGAAACTATTACGCATATCTCTCTCTCTCACATCATTCGAAATTTGATCCATTTGTGCTTTTTTTATTGGAATTTTTGTAGAATTGATTAAACCTGGATTCTTGATGCCTGCTTCAAATCTGATTTTGATAAGCTTGTTGTCGTTGGAGTAATTTTGAAATTCATGATTTGCTTTTTAAGATGATTGACTTAGTTGAATTTGTAGTTTGAAGAATACGGGTGTGCTAAATGCAAATATGTTTAGATAAAATTTTCATCATTTATGTGCACCAAGTCACGTGCACTTGGTGCACGGTAAATTCCAACTAGTTACATAAAATGCACATAAGAAAAGATACAGTAAATTATTTAACCGTCTATATCAAAGTTTATTCTGAAAATAAAGGAGAACAATTTACAGTTAAGCTACAATAGTCTAGTTATGATCAAATCATTAACCATCAATGTCAAAACCCAACAAATGTTGCCCATATATAGAATCAAGCCAATGTAAACATCAAATTCGACTAATGCTCAACTTTGGTTATTTTCACATTAAAACATCTCGAGAATAAAGAAAGAAAAAGAACAGTTTGCGAATAGGAAAATTTATAAATAACTATATGAAAAAAAAGTTATAGTTATTAAATTACATAAAATGCTCATAAGAAAAGATACAGTAAATTATTTGACTGTCTATATCAAAGTTTATTCTAAAAATAAAGGAGAACAATTTACAGTTAAGCTACAATAGTCTAGTTATGATCAAATCATTAACCATCAATGTCAAAACCCAACAAATGTTGCCCATATATAGAATCAAGCCAATGTAAACATCAAATTCGACTAATGCTCAGCTTTGGTTATTTTCACATTAAAACATCTAGAGAATAAAGAAAGAAAAAGAACAGTTTGCGAATAGGAAAATTTATAAATAACTATATGAAAAAAAAGTTATAGCTACCGAAGAAAGGATTGCATTGATATCTTAGTTGATGTTTCATACTGTAGATTGCTTTAGTCGTATTTATAAATAACTGAAGGCTACTGAATCTATATCGATGTGAGCACGGGCAAATATATCTTCAAATTCAGTTCGTTTCTTCAAAGCTATTTCCTTCATCTTACTGGCCTTCAGTTTATCTAGCCTCTCAACTTCAACTTCAGCCTATAGTAGAAAATGAAGAGTAGTTAAACATACATATATATGACAATCTTAGTATGTAGAATAACACACTTATTTTTTCTTTAATTTGCTTGCCATTAAAAGCCTCATGTATTTTCTCGATGTGTAATTGTTGTTATTGTTACCCGTACTGTTTATAACTGATGTTATAAATGGAGATAAAAATACATGTGCAATTTATGTTTCAGTGGGCATTTAGTTTGCAATTCATGTTTCTGAGGGCATTCATTGTGCATGTCTTCACTACATTACACAATGCAGTGATGGTAAATGAGTTTGTTTGAGTGATCATGCTTTTCTCCTTCCTAATTGTTATTTTTTATTCCAAAAGTTGGGATGCAGATGTTGGTAGTTGTTCCTAATTAATATGTATTTGTGGATGTATTAACTCTTAGCAGAAACCATGTATATTCGACATGATTATAACTTCAAAACTGAGGAGTGTATACATGAGATATACAAAGTGCATTACACTGAAGATACTGTACTACTAAATTCACATACAAATTTATGGGTATATTAAGAAAAGACCATTAACCATAAAACAGATAGTAGGTTGTTTCATGTCGAGTAAATTGAGACTGATTTTACCTAAATGGATGGCAGGTGTAATTTTTAGGACAGCAAAGGGAGATGGCTGCCCTCCAATGCCCTTCCCACCAGGCTGCAAGTGCACATGGACCATTGATTCCTTCAACTGCAAGAATTCGCAGTGCGACCAGTTCTGTGCGAAACATTACTTTGGTGGCCATGGCCACTGCACGGATGGGAACAATTGCCTCTGCACTGAACCCTGCCATTCAGCAGACTAAAGAAGAAGAAAAGATATGTGATAATCTCTACTACTATAATGAGAGAAGGCCTTAGTGTATTTTGTCCCTCTACCAACCCGTGCAACGCACGTGCATAACTATTATAAATGAGGTTTTAGATCAAATCCAGACTACGTCTGAATCCCATTATAGTAGTAAAGATAAAGATTCTATGTTATAGCCATTAAAGTTCAAAATCATTTTCTGTTGAGAGTACTCTATCATATCAAGGCATAATCAAATTCAATTTACTTCTTACCTGAAAGGCAGTAAATTTAAAAGGGCTCTCAGGTTGGAATGACCCATTTTCATTGATCCACCTTTCTGGTCGAAAACTTTCTGCATCTTCACCCCATAAGTACTTCATTCTTCCCATGGCATACGGCAAATAAGTTATAACATCTCCTTTTGTCGTATCAAATCCATCAGGCAAAGTGTCGTTTGAGAAGCAAACTTTTGAATCCTTCATACATCAAATTATATGAGCAGTAAATTAGCAAATTAATAATGAATATTGAACCAAGGAGGAATATCGATTAGATGGAACAACTAACCATAGGAACAGCTGGATATAGTCTCAATGTCTCTGCTAAAGCAGCGTGAAGGTATTGCATCTTATTTATGACTTCATCAGTTAAAAGATTGGCATAGTACTGGATGAAGGAGATGTCTTCGTCTACTTCAATTGCATTTTTCACTTCTTGAGCAACCTTCTCCTGTACCAAAGGATACTTGCAGAGATCGTAGATGAACCAAGATAAGGTCCCTGCTGTGGTGTCCTTACCAGCGAAAAGGAAATTTAGTATGATATCTCTTAAATATTTGCGAGTGATGTACTCTGGATTCTTTTCCATCTCCGATAGAAATCTCGACAATAGATCTTCTTTCTTTCCCTAAAGAAGTAATTGCTCAAAAATATGACTTATCATTTTCATGCATAGATTTGTGAGTGTATTACAAATTTTAATAATTCTAAGACCAAGTTAGCCTTAAATTTTAAATGTCATGCCATGAAATATCTGACCGTAAATTGTTCACTTATATATCAAACTTAACTGTATATGTCTAGTCTGCAAGAATGTGAATTCATGAAGCTTAATTGGAATCATCATGATAATAATAACAATAATGATAAATTGAAGTTTGATGAATATGAACTTCGTCTTTGTTGCTCATTGGTTTGTTTTAAAGTTGGCTGCAATTTTGTTTGTGTATTTGACTTTATACTATGCACTTTAAACAGCCTACCACACCACAAGCCAAAATATTTCAAAAATCCCTGCGTTTTTTCGGAAGGAACCATTTCGAAAGAAATATCTTCAGTGTAATGCACTTTGTATATCTATTTCATTAATAAATATCGCTAGTTATGTAAGGAATGGTCATATGCAGGTTAGAAAGTAGAAGGTGAACTGCAGGTTGTACAATTTATACTATGAGTTGAACAAATGCTAGTAGCTAGCTATATGTGTCATATGTGGTTGGTTGAAGAGATGCAATTTTTGTTGGATATATTGGTATATTCTCCTAATTAATTATAACCAGGAAAACTTAATTACTATCTTCGAAGGTTTTTTATTAATAATCATGCAAGCCTTCTCAATTACTTGCAATCTGCAATATATATACATCTTTATATATACCTGGTTGCTAAGGCCTGAGTATTTCCTATTTGGAGAAGATGATGACTTCAAAGAACTATACCAG
Organism: Hemerocallis citrina; assembly: GCA_017893485.1. NCBI lineage: Eukaryota > Viridiplantae > Streptophyta > Magnoliopsida > Asparagales > Asphodelaceae > Hemerocallis > Hemerocallis citrina. The sequence goes on along the minus strand of CM030367.1, from coordinate 205,522,131 downwards.
ATCAACTGAAATGTTGCTCAAGATCTGAACTTTTCAACAATTAAATTAAGGGCACAACAATTACATCTCCTCCTCTTTCTCTCTTTCCCTCTCATCACAATCAAAGTAAGGACTTTTCTAGTCATTAATCCCTAATTTCAAGTCTAAATCGGAAAAAATCTCTACTTCAACAAAATTTCTAGAAACAAAATAGAAGAAATTGAGAGATAAAGAGGACCTTTCCAGATCGGTTGAGATGAGCGGAGTAGGTCTTGGCTCCCCATCTTCGAATCCCCCCTCACCAACTCCTTCACATCCACCTCCTCCGATTCTCTAACCAACGCCGACCTCTACTCCTCCGGCGTACAGAACATGATTGCGGCGGCCGCCGGGGGAGACACTGGGGTGATGGAGAATGCGGCGGCGGCTGGGATTGCGAGAAAGCAGAGTCAGGGAAAAGGGTTTTTGTATCATAGTTTCGCTGCGGAATGGGGGAATATGCAGTCTAAGTCTAAGATGGTCATGGCTTATGGATGAGAGAGAGAGGTGTTGGGTATTTTGAGAAGGAGAGGGAGAGGAATCGACAGGATGGGGGGTTTGAGAGAGAGAGAGAGGGAGGGCTTGATTTGAGGGGAAATTATGCTTGTGCCTTTTGATTGTGCAGGGACCAGGGATAAAATTTGACAAAATTAACCCTGAATTATTTTGTAGGTGTGTTATGTTTATGAGGACAATTTAGTAAACAGCCGTCAAAATGGGCCTTTGCTTAAAAATAGTATAGAAGTGTGGTCTGTTTCGGATTTCAAATTCTCGGCTTCATGGGCTTGTAGACCAATATATGGAGAGACAAATTTGAGACCTTAATGTGAGAATGAGACCTTGTTGACCCATAGAGTGAAATTACGTGATGGGCTTTAGTATTTTGGTCGAGTGATTGATTAGAGATGAGTGTTGTGAGTATAAGCCCAATTGGGTATAAAACAATAAGTGTGGGTTTTTGTTATTGTGAATTTGTGTGCAACTTTTATGCAAGTTTCATAAAGAACAAACTGTACTTGGGAAAAGTAGGTTGTAGTAGTTATGAGCATCCACTATGGTTCGAGCTATATTTTGAGTATATGCAAATTTATTTTTAGCGTAGATGCTCTTCGGCCACTACGGTGAAAGCTATAATTTGCAAAAATAAAATAAAAATATATAGACGGAAGAAGATCCTCCGTCTGCTCTCCATTTTATTTTTTTTCTTTAAAAAATAACCCAGCCGGAAGAAGATCTTCCGTCTGGGTTTTTTAATTTTTTTTAAAAAGTTTTTTAAAATGCTCAGCCGGATGTTCGTGTTCCGTTTGGGTTTTTTTGATTTTTTTTTTTTTTTTTTTGTCTTTTAGGAAAAGGACAAAAAAAGAAAAGGATGAATAAAAGAAAGGAAATTTTTTTTTGAAAGGGACGGATGTTCATCCTCCGTCTCTTTCAAATTTTTTTTAAAATAATTAAATAAATATAAAGACGGAGGATCTTCTTCCGTCCATACAATTTTGACCGGTCAAATTGTATAGACGGAAGATCTTCTACCGTCTATTCGATTTTTTAATTCCAAAGAAATCAAAATTTTTGATAGACGGAAGATCGTTTACCGTCTTCTATAATTTCCAAATGCTATTCTGGTCTGCTATATATGGCCGACTCCTGTTCACTACTCTGCTATAAACTAGGTTTATAGCAGACCGTAGTGGCGTAAAATTTTTCAAAATTTCCATTTTTTAGATAAATAGCCGACCATAGTGGATGCTCTTAATATAGCACTAATTCTATGCAAGTTTCATAATGAATGATTTTTGATTTAATCATTTTCAATACAAAAATTTATGCTTGGAGCACGATAGCAAGAAGAAGTTGTCATCAATATCAATACAAGAATTTATATATAAAAAAAACTTGACCAAAACTATCTTCCTCTCCTGAAGTTGCTGTAAATGTAATAAAACGATTCAGCCTCTTCGCAGTCTACAATATAAGAGCATCTACAATGGGGGTCTTTATTTCTCATCTTTATAATGGAATATTCCTGAAAATATTCTATTATAGAGATGAGAAAATAAAGGGGCACTCCAACCATGCACCTCTATAACTTATACAATATAAATTTTTGGAAAACAAAGGAGTTTTTGATTAGTTTTGTTGTAAATAATTTTACATTAAATTGCTTATATTAATAATCTATTTGGGAAAAAAAATTATGCTGTTGGAAATGTCTCACCAAAAGCTTTAAAACGAGCCTAATATTAGTACTTTTTGGAACTAATTTTAAATTATGAACTTTTTACTTGTAGTAACAATGTAAAATAATCAAGTGTAAAATTATTTAGGAATTAATTTAATAATATCATATATAACATTAATCAAATAAATTTTATAATTTAGTATATCTTAATATTAAATTTTGACAGAAATAGAAAATTTCGGATTAAAATAATTAAAAATAAAAGTACAACATGAAGATGAAAAAAATACATATAAGCTAATACAATAACAACAAACTACAATAACAGGAAAAGCAAATTACATAATAGCAAATTACGATAACATTAAAAATTACATATAATTTAATATTCTGATAGGTCATCTCCAAATCTATGTCCTCCCTGTCTGGTTCCTCCATATCCATTTGCTCCATAATAAGCTGTGGATGATCCACCTTCACATTGGTATCCAGTTTGATATTGGTTACAGTCAGGAAAATTATTATGCATAAATTGAGAGGATGACCCAAAGACTTCAGAATTACTACTCTTATTTAAAACGTGTTCTTTTTTCTTCCGAAAGTATTTTTGTTCGATGAGATCGGTTATAGAATTTAGGTCTTTCTCCATATAGAGCATCTCTTGACATTGAGCCTCTAGTTCTAAATTTTTCTTCTCATTTTCAGCATTCAGCATTAAGAGATTGTAGCGTAACAATGTTTCTTTCTCCCGTTCTTCTTGCCCTCTTTTCAATGTTTTTAGAATTTCTCGATTTTCTTCAGCTAGTGATTCGATAAAATAATTTTGCTTATTGAATTGTTTCTTTTTCATCTTTTCTTTTTTCCTTCCTGTAGGGCGGTTTAATGATTCATTGATTGGTGTTTTTTCCTTTTCGATTGACACTAGCTCATCGTCGTCTATATTCATATCGATGGATCTTGGACCTAACGGAGACCCCGTTTCGGATCCTTGCGAGATGTTGGTTTGTGAAGCTTTGGAGGCTGCAGGAGATCGGGAATTTGTATTGGTCCATTTCTCAGCATCCTTGAGGATGAAACACACATGATCAAATACAAACCCTTTTTTTCATCTGAATCTTGTGAAAATAGTACTTTGGCACGTTTAATCTACATGTAGAAACATGTAAAAAGTAATTAATACAAATGTAATAATATTATTAGAAGAAAGATATGAATGAAATACTAACAATATCTAGCTCAGAAGCACCGCTTGGATTAAGGCGCTCGACTTGACGAATGCAACCACGAAACTTGCTTACAGCTCTTACGATTAGGGCCATACGACATTGTAGAGACTTCGGTGATCGATACATAACACAAAGAGTGGGGTTACGTTTACCGAAAGTTGCTGCAACTCTCTCCCATAACTTGTCCTTTTTTTTTATTACTACCCAAGATAGGATCTTGAGAAATGTGAAGCCATATGGAGCACAAAGCTTGATCTTCTTCTATAGAGAATGATTTTTCACGAATAAATTTGGGTGTATCCATAGGAGAAGAGGAAAAAGTTCTCAATTCAGAAGATAGGAAAAAAGTTATGAGTTTGAAAAATGGTTACTGAATGATGTCAATATTTATAAGACAACCCACTTTATGAGAGAATCCAATATCAACGAATAAGACGATCGACTTGACTGATGAAGACAGGGTATCCAATGCCATAGGAGAAGACGAACGACTTGACTGATGAAGACAGGGTATCCAATGCCATAGGAGAAGACGAACGACTTGACTGAAAGGCAGGGAATCCAATGCCAATGGTAGGGAATCAAAGACAGAGAATCCTATGTTGGTTAATACGACCGAATTAATGCATTGACAGAGAATCCAATGCTGGTTATGTAACTCAATATCTATATAAGCAACATATAACCATGAACACTACATCCTTCATCCCTAATCCCTTCATATAAGACGACCAAATCCAACATTCTCTAACAATGAGCTTTGGAGAAGGGTCATCTTATCTACCATCTTCTAATTTTGATGATGAACACATGCCTCTTTCACCAACATCAGCCAATCTTCTGATTCCATCGGCAACATAATGGGAAGGGAAAATGAAAGAATGGGAAGCAGAAGAAGCATTATTAGCTCGTTTATATGCATCTAACAAGGCCATCATGAGTGAATACCTTGTCGATGATGAAGAACCGACACATCGAGGATCAATTCCGGGCCACATTGTGATCAACCGTGAAAGAGAAGAAGGGAATTCTCGTCTATGGAATGATTATTTTTCTGAGAAGCCTACACATGGAGAAAATTTATTTCGTAGAAAATTCCAGATGCAGAGAAGTTTATTTCTTCGTATTTTCGATGCGGTAAAAGAGCACGATACCTTCTTCGTACAAAAGAGAGATGGTATCGGAAAGCTTGGATTATCCACTTTGCAGAAGGTCACGACAGCATTTCGAATGTTGGCATATGGATCAGCAGCGGATTGTACCGATGAATATATAAGAATTGGTGAGTCTACTGCAATTTTATGTTTAAAGAAATTTTGCATGGAAATTGTAGAGGTTTATGGAGATGAATACTTAAGAACACCCAATGCCAACGATGTTGCAAGATTATTACAGAAGGGTGAAGAACAAGGTTTTCCAGGAATGTTGGGAAGTCTTGATTGTATGCATTGGGCATGGAAAAACTGTCCAACGGCTTGGGCGAGACAATACTCGGGTCGTCATGGTAGTCCAACTATCATTCTTGAGGCAGTGGCTTCTTATGACTTATGGATATGGCATGCATATTTTGGACTACCGGACTCGAACAATGACATCAATGTGTTGCAAGTGTCAAATCTATTCGCTAACCTAACTCAAGGTATTACTCCTCCTGCTAATTATACAATTCAAGGTAAAGAATATGTTGTCGGTTACTATTTAGCCGATGGCATATACCCCAAATGGTCAACCCTTGTACAAACTATTTCCCAACCCGAAGGTCCAAAGAAACAATATTTCGCAATGATGCAAGAATCATGCCGAAAAGACGTGGAGCGAGCATTTGGAGTCCTTCAAGCACGATTTGCCATCATCAAAGGGCCATCACATTTTTGGAATAAAAGTGTACTACATGACATCATGTCTGCGTGTGTTATACTGCACAATATGATCATCGAGAATGAACGTGATGACTCCGAAAGACTAGTTTTGTCTACTCCTGCAATTATTCAGAATACTCAAAAGATTGATGTCAATGAAACTGAGCAATTCCAACGATTCCTTGCTCGACATAAGCAACTCAAAGTCAAAAATGCTCATATTGCACTTAGAAATGCACTGATAGAGCATTTGTGGGCAAGACATGTTGAAATATAGTAATTGTATATTCTATTTCCTATTATATAGGAAACAGATTCCCCAAATCTCTCATCTCCCCAATCTCCTATCAATCTCTTTTCTTCTTCTCTAAGAATGTTATTCATATATATAGATGTATACAGAAAAGAAAAATAATAAGAAGAATAAGAATTATTTTTCTCAAAATTATTTTCTTCATGGTATCAGAGCCTAATCAGATCTAGGCCAACTGAAGAAGAAGAGGCTGATCACCTCCATCTTGATCTGATCCCGTTGTTGATCCCGTCAGATCCCGTCACCGACCATCAACCTCCGGCCAATCCGGCCACCCCCTTCGTCGGCACCACCCCGTCGACGCCCCTCCGGCTGCCCCGTTCCACTCCGGCGACCCCGTCGTGCCACCCCCGAAACCGCCCTGCTCCTCCCCCTTTCCCTTTCGACTACAACGGTGGTAACCCCAGAACCCTTCCCATCGTCTTCCCCGACCCAATCTCCGGCCCCCCTTCGCCGCCCATCCACCGCCAGCGCAACCCTCGACCGCCCTTCTCCTCATCCACGACATTGACGGCAAAACCCAACAACCCCCTCTGCTGTCTTCCCCCTTACCGCTCAATGCCAATACCGGTGCCATCGTCACCGTCCTCCCCGCGCCGCTGCGACGCCGCCTAGTGGTAGTGGCCACCGTCGTTCCCATTACCGTCAGCTCCTCCGACCGTCATCGCCATCAAAGCGCCGACCAACCACTGCTGCTCCGTCTTCCCCATTGCCGTCAGCTCCTCCAACCGTCATCGCCATCAAAGCGCCGACCAACCACTGCTGCTGCCGCAGCATCCGATCCAGCTTCGACCCTCAGCCAGCGCGCCGCCTTCGACCCTCAGTCCCTGACCATCACTGCTCTCCCTCTCTCTCTTCGTTGTTGCTGTTTGGAGATTCTTGATCTGATTGTATTGGTGTTTTGTTGGAAAGTTTGCTGTTTAGGTGTGTGTTTTTGGTGTTTTGTGAAGGAGGGATCTTGATCTTGTGTTTGGCGTTTGGACCTGGGTGTTTGGTGATCTGATCTGCAGTGGAGTTGTTGTTTTGCTGGTTGTTGAAGACTTGGAGCTTGCTATTGGTGGTTGAGATCAGATCCATTGTTTTTCCGTTGTGCCACTACCATGGGACAAACTGATAGAACTGAGAAGAGTATGAGACTCGCTTCTACATTAGTCACAACTGCAGGTAATGATGGTAAGGTATTTAATATTTCTGCTTCTGTTATGAATAGTGCATGGATAATTGATTCGGGTGCTACCGACCATATGACTTTTGATTCTAGACAAGTTCAAAATTTTCAACCATCCACTAAATCAACTGTGTCAACTGCCAATGGTGATCCTGCCACTATTACTGGCGAGGGTACCATACACCTCACAAACAACCTAACCTTAGATACTGCCCTAGTTGTGCCATCCTTGAATTTCAACCTATTATCTGTTGCCCAAATAACCACTGCCTTACATTGTATTGTAGTTTTTTGGCCTTCACATTGTGTGTTTAAGGATATTCGGACTCGCAAGACGATTGGTTATGGGGTTAGACATGGGAAGCTCTATTACCTAGATTTAGAATCTGAATGTTCGAGCAAGTTGACTCAAGCTCTAAGTGTGGAAGGATCCGAAGATGAGAAGAAGAAATCAGATATTTGGCTATGGCATCGACGTCTAGGGCATGCCTCCTTTGGTTATTTGAAAAAATTATTTCCAAGTTTATTTTTGAAGTTGGATATATCTGCCTTTCGATGTGATGTGTGTGAACTCGCAAAAGGTCACCGTGTCTTTTTTCCTCCAAGTCCAAGTCGAAGCTCCCTCCCTTTTATGATTATTCACTCTGATGTTTGGGATCCATCCAAAACCACTACATTTGGAGGAGCCAAATGGTTTGTGACCTTTATTGATGACTGTACCCGTATGACCTGGATTTGTTTGATGAAGTCGAAAAGTGAAGTTAGTGGTTTGTTTCAGAAATTTCACAAGCATGTTATGATTCAGTATAATTCACAGATTCAAGTTCTTAGGAGTGATAATGGCGGAGAGTACCCGAGTTCAAATCTGCAACAATATTTGGTGGAACACAGAATTGTTCATCAGACTACATGCTCGTATACACCTCAACAGAATGGGGTTGCAGAAAGGAAAAATAGACACTTGCTCGAAGTGGTCCGTGCTTCTCTCATCCATGGAAATATGCCACTCATTTATTGGGAGAAGCCCTTGCTTCTGCTGCGTACTTAATCAACCGAGTTCCCTCTCAAATCCTAAACTTCCTCACACCATTTCAAGCATTAACTGAAGCTGTGAATGTACCAAAAGTTGTCAACTTGCCACCTCGTGTGTTTGGGTGTGTTGCATTTGTTCATCTTCATCAACATGAACGCAATAAGTTAACTCCTCGAGCTGTCCGCTGTGTTTTCGTGGGATATGCACAGAATAAGAAAGGGTATCGGTGCTATCACCCACCAACTCAAAAGATGTTTGTGACTATGGATGTTGTGTTCCATGAAGATGAGATGTATTTTTCCTCTGAGGTTGAACTTCAGGGGGAGTACCGAAGGGAAGTCCAAACTCTTGCCTATGATGAAGTGGTTACTATTCAAACTGAACAATTAGATATAAGGAGAGAAAATCAGGATGTAAGTAATGATGATCACTCGAATGAAGACTTGGTTGAGAAAGAAAATTTCCACGAAGATCTGCAGTCAGTGCCGAACCTCCATGAAGATGAACCATCTCCACCACCAGCACCATCTGAACCATCTCCACCACCAGTACCATCAGATCTATCTCTACTCCCAGCAGAACCCCCAAACCAATCGTCATCGCTGTCTGAAGTTCCAAGAAGAGAACTCCCAAACCGTACTACTAGAGGTATCCCAAAATCCACTTATGAGCCTAATCCCACTAGTAAAGTCAAGTATCCCATGAGTCATTATGTGTCCACTCACCGATTGTCTGAATCAAATGAGTCATTTGTAAATCAATTATCTGTTGTATCTATTCCTAACAGTGTGCAGGAAGCCTTAGCCGATCCAAGGTGGAAAGCAGCTATGGATGAGGAGATGAAGTCCTTGAAGAAGAATGAGACTTGGGAGATAGTCGAGCTGCCAGCAGGGAAGAAGCCAGTAGGATGTAGATGGATTTATACAGTGAAATATAAATCGGATGGTTCGATAGAGCGGTACAAGGCAAGGCTGGTTGCCAAAGGGTACACTCAAACTTATGGAATTGATTATGATGAAACATTTGCACCTGTAGCAAAGTTCAACACTATTCGAGTTCTACTGTCTCTTGCTGCAAATCTTGACTGGCCGTTGGAGCAATTTGATGTGAAGAATACATTTTTGCATGGGGAATTGACAGAAGAAGTCTATATGGATCTTCCACCAAGGTCGAACAGACCAGTCCAACACAGCAACAAAGTATGTCGTCTGAAGAAAGCATTGTATGGACTGAAGCAGTCGCCAAGAGCTTGGTTTGGGAGATTTACAAAATCAATGAGGACATTCGGATACGATCAGAGTAATTCTGATCATACTCTATTCCTAAAAAGGAAAGAAAGTAAAATTACTGCTCTCATTATTTATGTTGATGATATGATAGTAACTGGAGATGATCCTGATGAGATGAAGGCATTAAAGAACTACTTGTCACAAGAGTTCGAAATGAAAGATCTTGGTTCTTTGAAATACTTCCTTGGTATTGAAGTTTCTCGCTCAAGAAAAGGGATATTTCTTTCTCAAAGAAAATATGCTCTGGATTTATTGAAGGAAACTGGAATGTCCGCCTGTCAACCGATTAGTACACCATTGGAAGAAGGACTGAAACTATGCAACGAAGCTGATCAAGTGCCTTGTGATAAGGAAAGATATCAGAGATTGGTTGGACGACTAATGTATCTTGCACATACACGGCCAGATTTGTCATATGCTTTAAGTGTGGTAAGCCAGTTTATGCATGCACCTCGGGAACAACATATGGACACGGTAGTGAGAATCATGAGATACATTAAGTCAGCCCCAGGAAAAGGAGTCTTATTTGCAAAACATGGTCATTTGAAGGTTGAGGCATATACTGATGCTGATTGGGCAGGATCTACAACCGATAGGCGCTCCACTTCAGGATACTTCACCTTTGTTGGAGGAAATTTAGTTACATGGAGGAGCAAGAAGCAAAATGTTGTTGCACGCTCTAGTGCAGAGGCTGAGTATCGCGGAGTAGCTTTAAGTATAACAGAAGCTTTATGGCTGAAACTCCTGTTGCAGGACTTAGGTTATGGTCCAAAGGAACCTATGAAGGTGTATTGTGACAATCAAGCGGCGTGTGATATTGCGGCTAATCCAGTTCAGCATGATAGGACGAAACATGTAGAGGTGGACAGATTCTTCATCAAAGAAAAATTAGATGAGAAAGTTATTGAGATATCCAAGGTGAAGTCAGAAGATCAACTCGCAGATATCCTAACCAAGGCTGTTTCGACTCGGCTCTTCTGGAAATTTGTTGACAAGTTGGGCATGTTCGATATCTATGCACCAACTTGAGGGGGAGTGTTGAAATATAGTAATTGTATATTCTGTTTCCTATTATATAAGAAACAGATTCCCCAAATCTCTCATCTCCCCAATCTCCTATCAATCTCTTTTCTTCTTCTCTAAGAATGTTATTCATATATATAGATGTATACAGAAAAGAAAAATAACAAGAAGAATAAGAATTATTTTTCCCAAAATTATTTTCTTCAAGACACGGCAATGAAATGGATTAAAAGTTGGGGATTATTAAAGTTATAATTTTAATGTTTTTTTATCATTCAGTTCTATGTATTTCAATGTCCAACGTTTGTATTTCCAATTAATGATTCTATGTATTTTTCGTTTATCTATTTCCAATTAATTATCACATTGTATGAGTGGGTAGTCTTTTTAAAATATGTTAAGCTAATACAAAATAACTAAATAATCTTGACTATAAATATTGTATCAATTATTTTTTTTCAAACAATAAAAAAATATTCAAAATTGGTCTCATTTTAAAGGTATCGTCGAGACATTTCCAACTGTACCAAAATAATAAAATTTGGCTTAATATTTTATAAGATACATTCACGAAATATATAATACACATTTTAATTAAAGGATATGGAAGGAATTATTAAAAAGATATTAAGGTAAAAAAGAGTAAAATGGAAAATGGTAATAATGAATAGTGTTTTGAAGATGCTCCAAAAAGTCTCCAAATTTGGAGATTTTTTTGAAGCATCTCCATTTTGAAGACAACTATAGAGGCCGGTTGGGGCTTCATGGGGCTTCATTTCTTCAAAATGAAGCCCCATTGGAGATGCTATAATGAGATTCACATCTCTCTTAAAAAAAGAAAAGAAAAGACAAGAAAATAATGAGTAATGCCTTCCCCATCTATAATCATACCAAAGAAAAAATTAATCATAACAAATTAGCTAAACTAAAAAATTTCCCAAAACAAAGTACTAATGTTTTCCAGTAAATACTTTAAACGTGACTTTTTTTCAACATGCGGGGATAGCTCAGTTGGGAGAGCGTCAGACTGAAGATCTGAAGGTCACGTGTTCGATCCACGTTCACCGCAAGTTTTCTGCTGCAACAAAACCTCAATTTTCCAAGGCTAAAACCGACATTGCACAAAGCCACCTCACTTTTTATTTAGCTTCGGTTTTCACCCGCCTCCTTCCTCTTGTGTCGTAAAGTTGATTGTAAATCCTACTTTTTGTTGTTGTTTTACTTTACTGTCCTAATTTCTTTTTAGAACTAGTAAGGCATACCTGGGGATGGATTTGTGTGGACTTCCCTGGAGTTGGGAAATAAATTTAGAGAGTAGGGGGGTTTCTCATAAATTTGAAGTCTACATAAACACAGTTATCGTAGATATATATATATATTTTTGGACAAAAGGGATGAAGCCTACTGGCTTCAGCCAATTCATTAAAACCAAAAGTCAGAACAGGGTTTTAAACGACTAAGAAAACACCAGGGAAAGAAGAGAAGAAGCAACACACTTATCCTCATCACTGAGGGGACCAAAACCCAACAAAGAACAAAAGTAAAGTAGATCCAGCACAACAGAACAATATGACAACTAAAAGGACAACTAAAGATCATCCACAGACGTGTGCACAGAAGCCTCTTGAGCAGCCTGGATGTTTTGAATAAGGAGGATTCCAATCATAAGTTCTTGGTGGTGGGTAGACATAGTCGTGATTGAATCAAGTGTTGGAAACAAAAGCATCAGCATCAGACCTAAAGGACAAGTCATCCAAACCCTCCTCCTGGAAGAATCCTGAGTGGGTGAGGAACCAAGCTACTCCGAGGGGTGAATGTTATCAGCCTCTTCATCATCATCAATAATAATAACATTGTCCAAGCCAGCATTAGTCTCAGAAGAAAGAAGCCACTCTGAGAAACCAAACCATCAACATTGCGACTAGGGGGAATAAAAGATTTGCAAGCATCAACAATGTCCTTCATATCAATCAATCTTGGCTCTCTTAGAAGGTGGGAGAATATCTGTTCAAAAAGAAACAAAGAAACAAATGGATTCTAAAATGTTAACAATGTCCACAGATTTTTTAAGAAAACCACAGTTATAGTAGCTTAGGTGAATTTCTGAGTAATGAGTATACCCTAAAGTGGTTTATAAACCTTAAAATCTTTTGTTGCTTTAATATGTTTTCTAGCCAATGTCTTGGTGGAATTATGATTAACTTTAGGCCATATTTGGCATTTAGGCTCTGCTATGAACCAAAAATATGTTGTGAGCCACATTCTGCCACAGTCAACATGGTGTCGCACTCAGGAGGTGATGATGTGATTCCTTATGTAATTACCTGTGTGTGTTGCTTGACATCTACCTGTGGATCCATTAACCCATCCATTTCTGTTTGTTCTTCTGGGCTGGCTTTCCCTGGTCTTTGTTCTAGTTTTTCTTATTCTCCGCCTTTCAAAAGCATGGGAAATGGGAGGTTAGTGCATATCAAGTTGATGTGACCATAGAGTGTTTTTTTTAATAATACGAACCAGTTGGTAGTAAACAGAACCAATTGTACTATTTTTTATTTAAATTTGTTATTGATGAAGAATTAAAGAGATGCCAATAAGAACCTAGCAGTCTTGATCCTTGAGGGATTGATGATTACTCATTAGTGTGCGGGATGAGCAATGAAACATCGGGTTCGTCGGATTAGCAAAATGAAAAGCGAAACGAAGAGTTTCTAGGTGAGGAAAGGTTGAAGTACATTTGTCAAATTCGCTCAATTTTACAATGACACTCCCTTCATGTTTCATTACTCAGTACTGGCGCTATTCTTGATTTTTGTACACAGATCTACGAGATAAATCCGACCAAGATCAAGAACTACTGCATTTGGCTTAGGTACCAAAGCAGAACGGGATACCACAACATGTACAAGGAGTACCGAGACATTACCCTCAAACGGTGCAGTTCAACAACGGTACACAGAAATGGCATCCCGCCACCGGGTCCATTTTCCCTGCAATATCCAGATCATCAAGACCGCCACCATGCCCGCCGCTAAGCTCTGCGAGCGAGACAACACCAAACAGTTTCACGATTCCAATAGCAAATTCCCACTTGTTTTCAAGAAAGTGAGACCCGCCCCTGAGGAAGCTTAAGACCACCTGCAAGGCTACTCGCCCCAATCTCTTAATGTAGAAGAGGAGCTGACACCATTAATTTTGTGGTGTTATCAAATATTATTGTGTTTTAGTTGTGTTGAAGATTGCAGTTTCGTTTTGATTGTTTGTTGCGATAAGTTGTTTTATGAGATTTTGGTTGTGGTTTTATAGTTTAATTCTTGAGAACACTTCTGTTGGCTGGGGGTCATGGAAGAATATAGCATAATTTATTGTAGCAAATTGTTGGAATTTCTATCATTGACGCTCTTGAGCTCCTTATTTTGGTATTGCAGATCTCACAACAAGAATTTTTTATGTGCCAATTGGATTCACACAAGAATCAAACACATCAATTGAATTAATTTGTACATTAAGAAATACTTGTAGCAGTACTTATTAAATTAAGTGTTTGTAATTCAAATATCTTGCAGCAGTACATTAAGAAATACTTGTGCATTGTTTCAAATCGGCTCGCAAGTTATAGTAGCCTACTTGCTGAATAATCGCTATTGGACGTGTATTAGAATTCTCGTTGTTATATAATAACTTTCTCTAACACCTTTCACCACAAAATATCTACTTAGAGTCAATATCTGTTCATTTTTCATTCCTCATAGGGTAATTTGTGGAAGAAAAATCCAAACATTGTCGGTTACGTCTAGGTGTCTATTAACACAGATTGATTGTAGGACCTTGACTTTGAAAACTATTAATGTGAATTTGTCCGATACGAGACATAAATTGTCAATTTTTCCGTACTGACCCAATTTTTGAAAATATTTACCAAACTGACCCACTTTTGGAATATTTACCGAATTGACCCAGTGTTGGACACGTCAGTATAAAACGTTATTGGAAATAGCGACATCTGTTATTTTGATGTCGCTGTTTCCAATAGCGTCACATATAAAAGAAAATAAAAATTGTTGCCGTTGTTGGGAGTAACGACATCAGTATATCTCGCATTCACTTAGGAGTTCGCTGACTTGAGAAAAATATTGCAAGTGAAAATGTAACACCCTGAATTCCATTTACATGTAATTCTTAGCACAATATGATCGTTTACTTCAAATTCGTACAATTTTACGATTAATTTAAAACTTTTCATTTACAATAAGTTCTTACATCAACGCAGCGGAAATTAAATACAACATAATAGATATACAACTTTAACATCAATAACTTGAATCATGAAAATAATCTTTAGCATCAATTCTTCTGTTTGTCCTTTTGCCAATCCAAGCCATGCACTGAAAAACTATGGGCACGTCAGTTATTTATAACCAACACAATGTTATAAAACAGCGATCCTCACTATGCCATAATCTAATGATTATCTTACTTTAGCAATCACAAACTTGAATGCATATTAAAGTGTAAAAGAGTGACTATCCAAAACATGTCAGTGTAGGATATGACTTAATGCCTAATACAGATGTTATACAATAATGACACCAATGCAAACTTGTTCGGATTCTATGCATCCCATTGTACATAGGTGTGAGGGCAAGCACATACGTACTCCACATTAAAGGGTTTAATCTCTCGCTATGAAAAACTACTCGGTAACAAAATTAAGTTTTAGACATTCCACGAGTATGGACTCCAGCCCTGGAGTCCACCATCAGGCTATATGGAAATCCTCGTCGTGCGAACATCCCGCAAGTGCCCCTCTAGCCCCAGTATACACATATACATTGGAGAACAACCTTGTCACGCCCCGCTTCCCAAAAGAGAATACGGAATACGGCTACATGACAAAAGTCCAGCGAATGATTTTCATCATCCATAAACTGTTCAAGAATCTTTATAACATTTCACAAAAATAATCTGAGTCAGAAGCAAAAGAATAAACCAACATGCACATATGAACCAAAATACCAATAAGAATACTTGAAACCAAAATGTATTAATATCAAATAATCATGATCTGAATAAGTCAAATATCCTGGGTCACATTGCCCAAATACAAGAATAAATCCAAGTATCAAATACAATTGTTCAAGCAAATGACAGGAAATAATAATAATAAATGCAAGCGAAACTCCAGCACTAATATTGCATAACACCAACACCATCTGGTACATGTTCTCCAAAATCTGCAATTTAACAATTGTAGGAATAGGAAAAAGAAAACAAACTCCCGTCAATGCAAGTTACGGACCGCTTGTAATGCAAGATACAAGTACATGGAGAAGGATAAACAAATACAAGCAGCAACAGGAATAAACAAGCATAGCATAAGTGTGTCAACAGGAATGTAATATCTAACGTGAATCAGGATTTAGAAACAAGTAGCATGGTACACTAACAGGTACATGTAACATGTATCAAGTGTCAAGTAAATAGGTCAACATGTAAACAGGTAACAGGTAAACATGTGTCAAGTAGCATGTACCAGTATCATGTATCAGGTATTAAGTAAGCATGTGTCATGTTCAAGTATCATTTTCAAGTCTTGTAATGATTACTATCTAGGTAGCAATTCATGCATCCCACACCGCATGGTTGCTACAACAATCAATTTCGCTTTAGATTTCGTAGTGAAGTCCATAAGGCAGTGTACTCAGGGATCAGGATACCAGGAATAACAGGTAGAACCTAGTGGTTCTCTCCCAAGTACACCTTCCTATAGGGAAGTATGCAGTCAGGTACAGGAAACAGGTAGAACCTAGTGGTTCTCTTCCGAATACACCTTACTATAGGGAAGCATGCAGTCAGGTACAGGTAAATAGGATCATGAATTATGTAATCATGGACACGTAACAGGAAGGACACAGGTCCTCTTCTCAGTACACATTTCTATATTTTCCACTACTAGATTTTTCCCTTAACTCGGCTTGGTCATTTTATCATAATTAGCAAACATGCATGTATGTGTCTCAAAAAGGTCAAATATAACATAATATAAACAAATAACAGGTACAAGCTGAAGAATAAACATGTACAGGTGCATGATAACTCATAACATGATAAAATAACCAAATTTCTAGTTCAGGACAGCAAGACCATACTGCAGTAAAACAGAGATTCCCGTTATTACAAACATGCAAACCTGAATATGTTGAAAGGTCTAGAAAATAGACTCCCAACCGAATCCAGTGAATATAAATAAATCATATAGTATTTTACAAAAAACATAACTCAAAACTGATTTGAATCCAGAAAATACGTTCAGCCAGAAATCAGTAACTCGAATTCACAGTCAGGAAAACAACATCAAAACACCTCAAATAAATCCAGGAAAAATCTGGGGTATTCCCCTATATGTCTAGTATCAGAATATAAAGTTTCATAATTTTCCAGAAAGATTAACTTAGTCAAAGAAATTCAGAAAATATCGAGAAACGATAGTTTGGCAAATCTATAATTCCCAACACTGCTGTACGAAACTGTAATATCTCGCAAACCGCGAAACGAAATCCAGATCCGTAAAAGAGAGATTAAAATAGACAAAATAATCTAACTTTCATATTTCACAAATATTTTTCATACGGTAAAAGGAATTATATTGAAAATACAAATCCTTACAGAACAGTAAACAAAATCCAGCAAGTATAGTTTTTATAAACAAGCATGAAACAGTATATGAAACTCATCAATAAAATCTACCAAAATTCTGTGTAATTCCTAAGTAGGTATAGAAATACTGACCAAAATTTCAGATCAAAATAATATGTTTAGCACTGGTATCAAAATAGTTTAGTCATTGAAATCATTAAGAAACGAAATCTGTAAATGAAATACACATCTGTAGTAAAACTAACATATTTCACACATACGAAAACGAAATCGATCAAGATTAGAGAGTTTGGATATAAGACAGATTTCTCTAAAAATTATGTTTAATACTGAAGTTAAGATACCGACCTTAATATGGTCTAAAATAGCAATCAAAACTTATCATCGACAAAATACAGATTTTTCTCTTAACAACAAATCAACATACAACATACGAAACTCATTTCAAACACAACCAAACATGAAATAGAATCTACTAAATGTCCAAACATCATGAAATAGGGTATATAGTATGTTCACAACAGCTATATCACATGGATCCAAACAAACACACGATTTCTAATAATTATCCCATAAATATGATCACATCAAGAACGGTCAAACCCTAAGTTGTTCATGTCAAATTTGTGTCGTGAGGCAACTATGGTCAATAGCACTATAGAGACAATACTCATCAAGATACACCACACACGAGTTGTCTCTAAAACCCAACTACACTACAAGCGGTATTTATGACTTGTATCATACAAAGGAATTGAGTACAAGTTACTTACCTTAACCGACGACGAAAACAACTCCAAGCAAGAATAACGGGAACGGATTCCCGGGGCACGAACACAACGAAGTGAACGAACGGATCACGAACCAATCACGATCACACGAACAACGAACAAGATGAAGACGATTGAGATCACGAACAAAATCGGACAACTGAGATCGAAGATCAAGATCAAGATGATCGGATCAGATCGGACGGTCAGATTTTCCTGATGACGAAGATCAAGATCAATTGAACGGTTGCGATCAAAGGAAATTGATGATCATCATGATCAACGATCAAGAAGAGATCGGATGGCTAGGATCTAATCGGACGATCAAGAGGAGATCGACGGCCCACATCCAATCAAGCATGACGATCAAGATCCAACGGACGGCCAAGATCACCCCGATGGTGATGATCAAGATGATGATGAAGCGATCCAACGGACAAGATCAAAACAATCAAGGAACATGATGATCACGATCATCAAGGCGATCGGTGGCTCACATCACATGATCAACTCTCCAACCAACAACAAAGCTTGACGACCAACGGCAGCACACGGCGGCCAGGGGACGTCGGCACTGTGCTGGACGACGGGCGGTAGGGAGACAGGCCGGGGGGGCTGCCGCAGGTGTCTGCGACAGAGGGAGGCAAAAACATGGACTGCTGCAGTGGCTGCTGCTGTCCTCGGCTGAAAGCGACAGGGGGCTGCGAGTAGGCGGGGATCTGGTGTGGTGCGCTGCGATGCTGTCAGTCGCTGGAGGAAGCACGGGGAGAAGGGCGACGCTGTCGCAGCGGCGCGACAGCGAGGAGGGAAGGATCGGGAGAGGGAGGAAGGGCAGGAGGTCGCCGGAGACAGGGCAGGGGTGCTGCGAGGCTGTAGGAACATGGGTACGACGAGGCGAGGAGGGAAGGTGGAGGAGGAGTCGGGAGAGAGATGGGTTAAGAGGAGAGCGGCTGTAGGTAGGGGAAGAATTAACACAAGGGAGATGGGTTAAATATATATGGGGAAGTTATTTAGGGTTTCTTGGTGAACGGGTTGGCCCGGTTGGGTATAGGGTGTTAACGGGTTTAGGAATTAGGAGTGGTCAGGTGGGTTTGGGCATTGGTTAAGTGGGTTTGGGTAGTTGGTGAACAGATGGGTATAGGGTACTAAATGGGTATTGGGTTTTGTAAATGGATCCAAGAAATAAAGAACAGGGTTTAGGGTTTTAGAAAAATATAATAACTAATAAAAATATACAATTAGGATTTTATAAAAATATTAATAATAATAATAAAACAATAATAATAATCTCTAATATTATAATGGGAGGAGGCCTTAGTGTCATTTGTCATTTTGTCATTCTACCAACATGTGCAACGCACGTACATAACTAATATAAAGGAGGTTTCCGGTTCAAATCCTCCCTACGTCAGAGTTTTTATTTTTATTTTTTGAAATTATTAAAACGTGCATCGCACGTGTAAATTACTAGTAATAATAATAGTATAAAAAAATAACGGTAATAATAATAATACTAGAGATCAAAGTAACTATATCAAAAATAAGGTTTATATTACAATGAAAAATTCATAGAAAATAGTTACAATAAGATTACTTATCGAAAATCAGATTTTAATTGAAGAGTCAAGAATACATTTTACCAACAGAATTTGAAAGCGGATAAGAAAAATAATTTGCGAAATTTTTTAAATACAGAAATACACAAAAAATACATTTTTGGGAAAACAGGGGTTACGGGCCTCCTATGCGCCCGACTATTCATGATCCCGGAGTCCACCGTCAAACCAATCATAGTCCCGGATTTAATTAAGGCTTGTCTCCATCGCAAGCAACCACAGTCCCGGAGTCCACCGTCAAACTAAGTCTATAGTCATGGAGTCCACCGTCAGACTATATAGAGGCAACTCACTCACGTTTGCCCAAGTTTTATTACATCTCCTTTTAGAGCCTATCCTTAAGTTTAACATGAATAATAATTTCCACCTAGAGCTAGCTTACCCTCTTACCGCTCTTAAACCATACACCGAGAACGACAACCAATATTGGCCACTTCTCAAAATCCATAACCATTATCATTACTTTTGCCAGTACCTGGGTCTCACTAAGCCTCTAGAATCAACATTTTTTCATGTTCAACATCATGGGGTACTCATACCCTTATAATTCATATTCTCAATTTCATTCATTTATTCAATTCTTCTATCAATTCTCTTATTTATTCATCATGAAGTAAAATCTCAAACTAGTCATTTTAATAGTTCACAATACTCTTTTCATATTCATCCAAACTTCAAATAAAATTCTCAGTAGTTAAGATTTTAAACACAATCTCTTTAAGATTCATCACTATAAATTCATTATTTAATCTCCTCGTTCGATTTTACATTTGATTTTATCATAATCCAACTCTTAAATATTTAATCATATATATTTTCTTAAATTCAATTTTTCATCTAATTTAATAAACACGATGTTTATTTCTCAAAAAATATCTCTTAGAATGTTATAAAATAATTCTTAAGTGATCTAATAATATTCTAGAGTATTTATATAATTTTTATCAATTTTTAAAACTTGAAAAATCTCAAAAATAAAATAAAACTCCCAAATGAGGATACCCGGGCTCAAACCCAAAGCCAACAGCGAGCCAAGTCACCGCTCAACCAATGAGCCATTCTCCATTTTTGATAAGGAATTTATTGAGTTGATTTAATAACAAAAACTCCTTCTTTTATTATAAAAAGGGCAAAAAACAAAGTACCCCCCTAACGTTTGGGCTTAATACAATATGGCCATATAACGTTTGAAAAAGTACATTTAACCCATTCCACCGTTAACTTAACCCCATCCGTTAAGTTAGAATTATCGAATTACCTTTTTACCCTTACCCTTTCATAATCAAATCTCTTCTTCTTTTTCCTCTTTCTTCATTCTTTTTCTTTTTCCTCTTTCTTCATTCTTTGTCGGTTGCGATTTTTGTTTTTGTTTTTTTGTTTTTTGTTTATTTTTTTGTGTGTGTTGTTGTTGTTGTAGTTTTTGAATCTCAAGGTTATTTTGTTATGTGTAGATTTGACAGGGTTTGGTAGATATTGACTCCAAAAATGAATAAGAACCATGTTCATGGATAAATGAATACTAAAATCTTCAAACTACAATAACATTCATGTCAAAGTGTAATTCATATATAGCATAAACAAGAACTAACTACACACGCTTATGCCATGATACTCTAGAAACAACGTGAAATAGTGAGCTAAAATTTAGGGAAGAAAGAGTCTTTTTCATAGAGCAGTGTTTCAATTGGCGGAACTAATTGCAAAACACTATGATTGTGGATTTTAGCTAGCGCTTGTTCTAAATTTCATAATAGGGTCATTGACCGACGAATATTGGAAAAACTTCAATACCTAATCGAAAATTCATATACAAAGAATAGTTGCAAACAAGCACCAATCAATAGCAAAAAACAAAAAACAAACTCACACAATCCCTCCTAACTATAACCCTATTCCAATTAAAAACTAACTACTTTGTCACTTTCGGATTTTTCAAATTGTTCAATATAATTCCAGAACTAAAGCCCGATTAAAATCTTATACCAACAAACCCACACATATCTACCAAACCCCGTCAAATCTACACATAACAAAATAACCTTAAGATTCAAAAACTAGAACAACAACAACACACACAAAAAAATAAACAAAAAACAAAAAAACAAAAACAAAAATCGCAACCGACAAAGAATGAAGAAAGAGGAAAAAGAAAAAAAATGAAGAAAGAGGAAAAAGAAGAAGAGATTTGATTATGAAAGGGTAAGGGTAAAAAGGTAATTCAATAATTCTAACTTAACGGATGGGGTTAAGTTAACAGTGGAATGGGTTAAATGTACTTTTTCAAACGTTATATGGGCATATTGTATTAAGCCCAAACGTTAGGGGGGTACTTTGTTTTTTGCCCTTATAAAAATAAAATAAAAGAAAGGGCTCAAACCCAGGCTCAAACACGCGACCTTAGAGAACCCCAAATGCGCCACATGGCAGCGCATGGCGATCTGGTGCTCGCGCTAGCCACAAGAGCCAAGCATCACATCTGATACTATATGAGTTCAAATTCATATACTTAACTTTTTGATAAATCTCATTTTGAACACTTTCAACTATTTTCGATTTCTTTTCTTTCTCTTCATTTTGTTTGTTCATAAAACATACTCCTATGTTTCCAGAAATAATTTTTCATAAATTTTATTCATATTCGCACCAAATTATACCCAATTTAACTCAAATATTCACTTTTATAAATCTAGTATTCAAATAACCATTTTTTATAAATCTATTATTCATAGGTTTTGGTTAGAAAAAAAATTTCTGCATCAAGAATGCATTTTTATTTAGAAATTCTCATCCTTCCCATCAACTTTATAATTCATTTCCACTATCCACACAATTTTCTAAGCACAAATTCAACCTTTATGCATACAAATTCTCAATTCTAATCATGGTTTATTAATTGTGCCTCACAACATACAACATGCTTTTAAATAAATTTTCAATTAACAACCTATCAATTCTATGGTGTAACTTTCAATTAGCATGCAAATTTTCTCATAATTTCTTACTACTAACAATTTTATCAACATAATATGCATCACAAAATAATTGAAAAACTCAGGCAAGTTAACAATTTCAACCATACACTACCTACACATGCATACTACATTAGAAAGTAAAAGAAATCACTCACCTTAATTAGTTGATGAAAAGAAATTAGGAACTCCTAGTAGATTGCTCCTAGCTCCAACAAGATGTGCCCTTCTCCTCCTAGCTAAGCAAACCACAAGCCTAGTCTCCTTGAAAAATCCGAAACCCTCTTCTTTTCTCTTTCTTTTCTTCTCATTTGTTTTCCTTTTGTTTTGATTCTTTGTAAAATGCACACACAAGCAGTAGGTATTTATAGGGCTAAATGGGTGAATGAAGAAACTCCCACTACCCAAAATAAATACCAACTCACAAAATCATTAACACAAACCCCTACCCCTTCCTATTCTTGATCGGCCAACCTTTTGGTGTGCACACACCTGCACACACTTCTCATTCTTTTAATTAATTTTATTTATTTATTATTTGGCTAGGTGTTTGTTACATGACAAGTGTGTAGAATTAAAAAGTATTCATTTTAAGAGTATAATTAATTATGGACTTTTTCTTTTAAATAATTTTTCTAATGGACTTTAAAATAAACTTTAGTCCTATGAGTTTTAATTAGAAAATAAGTAATACAATTTTGACAAATAAAATGCGAATAAAAATGTACATCACTTTTGGAAAATTTTAGAGATTAAAATACATAAAATTTTACAAGCAATGCACGTGCAAAAACATTAAAATTTATTTTATTTTTTCCTGGGATGTTACAGAAAATCACTTACTGATGTCGCTATTCCAAATAACGGCATAATTAGCCTAATGCCGCTATTAGCAATAACGACATCTGTATAATCCACAATGTACTCCAAATTTCGTGTAGGTGCATCAACTTCAAACTCGATTTCGACCTTGATGCAGACAATATTTCTCAAAAATCAAAACATAAAAGTTGTAGATCTTTTTCTTGGTGTTCCTGTCACGTCCCGCTTCCCAAAAAAGAAAATATGGAATACGGATACGTGACTAAGTCCAGCGAATGATTTTCATCATCCATAAGCTGTCAGAATCTTTACAACATTTCACAAGAATAACAGGATGTAAACATGGAGAAATCAACCACGCATGCATGAATGAATCAATATACCAACAAGATTTACTTGAAACAAATTTTAATAATCTTAAATAAACCAGATCTGAACAAGTCAATAATTCTGGATCATACTGCCCAATACAAATACATTTATTCAAAATAAGCAACATGAAATAATAATAGCAAGAACTCCAACAACTAAAATATCAGATCAGCTACTCCAGTGACAGCTGATCACCAAAATCTGTAATTTAACAAATTGCAGGAAGAGGAAAAGGAAAACAAAATGCCTGTCAATACAAGTATAGTAGTTGTTTGTAAGCATAGAATAGTTTATAAAAGTCATCAATTAAATTCACAAAAAATAGGGGTTAATCCAAATCAAGTCTAGTTGTACTCAGCAAAATATTGAATCAAAATATTATCTTTAGCATCAGTATAAAAATAAATTACCATACAGAATTCATATAAAACAGAATCTGAGATTTTTAAACACATCTGTAGTAAAACTGCAATAACTTGCAACTCACAAAGCGAAACTGAATCTGTCAGAAATTCTCGAAAGTAGACATAATTCTCTATAATTCATATTCACAAATAATTTTCATATACTGGCCTTAATAGGGTCTAAAATACTGAACAAAACAGGGTAACAACAAGGACAAAATTATTCTTTATGCATAAAATCAACTAGACCATATGTATCGAGACAAATTTATTTATTTTTCAATTTGAGTGGTATCTCACTTTCTCTTCCACATAATAACTTTGCAAATCTTTCTATCCTTGGTCTCTCTGGCAACAAATTTAATTCGAAGATACTTTTGTGGTTGCTTAACATAAAAGGCCTTACATACATTGATCTCAGTTACAACTCTTTCATGGGCTCACTGCCAAAAGAACTGGGAAGCCTATGCAACCTACAGATGCTGAACCTTCATTATGCCAATTTTAGTAGAGGCCTATACCTGAACTTGCAGAATTTTTTTTTTCTGGATGCATCAAATACAGTATTAGGAATGTGGACTTAAGTAGCAGCACTTTTCTGACAAGTTCCTTACCAGAGTGGTTGGGGAACCTACAGATGCTCAAAACTATGCATAATAACTCGCTTTATTGTGTTGTTCCAGAACCACTAGGGAGACTATTGGCATTAGAGGAGTTGGATCTTTCTAATAATTATAACCTGAATGGGACTGATCGACTATCCCTTCAAGCCTTGGACAGCTTTCAAAACTCGCGCGTTCAGTTTGATCACAGTACAAACTTTTTTGAAGGTGCCATCTCTGAAGCACACTTTACTAATCTAAACGAGACTGGAGGTTCTGGAACTCATGTCATCAAACAAGCTAGGCCTAAAAGTAAGTCTGGATTGGGTCTCTCCATTTCGGCTTTGATTACATCGATCGGAATGGGTTCCTGCATGTTTGGGCCTCAATTCCCTACGATGGCTTAAGACACTTACTAAGAAATGTTTTCTACCTAGATATTTCTATTGCTGCATGGTATATATCCTGGAACCTATATATGCCAGACTGGTTTTGGAATTTGTTTTCCTGCTCATCATCAGATGACATACATGCATGTTAGATATATGATCCCTGAATGGAATCACCGGCAGGCTGCTGTCCTAATATTCTTTAAAGGTGGAGTACATGGATCTATCAAATAATTCATTTTCTGGGCTCGATCGTTCCTTCTAGCATTTGGAAGAGTATGCCAAATCTGGTACAACTTTATCTTTCTAGAAGTAAATTCTTTGGTGATATTATTATTCCCCCACCTCCATGCTTTCTACCCTACTTATAAATTCTTGACCTATGGAGAAATTCCTTATCAGATACATCTATCAAATAATAATCTATCTGGATCTGTTCCTCATATACTTTGCCCTATACCATATTTCGTGTCATTGCACTTGAGCAACAACAATCTATCTGGGGGAGATTCCACCGTCCCTGCCTGCAGAGGTGTACAAGCTTGGTTACTCTTCATCTTTGGACAGAATAAATTAACTGGTAGAATTCCTACATACATAGGAGAAAGTTTAGTGAATTTAAAGATCCTAAGCCTGAGATCAAACATGTTTTCAGGCAATATTCCTCCAAACTTATCAAGACTAAGTGCTCTCCAGATCTTGGATGTGGGAAATAATTATCTGTCAGGAGAAGTACCACGGAGCTTTGGAAACTTTACTGCCACGAGAATTAATTTGACATATAATGAGTTTTTTTTTTTTTTTTTTTTTTTTTTTGGTACTGAGAAGGACACAGTCTAATGATTACTTTCAGGCGGAAGATAAAAGGAGGTCTTCTGGAGTACGATCGGTTGTTATCAGAGGTAACCATTGTTTAAGGAGACATTAATTTGTTTTGAACCCTTCATTTTTCTTCGACAGGTCCATTTATTTCTTTTGGGTAAGGCTACATCTACTACCAAATCTATTACTTTTCTCATTACTATCTTAGGTGGTACACTAATAGTGGTGGCTATTGTAGAGCATGCGGTAGAAATAGGGCTGCAAACGAGCCGAGTCGAGCCGAATACCTTGAGGCTCGAGCTCGGCTCGTTTATGTATCGAGCTCACTTTCAGGCTCGAGCTCGGTTCGAGCCGAGCTTTGACCAAGTTCGAGCCGAATACTCGCGAGCTTCTGCCTAAAACCCACGTATCTTCAAGCTCGAGCTCGGCTCGTTTACGTATCCAGCTCGCTTTCGAGCTCGAGCTCGGCACAAGCCGAGCTTTGACCAAGCTACTCGGCTCGTGCTCGACACATAAACGAACAGATCTATTCGCGAAATACTTGAGTAGTAGGATAAAATAACACACACAAGAAAAGTAAAAGAAATTGGCAATGTTACACCTACTACAAAATCTACTACTTTTCTTTTTACTATCTTATATGACACATTATTATTAGGTGATACATTATTTTCTCTTTACTCGATATTCCCGAATTACTTTTCACGTTTGCAGAATTACTTTAGAACCATTTTTTTTTTATAAAACCATTCATTTGAAAATTTAATTCCAAACTGCCCACTTTATCCTACAAAAGTTGTTCCTCCTCCTCCCCACCACTTAAAAAAGTAAAGTACAAAAAAAAAGGTCCTCCCAAAAAATCAAAAATACATTCTTACTTATTTATTTATTTGTTAAGAAGATGAAAACTTTTGCTTCATGTAGCATAAAATGAGGAGTTCTCGTCAAGTTCTTCTTTCTTCTTATTGCAAGTAAGTCTAATGGACCTCTCAGAGAACAAGTTATCTGGAAAGATATCAGGATAACTCGTGAGACTTGCTGACTCTCCCATATTAGTTACATATGCACGCACAGTACATGTAAGTTGGTATGTTTATAAATGACAACTCTAACTCTTTCATTATAATATTAGAAATATTAGAGATAAAATCTCATTAGCATAAGGCGGCCAAGCGACTTTGAATTATTTGATTTTGCTACTTGGTTTACTGCAATGAAGAGAGTGAGAGAGAGAGAGAGAGAGAGAGAGAGAGAGGCGAAGTGCAATTAAGCGATAAGGACTACGTAAATGTCTCAAGTAAAGGTGGAAAAGATGATAGAAAAGCCGAAAGAGGAAAACCTCTTATAAGCTATATATTTCCTTATTTTAGTTATTCTCTTTTCCAGAAATAATTGAAAGAACCACTATTAAGAATTGATATTAAGATGTAAGGGCAATATATGAATACCCTTAAAGATGTGCATACTCTATCAATAGTTTAAGTTTAAGGTCAACCAAAATTAAGTTGTAAAAAAACATGACAGGAGAAGTGGAGAACCACTAAAGTTGGAGGCCCATATATGTTAGGCACAAATGAGAAAATAAAATTTCTATCTGTATAATAAAACACAAACAAAGCTATCAAGTGGCTCCCTTTCAATTGAAACTAAATCAATGGCTCAGATTTATCCTCCCAAAAAATATTTTCCCTGCAAAATTTTTTTTCCCTGAAACCAATTTTTTCCCCTCAAAACTAAAAAAACTCATTACTTTATTACTCTCTCTTCTCTCTTTACTTTTTCATATTTTTCTCTGTTTCTCTTCCTATCTCTCTATCTCATTCTCTCTCTATTTATTGAGAAATTTAGATTTTTAAATTTCATGTTTTTAAATTTTTAGATTTTTTATGTTTTTTATTACTCATGTTAAATTGAAAATAGCAAATATTTCATCAACAGTTAAATTTCATAATTTTCTACCCTCAAAATTCTAAGAAGTGGGATTTTACACTCCTATTTATAATTATTTTTCAACATATACTAATGGAAACATAGACTTTTATTTACAACTAATTATTATCATACTTTTCAAACTTAAGCTACATAATTGTTGTTTTACTGTTTACAAGACTTTTCGTATGCTGTATTATTTCGAAGACGTGCCGTAGGCACGTGCCCACGGGTAAATCTAGTATTTTTATAAAATCAAATGAAACTAGTCCTTCTTGAGTTAGATTACCACCTTACTATTTTCATGGGGTTTTCCTTTGAAGTCTGCAAAAACGATAATAATACAAATTTCACGTAATTATTTTTTATCTCTAATCTCTAATCTCTAATATTATAATGGGAGAAGGCCTTAGTGTCATTTTTCGTTTTGTCATTCTACCAACATGTGCAACGCACATACATAACTAATACAAAGGAAGTTTCCAGTTCAAATCCTCCCTACGTCAGAGTTGTTAATTTTTTTTTTTGAAATTATTAAAACGTGCATCGCACGTGTAAATTGCTAGTAATAATAATATAATGGGAGAAGGCCTTAGTGTCATTTGTAAATCTACCACTTTACGTGCATTACACGTGCAACTCCAACTCTATCATTATACATTTAAATTTACCAATTTACGTACATTACACGTATAATTCAAACTCTCTCATTATACTCTTTATATTACTTTTTAAAATATATATTTATTAACACGTGATATATTATATTACTTTAAAAACTATATATTGATTAAAACGTGCAACGCACGTGTTTAATACTAGTGTAACATAAAAGCAATGCAACCCATACAACATAATTGAAATTCATCAATTTCTAATTTAGAAGGCAAACCAACAAAGTAAAAAATTAAATTGTTCTTGGCAGATGTATTAGTGTTTTAACATAATTTGAATAGTTAGGAAAAATGTTAAATCTCAAGTTTGAAATAGTAATTTGAATTAAGAATAAAATCTATTATCCTATTGCTATACGATAATGATATCATACAAATATTACAAGAAGTCATTGGATTGTATCATAGTGTGCATCTCAATTAGTCTCCTACACGACTATGTAAAGAGACTATATATGAGGTTCAAATATTAAAAAGAAAAGGATGAAGAACCTATAGACACCTAAAGTTTATTATAATATCCTAAACACGCCTGAAGTGACGGTAATACCCCAATAGTACCTATTTTTTAAAAAATTGGACCTATAGGCACCACTTCTGTTATTTTTTTAAACAGTTAGGGGGTGAAATTATTTTTTTACCCATGCTTTAATAATTCCTTAAAAATTCCTTAAAACACCTTTAAAAATCCTTAAATTTTCATTAAAAATTCCTTTAAAATTACTTTAAAAATTCTTTAAACATTCCTTAAAAATTCCTTAAAATTTTCTTTAAAATACCTTTATAATTTCCTTAAAATTTTCTTTCAAATTACTTTAAAATTGCTTTAAAAATAGAACCCAAAAAAAAACTTTCAAAATTGAGCCGATTTTTTCAACTGAGAGTGCCAACTGTACCAAAAGTTCTTCAAAAATTCTTAAAATTTTTGTTCTCTAAATCCTTAACCGCAGCCATAGTTTGTTTAGAACAATTTTTTTTTATATAATTATCATATATCAGTATATCATAACATCAAAAATGAACAAATTATTGAGAACCAATATAGAACAAAGAGTTTATTACATAACCTGAAGCAATGACACAATCAATATTACATAACATGAAACAACAATTACATAACATGAACAATTGGACAATCATTAGTACATAACAAAGCAAGTTGCTTCTTCTGCTTCTTCTTATGTTGCTGCCAACCACAAAAAACAAAAAAAAAAAAAACATTTCAGGAATGTATTAGCAGAGAGCAAAGGATTAACAAAAATAATGATTTCCTTACTCAAAACCAAAATAAGCACTATTCAGAATTAACAGAGAACAAAGGATCATTACTCAAAACCAAAATAAGTATCAATGTTCATTAAGTGATAATCATCACTGCCTACTGTCACACAAACAAAAACAAGGGACCAAACTGTTAAATACGAGCCTGAGAATCAAATACTTCCATGTTAGATCAAAGGAAACAACACAGTGGTCCAATAGCTGCAATCTCTTTCATTATCTGCATAAATGTTTAAAATGCATGTTAATGTTAAGACCTAACTAATAGCTACAGAAATTTACAGTAACAAAAATTAAAATTATTAGTAGGCTCAGTACGCAACTTTCAGGAAGGATTTATCAAATTTGCCAAATATTCAAGCATCAATTCATCAAAGAGAAAAAATGGTGTCACTAAGTATAAACTTGCAACAGCCTAGCAAAAATAAAAAGAAACCTGACCAATACATCCTAAGTATAGTCAATGCGATATAAGCTTTACATCTTTTATTAAGAATTCAGAAATTGCAATAATTGGTGATACTCCACAGTTTAGCAAAAGCAGCAAGCAAATATAGCAAAAGCAAATGCAAAAATGTGACAAGCATCAATTCAGAAAATTCAGAATACATACAACCTTATGTCATAAATAATTCAGATTAATTGTAGTTCATAAATAATTCATCTCAACATAGTGATACTTACTACTTAGGAAACTAACATTGACTCTTTATGTCAAACATTTAAGTATGAGATAGCAGGATCTAAGTCTAGAGATAAAAATATGTCAAAATCTAGCATAAGGTTGCCTAGGGTTGCACTTTCCCAATTGAAGTTTCTTATCACATCAATGGTTAGTTGTAACACTTTTTGTTCACTACATTCAAAAATAGTCTCCACCAAAACACATAAATTGTTGTGTACAAGTACCAGCAAAGGAAACATGTACCAACCTATGGTATACATACCCAACACCCGAACAGATCAAAACTATGTATTCAACAGTCTACCAAAAATCTAATAAATTAACCTCCTCTGGCTTCTCTCACCCTCAATTTCAATCTAAATTTCAAAGGACTCATGTTTTAATCATCCATGGACAAATGCATACCCAGTCACCTACTAGCAGAAACTTGCTATAAACACATTAGTAATACCCCCACTTAATGTATTTTAATATCATTTTTAAGACTTCAAGCCAATAAATCAAACTTATCTCCATCTCATTACCAAACAACATCAACAAATAAACCAAAATATACTTTCTAGAATTACCAACAATAAGAACAAAAACATAAATTAGCAACTTCATTTAGCAAACAACCTCAGCCAGCCATTTTCCCTCAAGCAATCGACAATCAACTATCACTATCATTCTCAAATTCACATCCATTCAAAGTTAATCAAGAGACTCACCTATCATTCAAGAACGCGATGCTCAACCCCGTCAACAATGCAGCCACGATTATCATCGGCTTCCGAATAAATCCAATCGCTCCAATCCCCAAAAACAATACAGCCACAGTCGCCGACTTCTTCCTTGGTGAGGTGGTCAGCGTGGGAAGAGAAGGGGAGGAGGAAGATCGATGAGGATTTTAGGGTTAGGGGTTGTATTTGGGGATTTTGGGGGCATTTCGAGAGCGCGAGATGGAGATAAAGATGGAGATGGGCGAAGGCAGTGGTGAATTGTGGCAGTAATGAGAGTGGCACTGAAGAAGGAGCTTCAGGGGCTAGGGTTTCAAAAGAGAGACAAGGAAGAGGAGGGGGGGGGGGGGGGGGGGGGGGAGAGCCAGGCAAAGGAGAGAAAAGGAGAGAAGGGGTTTTGATATTTTTTGGAGATGAATATTTTTGTAATTTCACATGCCGCTTAATGAGTTTAAATCCGTTAAGAGACATATTCCTGGAATATTCCACTAACTTAACAAAGAAATAAACAGCGGTGACCTTCAGGTCCAAACGATAAATGTTTGAGTGCTATTGGGATATTATTTTCACTTTAGGTGTGTGTAAGTAATTTATACTAACTTTAGGTGCCAATATGTCATTCACCCAAAGAAAAAAAATTAATGCTACATCCATTACCAATTTCACTACATTTATCTTCACCACATTAGGTGGCACACTCCAATAGGTGGGGGAAGAGAGAGTAGGTGGAGGAACTCTTCAATAGGGGTGTGTCACATAAGATAGTGAAGAAAATGGTAGTGAAATTGGTATTGGATGAAGCATGCATTACTCTAAAAAAAAGAGTAAATCCTATGATTTTCCCGAGTATGACCTGTATATTTTTAAACTTCATGTCTGTTTTCACAATACTCTACAAATTTTCCGCACTCTAAAGTTTTTTTTGGATATTCCGGATAGAGCCAAACGGCTCCAGCCATCGAATATATATATATATATATATATAAACAATTAAGTTACAGAAATAAATACACGAGTTTACAAGATGTAAAACAGAAAGTAGATTACAAAAAAGAGTACAAAAAACGGATGATTCGTCCGCAAATAAGAAATCTGCGAGCTAAAAGAAGACCAACTCCGAGATGGGCAGCAGAGCAAAACAGCCAGAATAACATCGCAACGAAAGGAGCAAAACACCAATTTGCATCAAAACGGAGAGAAGGCGTCCACAAGGTTAACGTCTGCGAAGAAAGAGGAGTTGCGACGTACAGGAAGTACGATCCAGGAATACGCAAACCTTGAAGACATGCGCAAAAATTGTGAAACCGATCCAAAAGACAAATCGAAGACTCAGGAGGCAAACAGCTCCACCCGAAGGCACCAAACACAACCTGCATAGACAAGAAAAGAAGAAAAAAACACAGAATACCAGATGCACCCCCATTCGCGTGTCTGCGAACACTGAATGCGAAGAAAGGACAGAAGGCACACCACAAAATATGTTATGATGAGGCTAAATGAATAGAAAAAGACCCATCAGCTCAGGAAAACACAAGCTACACCAACCATGCAATACCCCAGAATACCAGCTACAAGAAGGACCGAAACCGAGCAAAACCTCAGGTGTGCCCAAGAAGAGGAGCCTACACAGAGGCTGCTTTCTTCGCTAAAATACAAGCACTCACACGAGTTGGCACGTTAGAGTAGAGTTTCTTATTGTATTTATACTTAGCGGGGGGAGGAACGACCTCCACCAAAGAGAGCGAACTCACACTACGGTCCGGCATGCTCGCCTCGACTTTGTTTAGGCGAGAAGAGGGTAAGAGGAAACTGGAAGAAACTAAGGATGATAGTGGGATGTAATTAGTAGAAAAAGAATAACGGGAAAAGGAAGACTCACTAAGAATTGGGTGATGAACGTGCCCCTTCGCACTTCGAAACCAAGAATGGGAATATCCTAAGGATTTAACCAAAGCAGACTGCTTATCCAGACTCTTACTCACTGAAAGCCTCATAGCAATAGAATGGGAACGAGGCTGAGAAGTACCCAACCGCGGAAAGGGCACTAAATCTTTGAAAACCGAGCGAACCTTAAACAGGCTAGCAAAATAAGGACACTTAGTAGTAGTTAGCGAAGCACCAAGAACAGTGGCATAAGTAGTGGGGTTCGCAGTTGGATAAGAAACCGCTACCGGGGAGACAAAATTCTTGTCAGTCTCAAAACTACTCTTCCTCGCGACGCATGCAAGAAGCTTGCGCCTAAAGAGGGGATAGGTAAGTAGAGAGCGGCAATTGGCCGGTAAGGATTTAGCCAATACCAAAAACTTATCCAGACTCCTAAACAACGTAGGCATCACAACTTTAGATAGGGGATGAGCCTGATAAGAACCCCAACGAGGAAAGGAAACGAGTTTCGTATAAATCGTACGATCCCGAAACAGGTTAGCAATATTAGGACGCTGAAGCGTGACCAGGGAGTCACCAGCAAGAATGGAAAACGACCAAAACGATATGGGGTTGGAGAGGCTAGAGAGGTCACAACTAAAAAGAGGATAGTAGAGGAGGAGAAGGCAATGGGGAGGGTACGAAGGATCTGGACGCTGAGAAGGAGCTGGAATGAAAAAATGCCCAACGATGGATCTGGACGCCCGAAGGAGCTGATAAGATCGCGGCACTAAGCTTCCTTCACTTCCGAGCCTCCTGTACGAGCTTGGAGGGAAGCCAAAACCCTTCCAAGCCAGAAATCGGGAAAAACTAAAAAACTGATATGGGTTTGGAGAGGGTAGAGAGATCTCAAACTTTAACGAAGTGGATAGAGGAGGAGATTGCAAGGGGACGGGGGATCTGGACGTCGAAGGGGAGCTAATACAGATGTTTGAAAATCGCCTTCAAGAAATAGTGTACCTGTCTTTTCTTAATAATGATAATTTTATTTTATTTTATTTTATTTTTTTGCCAAATCAAATGTAATACTCCAACATATCTCAAATTACCCACACTAGTTATATAAAAAAACAAACTCCCCAAAATAACAACATTAATGTACACGTGTCACCCCCATCAATTCACAATTTTTTTGCCAAAATGACCAACTTTTAGTATTTATCAAACTGACCCACATTCGAAACTATTTACCAAATTTACCTGCTCGCTATCTGAGATAGTGAGTCTAGTTCAAATGAACTCGTTATCTCAGATAGCGAGTTGTAGTTGTACTCATTTTTCAGAGAAATTTTAAACATGCAATTTTTATCTTAAGTGTATATAGCTACACTTGCTATCGTAGATAGCGAGTCTAGTTCAACTCACAATGCTATCTGAGATAGCGAGTGAAGTTGTACTCATTTTATAGAGAAATTTTAAACATACAATTTCGACCCGAAATATATATAACTACACTCGCTATCTCATATAGTGAGTCTAGTTCAACTGATCTCGCTATCTCAGATAGCGAGTGTAGTTGTACTTATTTTGTAGAAAATTTTTTAAATATGCAAATGTAAAGACCTACACTCTCTATCCAAGATAGCGAGTATAGTTGTATATATATTTCATGTTCAAAATTTCTCTGAAAAATGAGTACAACAACACTCGCTATATGAGATAGCGAGTTCGTTTGAACTAGACTTGCTATCTCAGATAGTGAGTGTAGCTGTACACATTTCATGTTAATTTTTTTAAAAAAAATTGGGTACAACTACACTCGCTATCTGAGAAAGCGAGTCTAGTTAAGACTCGCTATCTCAAATACCGAGTGTTGTATGCATTTTAGGTAGAGTTGATATAGAATGGATTTATAGTGTGTTTTAGTTGAGTGTATTTTTGGTTAGTTCTTACATACCTCATCCTACCATTTTCAACTACAACTAGTACTGCTAATTATACAACTAATTAAGTTCGTACCACTGTTGCAAGAAACAAATATGTAGTCAATTGAAGAGTGTAATGCTTTTCAGCTACTACCAAATAACAGCTATATTGCATGTCATAACAGTTGAACGGCAATATTATATGCACTAGTGTAATAGTAAAACAACGAGCAAGTCTTTAAAAACTCCCCAATCGATACTCGCTATCTCAGTTAGCGAGTGTGGTATAAATACACTCGCTATCTGAGATAGTGAGTCTAAACTCAGTATTTTTCTTCAAGTTTTTCTCCAAGTGATGGAGAAACACCTCAACATATACTCAATATTTCAGATAGTGATATTGTTTTCACCAAACTCGCTATCTCGATAGCGAGTCTAAACTTGAAAATTTTCTTCATGTTTTAACACATCAACATACATTTGCTATCAGACAGCGAGGTTATTTTGACCATACTTGCTGTTTGAGATAGCGAGTAGGTCATTTTGGTAAATATTTTCAAAAGTTGGTCATTTTGGTAAATATATTCGAAAGTTGGTTATTTTGGTAAGAGAATGACTACACACATGGATTTTTACTCCAAACATATATTATAAATGTATTGGGATCCACTTTTCACTAAAAGACAAGGTTTTAGTGAGAAGTGAAAAACTTTGTCTTTTAATAAAAAATGGGTCCCAATACATTTATAATGTGTGTTTAGGATAAAAATTTATGTATGTCTATCAGTTTGCTTTTGGTAAATATTTACAAAAAGTGGTCATTTTGTTAACAAATTCATAAATCCATCTCCACAAACGCCAACGCTTCTTCGCTGCCATGTGGGCCCCACGAGCGAACCTGTCTAATCCACTCACGCGTAAGAAAACTAGACCGGACCGCTCGCAGTATCTGTCCATTTTCATTTTATTATTCAACTAGGTTTTCCATTCTTCTCCTTCTTCCTCAATCTCTCTACTCGAAAACCCTAATTCCATCCGAATCAATCGCGATCTTGTACAATTAGCTCAGTCTGATCCCCTGCCACGTCGGATCTGAGACGATCATGGCGGAATTCAGTCGGTTTTGAGGTAATTATCCCGTTTCTCCGCTTTTCTCATGTCAAATTACTTGAATTGGTTGAGATTCGGATCAGGATCATGCGTTGGATCAGTAATTGATGTGTTAATGGTAGATCAGTGTAAAAATGAAATATTGATTAGTTACTACTAGTTGAATTTCGAGGTTTAGACTGTAGGGGAGGAGAAAATTCGAGTTAGGAGGGGAGATAGGAGGAGGATTGATGCATTTTAGTCGATGTTTAGGAATGAGGTTAAGTTTAGCTAACTGGAGTTTCGTGCAGGTAGGAAATAAATATGAGCAGTGCGACATGTAATTCCAAATGTACCCCATTAATTTAGTTGATGAGTTTGATTCCTCCATGGAATCCAGTTTGTAACGCCCCGATTTTCTATACCGGAAAACCGTGATATAAAGCCATAATATTTTACTTCAATTAGCCACAATACACAGAAAAAACAGAAAAATTTAAAACTTTTTATTCAACACAAATGTATTACAAGTCCGAATGTATAAAACTGCAATACATTACATCAGTGTTACAATAATGCCTTGCAAGCCCAAGTGTTACAAACCTTCAATAAATTTACATCAGAGTACAATGAATAATAAATAACACTTGGTTATTTACTTGGATTCTTCTCAACATAAAATAAATTACAACAGATGTTACAATTTGAAATAAAAATCAACATTTTGCTTCTCTTGCCTCGAGTCCTCCTGAATCATGTACCTGTAGTTTTGCAATTCAGTACTTATTGAAGTGGGAACGTCAGTACATATACTGACACTTTAAGGTTGATGAACAGCAGCGAATCTCAACTTTAAACAAACAGATTGATCAAAAGAGAAACGTGTATATATAATTGATGTGTCAGTGTATGCTATGACTTAGAATCTAATGCAGGGTTAACTAATGCAATGATGCACTTATTCTAATGCAAGCAAGACTCTGGAACAGTATGCATTCCATACTACATACGTCCATATCAAGCCGTTTCTTCATATATAGGGATTTGAACCCGCGCCATGATTTTTACTCTTGTACTCAACATGTTTCTGAAGATACAGCGTGACTGATGAGGTTACTCTGAAACGGTCTAATCCCGCTATTCGCAGTCATATAGTGGTATCCCTGTTTGCCAATATTGCCTGGCTTACCGGATCTCACTCAAAAATTTGACGAACACTCGGAGTTAACTACAATACATGTTAGCTCGAAGCATTCCTTGTGCCCCCTAGTTCATAGACCGTAGTCTTTGGCATGTTCGCCTTTCTTGACATAGAACATGAAGGAGTTCCGGGGGTTCATCCCCTAGTTCCGACAGAAAAACTTTCCGCTCTTATCACGACACTTCAGAAATTAACAGACGAGATACTGATCCCGTGCTCCCAACTCATGAGAAGGCACAGACCGTATCCCTTTAACAGGAGGGATACAACCAATAACACCACTTAGTGTTGGCCTATAGATTAGGTCGGATCATAAGGTATCACTCTTAATACCAACTCTTTTCCTTTTGCGAAATGATAATAAATAAAAGTTAAGTAGTGATAGTCATAAGTTACTACCCTAACGATGTCACTAACCCTAAACAATCCGAGGGATGACAACAGTATTAACACAACATGTTAGGTCTTAAGTTAGACTTCGCAAGATAACTCTACTAGGTGCTCAACCTAGACTTACCAAAATCCCTAAGGATTCTGTTCATAGTCCATCGATCCAAGACTCTAGCAATACGAATTTATTTACATGCTACTGCCCTGAACTTGGATTCCGTCTACGCTCCCGGTCCGCGATCAACCCACACCGGTTAAGATCTGACGGTGCACGAGGGGTGACTCGTCCACAGTCCATGAGGAGTAAAAATAAATATATGTCTTGATGGTCGATGCCCCCTAGGGCAATGATATCACCCTAGACGAGCACAACAACTGTGTACTAGCTAATAAGCTATATACGAGTAAACAAAACACATACGAGCTAAACGAGCTACGTATGACATAGTGACCTACATACGAGCAGGTGAGCAGCGTATGAGACATCAATATACATACGAGCCAAATATGCTACGTATGAGACTAACAATTACATACGAGCCCGACAAGCTACGTATGAGCAAAACAACTTACATACGAGCCAACTAGCTATATATGAGCCAAACGAATTATATATGAGCCAACTAGCTACGTATGAGACAAATGAATCACATAGAAGCAATATAGAAGTTTTCTAACAACCTAGAAGCAAAATAACATGCTACTAGCAAAACTTGATCTTTTATACGCAAAGGCAACATAAACGGACTTCTAATACCCTAGAAGCAATTAAACATGCTACTAACAAAACTTGATTTTTTATACATAAAAGCAACATGAAAGTCTTCTAACACCCTAGAAGTAATTAAACATGCTACTAATAAAACTTGATTTTTTATATAAGCAACATAAAATGTCTTCTAACACCCTAGAAGCAATTAAACATGCTACTCTTAACGGAATTCAACAAAATTGGACTTTTTAGAAAGGTGAGAACATCTACTACAATTCTCTAGTTAACAACCTTCTCAGATTCAGTCAATAAGAGGTACAAAAAC
This sequence comes from Hemerocallis citrina, assembly GCA_017893485.1. NCBI lineage: Eukaryota > Viridiplantae > Streptophyta > Magnoliopsida > Asparagales > Asphodelaceae > Hemerocallis > Hemerocallis citrina. Next base: position 205,483,810 of record CM030367.1, on the reverse strand, counting down.
TTCGTGAGAACATCTACAACAACTCTCTAGTTAACAACTTTCTCAGATCCCCTATGGAACTCAAATTCCTGCTCTTTAAACACAAGTCAAGAACAATAAAAGACAGCAGATTTGCTGAAACTTGTAAAGCAAATAACTGGTGCTATACTTATCGGAATCTAACAAAATTGGACTTTTTGGAAAGCTAAGAACATCTACTACAACTCTCTAGTTGACAACTTTTTCAAATTTCTTATGAAACTCAAACCTCAGCTCTTTAAACACAATTCAAAGAACAACACAGACAGCAAAAGACTGAAACTTGTAAAGCTCATAACTTTTGCTATAATTATCGGAATCTAACAAAATTGGACTTTTTGAAAAGCTAAGAACATTTACTACAACTTTCTAGTTGACAACTTTTTCAGATTCCTTATGGAACTCAAATCTCAGCGCTTTAAACACAAGTCAAAGAACAACGAAGACAACAAAAGACTGAAACTTGTAAAACTCATAATTTTTGCTATACTTATTGGAATCTAACAAAATTGGACTTCTTGGAAAGCTAAGAACATCGACTACAACTTTCTAGTTGAATTTTTTTCAGATTCAGTATAGAACTCAAAATCCAGTTCCTTAAACACATTTTAAGAACAACAAAAGACAGCAGATTGGCTGAAACTTGTAAAGGTCATAGCTTGTGCTATACTTATCAGAATCTAACAAAATTGGATTTTTTGGAAAGCTAAGAACATTTACTACAACTCTCTAGTTAACAATTTTCGCAGATTTCGTATGGAACTCAAATTTCAGCTCTTTAAACACAATTCAAAGAACAACAAAGACAGCAAAAGGCTGAAACTTGTACAGCTCACAACTTTTACTATACCTATCAGAATCTAACAAAATTGGGCTTTTTGGAAAGCTAAGAACAAGTACTACAACTTTCTAGTTAACAACTTTCTTAGATTCCGTATGGAACTCAAATTCTTGCTCTTTAAACACAATTCAAGGAACAACAAATACAGCAAATGGCTAAAACTTGTAAAGCTCATAACTTTTGCTATACTTATCGGAATCTAACAAAATAGGATTTTTTGGAATGCTAAGAACATCTACTACAACTTTGTAGTTGACAAATTTTTCAGATTCCTTATGGAACTCAAAATCCAGCTTCTTAAACACATTTTAAGAACAACAAAAGACAGCAGATTCGCTGAAACTTGTAAAGGTCATAGCTTGTGCTATACTTATCGGAATTTAACAAAATTGGACTTTTTGGAAAGCTAAGAACATCTACTACAATTCTCTAGTTAACAATTTTCTCAGATTCCGTATGGAACTCAAATTTTAGCTCTTTAAACACAATTTAAAGAACAACAAAGACAGCAAAAGGCTGAAACTTGTAAAGTTCATAACTTTTGCTATACTTATCGGAATCTAACAAAATTGGGCTTTTTGGAAAGCTAAGAACAACTACTACAACTTTCTAGTTCACACCTTTCTCAGATTCCGTATGGAACTCAAATTCCTGCTCTTTGAACACATCGAAAGTTAACCCAAAAACAGCAGTTTTTCTGTTTTTTTGCTAAAAACTCGCTGTTTTGGGGAAACGATCTATTTAACCTATCAAACTAACCCATAAAAATCTACAGAAATTAGGGCATGGTAATAACGTATATGAGAACCTCTCATATTAATTTGGAGTGAAAATTTCAAATTTAGCATAAGTAATTAATTCCTAATCATCAAAACTACATACTAGTTTAAGATTTGATCTATAGGGTTTTTATTGAGTTCTACCACTTCAATCTTGTATGCCTTTTATTCTAGTCCATAAACATTCATATGCACATGAAATTGGTCCAAGTTATTTAACAATAATAACAATAACAATAGAGTTGAGAAACCCCCACCCAAAGAATCGGTTGGAAGGACTTGTTAGCTTTTCCTTCTCCTTCCTTGTTCTTGCTCCTCTTCAAGAACACCCCATGAAAATGAGCCCACTCCCTCTTTTTGATTTGATCTCTTTTTTTTTTTTCTCAATTTTTTCCTAAAATTTAAAGCAAAACAAGAAGAGGAAGAACTATGAGAAGAAGGGAGAATGAGAATGGAGTGAGATGAAGGAACACAAAATGAAAAATGGGGCTCTTAGGGTATGGCCGGCCAAGGGCTTATATAGGAGGAGAGGGTTGAGTTTTGTGGTTGAGAAGAGAGACAAGTGTTCTCATTCTTGTGGTTAAATCAATTGGAAATCAATTCAAATTTAAATTGCATTCACACCCTAATCCAATCCTAACCCTTCATTTGATCATGATGGATCAAAATAAAAGGTATTTTCCCAAATTCACATACTACATGATTTCGTACAAACGTACGATTTCGTATAAACGTACGAAATCGATACAATATATATATATATGTACATACATCTATATAGACATATAATTTTTATTTATCAAACTCAATCAATCTGTACAAAAATAATTTGAAAAAATAAAATAATAATAAAATAATTTTATTATCGGATTGGAAGATTTCAGTACTAATTTGATACAATATAGATGTATACTGACTAGTATATATATATATATATATATATAGGGTAAAAGGGATATGAGCAACTTGCTCATTTAGTAAATGAGCAATTGGTTATGTGGCATGCATGTGATACATTGGACAACTAACCCTTAAAATGATTTTCCAATCACATGTATGCCACACCATCAATTGCTTATTTACTAAATGAGCAAGTTACTCATACCCCCTTTTCCCATATATATATAATGTTTATTAACTATACCGGGTAATTTTTTTTAAAAAAAACTTATAAAAAAAAAACTATACCAGGTAATATCCCCAAAATTATTTCAATTCTGAAAATAAAAATAAAATAATAATAAATAATAATTTTTTATATCAGCCCGGGATATTATAGATATTTTCTCAAAAATGCATATTACATGATTTTGTACAGTGCACAAAACCGATACAATATATATATATACTTACTAATATATATATACAGATAATGGTTATTTATTAAAACTAAGTAATTTCCATAAGAAATAATTTAATTTTTTAAAAATAATAATAATACAAATATATTATCCAACCGGGATATTACACAGTTGGTACAAACTGCCATGGTATGTAGTGTTACCTAATCAAATATGGTTTAGATTAATTATCTTTTTTTGTTGCTACGAGTCATTAGTGTCTGTGCCAATTGGATTCCATGTAGGATCCAACGCATAAACTAAAATATTGGGGCATTTCTCAGTAATGTACTTTCACCTGATTTATCTCTGAACTGTACTTATTTATCAATTGTACTGAACTCTAGGGATCGTAACTTAAACTCATTCCTAAAGAGGGTATTGACGTATTGTTTAGAATTGGGATGAAAAGGTGGAAGAAGCTCAAGGAAAGATGAAATTAACGTTTACATAGAAATGAAAAACTAAACTATAAGTTAAACTGATCTCTAGTCTTCATGAATCATATGTAAGTTCATGTTCCATCATTTTGAATCTTACACCTGATGATGTGCTATGTGCTACCTTGGGGCCAAGGGGGCCAAGACTGCTTGGATTTTTGAATACCCCTGCTTCCAATGGTAAAATTTTACGTTGCCCCACCCACAAAATTTCACTTTGCTCCCATGTTTTTAAAAATATTATATGAGTTTCTTACTACTAACTTAGGTCCTTAACAAAATCAAATTTGCCTTCACCGTCGCATTTACCTTTTAGTTGAAGACTATCCATTGAGGACTACCAAAAAAATAAAAATAAAAAAAATCATAAAATCAAGACGATAGTGTTATATCTTTAATGACCATCTTTTAGAATACTATATGTCAATGAGTTATTGGTTTAATTTTATCTTTAGTTATGAAATAAATCATTAAGTGATATAAATGTTGTTGTTGTATTTTTTGGGGTGCCATTTGGCCGTAGCCGCCACATTGGAAAGGGATAGATTTTCCAACATCTCAAATTAATTCCGTCTAAGACCGCAATCGAAGCTGTGACCTCACACTTAAGAGTGAGAACAAGTGCTTGACAATACAAATATTGTTTGTTGGTCAAATTTAACATATGCTTGATCATGTTCACTTGTAAAAGGTATATTGGCCTTTTAGTTGAAACACCCCTCAACTTTTTTTTAAATGTTTTGAAACCCCCCTAAACCTAGTTGCTCACTGTGGTCCACCAAACATGTGGGGGTGAAGTTAAAGGCTGATGCAAAAAAATTAAATTACTCTTACATGTTTGGTGGGCCAAAGCGAGAAATTATTTTATTTTATTTTTTTAATAAAAAAAGTTGAGGGGGATTTCAATTAAAAGGCCAATAGTTAAGGGACGTTTTTTAAAAAATTAGCTAGCATTTTTCTATAAGATTCAAAACCGACATGAAATAAATCGGGTTTCACCTATACTTTCCTAAAACATGTTCCATCTGAAACTGAAAAACTATCATTTAGCTAAAAAATGAATTGTTGTAAAGTCTCTATGTTAGAATAAGATAACAAACTATATCCTTCCATAAACGGAATTTTCTTAATTTTAAACAATTATTGTAGATAGTTCCCGTAACTTCCATAAAAATTAATAAAAATTGCCATTCATGACATAGCTGGAAATCTATCCGAAATCCACCTGGTTGGTTTAAAATTCTTAAAGAACTGTTTGTGGTTTTGGATTAGTAAAATTTACTCAAAACTTGCTAAACGTGCATTATGAACATTTCTTATTGTTACTGCTGATGCCCCCCCCCCCCCCCCCCCCCCCCCCCCCCCCGCGTTTTGTCATATCGCTTTCCTTTATTGTGCCTCGTTTATCCAATTTGCTTGTTCTTCCACCTTGCTGCCACCTAGGGAGCAAAGGATGTAGGGGAAGGAAAGAGATTTTAGCAGGGATCTTAGGTTTTTTTTTTTTTTTTTTTTTTTTTCGGTGGGTTAAGAGGGTTGTCAGTTGAACGAATCTCTAGAGTTAGGAGGAATGGTATTAGGTAGTGGGTGGGATAATATTGGGCCTAGGTTTAGATTAATTTGGATAGGGACATACTACCTTGGCAAAAATAAGGAACTTGCATAATAAAAGGTTCGAAACATACTTCTATACCTATATGGAGACAAACTTTCTTCAATGTCCATTTTATCTCTACTATTTTAATGGGAGAGTTGGGGTTGTAAACAAACAAACCCTAATTTTGTAACTGAGTAAACACGTGCAATATACGGCAAACTAAATCCACCAAACATACCCGTGTGATGCACGTGCAACTCCTAAAAAAGGGATATTTTAGCAAATGCCCCCATTTAAAATGTGAAAATTAGCATATACCCCCACTATTTTTAAAAACTAAGAAATACCCCAATTTCTAATATTATAATGGGAGAAGACCTTAGTGTCATTTGTAAATGTTTTGTCAATCTACCAACCCGTGCAATACACATGCATAACTATTATAAAGGAGGTTCTAAGTTCAAATCCAGATTATGTCTAAATTTTTATTTTAAAAAACTATATTTATTAGGACGTGCATCGCACGTGCAAATTACTAGTTTAAAACATGTCATTTAATAACCTCCGTTTTTTTGAATCATAACCTTCTAATTTTATTGTTTTTATACCCGTATTTTGCAAACGAATTACCTAACCCTAAATGAACCGGAGCTTAATCAAGCCAATCTCAAATAGAGTTTCTCTATATTTGTTCATTTAATTAATCAAATATAATATTCTGTTTAAGCTTGATTAATTTAGTTGTTGAACAAGTTCCAACGAGTTTTTACTGAGCCAAGCATCGTGCTCCACGAGATTATTACAACCCTAATTAAATGCGATCTCCTTGCTGTAGAACATATATGGATGAAAAATATGAGATTTGAATATGTTGTATCATGCATGTGTTGGTTGCAAAATGGATGGTTTATTGAGAACATAACAAAAACAACCACTCAAATTGGAGATTATTCATATCCCTTGAGTTTTTTTATTTATGTTTCAAGTAGTGGGTTTCACTTTGCATGTTGCGGATATTATAGGGGGATGATCAGGTGAGACCTTACCTCTCATCTTTGAGGCCTCATATGTGAGCCTATTGATATGAACCCCTCATGAAAAATTTGAATTATCCTCTTTTCTATCTGCTTACAATAGTCTAAGGGTGTAAAATCAAGTTACTTGACATTCATTTGCACCTATCAAGTTGTTGTAAATAAAGAATTTTCTGCCATACAATTTTGTCACATTGTAAAACATAAACAAATGAACTTCAAATAACTTGATTTTACACTCCGAGGCTATCTTAGGCATGTAGAACAAGATGAACGGTTCAATTTTTTCATGGGGAGTCGTATTAGTAGGCTCACATATGAGGTCTCAAAATAAGGGCGAGACAAGGCCTCACATGATCACCTCATATATATGTGTATTTATGAGGAAATTGGGTATGAGCTTTGAGCACATAAAAAATCATGTGTTGCAGTTGACATGACATACAATTCAGGAAAGATATAAACTTTTTGGCATGTTCGCTTGGTAGCCCATGATAGTCCAATTTGACTGCATATTTTCCCTACCAAAAAGTCAGCTGCACTGTATAACTAAATGTATTTTGCCTCATACCCATTGTTAGACCCAATTGTAACTTGTTAATCTCAAACAACCCCCATCTCTCTTTGCCCAAACCTCCCAGATCATCTTTCACCTCCGCCTTCTATATCCTTGCAAATGTCTCCTATCTATTTATCTTCCTTATATTTTCTCTGTTTTCCCAATAAAAATTGCTTGGTTCATTTTTCTCTCTTTTAAATGTTTAAACCAAATAATAAAATTGGAGGGTTTTTTAGGCTTGAAGTGGAGAATGGAAATTTGTCAACTTATGAGTGGAGATTAAGTCATTTCAGCCATGATACTCAACAAATGTGTTCCTTCATCAACCATAGCATATAAATGTGATCAAATCGAACTATTGAAGATCCGACTCCATCAATCCATTTGGTTGCATACCCAATTCCTGAGATTTGCTTGTCCCTTTTAGAGCTTCCATCACTTTTTTTTAATGTTTTTTTGCAACATTTTAAAAATTCTAGAGGTGGATTTAGACAATTGGAAAGGGATTGGATGAAAAAGGAGGGTGATAGCTTTTAGGGGAGGTGAGTGGCAACTGATTGATTTCAAGGGTGAAGTAGAAACAAATAGTTGATGGCCTTAAGAGGAGAGAGAGGTGGAATCATGTAGGCACATAGACAAGGTGGAGGAGGCCATCGACTATTAAAGGGGAGGAAATTTCTACATTTTGAAGGGAGAGAGACAAGTTAAGAAAGTAGAGGAGAGAGAGGAGGGGAGCCTTTGGGCAACAACTTTGGTATTTTGCATAAAGTTCATTATTGTATTCTCTAGCATTTATTTGTTTCCAAACTTGTTGCCATGTCAGCTGCAACACATGAATTTTTTTAGCTATCAGCTCATAACCAGTATCCTATCTATACATGTATAAATATATATGGAGAGAGAGAGAGAGAGAGAGAGAGAGAGAGAGAGAGAGAGAGCCTTATACTTGTAGGAGATGGCTTCCTCCTATGCAGTGCGTGTAATTACTTTATGGGATCCCCTATGGATGATCGATACCGTTCACTTTATTCTATGTCATAATATGTACACATATAAAATATCAAGTGGTTTGTAGGTTATTTATCCATGCTTTAAGTGGTCGCTAAAACGAACGGTTGTTTGAATACAAATTGGCACTATGCGATGCATGAGAAAGTGCCTCAACTTGATTTTCGTATACACACGTTGTATGACAATATAAATTTAATGAATGGTATGCATCATCCATATAAAGCGTCATTGTATGAATACAACTATTCTATACTTGGAAACTACAAGTATGAGTGTACCTCTGATTCATCTGTACATATTTTTTGCGTATATCTTTTATTCGGTTATCTATCTTTTCTTTGGGCTCATTTGCATGCACTATATTGTCTAGTTAATTATTAGTTCATATGAAGACCCTTATTCTTTAGCCCATTCTAAATAATTATTATCTAGTTATTTATTAATTCATGCGGAAGCCCATATTGTTTAGCCAGCCCACTCTAAATTATTGATTTAATCTCAACCCTTCAATCCAAAACACCTAACCCCAGATGATCCTAGTCCTTCATTAATCTACTCCACTCTCTTAACTACCCACTAATCCCACTCTACTCCCTACTAACCAAAACACCCATATTTATTAATCCCCAAATTATCACTGCCTCCATCCTCTCCATCCCGACCTTTCTCATCTCATTTAACACCTAAACCCCACTTCATTAAACCCACTGCCTCCATTGCCTAATCACCATCATTAATCTTCCCTAATCACTCCATCTTCAACCTAATCCACCTTCAAATTCAAATCCAACTCCTTCCACTCCAAACCTGACCCAAAAACTCCACTCATCTTCAAATCCTGAACTCCATCCTCCACAAAATATGGAGTAAAGAGAAAATATTATTGATCTTCTTGAGATACATAATGAGAATCAAAGAGGCCTTTATATAGGCTTACAAAGCCTAGGCATAAAGAAAGCCTTATAACCTAATATAATTCAAATATGGACATGAATATAAATCAACCACATAGAGAATATCGATCAACGAATATGAAAACTCTTATGTTAATTTATTACTAAATATGAAAGATATGATAAATATTCCAATAAGGGTAAATGGTGCAACCAAACGTGAGAAATATAAGCCTCACTCCTCCGTGATGGGCTCAATTGGTGACTTAGATTAGAAAGTTCTCCAAAGGATTGGGAAACATGTTTACATTGCATGCATGTAGTTTGGTTGGTTCTCATAAAGATCTACATATCATGCACACGAAGTTCAAAGCTTCAAACACTGGTCATGGCTGCAAGTCCAAGTCAACCGACATACAAGGCTAATAATTGGATAATATAATAGTAGTTCAATTATTTAGTTAGTGTAGGTTCAATTATTTGATCAAATGATCTCCTGAAGTTAAATTAAGTAAAGTGAGTTAGGATTTTGTTTAAAATTGATTAGTTATTTTTTTTTCTTCTTTGGGTTGTTAGGTTGTGAGTGATATGTTAAAAATAGGTTTTGTTTTAATTTTTTAAATAAAAATTTTAGAATAAGCCATGGGCTTTCCTACCCTATAAACTAAAATGTAATTTTCTCTTTTGTACTTAGTTTTTGATTATTAAATCAAATTTCTTATGGAAGTTTTTTTGTGAAAAGTTGAGACATTTACTATTGCTCCCGCATGTTTCATTATTTTACGCACTTTGATCTGTGTTCCTTCCTTAGATACGTCAGTAAGACTTGTCACAAAGTTCTAAATTTTGTTTATAAGTAGTTTTATGATTTAGATCACTTTCAAGAGTGTGGACTTTCACTTTGAAAGTCTGATTTTCAAGTCGAAGTAGTCACATTTGGCTACTCCTAAAAGAAGCACAACTTAACTCTCTCTCTATATAATATGTATGTAGGGGATTAATGGAGGTAGGGTGCCAACCTACTTAAGAATCATACATATACCCATATTTGGATGAAATAAAATCATATAATCGAAACCGTTGAAAATGATCTTCATATCATTAAACTTTGGGTGATGCAGAATCACTATATTTGCATATGTTTTACCCATCCATCATATGGTCTTAATTGTTCTATTATAGGAAACCCGTTCATTTTGCAATCACATGATGGATGCACAAATTTAGTGATATTTCATCACCATTTGTTTTATGATATGAAGATCAATTTTAATGGCATGGATCATATTTTTCCTTTTCATTTCTTCCAAATATGAGTGAGTGTCGAGTCCCTGATACAAACCCTAGCGGTGTTTGCAGAACGGGTCGGGTGGGTTTTTGCGAGATTTTCGGCCCTAACCCGAAATTACGGGTGGGTTTTTATAAGGGATTAGAACCCGTCCATCCGGGTTTGGGTTGGGTATCGGGTGGGCCGAGTGGGTTTATGTATGGTATATTATCTTTTTCTCCCTCAAAAATAGAATAAAATAATATGGGTTTATGTTTATTAAAAAATGTTCATCCAATATATTATATAACTTAGAATATGAATGTTATGTACCTCATTACTTTTTCTTAACCACATATATGCCATAATTACTATTATATACTATACAATGTTACATATGCCAAATTAACTTACCAATTTGTTAAATTATCTTGATTTCTAAGCATAATATGCTAAAGATTTATGCATACACACATACTAACATAACAAATATTGTGTCCCACAAATACATTTAGGTACACATAAAATTTATATGCACATTGGGTTTTTTCGGGTTCGGGTTGGCCGGGTTTAGGGCAGGTTTGGGGAAATATAAAATCCACCCTCTCTGAATATGGGTGGGTTTTCTAACTCTCCAAATCCATATTTTTTTGGGGTGGGTTCGAGCAGGTTCAGGCTTGAGCCCGCCCGCTGAACACCCTAATGAGCCCCCTACGAAAAATCCTAGCCGTTCGTCTTGTTCTATATGTCTAAGATAACCTAATGGTGTAAAATCAAGTTATTTGACATTCTATGCCCTATTCATCATGTCGTTAGGAAAATAAAGAATTTGTAGCCATACAATTTTGTCACAATGTAAAACATAAACGAATGAACTTCAAATAACTTTATTTTACACCCTTAGGCTATCTAAGGCATGTAGAACTAGATGAACGGTTCAGATTTTTCATGGGGAGTTCAAATCAATGGGGTCACATAAGAGGCCTCAAAATAAATGGTGAGGTAGGGCATTGGGGGATCATCGCTCCATATATGTGTGTGTGTGGCCCTATCCCGCATCATGCGGAGGTTATTTCCTTCGATTTGAACCCATGGTCTCTAGTCTACTTTAGAAACAACATTGTTGTACCAACGCCCCTCACCAATGCCCCTCAGTCCTTTAGGAACCTCTGAGGTCCTGCGGTGATCCAAATTACATTAGCCACACCCTTCAAAGTGCTCAACATGTTATTAAACATATTTTGGTATCTCAAAAGGAAAAGAGATTGGGGTAAGACTCTTAATGATCCACAAGAGTAGGAGATGGCAAAGGAATCGAATGAATTGATATCTCCATCAGAATCCAGTTCAAGTTTTTTGGTTATGAACCTCAAAATAAAAGAAAAAAAAAGGACTTTCCAAAAAAAATTTGTAGGATCTTCAATTGTTTTGGATTCTTACGTGAATCCTATGATACTTCATAAATAAGAAATTGGTGGATTTAAGATTCATCAACACATTGTTGAAGAAATGTTGTCAAAGTTGAATATGTTTTGGTCATGCGTTAAGTGTTCGTAGTTGTTCTATTGCTGAGTTACTGAAAACTGTTCATTTTGCAACCTCATGCTGAATGCAAAACATGTTCTAATATAGTGATTATGCATCACTAAATGTTTTATGAACTTGAACGGGGTGGATCATGATTTTTTGTTGCAGGGATTGGGTTTTCATTGTGTCATAGGAGGAAATTTCCGCCTATGCTATAGGACCCACCCTGTATCCTCATATATATACATATTATAGCCTCATCCTGCATTATGCAGAGGTTATTTCCTTCATATTTGACCCATGTCCTCTAGTCTACATTGTAAGCAGTTTTGCTGCACCAAGTTCTTCATCCCTTTAGGAACCTCTGAAGTCTTTGGGTGTGCCTAATTGCTTTAATAATGGAAAAATCTATTGTTATTTTCAGGATCATCATGTTGAAGGAAAGAAATGGAGCAGCATTGCTTTAATGATGCAAAGTTGTATTGTTCACCTGCTCCAATTAGTGCTTGTCCTGACTCCTTTCAATCTTCATCACAGTCTAGCTTGACTTGCAGGTTCGGAACTAGTTTTTATTTTGTTGTTTCTGTCTGTTTGAAGCTAATTCTGTGTTTGTAACTATTTGCTACTGATAAAATTGTTCCCTTGCATGCTGCTGAAGTATTGATTTATTTTTAGCAATAGAAATGTTTTCCATTTATTAGCACGGAGGGAGATCTCTCCTCGAGGAAGAAAATCTTCTAAAAGGCTATGGGGGGATACTGCGAAATGGGGAGCTGAGGTAGATGCAAGGCATGCTCTAATTTCTTGGTAATACATATTTTGTTACTGTATGCAGTTTATAATACTTCCCAATGCCTACTGTATTAATATCTAGTTATGCCTCTTTTGTAGTTGCAATATCCACACTAAGCAGATTGTGTTGACACAGTTGATTTGCCTGTAGATTTGCTTAATTTCATCTTTGAGTTAAAATTATATTTGGTTGATTTGCGGTGCATGACTTTCTCAGGGTAGAAGCAGAATCGTTGCGTAATTTGTCGGCCAAATATTGCCCTCTCCTACCACCTCCAAGGTCAACAATTGCCGCAGCATTTAGCTTGGATGGAAAGACACTTGCTTCTACACAGTAAGTTGGCGTTGTTTTTAATACTACTGATTTTTCTTAGAGATTGGGTGCCATCTAAACTTGATAACCCTACCATGACATTTTCAGTGGTGATCACACTGTGAAGATTATTGACTGCCAAACTGGGAAATGCTTAAAGGTGTTGAGGGGCCATCGGCGAACACCATGGGTGGTATGTCTGCTTCTTTTATCTCATGCAAAAATTACGTTCTATTATTTCATTAGCTCAATACATATATCCTATCATGGACCGATGTTAGAGAAGCAGCAGTTTCCTCAAGACTTCACATTACGTTTCTGACCAATATCTGTGAACATTTTTTTGAATGAACAAGCCGCTGTTTTATTGAGCTGATCTGCCATAAATGCACCTGGATTTTTGTTTTATTGCCTCTCTCAGTGAATGTTATATAACACTTCCAATATACACTCATTGTTTGGTTGCCCAATTAAATAACTCTCAGCTTACCACATTTTTGATAAGTCAAGTTTAACTATTCATAGTCTTAGCATACTTATTTGTAGATACACATTGATAAGTTGTTACAATACTTCATGCTACTCTTGAATTTTTGGTTTTAGTTTTTGTTGACTGCTATTTTCTCTTGCGCATGAATTTTCCTCGAACTTGACCATTGCCTGAGGGAAGTTTCCATGGGAACATAGTGAAAGTGATATTCAGTGATGGAATTCATAAGTCGTTCACATGGTTTTGATTTGTATTTTGACAGCCTTGGACTGGTATCCCCACAAATTCAGAAGCCTGACACGTATTATCTATTCAAATGCATAACTATTCTTAAGTATATGCCCATGTCAATTGGTTAGGAGATTATATCATATTTAGTTATTATAAGATATGGATAATGTTGAGAAGTTCTGATTTGACTCTATGGATTCTCATTCTTTCGGGAAGCATGAGGCATCTCGCCATATGTTCCGAAATAGATAAACCGTGAACGTTTCATCATTTATAGAAGCAGTTTAAGTTAACCTTGTAGAGGAATGTCTAGGAAGTTTGGGTCTTTGGTTGGAGCTATATGTGGGTACAAGCCTACAGGATTTGTAGGCTATATAGAAAAAAACCACAGCTTAGTTTGTTTGCTGAATCAGCTTTCAGCTATACAAGTATCAAGCATGTGCTGAATTCTGTTCCTTGAAATTGAGAGACTGTCCTTGAAGTGTAGGGATAGTCTTAAATTGGGGTAATTAGTTATAATCAACTAAATATTCTTCCAAGTGTTGAACTACACTATCTATGCACTAAAAATAGTTAAATTCTTGTTTTAACTTCACTTGGAATTTCTCTCTATTCTTATTTTAGGAGAAATGTTACCTGAAAAGTGCCGAAGCTTTTAGTATTTGTTTTGCGACATTTGATTTATAAATTCCATTTGTTATGCATGTTTGTTGGGATCTTTGTCTGATTTCATTAGGGTTTAAAAAAATGCTAAGAGAGAGAGAGAGAGAAAAAGAAAAAGCAGTGGTCCACTGCTTTTGCTTAAGCGTAAAAAAGTGTTTAGCTATTTTTTAAAGGGTAAATTGTGAAAAACACCCCTCAACTATAGGGTCAAAGCAAAAAAAAAACCCTCTTCTACCGGCCAACACGATAAATCCCCCCAACTAAGAATTGCTGTCAACTCCTGTACGGAAACCAAAAAACTATGATTTGGTGGTTTAGGGTTTTCAGTTTGGTGGATTTGGGTTTGAGGAGAGATGGGGTTCATAAAAAATGAGAATGGGAAGAGAGGAAAAAGAGTTATTACGTTATATTTATATAAGGGTATTTTGGATATTTCAGATAGATTTTTAGGGTTTCCGTACATGAGTTGACTGCAATTCTTAGTTTAGGGGGTTTATCGCGTTGACCGATAGATCATGGGGTTTTCCGCTTCGACCTCATAGATCAGGGTGTTTTTAGCAATTTACATTTTTTTTAAAATCGGGGGTGCTTTGACCTCATAGATCATGGCATTACTGGTTATAGTGGTCGTTCTTATCAGATGCATCGAGGGAGAAAGAGGGAGACATGCAATCAGAAAGGAATGAAAGATTAGGCTAATGCTTGAGCTTCACTAGAGCTAGTGGAGTAGTGGGCCTGGTTTTAAGAAAACAAATGGCTAGTGCTTTGTGACTTTTTCTCTTACAATATACTTTGCCGAACAACTCGATGAGGTCAGCTTTTTCTTCTTTTATTTGACATGCATGCCCCCATTTGTATTGTTGGGAGCTAAGTAGGTTTTAACTTTAAGCAAGAGGGCGCTGAGGTTGGTGATTCTGTGTGTGTACACATCTACTGATTTATTATGTACGTATTTTTCAATAATCTGTGTAAATATACTCATAAAACGTACATATGCTGATATACATATATACACACAGCAATATTTTTTTTTAATACAAAATAGAAAGTTTGGATTTTTTTTGAAAATTATTATATATACATGCGTATCATATTAATATAGGAAAATTTTAAGAGAAGCATTGCCTTTTTTTTCAACAACAACAACAAAGTCTTTCCTAACTAGTTGGGGTCGGCTACATGAATCATAGTTTTCCATTATGTTCGGTTTAGCGCAATATCTTCTGCCAGGCCACAAGCTATCATATCTTTTCTCACTGTTTTCACCCAAATAAGTTTAGGTCTTTACTTACCCCTAACTCTGCTCTCAATACTTATCAAATCACTCTTTCTAACGGAGGCACTACTAGGTCTACGTGTGACATGTCCAAACCACTTGAGACGGTTTTCTCTTAATTTATCTTGGATATGAGCTACCTTTACCATGCCTCGTATATGTTCATTTCTAATTCTATCCTTTTTTGTTTTATCACACATCCATCTTAGCATCCTCATTTTCGCTACACTCATTTTTTGGACCTATTGTTTTTTTGTTGCCCAATACTCTGCTCCTTACATCATTGCTGGTCTAATAACCGTCCTATAAATTTTTTCCTTCAACTTCAAAGGTATAAGTTTGTCACACAAAACACGACTAGCACTTCTCAACTTAAGCCACCCTGCTTGGATCCTATGTATAACATCTTACAAATCTTCCCATCTCTTCCCCATCTCTTTGTATAATCGAGCCTAAATATCGGAAACGGTCTCTGTTAGGTATTTCTTGACAATCGAGCTTCACTACTTCCTCATTTGTGTTCCGAATGTCACTAAAATTACACTCCATATACTATGTTTTAGTTCTGCTTATTCTAAAATCTCTAGCTTCTAAGGTTTTTCTCCACAATTCTAATTTAACATTGATTCCTGCGCTAATCTTGTCCACTAAGACTTCATCGGCAAAAAGCATACACCAAGGCACCTCATCTTATATTCCTCGCGTTCATCCATATTCAAAGCAAAGAGGTCGGGGCTTACAGCCGATCCTTGGTGTAAACTTACTGTAATAGAGAATTCACTACTATCTTCTGTGGTTGTTCTAATTGTGATCATTGCATCTTCATACATAACCTTAATCCCCTGAATATACCGAATAGTTACTCTTATGTTATTTAACACATCATACTATGTCTCTAGGGACTTTATTATATATTTTTTCTAGATTTATAAACACCATATGTAGATATTTCTTATTCTCCCTATATTATTCCAGGTTACCTCGGTACATAAATTATTTTCATTGTTGACATCCTAGACATAAATTCAAACTGATTCACAGACACCATTGTTTCTAGTCTCGGTCTATGTTCGTTCGCTATATTCCAAAGTTTCATTTATGACTCATTAATTTAATCCCTCGGTAGTTGAAGCAACTTTGTATATCTTCTTTATTTTTATATATAGGTACTAAAATACTCGTCCTCCATTCATCGGGCATCTTTTTGGTTCTCAAAATTTTATTAAACAATCTTGTTAGTCAGCCCACTCCTACATCCCCAAGACACTTCCAAACTTTAATGGGTATACCATTCGGTTCTAAAGCTTTTCTTATTTTCATCATTCCTAAAGCATTTCAAACCTCTCAGATCCTAATTCTACAGAAAAAGTATGCTCTCGACCCTCCCTTGATTCTTTTATATTTAAGTTGCCAACAACCTTTTTATTTAATAACTTCTCAAAGTAATTTCACAATCTTTTCTTAATTTCCTCATCTTTTACTAAGGCCCTTGAATCTTCGCCCTTAATACACCTAATTGTATCTAAATCTTTTTGTTTTCCTATCTCTTTGTTTAGCAAGCTTATATATGTTATTTTCTCCTTCTTTTGTTTCTAATTTTGTATATAAATTATCATAAGCTTTTCTTTTGCATCTCTTACCATCTTATTAACTTTCTTTCTAACGGTTTAATATCTATCCAAATCCTCCTCATTTATACTCTTTTGCCATATTTTGAAGGTTATTTTTTTTCTCACAATATTTTAGACTTCTTGCCACCATGTTTCTTTAGTTTGTAGCCCTCTACCTTTAAATTCTCCAAGTACCTTCTTTGAGATTTTTCTTATGCATGTAGCCATTTTATACCACATCATATTTGTCTCCCCTTCCCAATTTCATGTCGCTCCTTTAAGGACTTTATCTATAAAAACCTCTAGTTTTCTATCTTTAAGTTCCACCACATAGTTCTTGGGTCCGTAGTCTCATTCCTCACACGTGTTTCCGATCTTAACATCCAACACCATTAATTTATGTTGCGAGGTTAAGCACTTTCAGGCTATAACTTTATAATCTTTACACGTTAAACGCCTTTCTAGTAATGAAATAGTCAATTTGTCTCATATTTGCCCCATTTTTAAAGGTTATTAAACGTTCCACCCTTTGCCTAAAATAAGTATTTGCTAGTATAACTGTATAAGATCATACGACGTCGCAAAATCCAAGAGAGCATCTCCACCATCGTTCTTATGTCCAAATCCATGTCTTCCGTGCACCATCTCATATCCCATGTACTTTTTTCCCTACATGTCCATTGAAATCTCATCCTGTATATAATTTCTCACACAAGGGTACTCCTTGAATTATCTCATCCATATTTTTCAAATTTTATTTTTAGCTTGTGCATCTAATTCTACTTGGTGTGCATAGGCACTGATGATATTAATTATGTTTCTCCCTAATACAAGCTTAATTTGTATTATTCTATCTCATTTTCTATTAACTCCTATTACATTTCTTTTGAATTTTTTATCTACTAAAATTCTTACTCCATTTATATATCTAATTTTACTGGTACAATATAATTTAAAACCATCTCTTTAGCTTTCTCCTCTACCCACTTTGTTTCTTATAAACAAGCTATATTAATATTCATTCTAATCCTGGTATGTACCAGTTCTATGACTTTTACTGTCAATGTTCCTATATTCCAAGTCGCTAACCTAAGCCTACTATCCGGGACCAACTTCTTTACCAACACACCTCTAGATTGGTGCAGGAACTCTTGCCAATTTTCTACTGCACCCAGGCACCAGTGTGCGCCCCTGACACATTTTTCGAAACACCCGGAGGCAGGCACAACACATCACTTACGGGGACTACCCTAGTATTTGCACGTATATTTTTAGGATTTATGTTCATGGGATTTGACAGGTTTTATGCTGGCTGTCAACTACCTAACGCAACCCTCCTTCTCCAGTTTGTGGCCGGATTCCTGGCTTGGGACAAGTAATGGCGGAGTTAAGCCTTGCCTTTTTTTTGCGTGTGCATAATTCTATCTCAGTATCTCTACTAATATAACTGGAGGGTTTTTTTTTTGGGTAAAGATAAGTCGAGAGTTAGAGTCGTAAAATGTCAACAACCCAACATGTGCATTGCATGTGCTACTTAACATACACATTTGCACTGAAGTCCATCAAAATATGTATATTTGTGTGTTTGCAATTAAGTCCCACTATTATGAAAAGAATGTTAACATGAACTATAGGTATATGAGTTATTTTCCATATAAGCCCCTCAAAATATATGTATTCTTATTTATGTCCCTCAATTTCTTTAAATAGTTTTTTTTGCAATTAAGTCCCTCAATTAATGGGTATTCAATTAATGGGTATTTGCAATTTAGTCCCTCAAATTATAGCACTTGCAATTTAGTCCCTCGAATCATATGGCAATTGCGGTTTAGTCACCTAATTAAAACCCATTCATCAATTTAGTCCCCAATTTTAACCGAATCTGCTAAATTCAACTCAATTAGTCTTTTGTAGGAGATGCAGTTGAATGTAATGAATTGAAAATTAAGTGAAAATGACTTACTCTAATTGTAAACTAAATTGAATAGAATTTACTAGATTTAGCTAAAATAGGGGACTAAATTGATGATGTTCTAATTGAGGGACTAACTGCAATTGCTCTACATTTTGGGGGACTAAATCACAATTACTTTACGATTTGGGGGACAAAATTGCAATTACACCAACTCAGGTAGTTGATCGTTGATGTTCTGTTGACCAATGGTGAGAAAATATTGTGAACTTTCCTTTGAGCTTCTCAATGTAGTCGTGTCGTATGGAAAAGGAATGTTTTCATGATGTTGAGGCAGATCGATTTGCTAAAGCAGGTGACAACAAATAGTTATTGTAATGCCCCTGCTCCAAGTTCGGACAATTTATACAATTTATCAGACAAATTATTTATAGTATAGTACAACTGCCCACCACAGGCTGCCTCTCAAAAGGTGGTTAACCGGATTGGGTGACTCTTGATCATAGGCATTATTATTTATAGTTATTTAATTCATTTGCATTCTCAATGTGGGACTATTAAATCTTACCTTTTTCTCTCTTTCCCTGTGACGTCACAGCAACCTCACCCTCTCGGGTGGGCCCCGCTACCGCCACGTCACCCTCTCACAAACAGCAGCTGCCTGTTTCACTTCTCAACGGGTGGGACCCTTCTCTGGCTGACGTCATCAAGACGTCAGCACCCACAAATCAACACAGCAACATACTTGCTGTTTTCAAGTTGCGGGCCCCCGTTATACACCTTATTCCATCAAAGCCTCTTTATATATATATATATATATATATATATAATATAAGGTGTATATATATATTATATACTATAGTAAATTACGGGGTGTTACAGTTATTACATATATAATAGAAAGCTTATTGGGGATAGATGTCAGTCTTCCTGTTTCATGAAAGCTTCTTACTCTCTTTTTGAAAGAGGTGTTTGTATATGCAACTCTGTAAGGTGTTATGAAAATTTACTCATTTGGTCGTAGGTCAGTTCTCCAGTTGCTATTATTTTCTAGTGTTTCCTCCACTTCATTAGTTCAACATCATGAGTACATTTTGCAGTTTATACACGTAAATTAATTTCTTGCATTAAATCCAGATTAGAATAACTGCAACGATATTAATGTCCTCATTATAGTTAAATTTATGTTCAACTTCGTAGAACACTAACAGGAATAATTTGACATGGAGTGTTCCAAACTCTGAAAACCTTCAAAATTCAATATAAACCTAAAAAATTGGTAAAGATTCAGGGAAGGTTGGGAGAAGAATGAAGTATGTGTACATGTATATTAATTTACTACGCACATTCTTTATATACGTACACATGTAAAATTTGCATGAAAATAATTTGCTGCAGAAAGTTGTGGCATATTTATTAATATGCTAGATAAAATTCCCACCAAATCTTCTATCACACAGCATTCTTTAGGAAATCGATATTGCAGGTGATTTACACCCACGAAAGACTTAATTTGATGCAAATCAATTAATCTCGTTTATTCGTACAGCCCCAATCATATATATATTTTGTGAAGGAGCAGGTGAGGGATAAGCATTAAATGTCAAGTTATTCTGATTCATAAATCATTCAACAACAACAACAACAACAACAAAGCCTTTTTCCCAACTAGTTGGGGTCGGCTGGATTCGTAAATCATTAATAAACACAATATCTGAAACATCTGAAAATGAATTTCTTCCAGAATTATAAATCTAGAGGGGCTTTTCTGAAGTGGGATCTCTTTCCAAAAATTGGAGATGAGAGACTTTTCAGAAGCTGGTTGCCATTGAAAAACCATGGGGAAAGCCAGTAAAAGTTTGTACTGTCACCCGAAGTTGAAGAGGAGAAGGAAGAGGGTGCTGGATATGCAGACACGGCGAACAGAGGTTTCTCTTTTGGTGTTTGGGAAACAGGATGCAGTGATGCACAATCTGCTATGTTTGAGTGTGGATACTAGGAAATGGCTAATTGGATTTGCAGTTACAGTTGTGACTTGTGAGAATAAGGCGAATGATTTGCATTTATTTGCGAATATTGCGAATTGTTGCCAAAATATATGCCAATCTGCATGCAAAGTTAGTGAGCTGGCAATTTATGCACGATTTGATTTGTATTTTTAAACATATCAGTTCATTAATTTTTCAGATGACTCACAAATTTTCTTTTTTAATGACGACATATGCGAGTATGGAAAAACTTGTTACTATTATTTATTTAAGTTGAGACATCCAAGCAGAGCACCTTGATAATTTGAGTTCTTTCTCCAGGTCCCTACTTACCTTTTCCATGATTTTTTTCTTTTTAATAGTTCTTATTTTCTTTATTTATATATGATGAAGAAACAGTTATATAGTATCTGTCTAAAAAAATTAAATTTGAATTATTCTTTTCCTTCTGAGAATGTCATGCAATTTTAATTGTTTAAAAAATGTCAACTTTCTAGGTCAAGTTCCTTTGCTTTCTTATAATTTGTAACTTGCAAAAATCAATCTTAGCTTTTAGTGCTATTTTTTTTGTTTGAACTTCCTGTTTTAAGATATGAAGGTGCTCTGCAGGTAAGATTTCACCCACTGCATCCAGAAATACTCGCCAGTGGCAGTTTGGATCACGAAGTGCGTCTTTGGGATGCCAACACTGCTGTTTGCATATCTTCCCACAATTTCTGTATTCTCTCTCTCTCTCTTCCATCAGTTGTTCGTTTATAAAAGAATGAAGTATTGCAAATGTTGATATATTCTTCATTTTTGATGTGGTTTATTACTATGATTTTTTAATCATCTAATTCATTGTTCCCCCCTGTCTCATAAGCAGATCGCCCCATTGCATCTATTGCCTTCCATGCTCAAGGGGAGCTGCTTGCTGTAGCCTCTGGTCACAAGGTAAGAATATGCTCATGAACATCTCCTTCATATAATATTTCCTTGCTTGCATTAATTAAGTTAATGGCTTCCTCAAGAGTTTAATTCGTTGTGTCCTGACTTTGGTTGACGTTGACGTGATAGCTCTTCATGTGGAACTACAATGGTAGAGGAGAATCATCTTCCCCTTCAATTGTGCTGAAGACTCAGCGATCTTTGAGGGCAATACATTTTCATCCCCATGCTGCTCCACTTCTGTTAACAGCTGAGGTAAATTTTTGTTGACATAATATCTGTTTGCTGTTTATTTGAAAGGCTTGATTTTTCCAACATGTTTAAAGATGACTGCAAAATGAGGATACTGAGGTAGATGAGTCCAAACACACTAAAAGACAAAATAAGAAATGAAATCAAATGATTGTATGCGGAAGTAGAGTTTGCCCTAATTGAAAATAAAATGCGGGAGAGCCAGTTGAGGTGGTTTGGACATATTCAACGAAGACTGATAAGCACCTTAGTAAAATCGATTGGATGGGAGTTAGGGGAGCAAAAAGGAGTAGGAGTACACCCAAATGAACTTGGGTTGAAGCTACTAATAAGGATTTGGAAAGCGTTAATTTGACGAAGGAGGTGGCCTCAATGGAGTTGAGTAGAGGACTCATGGAGCTGACCCTGAAATTTGGAGATAAAGGCTTTGGTGTTGTTGTTTTTGGTGTTGTTGTACTGTTGGTTTGTATTGGGTAAACCTAATTAATCTGGTTTGTTATGTTATACTGTTGGTTTATTTTGAGTAAATCTAATTAAGCTGGTTTATTATGTAGGTCAATGATTTGGATTCTCCAGACTCACCACTTACACTTGCGACGTCCTCTGGTTATGTGCATTACCCTCCTCCCGCTGTCTTTTTTGTGAGTATAAACTCAAATCTCCTTGCTCACTTGGAGGCTAATATGTCTCTTGTATCTTCTCCTTACTTGTTTTGGCAAACATTTGTGAGGGATGATGGGGGTTCATCTTTGCAGGTTGGTGGCAGGATTACTCGTTCAGAAAATGGCCAGCAACACTTGGAATCTTCTCTTTTAAGACAAAAACAAACATGTGCAAATGCGGAGAGCCAGTTCGCAACTTCTATGGATATGTCTCCTGCAGTGAATTCTGTCACAAGTCCTTTAGAAGAGGAAGCATTTGCTCGCATGATTGCTGAATTCAATACAACTCCATCCGATTCGTTAAAAACTATTCATGGTCTGCCTAACCACTCTCCCCAATTTAATCGCACAGCCAATTCTCAATCCAATTTACCTCGCTCTTCTGGAAGCTCTGACCTTCAAACCCTCTTGAGTGTGGAGAGTGGGCAGATCCAGCAGTTCATTCCCATCAGTGATCCCACACGTTGGGAGAGGTCTTTTTTGCAGGGTTGGTTGATGGGTCGAAGTCATGCCAGCTTCCCCCCCTTGCTTCCGATGAACACTGTCCTCCAAGGAAATTTACCCATAGCTCTAGAAACGCTGCCTGACTTCTGGACATCAAAGTTGTTGTATACTCGCAACATGGAAGCACTGCTGTCTGCTTCAACTATGGTGACGAGGCTTGGCCAATCTAGAGGCTCCGGTCGATCTGGTTCTTCTCGTCATCGATCACGCTCTCGTACTGTGTCTTCCAGAGGAGGACCTGGTGAAGTTGCCTCTTTTAACAATCTTCATGGTGATGTAAGTGAGCCTCATCCGGCTCCCGCTCGTGTTGAATCTGATATTCCAACATCACTTGCAGCAGCAGCTGCTGCAGAGTTACCTTGTACCGTGAAGCTAAGAATATGGCCTCATGATATAAGAGATCCATGTTCCCCACTAGATGCAGATAAATGCAGATTAATTATTCCACATGCCGTACTTTGCAGGTCTAATTTCTGTTGGATATTGAAGTTCATGTATTTTCTTAATTCTTTTGCTACAACATGTGGACATAGACGCACCAACATAGGAATGATAAACAACAAACTTATAGTCTGAAAATATTAGAATCCTGCATAGAAATAGCGTTGTATTGGATACGTGTATCTAAGAAGAAATGGCTTCCAAATAAAAGTGTATGCGATTCATTCTGTGTGACTCAACCTTAGGAAATTCTCCATATATTCACATCATTAATGCAGTGATTAGTTGTATTATGTTAGCGCCAAGCGTAATCTAGTTGTGCTTTTTAAGCCAACCCCATCTCCATGGATGAAAAATAATGATTATACATCCTTTTTCTCTTAACAATAAAATTGTTGACCTGATCACTGTATATATTTATGTATACATAACGTCAGTGAGAGTCTCATGACACCTCATATTTTCAATTAATGGTTGTATGTATAAGTAGGAGAGCTGTATGGAAGATTATTTTATTTTATTTGTTAGTGCTGTCGAAGAATGCTCATCTAAAATTATTTGTTTCTGGCTATGTCTATTGTATAGATTTCTTGAATAACTTTTTACTTTTTAATGATAGTGAAATGGGAACCCACTTTTCTCCTTGTGGGCGATTTTTAGTAGCCTGTGTTGCATGTATGCTTCCCATCATGGAAGGTGATACTGGACTTCAGTCACACATGCAGCAGGATGCCACAGGAGCTGGAGCATCTCCAACTCGCCATCCTATTTCAGCTCACCAAGTGATGTATGAGCTTCGCATATATTCACTCGAAGAAGCAACGTAAGATACCAACCTCTCATATTTGGTTGAATAATCATATGTGAAGATGTATTTCATTTATGCTCCTAGTTGATTTTTCTTTTTTGCATTAGCTTTGGTATGGTGCTGGCTTCAAGAGCAATTAGAGCGGCTCATTGTTTGACATCCATTCAGGTTAGTCAACGATCATAAACATTTAAGTTTGTCTTATATTTTGTACTTCCATTGTCTAATCTGTTAGATGCTTATTTCATCTCTTATTAACGATTGGACAGCAGATGATACATTATGTGCACTAGACTCTCATTCTTGTCTATTATATACTTGAAAGTTCTCCTTGGTTGCTGAGCTCAAGTTGAATATTGATAACATAGGCTCTACTATTTACCCTTTTGTAGTATTGACCATAGTCCTTTTTTGTCTATAGATTGAACGGCAGATTGTTGGACCAACTTATGGAATTTAAACCATATGCACTGGTTGTCTTAAGTTTGACAGCCCCTTCAAAAATAAGCACTAGGCACTACAAAAGAGATGAGTAGATTTTATGACTGGTTGTCAATCTGATGTCAACACAAAGTTAACATCAAACAATGCCCTTTAGTTAATATCAAATTCTTGACAGGGAAACTAGTGACAAGGAAAGAACTTTCTATTATCATAAAGAACAAGTCGGCAGACTCCAAAATATCATAGATTGCTGTAAATCATCTAGAAGAAGGGGAAGATAGATTTACTTTACAGAATTGTGTTTACTTGATGTAGCCTACAGCCAAAACAAATGCGTTCCCAAGACTAGGTTGATAGCTTGTAAAAATTGTTGATATCCACAACTAATCTTGGTGGGATGACCCTGAGGTGATGTTTTCTGATCTATTAT
Organism: Hemerocallis citrina; assembly: GCA_017893485.1. NCBI lineage: Eukaryota > Viridiplantae > Streptophyta > Magnoliopsida > Asparagales > Asphodelaceae > Hemerocallis > Hemerocallis citrina. Next base: position 205,458,764 of record CM030367.1, on the reverse strand, counting down.
ATATGCTATTCTAATGTTCGATTAGTTTGATATGAAACACAAATTGATGGAATTTGAAATTTGTGTTTGGAGGTTTATTGATTTCTACTTTTAATCCTTCTGATGATGTGTTTGCTTGGGAAATTGATTGGAATAATGGTTACATTATATAGGTATCAGCTTTATCGTGTAAACTATAGTATGATGGATATAAAAAAAATGGAACCTTTTCAATTATATGTGACAAAATTAGCTTTTCGTAGTGTAGCAGTCTAGTGAACTCAATTAAATTGATAGGGAAGGTTTGTTAGTTGAAGTGAGAGGAAATTCTATCCTACAGTAGCGATTCCTATATGGACCGATATTGTTAGCCATAACTAATTGCTGAAAGTCCATACCCTCTAGGATTCTCCCTGCAAAAAGTTTCCTTTTGATGTTAACATCAATCTTCATTTATCTCATCCCATAAGTTAGGAAAGTCATGTAGATGATAAATAACTCTGCTCTTTGTAACTTTTAGCAGACGAAAATTGAGCATTTAAATAATGCTAGTTGGATATGGTTTGCTGGAATTCCTTGAATTGAAGCATACTGTTTATAAAATATTAGTCTGGAGCCATTCATCAGACTAGATCTTGTTATATTTCCCTCATAAAGTTCTAATATATCTAATACACTCAAAGAGTGACCAAAATGCCTTCAATATCTATCCCTTATGGTATTTTCGTTCTGTACGGGGTACGTCTCAAATAACTTAAACTTTTTCCTGGATATCTATTATAAAATTTTGGGAGTTTTGTTGGGTAGTCATTGAGGTGAGATTAAAGAAATAGAACCTGTTCTGTTATTCTATGGATATTGGCACATTAATTACTATCTGTTTGATTTAGATCGTGTCTGAATCCAAGGTGTACATGGGCATTTCAATAATTGTGGGCCTACTAGTTAAGGCTGTAATTTTCCTCTGTTTATAATCTTTTGGGAAGTTTCAGGGCTTTTGGTTTGGGTTTATGTTCTATGGGAGAATAAGATGACGACCAACGAGGGAAGTAGTGAGGGGTTAGAGAGGATTTGTCTCTTGTAATCATGTTCCTTTTTCTCATAGTGAATTTTTCATGTTGTTTCCTAGTGGATATAACTAAACCACAGTTTTGCCCATTTTTTAATGTTACTTCTTGCGTGCTCGATGGGAATTGATCTTTGTGCGATCCAGAATGGGGACCTTGGTTCCATCTTTGCTGTACAAATTTGGTCACTTAACTACATTGTAGCCCCAAATTTCTTCTCCTAATCCTATCAATCAGTTGAGATTATCTATATATGCAAATATGTCACCATATTAGTTTCCTGGAATTCTGTATGGTGTGTCCAATATAATTATTAATGAACCTGTATTACAAGATCAGGACCATGAAGGGCATGTACTGGTTTGGATTCAATGGCTTTCTACTTCCACGTGCACAGACAATATATTCTAGATCTCTTATAGTTCTTCCTCTCTAATTCAATATGTACTGCTCATCTCTACTATTGTAACTAGAGAGTTGGAGCTGTGTAATTTGTGGACAACCTATGCCCCTAAAACTATGTCAACCATGCACTTACAATCAATCACTGAATGAAATGTCAACTACACTTACTAAATTGTATCTATATCAACCATCTGTTTAAATTTAAAGTTTAAAAAATCCAAAGGATGGGCAACCTCTCATGTGCATTGCACATGCTAATCCACTAGCACGAATTACTTGTAAGAGGTGCATGACACGACCCTCACTTGGAAGAGTGACATCATCCTGGCACACCGATAGTTATATATGAATATAGATATTCACTAGCACAAATGTTGTTTCTAGGAAGCTTACTAATATTTAAGATTACAATATGCAGGACATTAATCTGTTATAGATATTATCTGACTATTGTCATGTATGAATTGTTGACTTGTTTAAGAATTCGTGGCATTTCTAACCTTTGCCTTACTGTTATTTATTTATTTATTTTAATTTTCTTTCTTCTTTCATAACAGTTTTCACCTACATCAGAGCACATTTTGTTAGCATACGGCCGTCGCCATAGTTCGCTTTTGAGGAGCATTGTCATTGATGGGGAGATTGCGACACCTATTTACACTATCTTAGAGGTAGATCACTATACAGCTGTGTTATTTTTTATTTTGCCATGTTCTCATGTATCTGAAGTTTATTTTGCTGCGTAAACTTGTTTATGGCTTGCTACTCTTTGTATTAAGACATTTCGTTTCGTTTTATGTTAAATTTGGCTGGAGCTCTGTAGAGCTCTATCTATTTTATCCCCCCCCCCCCCCCCCCCCCCCCCCCCACACACACACACACACACACACACACAAAAATAGCAATCAGTTGGTGGTATGCTTGCATTGTCCTTTTTTATGTTCTGATAAGATAATACGTTGAAACAGGATTATTAATCTTCCTAGCAAATATGTACAATATATAGACATCTTTGCCCCCTTCTGAATCATCTGAAAATGTTCTTAACTGTGAATTTAGTGAGGAAGTTATACCTCTTGACATATTATTTGGATGATCTTTGTAGACAATATAGTAGATGTTAGTTTCTTAGATAATCAAAGGTCAAGTAAGGCAGATGCATTATGCTATCACTAACAGTATGTTAAATGACCTTACGGATGAAAAATGTGACCTTTATCCCTCATTACTCTTGATTCTGGTTTATTCTTTCCTTAACTTTAATTTATGTTTCCCCCTTCTTTACCATTCCTCTCTTAAAGGTCAAAAAGTTTTTCCCACATGGTTCACAAAAAAAGTGTTCAAATTCCACATTGCTTATTCACAAATTGCTATGTTCATATAACTTAACTAACAACTTGGGGAACAGTCAATAAGCTCCATGTGGTTAACAACCATTAAATCCAGGATATTCCATTAACTTTCACGGACGGGTGGTGACTAAATTACCCCCATCTTCTATCTCTCAATCTCCTACCTGATTATTATTATTATTATTATTTTTTTTTTGGGGGGGGGGGGGGGGGGGGGGGGAAGCACACACAAGGGGAGAGGGAACCGGCAGCGTGTGTTAGGGTTTGGAACGTAGTGCCCCGAGTTCCACACACTGGGAGCTCGTGACACTTACCCAGAATCTTTACTTCAATGAGTACACAACACAGAAAAATTACAGGAAATTAGAAACTTACATTGCGCAAGGAAACTATATCTTCCACTTGGATGCTTTTCGCAGCTCGAGTCCCCTGCTTCACGATCAGTGATCCTGCATTAGCAAACTGTGGGCACGTCAGTTGAATACAACTGACGCAACGCGGATGAAAGCCACAATCTCCAAAATCCTCAACAATCAATATTTGATGCAGAAGAAAAATGTGAAAGTCAAATCACAAGTGTCGGTGTATGTCATGATCTAGATTCTAATGCACAATTTATATGCACACCATGCTCTTAATCTAATGCAACTTGATTTGAAAACGTATGCATCCCATACTACATACTCCCCAAATCGTGTTCGTATTCTCCAGATGATAGGGTTTAATCTCTCGCCATGTATCCTACTCTTGTACTCCTTCCTGTTTCTGACATTCATCTAGTGACTGGTAGAGTTTGCAGTACCTGCAGTCCATTTTCGCTCCTGCAATCGGATCATGGTCCTTCTCCACTCTGAACGGCAGTGATCACCCTGTTCGTTCAGATCATGGTCCTTCTCCACTCCGACAGGATCGTGGTCCCTCTCCACTCCCGGTCAGGCCGGTGATCATCAGCTCTGCCGGAATCATGGTCCTTCTCCACTCCTGCCCCTACCAAAGTTATTATGAACATAAGGCGAATCGATAGGGCCACCCCTACTCCGCCTAGAGACTTAGAGTTACACTCTTGCTCTTTGTTCGTATTAAACAACATAGAACCTTAGGTGGATTTGGAGGGTCCATTTCCTAATTTCCACCATACAGTCCTTATCACTAAATTCCAGAAATTAACAGACGAGACCACTCTGCACGTGTCCCAGACGAGACCACGCCGCACGTGTCCCCTTGACAGGAGAGTACAACGCCCAACTAGTGCCTGTCCTTACCAATTATCCTATTTTAATTTCTCAATTCACCAACTCAACAAGTCTCATCTTGATTTAGTTAGGGTTCAACCTAGCCTCCAATTATGCTTAGAGTTGACCCACACCTGCACCAAACTATTGCACTCACTATGCACCACACTTCACAACAAGTACGCATATAAGCATGCATTGGTTATATACATACCCATGCATAACCGTATTTCATCTAACACCGCATTCCATGCTTATAAAAAATTGTTTCCATACTAGGATATTGCACGCATGTGTATGTACTACCTCACATCCACATAATGGTAAACGCCTTAGTGTAATTAACCTATTTCACATTCACACTTACAACAATTTCGTGAACATCTTTCATACATATTTCTCAACTACCTTTCCATATTATGTTTAGGCAAGTACAAGTGTGAACTTGTATTCATGGAACAACCAAATACCCATTTACTTAATTTCAAAATTGTGTAATTATCTACACAAACATTTCTTTTCTATCCTTTCTACTTTGTTCCTTTTTCGTTTCCTTTGTTTCCTTAATCCGGCCATGTCAACCATTCACCCAAGCATGCATACATAACCATTTGTACCCTTTTGTATTTAATATATTAACACTTAATAACCATTAGCACTTTAATACCTTTTCAATCATTACTATTAATGTTTACCACCAATAACAATTCATGCTATTAATTCATCAAGCAATCTATACCATCTACTAAATAATCAATTATCAACAATTTCCTTTTTACTACACAATCATGTCAATGAACTACTATACAATTATTTAAATATAAATAACAAATTATAATCAATCAAATAATCAAACAATCAAATACAAAAATAAACTTAAAGAAGCATACAAGGAGGAAGAACACCCACTACAATTTCTAGCAAGCATCAATCATTAAATTCATAATTTGAACACAAAAGGAATGGAGAATACCCACTTTCTTTTGTTTGCAAGCTTCAAGTTGCTATCTTCTCCTCCTTGCTCCTTGATTCTTCCTTGTCTTCTTGTTTCAATAGTAGTATAGTAGTAGTAGTAGCTAAGTAGTAGAAATGATAGTAGTAGAAGTGGTAGTTGTTGAAGAAGTAATGAAGTAGTAGTAAGTAGTAGTAGTTGTAGTATTAGTAGTAGCACTAAGTAGTAATAGTTGTAGTATATTAGTAGTAGTAATAGTAATAGTCAGTAGTAGTAGTTGTGAAGTAGTAGGTAGTAGAAAAAGTAATAGTAATTGTTGTGGAAGCGGTAAAGTAATAGTAATAGTAGTAAGTAGTAGTAGAAATAGAAGTAGTAGATATATAGAAAAAAAATAGAGATGGAAAGAAGTTGTTGTTGTTGCCTACTTGCTGCTGTCGGCAGTGAAAAAAAGAGAGAAGAGAGAAGGAGAAAGTGTGGGAGAGTAAGTAGTAGTAGTAGTTATTACACATATATATATTGAAAAGAAGGGGACAAAACTGAGGATGCTGTTGGCTGTCTGCTGCTGGCTGCCTGCAGAAAGAAAGGAAAAGAGAGAAGGAGAGGTGTGTGGAAGGGTATAGAAGGCTTAGGTGTCCCTTACTTTTGCACATAACCCCTCATACTTTATGAAATTGCACTTTAGGCCCTAAATAACCTTATTGGATTGGGTTTTGTGGGCCTTTTAGAAGAAAACAAATTAGGCTCTTAAAAAAAAATTTAACCATACTAACATAAAATAAATAGTGTAGTGTATGGAAAAAAATTAATAATAGTAATGTCAATGCATATATATATATATATATATATATATATATATATATAAAATAAAACACAAAGAAAGCTATCGAGTGGCTCTCCTTTAATCCCCCTAAGAATCAAAGGCCTAGATCTAATCTTAGAAAACATATTTTCCCTCCAAAAGTTTCCCCCAAAACTCAAATTCAAATCTCCCACCCAAAACAACTCCTATATTTATTTAATTTGTTCTCTCTCTCTCTCTCCCTCCCTCTTCTAATCAAAAAATTAAGAAAATAAAAATTTTAAAAATTTTAAAATATTAAAAAACTTAAAAAAATAAAAAATTAAAAACTTTAAAAATAATTCAAAAAAATCAAAAAAAATTATATAATATGATTTTTGCTCTATGTTTGTTACTTCAATTAATTTGTTGGGCCTCCAAAACTATTTTATATGATCAAACAAGGTGCACCGTTCAGAAGACGTGCCGTAGGCACGTGTCAACGGGCAAACCTAGTATATATATATATATAACAATGTATATATATATATTGTAAGAATTTAGGGATATTACAAGAAAGATGCAGAGGAAAATGAGGGTGGAAAGGTAATTTGGAAATCTGGATTAAGGGTTGACTAGGGTTAAGTAACAAAGACTCACATAATGACTGCAGTGCACCCCACTTATATTGAAATAGAAATTTGTGAGTTAAATGGAATTATATATTTTTGAGTGATCCACGTAGAAGAAACCTTTTTTTCTATTTGAAAAGCTAACCTTGGGTGCCTTTAGGTATGTGTTACTACTGTCAATTCCATGGTTCCGTTTTCCTAGGGTGAATGCGAATTATTGTTGCCTAGTTGTCTTCATTGTATTGTGAACATATCCGTGATTCTGCTTGATACTGATGTTTCCATGAAGACACTCAAATTTTCTTCTTCAAAGAAAGAGGTGAATGGAGAAGAAAAGTTCTGTGGCTGACCCCAAACAATTAGGATAGTTGTTTCCGTTGTATTCTTTGTTACATCTCTTGTTTATCTTTTTCATGATACTATCTTAAATTTGTTATTTATTATTCACAGTGCAACAAATTTTCAGGATCAAGATTGGTACATTAATCTGAAGAAAGTATCACTAACAGATAGATTTGTGTATCAGTGTATGTAGATCATAGACGGTAAAATGTAAAGGAAAGTCGAGAGTTAAAAAATAGAAAATTTATTTCCAGGATGATTATACGAGGGAAGTCATTCTCAAAATTTTCATAAGGAAAGATGATCTCTATAATTACATAGTTATTCTTAGGCGGGTAATTATGAATCTGAACTATAGCGGTGTTTGACACAGACAAAATTACAGTCGGCTCCCACTTGTTATTGCAAACGTAGAGTTTTAAACCCCAACCTCCTACAGCTCTTTGCTGACTGAAATCAATCTTTGCACTGAATATTTTCTAAGTATAGGCTACATTACAGAGTGGATAAATACAAATTTTGTGTGTGTACACATGTACACATAGAGATGGATATAGGTATAGGTAAGTAGGCAAACTTACACTAGCTAGCTACCTTATCTATATGTTTTTATGGGTGGGTAAGTGGTTCTAAGATATTGTTTATTTATTTTTGTGTATTTGTACAAGAAAGTCTCTCCCTTCCTGTATACTTATCTATTCTGTGTGTATTTTGTGTATTTATGCGGTAGCTGTCTCTAATGTTTTTATTCTTATGATTTACAAAGAAAGAGCATTCTTACTTAATGTCTTTGATATTAATTGAATTCAGGTTTATAGAATTTCCGATATGGAGCTTGTAAGAGTTTTACCTAGTGCAGAAGATGAGGTTAATGTTGCATGTTTTCATCCTCGAGTTGGTGGGGGTCTTGTTTATGGAACTAAGGTGAGTAGGAGAGAGTTGTTTTATGTTTAATAGATTTGTTGTTTATTGTTTCTTTTTACCAAAAATAATTCCATGCTGGAATGCAGGAAGGCAGGCTTAGAATTCTCCAGTTTGATGGGTTACTGGATTCAAATTGTACAGGGCCTAACTTTTCTCTTGAAGAAAGTATGCTTGAGGTAGTAATTTTGTGTTAAACCCTTTATGCTTTTCATGGAATTTATAGTATGATTGCTTTAACCTGATGCAGTTGATATCCAGCAATTGTTGCTGGATCCTTCTGTATGCGATGTGTGCAGAATCTTTCTGTTATGATTTATGATCTTCTGTTGCATATTTTGCGCTGTTCAATTTTAATTTTTTGTACAACGATTTTAGCCTGACAGTGTTTCAGTTCTTGTTATAATGGTGAGAATCAAACAGGTTTTTATTTTCTTTGCTTTTAAACAAAACAGAGTTGCCCCCCCCCCCCCCCCCCCCCTCTCTCTTTCATTTTTTTTTTTTTTTTTCTTGTCGAACCTAAGAACTGCTCTCTCTCTCTCTTTCATTTTTGTTTTTTCCTGGTCGAACCTAAGAACTGCCCATCAAAGCATAACTATTGTTAAATCTAGTTTTAGTGTTTGTTTTATTTCTTTTGTATAACTCAGAATTATTAAAAGAGGGTCCTGCCGCAAGAAACCGATATCGAAAAGTTTGTTTTATGCATAAGAAAGGCTGTGTTGAATTTTTTGACCTTGATTAGATTATTTTCCTCTGGGTTTTTTTTTTTTTTTGAAAAACATTTTTCCTACCATCATTTCTATTTACTAGTACATTTGCAGATTCATAAAAGAAGTATTGAGTGGAAGTATCTGTTGTGTTCTATTGTAACCAGACTCGAAGAGTTTTTCATTGGTATTTATTGCGAGTGCAACTGTTACATGGTTCAGTTGTGAAAGCATGAATTTACTGGCTTTTTAAATTTATTTTCTGCATTTCAGGAGTAGCGGGTTACCCAAGTTTGCTTATCACTCTTTATTTGGGGGCGACCAGCAAATAACTCAGGTAATTCTGCTACTGTTACTGAGAGCAACTCCTAATGTTGTGCACCCGGGTTATCTCCAGCACCTGGAATAACACCATGGTCCGTTTGCATGTACATTATGTATCATTATCATCATAACAATAATTACTATTATCAATATCATAATATAATTGTACCTTACTAATTTTGAGGATTGTCTCTTAGTTTTCTTGTGCTTCTGTCGTCGTTGTATGTTGTTAGAATTTCAATGAATGAAAACTCAAAATCTTGTTCTCCAAATAAAATTTAAAAAAAAAAAAAAAAAACTTTGTTTTATCTGTTGGAACTCATTTTGTTACTAGTGAAATCACCATTTTTTGCTTGATTAAGAGCAGTAAATGAATTAGCGGGAAAAAGAGAGCAGTAAATGCAATGTAAACTCATAATGTAAGAGTAATGCTTTATCATGATTACTCTTTATCAGTAAATGCAATGTAATGATATGAGCTGCAAGGGAGGATGTCGTCTAAGTAGGATGGTTAATTCCTCCAGTGTTGAGAGAGAATTTTAGAAGATTCTAGTAGTACAGTCATGTTGGAATCTGAAATCTGAAGCAGTGCTTTATCAGGATTCAAAAGGTGCATTTGAGTGGGCTTTTCGGTTTCCAAGTGTTCAGCCCTGTTTCATAGGGAGAGGATGCCAATCTTCTTGTGGCTTGCATTCAAAACTTGGGACATTGATTTCTTGATTTCATTGTTTTCTCCAGATTTAGCGCTGCTTGTGTTGTGTTGGAGAAATCTTGTCAAACATTCTAGGAACCAAGTTCCCCCTCTACTCTAGCCAGCCTCCTTGTGATGATCCTACTGTTTTATCAAATTACAGATCAACCTGGAGGCTTCATTATAGGGAAGTTGTTTTTATCAAATTACAGATCAACCTGGAGGCTCCATTCTAGGGAAGTTTCACCAGAGTTCCAGCTGGAGATTACCATGTTTTCCACCGTTTACTATGAAGAACTCAATATCCTCCTATTGAGGGGTACACGGATAATGCTTTGTACGATTGCACTCAATTTCATGTTCTGTAGTTAATGAGGGTGGTGGTACTGCCTAACCGGTTTTCCCCACTCCCGTGATCAATTTCTCTGCTTCATCTTTGTTAAAACCTGAGGGCCTAATGATCCAATACATTTTTTCACGCATCACCGATCCTCTGGAATCTGTCCAAAGGCCATCGATGCTAAAGAACAAGCTAGGAACCTAGGTGGCATGATCAGCTTCAATGCTGGCGTTTTTAAGTCTTGGAAGAAGGGTAACAGTAGCTTCGGTAAATAACTTCCAGCTTGTGGCTGCTGTCAACTCTGATCTTCATGGCCCTTTACCTGGACTGGATGCAGTCCTACAATTAGAATCAGGGAAGAAAGGAAATGTCATTTTAACTATGGACTACCGACAACGGTTATCAGCATTTCAGACATTTGTTGGTAGTTGTAGTGAAGACACTAACCCAGTGTGTTTTGAGTAAACGACAAATGCAAAACCCACATCAATCTCAACATTCATTCATAATTTTATAGATCAAAGCACTCTCGTCTAACAATTTTTTTTAACATACGAAAATTAGCCTTGGTACTGTGGAAAATAGTGGATAATGGATCGACCATGGAAAGTAGTTTGAAGAATTATTCTGAGGTTCACCCTGAGTTTGAAGAATTATATGGTATATCAATCTATATATTAGATTTTCTACTGAGCGAAATTGAAGTGGACTATAAGTCCACCGATGTCATTCCCCATCTATCTCTAATCTCTAATATTATAATGGGAGAAGGGCTTAGTGTCATTTGTAAATATTTATCATTTTGTCAACACATGCAGCGCACGTGTTGGTAGATTTTTTTGTCCTTTTCATTCCCCTCCCCATTTTACCCACGTGCAACGCACGTGTATAATACTAGATTTTTTTTTGTCCTTTTCATTCCCTCCTCATTTTTCCCACGTGCAACGCACGTGTATAATACCAGTCTAAATAAACATCACGCAAATTGCTGCATGCAACCTACTAAACTCGTTTTGCCCCCAAAAACTTTAAATCTCAGCTCTCGGTACTATTAATTGAACACTGAACTCATGTATGGCCAAAATTAGCAGCCTGTAGAATCGTGAGATAATTTCTGCCTCAGTCTAAACGTTTAAGTGTGAAATTGATAGTGGACTAAGGTTTCCTACATAAGGTATTTTGTAGCATTATGAACACCGATATAATAAATGCCTTTTCAGCTTGTTTACACTGAAATAACTGTTTTCAACTTTCAAGAATATCCTTTCGCATGCTAGTGAATGTTCAGCAACTGAATTTATTCGCACCAAACGTCAAAACGAATAATTTTCACCTTCTGTGGTAATTTCCACAGAAGGCCCGGTGGTGTTTGGTTTGCTGCCAGTAGAGTTAGTTGTAACCCAAGCTGCCAAAATGTTAATTCCATTCACTTTTTACTTCCAACTTTGGGCAAGGCAACTTGAATTGCAAACTGCTCTTTTGAATTGTCATATCGATCCCCGTATCAATCTACTTGCAATTAACCAAATACCAATTCCATGATATCCCATCACATTCCAGAAAACATAAGTTACAATTTACTTGGCCCTCTATTAAGATCGTTTACACTTCACAATTGATAAGAATTTTTTGAACTCCAAAAACCAGTACTGAGCATAAATTAGCATAATATTTTACATGCTGGTAGCAGATCTGACGCCAGAAATCTCAATTCACAGTGGGGATGTTTATAGTTAGACTTACAAATTTAAGGGACTAAGTAAAGAACAGAAGATCATTCAAAAACACATTAATTAAAGGGCAAATTACAAATACTCCCCTCTTCTGCTGGTTTCGCTGTTTCCAAAATTCCGAATAACTAACCTTCCCTCGGATCTATAACTAATGTATCAGTACAACCATTTTGGTGGTCATTATCGAGTCAAACACAGCTCCTGAGAAAATAAGTCAGGTTATTCAGAAGAACATATGGAAGATAAGTACATTGAACTTACTCTTGCAAAGATCAAACAATTAGTTGAATACAGGACCAAATACCATAGTTTGCGGTGAACTTGAATACACTACTTTTATTTTTACATGCAATTGACACTCGTGCACCAAGATAAAGTGTCCGCACATGAATCAAAATCTTGAAACAATATAAACTCCAGAGAAATGAATAAAAAAGGTTGTTTGGGCGCATGAAATCATAGTTCATTGAACACTGAATTAAATTTCTGAATAATTTTGTCTTTAAACCATATAAGAAATTACACTATTATAAATTTATAATACAAAGGCAGACAGATATGCAACTTCCCCATTTTATTATTGACCCGAGTCGATGAATGGGAAACAAAAACTATTTAAGCCCAACTGCAGAGTAATGGTGGATATCAATACCGAGTTTTTGTACGATGGATGCATAGGGTTACAGATAGCTAACAAGTTTAAAGTATCATAAACAAATTGTTTCTACAAGGACAAGAAGAAAGAAAAAAATATGATGGCATCAACAAGATTCTTGAAATCCTACATTTCTTATTACCCCTAAGCTTTAATATGCACTTCAAAAAATTTATTAACTGATACAGTAAAGATGGTTTGCTCTGACCCGAGAATCCAGGATGAGAAATTTTAATTTTTTCCCTAAGGAACAAAAAATTTACTTCCAATCTATTAAGAAACCATTCATCTGTCCTCCTCATTCTTCATTTGAATAGGAGAATATATGATAGCTAATCAGCTTTTGCAACTTTCCTCTGTTCAACCTGGCCTGTTAATGGGCACTGCATCTCTGTCCAGCTGATTGGTACCATGGTAGCGCCTATACGCACAAAAGAGCCGTTAAGTTGTTGCTTAGTAGTTTTCAGAGGCAGTAAAGAGATGAGGTGACAAATTATCATCTAAGACTCCATAAACATATGCCATTTGTTTCCTACAAGTGGTTTGTATACTTTTTTAAATTTTTTTTTAAGAAGGCCGCAGCCACACACGTACACTAACACAATAAATTCATAATAAAGGTAATTTGTATACTTTGGTAAGAGAAAAGAGTAGCATCCATGAGGTTGAACAGACCCACAAGATGTAAGACCATAGAAATAAATCGAAGGGGAGAGAAGAGTGAAAGGAAAGACAAACAATAAGAAAGAAAGAGATAACACCACGGGGGGTATTCATTAAGTGTTGATGTGCAATTCCATTATAGCTCTCCGATAGAAGTGTCCATGTGATGTAGTGACCAAAAATTCTGATTTCCTGCTGAATGAAAATAAAACTGTGGAAGATCAGATTTAATTTTTTTTTTTTTACAAATGTTTAATTGTTCATTAATTCTGATAATGTGTTAGAGATGAGTTCCTTTTGATGATTTATTGTAGATTTACGTAATAACTCAAGCAAGGCACCACCTTTCAACTAGTGCAAATGAAGTGGTCAGTTAGCTACAGAGTTATGGGAGAAATTCTCATGAAGTATACCAGAGTCCAGACAATTAGGAAGTAGCGCTCCATACAGATATAGGCAGAGTGATTTTAGATAGGAAAGAAGAACAATTCTGTCTATTTTGTACTCAAAATATAGTAGTGTGGAATAGATCAAATAAAGCAACATTAATTAATACACCGGATGACATGGATATTTTTGCACAAATTTATGTTGGGACAATCAGAACTCCTATCCATTCCAATGACATTGTAGACCTCTAAATTTTTATTCATTATTAAAAAATATTTGTTCAATATATGTATCCTCCAAAATGGAATAACCTCATATGTAGGTGGTCATGTGCACCACTAAGCTGCTTACCTCCACTTACAATTTTAGAACATTGAGGTTTACTACCTTTCTACATCTAGTGCCAGGAAATATTTAGTAAAGAGCTCCAAAACAATGTAAACCAGGTCCATTGCTTCTGTTGTGTCCCTCTAAATGTAGTTTCAGAAAATCACAAGAGAAACTTACATGGAATCTAACTTCAGCTAAAAACAAATGATCCTCAATTGATCTAGAACCAACAAATAATTAAAAATCATGTCAACTTTTTAAAAATATTTTTGGACAAATATATTAAATTATATGTTAGTCAAATGGTAAAATGACATGTTAACAAGCTATTTTGCCACTATAATAATTAGTGTTCACTGGAAGGAAGGAAACAGATATTGAGAGGAAAAGTAGCAAAGAGGATAGTTGAGATCTTTCTTAATAACACCCAATTTCAACCGCATCCATTTTTTCAAATTCAGCCTATAATAGGTGTTTCTACATGTCAAAAGGATAAGCCAAGCCAAAAGAAGATTAATTGAAAGTTATATTCTAAAATTTCAAATCCCACTAGCCTAAAGAGATAACCATCAATCTGTTTCCCAAGGGAAGACATGCCTATGCCGAGTGGGGGTTGGTTTTCCACCATTATTTTTATAAAAAAAAATTCAAATTTATATAGTGCCACAAAATTCTAACAAATGCCAAAAGCTACTCAACGAAAATCTACATCCAAATTTGGCTGTTATCATGCCTCTCTCTCTCTTTTCTCTCTTCTTTCTGATCTCTCTGCGTATGTTTCCTATAATTATTATGGATCAAAAACTGAGTTGCCTCCATCCATCTTTGCCCACACCGTTTTGCCCGTAGTGAGGCTCGGTATTATGTCCATCATTAGCTATTGGTGTTGACATTAACAAGAACTACCTTATCCATTGACACTTTCATGTTAAATCCTTTTTTTCCTGTCAAATCTCTATCGAGATCACAATTAAATATGGATCCTATCCAGTCTAACAAATACTCATCTAGTAATTTCTGCAATAGTTGGTGATATGGCTAAAAACGGGGTTTAATCGGAACCGTCCAAATCAGATACGAATCTTGAAATCCAGGGGTAAAACGGTAATTTCCCCTACAAAAGGGTCCAAAATGGGTATTGGATCTTTTCCCCAATGACCCAATAACCCGCGAATGGATCCGCCAACAAGAGGGTGCGGGTCCTTAACCGCTGCACACCCGACCCAACAAGATAAGATTAGGGTCCCTGATTAATCTTGATCAACGGCCCTGATGTACGTCTACCTCTTCACTGGGATTTGGGGATTAAATTCCTTATCTGATTACAGGGAATATACCTCATCAGATTACATTCCTAATCTGTTTACGGGGGAATATTCCATATCAGATCACGAGGATTACATTCCTAATCCGTTCCCTAAGACGCCTATAAATACCCCCCACCCATCTCCATTAAGAGGTAATCAATCTTTCACCAGTTTTTGCGCTCTTTCATAGTCTTTTCAGATTACTGACTTGAGCGTCGGAGGGTGCATCGCCGGGAACAACCCCGGTGTCTCGCACTTTTTGCAGGTCCGCGGCGGGATCGACGATCGAAGACCGACGGAACAGGTATACAGGTTTGCTATTCAGTTTCCCTGAGAATCCACAAATTCATCTGTTTGCCCCCACACCAAATTTAGCGGCAACAGATTGGCGCCGTCTGTGGGAAACTAACGAATAGAAACCTCTTCTCTTCCCCGAAAACAGGTCTTCTTCAGCCATGCCGCCTCGCAAAGTCAGATCAAGGGGGTCTAACCGGGCACCCAACCCTGACCAACAAGAAGTTCCCAACAATCCTGCTCAACAACAAGCGCAGCTTCCCCCTACGACGGAAGACCCGCTCCAACAGAACCTTCCCCCTCCTGATCCAAAGGGTCCGAACCCTCAGAAACAGCCTCTTCACCAACAAGTCTCCGTCCACAACGCCTCTACGGACTCTATGGCCTCCCATCACCCCCGAGCCTCTGGTCGCCACAATGCCACCCTTAACCGCCAGAAAGAGGATGATCTCCGCCGCCATCTGGAAGAAAAGCGGGCTCGAGAGGGAGCCTCCCGCCAGCACCATCCGGGTGAGCGGTCTCCTCGCCACCGGTACCACAGGTCCCCCGTCCGAAGAGGGAGGAAGGAGTCCCCCGATTACTACCGAAGAAGGCACTCTCCCGCAAGTCGGCAACAGCCCAGGAACAATGAGGCACCAATCACCCGTGCCGAGTTCCAGCAGTTCCAAGCGACCGTCCTGCAGGCTCTCAACCTCCGTCAAAATCCTAATGAGCCGAAGGTCCCGTCCCCTCCTCCGGTCCGAAGCCCTCGACGACGGTCTCCCTCTCCTCGTCCTGCTCCTACCAACTCCCGGCGTACCCCAAGTCCTCATCGCTCCCGGAGCTATCATCGCCGTAGCCCTCGCTCCCCCTTATATGAAGACGAGTCTTGAGGCTCGGCGGATTACCGTCGGAGAGATGACACCATGAACCGCCGTCTTAATGAAGTAGAAAGGCTCTTGGGTCGGATGAACCGAGAGGAAGAGTTTAGAGGAAGGACCCTACGTCCTGGCCGACCCCCTTTCTCCCGAACCATAGTGGATACGCCCGTCCCGTTCGGCTTCAAACCTCCCCAATTTGAGAACTATACCGGAGAGACCGACCCAGTCGATCACATCGAAAGTTTTAAAACTTTGATGCTCCTCCACCAAGCTTCAGATGCCCTCCTCTGCAAAACCTTTCCCGCAACTCTCAAGGGCCCAGCTCGAGAATGGTACTCTCGCCTTGCCCCAGCCTCAATATTCTCCTTCGAGCAGTTCGAGACCCTCTTCGTCACCCATTTCATAAGCAGCCGAAGAACTGAGAAGACCAGCATCTCGCTATTGCACCTCCACCAGAAGAAGGGGGAGAAATTGAGAGATTATGTGAAGAGGTTCACAGCTGAAGCCAGGTCCATTGCATCCCTCGACCAGTCAGTTGCTACCGCTGCATTCCAATCCAATGTCCTCAATTCCAACCTCCACTCCTCCCTCGCCAAGAAGCCACCACATGACTTTTCCGACCTACTCCTTCGCAGTGAAAAGTATATCCGGGCAGAAGAGGCCGAACAACAACCCAACTGGGAGGGGTCTACCTCCGGGTTTAAGAGGAAGGGAACGGAAGAAGAAGGAGCTAAGAAGCTCCAGAAGGATAATGCCGGCCAGCGCCGACCTCCCCCTAGATTTGAGAAGTTCACTCCCCTTAACACTAATGTCTCAGCCATTTTCATGGAAGTCGAAAAAGAAGGGTCTTGCCTCCAGCTCCGAGGATGAACACCCCCGCCAAGAGAAGAGACAGAGAGAAATGGTGCCGCTATCACCGGGACCATGGGCATGACACCAACGATTGCCGTGCTCTGAAAAACGAGATCGAAGCCCTTATCCAGAGGGGGCAACTGGCGAAGTTTGTAAGAAAGGACCGAGCCGAACTTCCTCCCCCGCCTCGAGGGGCTAACAAGCGTCCGGAACGAGAAGAGACGCCAGACTTTGAGGAAGAGCGAGTCCTCCACATCATCCATGGGGGTCCAATGGGGGGCTCCTCGAACTCCTCTCGGAAAGCATTTATCAGGGAAGTCAATTCAGTCCGAGCCACACCTCCTCCCAAAGGCCTCGGGGTGCCTGTCACGTTCTCAGACGAAGATCTAGAAGGGGTCCGCACCCCACATTGTGACGCACTCGTCATTAGCCTCCACATGGCGAATTTCAAGGTGGAAAGGATCTTAGTAGACAACGGCAGCTCCGTCAACATCCTCTTCCTCTCCGCTTTTAAAGGCCTAAAGCTCTCCAGAGACAGACTCAAGCCCGCCGGCTACACTCTCCATGGGTTCACGGGGGTTCCGGTAACTATTGAAGGGGTAATCACCCTCGATGTAACTGCCGGACAAACTCCTACCACCCGGACAGAGCCGATGGACTTCATGGTGGTGGATGTTCCCGCCGCCTACAACGTCATTTTGGGTCGACCTGGCCTCGCAACTCTGGAAGCTGTCCCCTCAGCATACCATCTTAAGATGAAGTTTCCCACCCGGTCGGGGGTCGGAGAAGTAAGGGGCAATCAGGAGCAGGCCCGAAAGTGCTACATGACCTCAACCCTTGGGCCCGTCCTCTCCTTGGAGACTCTGGAAATTCCCCTAGACACTGCAAGACCGACCTCCGAGCCGGTGGATGAACTGGAGGAGGTGCTCTTCTCCGAACAAGAGCCGACCCGCAAATTCTTCGTAAGCAAGGCCCTCCCGTCCGCCCTATACTCAGATATTGTGAAATGTATCCGAACCAATCAAGACCTCTTCGCGTGGTCCGCAGCAGATATGCCTGGTATCTCCGAAGAACTCTTAGTCCACCGCCTGAGCGTCGATCCGGGGTCCAAACCGGTTCAGCAGAAGAGGCGCAAGTTCGCCCCCGAGCGTCAGCTCGCTATCAAAGAAGAGGTAGACAAGTTGTTAAAGGCCCTATTCATACAGGAAGTAAACTACCCTGAATGGTTGTCAAACGTAGTAATGGTGAAGAAGTCCAATGGGACTTGGAGAATCTGCATTGATTTCACCGACCTCAACAAGGCCTGTCCCAAAGATCCTTTCCCTCTACCGAGCATTGACACTCTGATTGACGCAACCTCGGGACATGAGCTCCTCAGCTTCATGGATGCTTTCTCGGGTTACAATCAGATAAGAATGTTCCCCCCGGATATCCCGAAGACATCTTTTGTGACCGACCAAGGCCTTTATTGCTACAGAGTCATGCCATTCGGCCTAAAGAACGCAGGGGCAACGTACCAACGCCTCGTCAACAAGGTTTTCCAGGCCCAGATCGGCCGGAACATGGAAGTGTACGTCGACGATATGCTTGTAAAGAGCGTCCGAGGTGTTGACCATGTGGCCGACCTTCAGGAGGCCTTCGACGTCCTAAGAAAGCACAATATGAGACTCAACCCGAACAAGTGTGCGTTCGGCGTCTCATCAGGGAAATTCCTTGGCTTCATGGTTAGCCAACGAGGAATTGAAGCAAATCCGGAGAAGATCAAGGCCATATTGGACATGGCCCCTCCCAGAAATGTTAAAGAAGTTCAGAGATTGACTGGTCGCATAGCTGCCATAGGGCGCTTTCTGTCGAAGTCCGGGGAGAAGTGCCTCCCGTTCTTCAAAGCCCTCAGGGGGGCTAAAGGATTCGAGTGGGGGCAGCAGCAACAAGACTCCTTCGACCAGCTTAAAGCTTACCTCGTCAATCCACCTCTCCTTAGCAAACCAATACCCGGCGAACCACTCTACCTCTACCTGGCAGCTTCCAAACAGACGCTCAGTGCGGTCTTAGTCAGAGAAGAAGAAAGGGCTCAGAGGCCCATTTACTATGTCAGCAAAGTGCTCCGGGACGCCGAGCTCCGGTACCCGAAGATTGAGAAAATAGCCTATGCGCTGGTAATGGCCGCGAGAAAGCTTCGACCCTACTTCCAGTCCCATTCGGTGGTCGTCCTTACCGACCAGCCGCTGAAACAAGTCCTTCACAAGCCTGAGACTTCCGGCCGCCTCATGAAGTGGTCGATCGAGCTGAGCCAACATGATATAACTTATCAGCCTCGGACCGCGATCAAGGCTCAGGCACTGGCCGAATTCATAGTGGAAACAACTATCCCCGACTCCGAGCAAGCGATGAAGGGACCACCCGTCTGGTCGGTCTATGTCGACGGATCCTCTTGCAACGAAGGAAGCGGAGCAGGGGTCATCCTGGCAGGCCCGGATGACTTTGTCCTCCAATATTCCCTCCGTATAAACTTCAAAGCCTCGAACAACGAGGCCGAATACGAGGCACTAATAGCTAGATTTCGAATGGCCCGAAATGCAGGGGCACAACGGCTACAGATCTTCAGTGACTCTCAGTTGATCGTCAATCAAGTCCTCGGCGAGTATGAAGCCCGCGACGATAGAATGGTTAAATACTTGGCCAAAGTAAAGAGCCTCATGGCACTGTTCGAAGAGACCCTCATCCAAAGGATCCCCCGAGAAGAAAATGCCCAGGCCGACGTCTTATCCAAGTTAGCCTCCTCTTCCCTTCAAGGTCTGGAGCAGACCGTATTGATAGAAGTCCTCCTGAAGCCGAGCATAGAGGACGAGTCGCCTGACTCCGTCGAAACATTGCCCATCCTCCTCGAAGACAACTGGATGAAATCCCTCGTCGAGTTCTTAAAGGACGGACTCCTCCCCGAAGATCCGAGGGAAGCAAGAAGGATAAGAACCCGAGCCGAGCGTTATACATTAATCGAAGGTATCCTATATAAACGCTCCTTCACACAGGTGGACGGTCGCCCTTACCTAAAGTGTCTTTCCCCCGGGCAAGCCGACTATGCCCTGCAAGAGCTCCACGAGGGCATCGGCGGGGCCCATTCTGGCTCCAGAGCCCTGGCGCGCAAAGTGTTGAACTACGGGTATTACTGGCCCTCTCTCCTACGGGACGCCAAACGACACGTTCGGCAATGCAGCTCCTGTCAAAAGTATACCGACATCCGACGCCTCCCACAAACACCGCTCGCCTCCCTATCAAGTCCGATCCCCTTCGCTATGTGGGGGATGGATTTACTAGGGCCGTTTCCACCAGCCTCCGGACAGCTAAAGTTCCTAGTCGTGGCGGTCGACTACTTCTCTAAATGGATAGAAGCCGAGCCCCTGGCTACAATCACCGAGCATAGGGTCGTTCAATTCCTCTGGAAAAATGTGATTTGCCGGTTCGGCGTTCCCCGAGTCATAGTCACGGATAATGGAACACAGTTTACTGGAGCCGCCTTCCGAGCTTTATGTGAGGACCTCTCCATACAACACCGATTCTCCTCCGTCTCCCATCCTCAGTCGAATGGCCAGGCCGAGAATGCCAACCGACAGATTCTTTCGGGCATCAAGAAGAGATTAGACAAGTGTTCCAAAGGACTGTGGGTCGATCAGCTGCCAAATGTGCTCTGGAATCACCGCACCACCAAGCGGACCCCAACAGGCGAGAGCCCATTTAATCTCACCTATGGGGCCGAGGCCATCATCCCCCTAGAAGTCGGGATACCTTCTCCTCGTCTGATAGCTTATGAAGAAGAACAGAACGCCAGAGAGCTCAGAGCAAGCTTAGATCTGATAGATGAAATCCGAGAGAGAGCGGCCATACGCCAGCAAGCTTATCGAAGGAGGATCGAGCTAGCATACAACAAAAGGGTCCGCCCAACAGACCTCAAAGAAGGGGATCTAGTTCTCCGAAAATTGGCCATCTCGTTCCCCGGACAGAAAAGTAAACTGGCCCCGAATTGGGAGGGACCGTACAAAATCTCAAAAGTAATCCGCCCCGGTGCATACAAGCTAGAAGATCTCGAAGGCAGAGAAATTCCCAGGACCTGAAATGCCGACCATCTTTTGAAATACCAAGAGAAGGCGCCTACGCCTCCCTAAGTAACTCGAGATGTCGAACCATTCCCTTCCTTTTGCTAGTAGTGATTTCTTCGTTTATTTTTCCATTATAATAACGGCTAGCAACTTTAGAAGCGGCCGAGCATTAGATATTAATAAATAAAGTTTTTTCATATTTTTACTGCTATTACATCTCTCTGCTTTTAACTCTTTAATCTAACAATGGTTCCAGAGTCCAACACTTGGCTCGATTCTACTTTGCAAGTTCGCCCCTAAGCGAACTAGAAGTAGTTCGCCATTCGGAATTGCTCCCACAGCCGTTGAATGGTACGGAGTCCAACACTTGGTTCGATTCCACTTCGCAAGTTCGCTACTAAGCGAGCTAGAAGTGATTCGTCATTCGGAATTGCTCCTACGCCTCCTGAATTAACAATGGTTCCGGAGTCCAACACTTGGCTCGATTCTACTTTGCAAGTTCGCTCCTAAGCAAACTAGAAGTAGTCCACCATTCGGAATTGCTCCCACAGCCGTTGAATGGTACGGAGTCCAACACTTGGTTCGATTCCACTTCGCAAGTTCGCTACTAAGCAAGCTAGAAGTGATTCGCCATTCGGAATTGCTCCTACGCCTCCTGAATTAACGATGGTTCGGAGTCCAACACTTGGCTCGATACTACTTTGCAAGTTCGCTCCTAAGCGAACTAGAAGTAGTTCGCCATTCGGGATTGCTCCCACAGCCGTTGAATGGTTCGGACTCCAATACTTGGTTGCCGAACATTCTTGACACCGACCGCATCACGGGCATGAGTTCGGCACCCGCACCGAACATTCTTGCCACCGACCGTATTACGCGCTTGAGTTCGGCAGTCAAGATCAATCGAGAAATCAACAAGTCTCAAGCCTCGGCACTAGCTACCGAGCATTCTTGACACCGACCGTATTACGGGCGTGAGTTCGGCACCCGCGCCGAGCGTTCTTGCCACCGACCGTATTACGGGCCTGAGTTCGGCGGTCAAGACCAGTCAAAAAATGCCAAGTCTCAAACCTCGGTTCCACAACTCCACGACTAGAGCAAAAATCGGGCAACTACGATACGGCGACGATTAAATCGATTCCAATTTTATTAAAAGCAACCCTTACATACATCAATATTACAGGGTACTAAAGATTACAAGGAGCTGAAAAGCGAAGATTACAAGACACTGAACTCGGAGCCATCAACACCTCCGAGGCGCAGGGATGCTCCTCTTCAAGGACACTTGAGGTCGGCGACGTTTGCCTCCGGAACCCGATCCCAGGCCAGCAAGTTGGGACGTGTCCTCGGCACTGCTTCTGGCAGCCACGCCGACGGATGCGCCGCTCGACGAAATGGCCACGGAACTTTGCGCATCTCCCGGGCTTGGATGGCCGAGGGGCGGACGGGTCGCCATCTCGTAAAATGAAATGCCGCGGTCGCTCTCTGCACGAGTACATGAAGTGCTCCTGACATTGATTGGCCCCGAACGTGGTTTGAGCCGGGCTACCTCCGCCTCTAGTTCTGAGATCCGGCCTCGCAACGAGCCGTCCCCGACGTCGACCTCGAAGCGAGGCGGCGTTGCGGAACTCCGGGCATCGGAGCGATTCGCCACGAGGCGCCGAAGGTGGGTAACCTCGATGCCCCTGTCCACCGTGGCCCTCTTCAACACATCGACCTCGGCAGTAAGCTCATCCCGCTCGGTAGTCAACTTGGCCACCGTCGAGGCTAACGCTTCCCCCTCAGTTCGGAGCCCCGCCTCCACGGTTCGTAGATGATGGATCTCCGAGAGCAAGCCATCCCTCTCCGCCGTCACCTTCGACAAAGTATGGCGAAAACACTTGGTCCGAAGCCCTTTGGTAAAGGCAACCGGCGAACCATCTTCCCCTCCTGAGGTGGTCATCTCGGCGATCCTGCCCTTCAAGCGTTGGATGTCGAGATCTCGCTGACCAAGTATGAGCTGAAGCTGATTCCGCTCTTCCTCGGCTCGGCGCAATCCGAGCTCGACTTCGAAAAGCCGCACTCGACTCTTCGCCAAGCACAGCCTCGTCGCCTTCAAACCAACCTCGGTCCCGACCTTACCATCCGAGCGAGGGCGCTCGACGTCCCGAGTTACCACCGCGAGCTGAAAAGAAATGCAAACAAGCAACAAAAATTCAGACGTCGTCTAAGTCCCAGACCTCGGGAGTTATTTCGAACAAATGCTCGAGCGTTCGACAGTCAACAGACAAAGACACGAGATCGAGCCCAAAAAGTTGTGTTTTTCATTCATTTCAAAAGAAAAAAGGGGTAGCGGTGGCCAGTCCGCTATTAGGCATTACACGTCAAAAAAAAAAGAAAAGAAACAACAAACGGAGTCAGGGCTCGACCTCTTTCCCGGGGCGGCGAGCGGGGGTCGGGGACGACACTTCCGAAGGGGCCACCGTCGCCAATGGGGTAACCACCGACCCCTGAACTCCGACGGGGGGATCCGCCACAGGATCGTCGTCGCCCCTCTCCTCTTCTTCTTCTTCCTCTCCCTCCGATTCGGGGTCGAAGCCTTCAACGTGCCCCGGGAACAGCCTCCAACCCGAGCAGTCCACGTTGGGGTAGGCCTCCATCACCCGGGCAATAGCATCGGCGAAGGCCTTGGCCTTGTTCTGGGCGAGGAAGCCTTGCGCCTTCTCCAAGGTCGCATCCTCCCCCTGCTTCACCGCCGCCGCTTTGGCCTTGGCAGCCTCCGCCAACTGCCTGGCCGCCTCCTCCTTTTGCTGACGAAGGTTGTCCTCCAGCGTCGCAACCCTGTCCTCGAGGTAGGCAACCATCGCCGACTTCGCCTCGAAATTCAATTCGAGCTTGTCGAGCTCGTTCCTTATCTGGGCCTTCTCCTTCCGAGCTTGGTCGTTCTCCTTCTTCATCTCCTTCTCCTGGGCCGCCAGCCTCTCGGTAAGGTGCCCAAAGTGAACGACGATCTGCGATTAGAAGGCAAGGAATTCATAAAAATTATAACTTAAGAAGTTCGGCATAAAAAGGGGGGGAATAGATCCAACACTCACCGACACCGCCGAGCGCGCTATCTCGATAACGTCGTCCCCCTCCCGTCCGGCCTCCATGGCCGCCCGATCCTTCGGCGTGGCGAGGTGCTTGATGGCCTCCATGCTCGCCAAAGAATTGCCGAGGAACCCGTCATGCTTCCGAACTTGCCAGTCCGGGACGTGGATCCTTTTGTGAGCCTCGGTCAGGAGCTCCTCCGCCACCCTCGTCAGCGGCGGCGTCGGCATATTGAGGGCTGCGGCGATGGGAAATTCGCCGACCCTGGTCGACGTCGAAGCGACCACGCCGTCAGGGGCCGGGCTCTCCAGGATCTCCACCTCCTCGGTCACCTCGGTAACCTTCGGAGCCTTTGACGTCGGCAGCTTGGAGACCACCCTCTTCCTCTTCTTCGGTGCCTTGTTGGCGAGGCCTGCCCTCAGCGCCAACACCGCCTGATAATCCATAGACTCTGCACCATAAGACAAGTAGATTAGTTCGGAACAAGTCATGAAAAATGAAGCACGAGAAGTAAAACAACAATAATAAATAAAGGAAGCCGCGTACTGGGATCGGCATGAACGAGCCCTCCCTTAAACAGGACGTCCTTGGTCAGATCCTTCCAGTCAAGCTTCGGCCGACCCAGGAGTACCCGTACAGCCTCCTCCTCTTCGGGCCGAAGTGTCGGCAGCGCCTTCACCTTCTTCGGCACACCCTCCACCCAACTAACGGGAATGGGCCAGGCCTCCGGACTACGTACCAGAAGGTACTTCTCGCGCCAGTACTTGATGGAATCAGAGCACACAACGAGCCTGCCTCCGTGCCTCAGAGTCAAATAGTACCGGTACGCCGACCTATTCCCTTGATGTAGCTGGTAGATGGTCTGAAGCACGTTCAGCTCCGGCTGAATCCCAGCGGCTTGGCAGTGTAGTACGAAGCCGTTTATCACCCTCCATGCGTTCGGCATAAGCTGGATGGGGCTGACCCCGAGCCAGCTTAATACAGCAACCGCGAACGGATGGAGGGGCAGCCGAGCCCCGGCGATAAAGGCATCGATCGGCCAGCAACACACGGTCACCGGCATCGGCGAGTTGGCCCTAACCCCGGGACCCGGCAACATAAGCTCGTACTCCTCCGGGATCTGAAAGCAACCCCGGATCATTCCCAAGTCATCTTCGCTGAGGATCGACACCGTCTCGTCGGCCTCTGTCGTCTCCCTCGCCGCATTCTCCTCGAACGACCGGGCCCTCCCATACACAATGCGTTCGGCGTCCTCCTCCGGAAGTTCCCGAACCCTGTGAAGCCCAGTCAGCGGCCCCGGTAATCTGCCGAACTCCGGCATGCGCTTCGGCTCCACCACGACAGAATCTTCGCCGAACACCTTCTTGCTTTTGTGAGGTCGGCTAGAAGTCGGAGCTTCGGCGACTTCAAGGGAGGGCTCGGACGAAGAAGAGGAGACGGAGACAGACATGTTTAGAAACTAAAATATAAGTTACCTTGAACGGAGATGTCGTCGGAAAGCTCGCCGGAAAAAGGTCAGCGATCACCTGGAGCTCTAGCAATTTCAAACGAAAACAACAGAGCGAAGAGTTGAAAAGTGAAAAATGAAGAGGGGGTGGGGGTTTTATATAGAGCCAGCGCGTCAATCGAGGCTAATGGGCTTTTACCATAGGCCCACCTCCACAAAGCGACAAAAGGCGACCCCAACCGTCGCCTTGTTTGCCACACCTGGCCAAACGGCTCATTAATGACAGTCACGTCAGCAGAAGCCCACGGGACGCAGCATTAATGGACGTCACATCTGTCAGAAACCCAGGGGCCGTCACATCGAATCTCAAGCCTCGGCACCAGCTGCCGAGCGTTCTTGACACCGACCGTCTTACGGGCGTGGGTTCGCCAGACTCCCAAAACTTTTTCGAAGAGAGCAAAAACTCTTTCAACTTCAAGTCTCAAGCCTCGGCGCCCGCTCCGAGCGTTCTTGCCACCGACCGTATTACGGGCTTGAGTTCGGTGCCCGCTCCGAGCGTTCTTGCCACCGACCGTATTACAGGCTTGAGTTCGGCAGTCAAGATCTCCAAAAAATTTCTAAGTCTCAAGCCTCGGCACCAGCTGCCGAGCGTTCTTGACACCGACCGAATTACGGGCTTGAGTTCGGCGCCCGCTCCGAGCGTTCTTGCCACCGACCGTATTACGGGCTTGAGTTCGGCAGCCAAGATCTCCAAAAAATTTCTAAGTCTCAAGCCTCGGCACCAGCTGCCGAGCGTTCTTGACACCGACCGTATTACAGGCTTGAGTTCGGCGCCCGCTCCGAGCGTTCTTGCCACCGACCGTATTATGGGCTTGAGTTCGGCAGTCAAGATCTCCAAAAAATTTCTAAGTCTCAAGCCTCGGCACCAGCTGCCGAGCGTTCTTGACACCGACCGTATTACGGGCTTGAGTTCGACGCCCGCTCCGAGCGTTCTTGTCACCGACCGTATTACGGGCTTGAGTTCGGTAGTCAAGATCTCCAAAAAATTTCTGTCTCAAGCCTCGGCACCAGCTGCCGAGCGTTCTTGACACCGACCGTATTACGGGCTTGAGTTCGGCAGTCAAGATCTCCAAAAAATTTCTCAAAAAATTTCTAAGTCTCAAGCCTCGGCACCAGCTGCCGAGCGTTCTTGACACCGACCGTATTACGGGCTTGAGTTCGGCGCCCGCTCCGAGCGTTCTTGCCACCGACCGTATTACGGGCTTGAGTTCGGCAGCCAAGATCTCCAAAAAATTTCTAAGTCTCAAGCCTCGGCACCAGCTGCCGAGCGTTCTTGACACCGACCGTATTACGGGCTTGAGTTCGGCGCCCGCTCCGAGCGTTCTTGCCACCGACCGTATTACGGGCTTGAGTTCGGCAGTCAAGATCTCCAAAAAATTTCTAAGTCTCAAGCCTCGGCACCAGCTGCCGAGCGTTCTTGACACCGACCGTATTACGGGCTTGAGTTCGGCAGTCAAGATCTCCAAAAAATTTCTCAAAAAATTTCTAAGTCTCAAGCCTCGGCACCAGCTGCCGAGCGTTCTTGACACCGACCGTATTACGGGCTTGAGTTCGGTAGTCAAAATCTCCAAAAATGTCGTCTCGAGCCTCGGCACCAGCTGCCGAGCGTTCTTGCCACCGACCGTATTATAAGCCTAAGGTCGACATTGACCGCCAAACGCCCTTGGTTCCGACCCCCTGTGCATGGGAAATCTGGCCTTCGGACTTCGACGAGCCCCCTCTCCAGGCTCACGACCACGCCGAGGTCCCTCTCCCCATCGGAAAGAATCGCCGAACCGATCTCCGACCTCGGCATCCTGGTCGTCGAGCTCTGGGAAGGGTCGGAGTTGTGGCGCCGGTAAACGCAACTCTCGACAGAGGGAAACGACAGAACTATTCACCGAGAGATTACGAAGCTAAGAAGATATTCACACAAGAACACCGCCCGATCATAAGGAATTACCACACTACCTCCCTCAAGATTCGCAAACCCTTCATTTGAACTCCGATACAACTCCGCTAGCCATCAAAAAAAGTTAAACTACTCCTCAAAGGCCGATCAAATTTAGCCATTTAGGAGTGGGGGGCTCGTGATATGGCTAAAAACGGGGTTTAATCGGAACCGTCCAAATCAGATACGAATCTTGAAACCCAGGGGTAAAACGGTAATTTCCCCTACAAAAGGGTCCAAAATGGGTATTGGATCTTTTTCCCAAGGACCCAATAACCCGCGAATGGATCCGCCAACAAGAGGGTGCGGGTCCTTAACCGCTGCACACCCGACCCAACAAGATAAGATTAGGGTCCCTGATTAATCTTGATCAACGGCCCTGATGTACGTCTATCTCTTCACTGGGATTTGGGGATTAAATTCCTTATCTGATTACAGGGAATATACCTCATCAGATTACATTCCTAATCTGTTTACGGGGGGAATATTCCATATCAGATCACGAGGATTACATTCTTAAACCGTTCCCTAAGACGCCTATAAATATCCCCCACCCATCTCCATTAAGAGGTAATCAATCTTTCACCAGTTTTTGCGCTCTTTCATAGTCTTTTCAGATTACTGACTTGAGCGTCGGAGGGTGCGTCGCCGGGAACAACCCCGGTGTCTCGCACTTTTTGCAGGTCCGCGACGGGATCGACGATCGAAGACCGACGGAACAGGTATACAGGTTTGCTATTCAGTTTTCCTGAGAATCTACAAATTCATCTGTTTGCCCCGACACCAAATTTAGCGGCAACAGTTGGGATTGTCCAAATATGTCAAATATTTCCAAATCAACTGCAAGAAGAAAAAAAACCTATCAAAATTGAAACTATTTGACCAAAGGTATATTACTGATCCAGTTTGCACAAGTTCCCACGTTAAACTACTTGATTCATGGCAAGCAACTCTACATGCTAAGTTGATCCGCCAACATTACTGCATCATCCTTGCCAAACCATGAACCAAACATCTAAAATGTTACTCTAATCCATATTAACCAAAATAGAGGACCGTGATTTTGCTATTGGTGTTCATATGACTAATGGCAACATATAACTCCTCTAACAACTAAAAGATACTACAAATAGCAGATTTCAAACTCACAAGTAAAATATAGTTGACTAAAGGTATCAGTCTACATCCATAATGAAACAAGAATTCAGATATTACCTGCTATGCTCTGGGCAGATACGACGCCCAGTTCATTCTTTGCAGTGGATAAGTAGTAGGCTCTTGCATCTCCAAGAGAAAGCTTGATACAGAAGGTAAGGTTTACAATATTCTTTCTTGCATATGTCTTTTGCTATTATATCAATTTTTAAAAAAATGCAACACAATAAAAGGGGAAATTGAGGCATGCACTGGTTAAGAAATTCCTGACTAGTATACAAATAAAAGTCTTCCACATGTTTGAGTAGGTTACTGTCAAGTGTCAAGAGGGCTTACATATTCATTCTCCAAAAGACTTGATAGATGATAATATCACAACACCATAACATTTAAGTTCAGTAGTTTACCATCTTCAAACATCAGAAACTTTATTTTAATTCCTCTTTTTTCTTCACCAAGTTTATTCTCAAAAGTAAAAGAACTAAACAAACTTCAATAATCTACAAGTGGAGCTAAAGAAGAAGATAAGTATGAGATAAAGTTATGCTTGGATTACATTATACTGCTAACTATACAAGAACAAACCTCATAGTGAACATTCCACAAACAAATTATCATATAGGGTAAATTGCCATGTCAGTTATACCATTTAAGCTATGTAATCAAAGGATAAGATGATAAACTCGATAAACAACCAAGAATTCTCTTAAAAGTAAGAGAAAATTACTAATCAAATAAAACAAACAACACCAAGATACAACTAAAGCCCGAACGATGTTCTTAGGAACCCACGAGAACTCAGCGATACTGGTCCGACCCAGACCTACCAGTAATTTTAATCCAGTCTCTAAGTAGCCCTTTCCGACTCTCGGCTACTTTTAGTCTAGCGACACTGGCCCAACCGGGTCTACCAGTAATTTTAATCCAGTCTCTAGAGCAAATTAAGAAGCATGGGGTTGGCTCTGATACCAATTGTTAGGAACGGTTAAAGGGAGGTGATGCGGTTTGTTTTTGGTCGCAGTGTGGATGCACCAGGTGTGAGTTCGGACTCAATTTGTAATGAGGAAAGAGTGCGGCACGGGACGACGAGCGGGAGGCTCGCTTCGGCGCTTGAGGATCGGCTCGGATGGCCTCGCCTCGAGTACCTGCAGACGGTCCTGAAACACCGGGGCTTATCCCGGTGGCGGACCCTCCGACGATCTAGTCAGTCTCTGTGAGAGAGTAGCAGTAACTAGGGAAATTTGGGTGGCAAAAGATTGATTACCTGAAAAGGTGGGTGAGGGTCTGGTATTTATAGGGAATCCCAACCGGGTTTGGATCCGCTTGGGGGCCGGGTCTGAACCCGAAAGCCCATGGGCCTGACGTGGCAGGAGGCCCAGGGGGTTTAGGGCGGACGTGGCAGTGCCAAGAGTGGTATAGGGCTGACGTGGCAAAGCCCTAGGTGGTATTTGGAGCTGACATGGCTGATCATGGGGCTCCTGTGCCTCTGGGAGAATCGGATGGCCTAGGTCGCGCCAGGTCATCCCCATTCCTTGCCAGGCTGGGCGGACGGCCCGTGGGGCTGTCGTGGATCGGAGGCCGAGGGCCATCGAGGCTCGTCGGATACGAGGAGCCCAGTTCTGTGGGGGTGAACTTGAGGCTCGGTGCCGACCCTGTAGTGGTCCGAAGCCGAGCCGGATTGTTGTTTTCCTTATTTTTGAGCGAGAGCCGTCCTGGACCCTGGTTGGGCCCCAGGCCATTTTTACCCTACCACACAAGCCCCCCACTCCTGCGGGGGTGCGGGAGTTAGCCGTGGAGGAGTGTTTATGGTCGTGGAAATGGGATGGCGAATCGCTGGGCCTTCATGATAAGGCTACCCTGGTGCCAGATCGAACCTCGAGCTGGCGAGGGATTATGGGTCGGCAAGGGCGATGGCGAGCCGTTGAGCCTTCCTGAGAAGATTACCCTGGTGCTAAACCGAACCTCGAGCTGGCGAGGGGTTATGGGTCGGCAAGGGTGATGGCGAGCCGTTGAGCCTTCCTGAGAAGACTACTCTGGTGCTAGACCGTACCTCGAGCTGGCGAGGGATTATGGGTCGGCAAGGGTGATGGTGAACCGTTGTGTCTTCCTGAGAAGATTACCCTGGTGCTAGACCGAACCTCGAGCTGGCGAGGGATTATGGGTCGGCAAGGGTGATGGCGAGCCGTTGAGCCTTCCTGAGAAGACTACCCTGGTGCTAGACCGTACCTCGAGCTGGCGAGGGATTATGGGTCGGCAAGGGTGATGGCGAACCGTTGTGTCTTCCTGAGAAGCGAGGGATTATGGGTCCGCAAGGGTGATGGCGAGCCGTTGAGCCTTCCTAAGAAGACTACCCTGGTGCTAGACCGTACCTCGAGCTGGCAAGGGATTATGGGCCGGCAAGGGTGATGGTGAACCGTTGTGTCTTCCTGAGAAGATTACCCTGGTGCTAGACCGAACCTCGAGCTGGCGAGGGATTATGGGTCAGCAAGGGTGATGGCGAGCCGTTGAGCCTTCCTGAGAAGACTACCCTGGTGCTAGACCGTACCTCGAGCTGGCGAGGGATAATGGGTCGGCAAGGGTGATGGCGAACCGTTGTGTCTTCCTGAGAAGATTACCCTGGTGCTAGACCGAACCTCGAGCTGGCGAGGGATTATGGGTCGGCAAGGGTGATGGTGAGCCGTTGAGCCTTCCTGAGAAGACTACCCTGGTGCTAGACCGTACCTCGAGCTGGCGAGGGATTATGGATCGGCAAGGGTGATGGCGAACCGTTGTGTCTTCCTGAGAAGATTACACTGGTGTTAGACCGAACCTCGAGCTGGCGAGGGATTATGAGTCGGCAAGGGTGATGGCGAGCCATTGAGCCTTCCTGAGAAGACTACCCTGGTGTTAGACCGTACCTCGAGCTGGAGAGGGATTATGGGTCGGCAAGGGTGATGGCGAACCGTTGTGTCTTCCTGAGAAGATTACCCTGGTGCTAGACCGAACCTCGAGCTGGCGAGGGATTATGGGTCGGCAAGGGTGATGGCGAGCCGTTGAGCCTTCCTGAGAAGACTACCCTGGTGCTAGACCGTACCTCAAGCTGGCGATGGATTATGGGTCGGCAAGGGTGATGGCGAACCGTTGTGTCTTCCTGAGAAGATTACCCTGGTGCTAGACCGAACCTCGAGCTGGCGAGGGATTATGGGTCGGCCAGGGTGATGGTGAACCGTTGTGCCTTAGAATGTTTGAGCGGGATGGCCTGCTGTCTTTGCGGAGCATTGAAGGCGCTCCGGGATCTGTGCAATGTTCCAACTTCCTAGGGGCATTAATGGCGCCGCCCAATAAATGCATGGCGCATGGGCTTCCGTCGTTTGGCTTTCCCCATGTCATAATGGCCGGTCTATGGGGGAGGCTATAAATACCCCTCACCCCACAGTGGGTTTGGCCACAGCAAGGGTGATCCATCGGCCACCAGAGGTGTCTGCTTTGGCAGACGTCTGTCTCTTGCAAAATTTTGACCCTGAGAGCGTTGGACGGGTGGTCACTCTATTGCCTTGTTCTTCTCCCGTCCCTGATGGCCTCGATGTGAGTGTCAGGGTCGGGGGAGAACAAGATAGAAGAGATGGCGGCCGTAGTCCGGGCTTGGGGGGCAAGGTACTGAAAGGTTTTAACCCTGGGGACCTCGGACTGGTGGTGACTTTGCCGTCTGGATCCTTTTTCGGGTCGGACGGCCCTGACACGGCTGTTTGCCCGAGAAAGATCCAGACGAGAGGGGCATCAACCGAATTCCGGACCTGGGGCTGAGGAGCTTCGGATAGGTGGGTCGTCTCCGATCTGCTTTACGATAGGGTTCTAGGCGATGGTGGCTTTTCTCCCACCCTCGAACAATTCGGGGTTTCGGCTGCCAAGGCCGTAAGCTCCGAGCTGCTCGCGGGTGAGAGGGGAGCCGACCGAGCCCTGGAGCCCGGGGCGCCTGTCTGAGGACGGCGCCTTAAATCTTTAAGTAAAAATTTTTCTCCGCCGACCACTTCATCCGAACCAACCTCTGTGTGGTTTCCAACCGGCGCTAGGTGACGTCAGCAGCTCCAGTTTCGAGGATGAGGTGGCGTGATTCTATTGGTGGCAGACGCGCGCTATTCGAGGAACAGTAACGTGAAAATCGAGGCGTCGCCTCTCTCTCTATAAATATCCCCCCTTCTTCCCCATTCTGTTTATTTCTCTTCCGTTGTCTTCTTTAGAAAGAAACCAAACACTTCAGCGCTCGGCTTTGACTGTTTTAGCGGCACCTGCTCGTCAGTCCGAGACATTTCAAAAGGTTAGTTTGTAAGTTTCTTTTGTTAGGCACAGATGGATAGGGCTCAGTCTGGCTCATCGGCGTCGACGTCGACGTCAAAGGGAAAAAGGAACCCTGTCTCCAAATCGACTTCGTGGGAGGAGCCGGTGCTCGAGGAGGAGTCAGTACACGATGAGAAGCCTTCCGATTCGACTTCGTGGGAGGAGCCGGTAGGCGAGGAGGAGCCGGTGTACAATGTGAGGCCGTTATGCTCCCGGAAACCTTTCGTAGTGGAGAGTAGCGAATCGGAGGAGGCAAGCAACAGCTCGGACGAAGTCCAGATTCTAGAGTCGGCTTCCGAAGAGGAGGGTGGCCCAGAAGAGGGTAAAGCCGAAGGGGCTCGGATAGGAGGTGCGAGGGGGAGATCCACAGGTCAGGGTGTGGGTTCGAGCTCCACGCCGACCGGTCTGGGGCGATTATCTACCCCCTCGCCGGAAAGAACCAAGAAGAAGAGGGTTCCGAAGAAGAAGGGGTCGAGGACCGGCGGCTCGAGCCAGGCGCCCGTTCATCGCAACTTAATGACAGGGTCGCCCGTACAACCGAAGCCGTTTCGTCGTTACCCCGACGACCTTTCCGATAAGGAGCTTTTTGGGGTCCAGCCATCCTCGCCGAGCCGGAAGAGAGTGAAGATGGACACGCTTCCGACCGTCTTGGAGGCGGGCGACGTGGAGGCTTTGCAGTTGGCGTACCACATAGGGCCCGGCTACGAGCTCATGTTGCCGAACTCTACCCTGCGTCCGACCGACCCCCTGCCTGCTTGGTACTGATTCTTCCCAGCAAACGCCTTCATCTCTGGACTGAGGCTGCCGGTCCATCCGTTTGTTTGGGAGGTGTTGAATTGGGCTTCCCTGGCGCCGATGTAGTATGGGCCGAACTCCTGGAAGCAGATCATCTGCTTCATGCTGTTGTGCGAGGAGCAGAAGGTGCCCCTTCAGTTGAGCGTGTTCCGGGCGATGCTGGGGATCAGCTCGTCCGGGGAGTCGGAGGGTGTTTATTATATCTCGCCTCGGAGTAAGGGGAAGGTCGTCCACGGTCACCCGGACTCTATCAAGGACTGGAAGAAAAAATATTTGGTGATCCGGAGTGAGGAGCCTTGGAACATCCCTACTCGATGAAACCATTCTAAGCCGAGCTTTAAGGCGCCGAGGCCGAGGGATCTGACAGCCGAGGAGTGGAGGTCGGTTGAGCGCCTCCGTTTGTCACACAGTATCAGTTGGCCGAAGGTGATGGAGGGTCACCTGGCGAGCGTTGGACTGAGCCCGGCCGTGCTTTGTATGTAGTTGTTTCTTTTCTCTCGGTCATGTAGTTCTTTTGCGCTCATTGTTCTTAATGGATCTTTTCGCAGGTATGGATCCTGAATCAATCAAGGCAAAGAGGCTCGCCATGAAGAAGGAGAAGGCCGAGAAGAAGGGCGACGCGATGAGGACGAGGGGGTCGTCCCAGGTGGTCTCCGAGGTCCCAGACTAGCCTCCGGCAAAGAGGACACGCTCGGAGACGGGCAAGGTGGCGGTTGCTCTGAAGGGCTCGGACCAGGGCAAGGTTGTTGATCTTGAGAAAGGGAAGGGTCCCCTGGAGGGGTCGGAGGTAGAGGAGAGGTTGCGGCGACCGTGGGTGCCGGCTTAGTCGATCCGTGAGGGTGACTGCTTAACCCGAGGGCGCCAGGCTGTTGAGGTGGCGGCTAAGCTGGCGACCCCTCGGGACTGCGCGGAGATGAACGCCGAGGGCCTGAAGGATGCGTACACGCGCCTCGCGCAGGCTAATGTGCTGGTAAGTCTGCCGACCCCACTTGCCTTGTGAAATGTTTGTAAAGGAGGTTTTCTCAGTAGTGCTTGGTTGCTGCAGGCGACCGTGCAGGGGGCCCACGTGAGGGGCCTTTATGAGGCGGCCTTGAAGCGGGAGCGAGACCGGCTGATAAGGCCATGCAGGAGATGAAGGAGATGAAGATAGAGCTCGAAGGCTCTCACAAGAGGGAGCAGGAGATGAAGACGGCGTTCGACAAGGAGAAGGAGGAATGAGCGAAGAAGATGGCGGCTCAGAAGAAGAGGTTCGCCAAGGAGAAGGATGAGTTGAAGGAGACGGGTCAGCTCCTGGTGATCAAAGCCCAGGACGAGTGCTATGCGAAGGCCCTCAGTCATGTGAGGCACTTCTACCCGACCGTCGACCTGTCCAACTTCGACTACGACATGGAGATCGAGGGGACACCGAAGACCCCCAATGAAGAAGGGCCCGTTGATGACCCGGCTGCCGACCTCCCTGTGAACCCGGCCGATGTTGAGGTGGAAAAACAAGTTGTATAGTTTTGTCTTTCTTTTTCCATCTCTCGATTGTATTTGCCTTCCGCGGACTGGCCACCGCATTTTTTGTACGAAGTGATTCCATTTATAAAAAAGGATTTTTGACTGGCCAAGTGTTTTGACCTCGGATATTTCCAAACCTCCTTGCTTATGTGTTTTGAGTGGGCTGGTTCTCTTGTAGGTTGTGGCTCCCTTTCCCGAGGTGAACCCCCGTCGTTCCGACGTGGCGTGGCTCCGGAGCAAAGTTGAGGCCCTGGAGGCCACGTTGGTTCGCTATCGAAAGGGGGCTCGTGACACTGATGCGGCCTTTAACTATTATCGAAAAAAGTCTGAAGCCCTAAGTGAGGAGGCGAGCCGGCTGAGGAGGGCGATGGTGGATCGGGACCTCGGGAGTGTCGGTCTTGGATATACCATGTCGAGTGCATCGGTGCAGAGGCCCTCCTCTGAGAGGCTACTTCGTGATGTCATAGTGGAGAAGGAGATGGAGATACACCGTTACAAGACGATGCTGGGTGTCTCGACATCTTCCTCGGGGGGTCGGCGAGCGGAGGGGGTTCCTTCTGCACTGCTGCTGCTAGAGCGTATGCGACCAGTCGATGCCGAGAGCTCCATGGCTGGTGTGTCGACCGTGGCTGAGCCGAAGGACCATCATGACGAGGAGAGGGCTCCAAGCCGTTCGGTTGGAGTGGTCCCGCCATTCGTCGGACCCGAGGGGCCCTAAGATGGCGGCTTCCTTCAGTTTGAGATGAGTGGAGTGATCCTGTAACGGTCTTTGTTTGTTTTCTCAGAACTAATAAGGGAGTATGAATAAAGAATTCTTTTCATTCTTTGCTCCGGTCGATAGTGTAGTGAATGATGGCGGAGGTGAGGTTCGGCCCCGTCGATCCGTGAGGGATCGGTGCGGGGCATTAGGAAGACTTCCAGGCCTGAAGCCGAGTCGGACCTACCGAGACGTTGGGGACGATACCGGAGTGAGGACTCGGGTGCCGATCCCATTGTCCGGTGTTAGGTCGGGGCTGCCGAGGCGTTTGGAGTTTGATAAAAAGTGATTTCTTTCATATAAGGTAGGGAGGGTCGCTAAAACGGCCCTTTACACATGAAAGCTTACAAAAAATATCATTTACATTAGCCAAGCTAGAACCTATGTTCGCTCTTCCAGGAACTTCATTAGGTGCTCGGCGTTCCAGGGTCGGCTGATGAGCCGGCCGTCCATATCTGCCAGTCGGTATGTACCAGGGCGTACAGCCTCGACTACACGGTATTGGCCTTCCCAGTTGGGAGCCAATTTCCTCTTCTTGGTCGGATCGGAGACGGACAGTTTTTGTAACACGAGGTCCCCCGCCTTGATGTTTGTGGGGCGGACCTTCTTGTTGTAAAACTTCTCGATCCGTTGTTGGTAGATGCTTCTTCGGATCGAAGACTTCTCTCTGATCTCGGCGATGAGGTCCAGGTTGGCCCTCAGGCCGGACGAATTGTCAGCTTCATCGAAGGCCATGATCCGGGGAGAAGGCAGGCCGACCTCGACGAGGATAACTGCCTCCGTTCCGTAGGTCAAGTTGAACGGTGTTTCTCCCGTGGGGATCCTCTTGGTGGTTCGGTGCGCCCATAGCACGCTAGGCAATTCTTCGACCCACAGCCCTTTGGGGGAACTGTCGAGGCGCTTTTTGAGGCCGTCGAGAATTTGCATGTTCGCGTTCTCCGCTTGGCCGTTGGATTGAGAGTGGCAAATAGCGGAGAAACGTTGCTGGATGCCGATGTCTGCGCAGAAAGTTTGGAAGTTCTGACCTTGGAATTGGGTTCCGTTGTCCGTGACGAGGACCCGGGGGATTCCGAACCGGCAAATGATGTTCTTCCAAAAGAATTGTTGTACTTGGCGCTCGGTGATGCTGGACAGAGGCTCGGCTTCGAGCCACTTGGTGAAGTAGTCGATGGCGACTATCAAGAATTTTTTCTGCCCTATTGCCACGAGGAAGGGGCCCACAAGGTCCATGCCCCACATGGCGAATGGCATAGGACTAGCCAGGGATCGGAGATTGGCTTGAGGAAGCCTCTTGATAGGGAAGAATCTTTGGCATGAGCCGCACCTCTTGACTAAGTCTTGCGAGTCTTGGAGCATGGTCGGCCAATAGTACCCCTGATTCAGGGCCTTTCGAGCAAGTGTCCTGCTCCCCATGTGGCATCCGCCGATCCCCTCATGAAGATCTTTCAGCGCGTAGCTGGCCTCGTCGCTGGTGAGACAGCGGAGGTATGGTTTGCCGTCGGCCAAGGTGTATGAGCGTTTGAAGAGGATGTCATCAATCATGACGAACCTTTCAGCTCGGACCCTGACCCGTCTGGCCTCGGCCCGGTCCTCAGGAAGCTCGACACTGACTAAGAATCTTCGGATGGGAGTGGTCCAGTCGTCTGGACTGGTACCGTCTTGGACACACATTGCCTCTTGGTCTTGATCGTTGATACTCGGCTTCAATAGGATTTCGATGAGTACCGTTTGGTCGAGACCCTCGAAGGAGGAAGAGGCGAGTTTTGACAACGCGTCTGCTTGAGCGTTCTGCTCCCTAGGGACTCGAATGACTGTGGACTGGCAGAAGGACGCTAGGAGACGTCGGACCACTACCAAATACCTCACCATGCGATCATCGCGGGCTTCGTATTCTCCGGCAATTTGATTGACCACGAGCTGAGAATCGCTGAAGGCCCGGATTTGCTTGGCTCCGGCTCGATGTGCTAGGGTCAATCCTGCGATCATGGCCTCGTATTCCGCCTCGTTGTTGGAGGCCGGAAAGTTGAGGCGGAGGGAGTATTGAAGTAGGAATTGGTCGGGGCCACGAAGGATGATGCCAGCCCCACTCCCCGTTTCGCATGATGATCCATCGACAAAGACCTCCGAGGTCGGATCCGAAGCCTCGGTGCTGGGCTGCTCGGAGACGGTGCACTCAGTTATGAAATCGGCGAGGGCCTACCCTTTGATGGCCGTCCTCGGCTGATAGCTGATGTCGAACTGACTCAGCTCAATTGACCACTTGACTAAGCGGCCGGAGTTTTCGGGCTTGTGAAGGACAGTTTTCAGTGGCTGGTCGGTCAGTACTTGGACGGAGTGGGCCTGGAAGTAAGGACGAAGCTTCCGGGCTGCCATGACCAAAGCATAGGTCACCTTCTCTATCTTTGAGTACTTCATCTCGGCGGGGAGCAGGACTTTGCTCACATAGTACAATGGTCTCTGGACCCCATCTTCCTCTCGGACGAGGACGGCGCTGAGGGCGCTATCCGAGGCGGACAGGTAGAGCCATAATGGTTTGCCCGGCTCGGGCTTGCTGAGGAGAGGAGGGTTGGCAAGGTACTGCTTCAGCTGTTCGAAGGCTTCTTGTTGATGGGTACCCCACTCGCAGCTCCCTTTTTCGCGTAGGGCCTTGAAGAAGGGGAGAGACTTCTCCCCTGACTTGGAGAGAAAACGGCCGATTGCAGCCAACCGGCCCGTAAGCCTCTGAACCTCCTTGACATTCCGGGACGGGGCCATGTCAATAATAGCTTGGATTTTCTCGGGGTTCGCCTCGATGCCGCGCTGGCTGACGATAAACCCCAGGAATTTCCCAGTGGAGCGCCGAAGGAGCACTTAGCCGGGTTGAGCCTCATGTTGTGATGTCGGAGGGCTCCGAAGGCTTCCTCGAGGTCGGCGACGTGGTCCGGTCCGGCCCGGCTCTTGACGAGCATGTCGTCGACATAGACTTCCACGTTGCGGCCGATCAGGTCTTTGAAGATTCTATTGACGAGCCGTTGGTATGTGGCTCCGGCATTTTTCAGCCCGAAGGGCATAACGCGATAGCAGAAAAGGCCCTGGTCGGTGACGAACGAGGTCTTGGAGATGTCCGGTGGAAACATCCGGATCTGATTGTACCGTGAGAATGCGTCCATGAAGGACAGTGGCTCATGCCCCGAGGTTGCGTCGATTAAAGCGTCGATGCGGGGGAGGGGGAAAGGATCTTTCGGACATGCTTTATTTAGATCCGTGAAGTCGATACAGAACCGCCAGCCCCCGGTTGCCTTCTTCCCCATGACGACATTAGCCAACCACTCGGGGTAGCTGACTTCCTGAATAAATCGAGCCGACAAGAGTTTGTCGACCTCCGTCTTCACAATTTGCTGCCTCTCTGGGGCGACTTTGCGCCTCTTTTGGACGACCGGCTTAGAGTCTGGGATGACGCTCAGCCGGTGCATAATCAAGTCTTCGAAGATCCCGAGCATGTCAGAGGGCTTCCAGGCGAATAGATCAACGTTGCGGCGGATGCAGGCGATTATGCCTGGCTTCAAGTCCTCGGGGAGTGAGCGGCTCACCCGGAACCATTTCGATTCGTCCTCGGCGCCGAATGGGACCTCCTCTAGTTCGTCGACAGGCTCAGGAGCGGGGCCGTCTCTCTCGGGTTCGAGCTCAACGGCGTCGAGGGGGAACACACCCCCTCCGACGGCGGTCATGTAACACGACCGTGCTGCTTCTTGGCTACCTCGGACGATGCCGACCCCTTGCGAGGTGAGAAATTTAAGTTTCAGATGGTAAGCCAAAGGTACCGCTTGAAGGGAGCACAGTCCGGGTCGGCCGAGTATGGCGTTGTAAGCCGCCTTGACGTTTACCACCATGAAGTCCATGGACTCGGTCCTTTTGATAGGAGCCGATCCTGTGGTGACATCGAGAGTAACAATCCCTTCTATTACGACAGGGACGCCGGAGAATCCATGCAAGGTGTATCCGGCTAGCTTGAGTTTGCCTCTGGGGAGCTTGAGATTCTCGAAGGCTTCGAGGAAGAGAATATTTACCGAGCTGCCGTTGTCGATGAGGATTCGGCCAACTTCACAATTAGCCATGTGGAGGCCAATGACGAGGGCATCGCAATGAGGGAGGCGAACGCCTTCGAGGTCTTCTCCGGAGAAGGAGACAGGCACTGGTTGCAACTGGGGTGGGGGTTTGTCTTGGACAGTATTCACCTCTCGGATGAAGGCTTTTTGGGAAGTGTTTGATTCTCCTCCCATTGGCCCCCCGTGGACACAGTGCAAGATGAATGGCGTATCCGCGGCTCCCTCGGGTTCGGGATCCCGACCCTGGATGCGGTTCGGAGTAGGGTTCGGAGGCGAAGGCCTCCGGTTCCTAGCATCTCGCCGATCCCGTGGGCCTTCTCTGGTGAATTCTCGGAGGTACCCTCGTGAGATGAGTTCCTCAATTTTGTCTTTCAGGGCCCGACATTGGTCGGTTTCGTGCCCATGATCTCTGTGGAAACGGCAGTAGAAGCGCTGATCTCGCTTCTTGTTGTTACTTGGTCGGGGAGGTAGTCGGACAATGCCTTTGTCTTCGATTTCTAAGAGGATGGCGGACACGTTATGT
Organism: Hemerocallis citrina; assembly: GCA_017893485.1. Taxonomy (NCBI): domain Eukaryota; kingdom Viridiplantae; phylum Streptophyta; class Magnoliopsida; order Asparagales; family Asphodelaceae; genus Hemerocallis; species Hemerocallis citrina. The sequence goes on along the minus strand of CM030367.1, from coordinate 205,418,232 downwards.
GTCAAGGGAGTGTACCTTTCGAAGCGAGGGACCGGAGGTGCCCTCTTCGCGCCGACCCCTTCCTTTGCTGTTTTCTTGGCAGGTTCGGCCTCATCGACCCTGCGCTTGCCCTTCCCCACGACTTCTTTGCTGCCCTCTGGGTTAAGAGCTTCTTCAGCTCGTATATACTTCTCGACCCGGTTGAGAAGGTCAGGGAAGTCCAGAGGTGGCCTCTTTGCTAAGAAGACCTTGAGCTGGTTGTGCCGGACATTGTGTCGGAAAGCTACCGAGGTGACCCCTGCGTCGAGGGCAGAGACGGATCTGGCCTCGGTTGTGAACCTCTTGACGAAGTTACGGAGCGACTCCCCCTCCCTCTGGGTGAGGTCGAGCAGGGAAGCGCTCGTTCTCTCAGCCTTTCGGCTGGTGATGAAGTGGGCCAGGAAGCTGGCTTCTAGCTGGTCGAACGAGAAGATCGAGCCAGGGGAGAGTTTGGATAACCAATCTCTGGCCGGACCCCGGAGGGTGGCCGGAAAGGCTCAGCACAGCAGAGGATCCGAAGCGCTGTGAATCATCATGAGGGTATTGAAGCCCTCCATGCTGGATCACCCTCGCCGTTGTATGTCTCGAACTGCGGAGGTCGGAAGTTCCGAGGGATCTCCGCTTCTATGATGTTGACAGAGAATGGAGGTCGAGAAGGCCCCCGACCTTGGGCTAGGTTGGGATTCCCGTCGCCGATGCGCTCGATGCGATTCTCCATCTCTAGGAGGCGTCGGAGCACCTCGTCTGTGCGTTCCGGAGGGGGCGGCGGCGCACGGGTGTGACTCCTCCCATCGCTCATTTGGTGGGCTCGGCCATAGGTCGCAGACCTTGGCGCTCCATGGAGGGCTCCATGGAGGGCCTCCAAGATTTCATCTCTGAAGCTCCTGAACTCGCCCCTGGTGACCCCGCCATGGTCGAAAGGGTCGGGTCGGGGCGTAGGAATTCGGCCGATGCGGCTGAGTGCCGACGGCCTTTCCCCTTGTGCGGGCCTGGAATGGTTCGGGGCCGAGTTGGAAGCGGTCCCTCCCCTAGCCTGGCTAGCCCTTCTGTTCAGAATGACCCGACGAAGGTCGGGTTCGGCGACGCGTGAAATGCTTCGTTGGGGTCTGGGGTTCGCCCCCAGATTATTGGATGCTTGCCCTCCGTCGAGGGCCCCCTCGGGGGGAGGCCCGTCTGTTCGGGCGGAACGGGCCGATCTTCGGGCTCGGGGAGCCATGGGAGATCGGGTCGAGGGAGAGCGTCGGTGGCGAGGCTCGGACTGTCGTCCGTACCGAATAAAGTGTTCCCACAGACGGCGCCAACCTGATGCGGTTTGTTTTTGGTCACAGTGTGGATGCACCAGGTGTGAGTTCGGACTCAATTTGTAATGAGGGAAGAGTGCAGCACGGGACGACGAGCGGGAGGCTCGCTTCGGCGCTTGAGGATCGGCTCGGATGGCCTCGCCTCGAGTACCTGCAGACGGTCCTGAAACACCGGGGTTTATCCCGGTGGCGGACCCTCCGACGATCTAGTCAGTCTCTGTGAGAGAGTAGCAGTAACTAGGGAAATTTGGGTGGCAAAAGATTGATTACCTGAAAATGTGGGTGAGGGTCTGGTATTTATAGGGAATCCCAACCGGGTTTGGATCCGCTTGGGGGCCGGGTCTGAACCCGAAAGCCCATGGGCCTGACGTGACATGAAGCCCAGGGGGTTTAGGGCGGACGTGGCAGCGCCAAGAGTGGTATAGGGCTGACGTGGCAAAGCCCTAGGTGGTATTTGGAGCGGACATGGCTGATCATGGAGCTCCTGTGCCTCTGGGAGAATCGGATGGCCTAGGTCGCGCTAGGTCATCCCCATTCCTTGCCAGGCTGGCCAGACGGCCCGTGGGGCTGTCGTGGATCGGAGGCCGAGGGCCACCGAGGCTCGTCGGATACGAGGAGCCCAGTTCTGTGGGGGTGAACTTGAGGCTCGGTGCCGACCCTGTAGTGGTCCGAAGCCGAGCCGGATTGTTGTTTTCCTTATTTTTGAGCGAGAGCCGTCCTGGGCCCTGGTTAGGCCCCAGGCCATTTTTACCCTACCACAGGAGGGAACTCATGTTTATAACTACCCAACATTGGTTCCCCATATAACCGATGTGGGACTAAATTTGAATCATAACAGATGTCGCTTGGCCGGCCGAAATGACAAAAACATGTCCACTTTATCGATCTCAGTCGCCCTCACATCTTGCCCCCTAACCCCCCCCCCCCCCCCCCCCCCCCCACACACACACACACACACACACACACACACACACAACAAAAATTACAATCATTCAACTATATATCCCAACGCACATTACATCTGCCGACGCCATCCTCCCCACCACTTTCGTCACCTTCCCAAATTAAATATTTAAAAAAATACAAAATTTCACATAAATTGTGCTCTAAAGTGAAAATAATAATAATAATAATAATAATAATAATAAAAGTAGTAAGCAACTGATTACTCGAGCGATGACGATGGATCCTGGTTCCGGTACGGCGGGATTGGGAGGGGTGATTATGCGGCGGCCGGTGAGGGAAGCGTGGATGGTGCAGCCGGTGGGATTGAGGTAAGCGCCTTTGCCGGCGGTGAGATTAGTGGAGTCGCCGAGTATCCCACCGGGTGTGACCACATCGTTTTCATCTCCTACTTCCATCATTGTCATTCTCTTTTTCTTTTTGCTTCTGTTTGCTTCGGTTGAGAAGAAGGGCGGGGCGGGGCGGGGCATAAACCTCGGCTGTGACACGTGCTTACCGCGGAAATGGATTGGGGTTTGGATGGAAGCCCAAGATACGACCCAGATATCATAGAAAGCCCAACCCATTTTGCTTGCTATATAAACATGGTCTGTGGTCCGCGCTGCATTTAATTGATCAATATGGGCCGGTTAACATTTACCATCAGAATGTAAGCTCCTCAAAGAAGTACTTGATCGATCTAAGGCTGTAAATCGGACTTATGTCCTGCTCGAGCTCGATAAAACATCAGACCTAATAATTTATTCAAGTTCGGTTCATATAACAGTTCGGACGGTCCACAGTTGGGCCATTTCTCGAGCCGGACTCGGACCTACGACGGACCGTCCTGTTCATTTTACACCTCCTAGATCGATCGTTACTGTGATCTAAGTCCTTGTTTTTTTTGTTTCGGGGGGCTTAAATAAGAGCAGGCGTACACTCAGAATTTTGCAAGCAAAACAAGGCACGCTGCCTTTTAATTACTTCGGGACCCAGATCAACTCCTCTAGAATACTTATCAGTTGTCAATTATAATGATGTTATTGAGAAAATCCGCAAGCGTTTGTCGGGGCGGAAAGCTAAAACCTTTACTTTCGCTGGTAGGATTGTACTCCTCAAATCAGTGGCGCATGTTATCCCTCTTTATACTCGCAGTCATGGTTGGGTTCCACACTTTGTAATTGATAAAACTAAGAGGGAAAATTTCAGAGGGAACTAAGAGCAATTTTGTGGGTGAATAGTACTGGATAAAGAGGTATGTGATATGGGTTGGATGACGTGGCCCTTCCTGGGCCATCAGATCTCCTCAAAATCTGCTCTTTCCTGATCATCAAGTCAACAGAAGTCCAACGGGACGTTACCGCCTCAGGCCCACAGGCAAACGGGTCCGATCCGGCCCGCTCAGGTCCCAGACCCGTTTGTCTCTGTCTATAAATACCAGACCCCCTCCTTACTGCAGAAGGTAATCTCTCCCTCTCCACCTGAACCCTAGCTGCCCAGTATCTTTCTCAGTGACTGACTAGATCGTCGGAGGGCCTGTCACTGAGACCTCTCCCGGTGTTTTTAGACAATGCAGGTACACGAGACCGAACCGAGCCAAGCCGAGCTGCCAACCTCCGAGCCGAGCTGCCAGATCCGAGCCGAGCGCCCGGGCCTCTACCTCTCGGCTCCTATCCCCGGGCTGCTCCCGCTACCCGGGGTCGGACCGACACCATTACTAACGGTTTCCATTCCACAAAATTACAAGAACTCACACCTGTTGCCCCCACACCCCAAAGACAAATAGCATCAGGTTGACGCCGTCTGTGGGAACCCTTTGGGTACTATCGCCCATCTGAGCCCAGCCAGAGTCGTCACCTCGGGTCCGAGCACTTCGATGGCTCCCAACGTCAGAAGGGTCGTCACCTCGGCACGACATCCGGACCCCCTACATCATAGCCGCGCGAATGACCAGGGTTCCAACCAACTCAGGTCAACGGCGCGGCCCGACCTTCAATTGCGTCTGATTTGCGCCGCGTCATCTCGGACAGGCAGGTCAGCCGGACGAGGGGAGAGGCCGCTTCCAACTCGGTCTCGAACCATCGTTGACAGCCTTCTCAAGTGCGCGATCCCCCGCAAGACCTGGTGGGGCAAGGCCCCATCACAAGGGTCGAATTCCAGAATTTTCGGGACGAGATTCTCCATGCCATCTGAGGTGGCCAGACTACCGAGGTCCGCAACAGTTCCAACCCCCGGTCAGGAACAGGAGCCGGCGAGTCCCGCGGATCGGCTCGTCCCCAGGAACAGGCAGACGTCGTCCTAGTTAAATAAACTTGTTCAAACCAATCCAAGCTAGTCCAAACCTGTCTGAATGAAACTCCTTTCACTTCGTTTGTTCAAACATTGAGTATACTCATGTTCTGTGTAGGAACAAGGCCATCTAGTATATGGTCAATGAGATGATGCTCATAATGAGGTGATGATAGCTGCCAAAGAACTTATTCACTCCTAGTTTGGTGTGCACAAAATTTGCTTACAAATACTAATAAGTTTTCATTGAAATTTTCAGATTTTAAGGAATAAATAAATCAATAAGAAATTAAAAAAGATTGAAAAATATGTAAAAGAAGGAAAGCAATAACGAATCATTACAAAATCAAGCAAAAAAAGATATTATTCAAAAAAAGCACATGTTGATTAGAGCCCATGAAAGCTAGCAAGATCAATTTATGTAATTTCATACATGTGAGATTTTATATGTAATTGATTGATTATTGATTGATTAGTATATGGTAAGAATATAAAGTGGTTTCGTCAGAATCAGCATGATTGCGGTCGACCGAACTATACTATCGGTCGATCGCACCACAGTCAACCGCCCATCACAGTTAAAATGATGAGACAGTCGATCATTCATTTTTCAACTTTTCGATTAAAAGATGAATGGTCGACTGTCCCTATTTGCGGTCGACCGTACCTCGTGCAGATTTCTTTTTTGGAATGTATCGTTTCTATTTTTGAGAGATACACTTCCTAGTTTATATATTTGGACAAACCCACTGTGTATTCTTCACCTATTTTATCTGAGAAAAATCTTCTGAACTAATCAATTCAACAATCAATCCGAGTGTGTGATACTTATTTATTTTTTCCAGTCTGGATCATTAAAGATCTTGAGTTTTTCTATTTTTTCACTTCAGTGAGATTGACAGGGCTTGCCTTAGAAGTCCGGTGGGTGTAATAGGTCTCCCGGCCTAAATTCGAGAATCACTGTATAAGGATTTGAGTATAGTGGAACTAGCATTGGTATAAATACCCGAAATCCGGATCCGACCCGAACCCGACCCGGACCCGGCATTAGACCGGAACCGACCCGGCCTATCAGGTCCTAAAATGGGACCCGTTGTACTTTCGGGTCCGGGTCCGGATCCGCTCAAAAGAGACCCGGACCCAGACCTGTTAAAAAAAACCCAAAAATTCAACATAAAAATAAATATTATATCTTCATCCATTCCCTCATTCCTCCTCAATTCTCAATCTTTCTATTCCAAACTCAAAACTCATGCATTTTTCTTCTATCCTCTAATCTAAATCCTCCAATCGCCGTCTCCGCTCGTCGCTCACACTCTCGCTCCTACCTGAACAGGTAGGAAAATTTTAATAGGACCCAGACCCGGTCCTCACGGGTCCGGGTCCGGATCTAATTTTTGGATCCGCAGGGGACAGGGACCGGGTCCGGGTCCGGGTAGTGAAGAACCCGACCCGACCCGATACCAATGCTAAATGGAATGCTTGTGGCGGAGAATTGCTACAAGTAGGTGGTGTGGACGTAGACTTGGGAGTCGAACCACGTTATATCGCTGCGTTAGTTGTGTTTGCTGTGTTAGCTTTCTCTATCTCTTCTCATTTACTTTGCAATTTACTTTTATTTTTTAATTTTCGCACAATCACCCTATTCCCCCCGGGGGTGATTTACAGAACTAATTGCCAAGACTTTGATATATTGTGTGATATATTGTGTGAAGGGCCATGCCATTGCACCAAAATTATTAGAGTGTATGAACAGCTAACAGTTTTACACTTATATTTGAACACGTCTGCTGCAGGTGGGGAACTAGTTCACCGATGGTATATATTTTCTTTTGAATCTGTAATTTAATATGTCCATCACATGTGAATTGAACATGGGTTGCACTAGTACTGGGATAAGTTGTAAAATAACTAGATTTGTCCGTGGGCACGTGCCTACGACACGTCTTTGAAATGATACAGCATATGAAAAATCTTGTAAACAGTAAAACAACAATTATGTAGCTCAAGTTTGAATAGTATGATAATAATTAGTTGTAAATAAAAGTCTATATTTCCATTAGTATATGTTGAAAATAATTATAAATGAGGGTATAAAAATCCAACTTCTTAGAACTTTGAGGATTGAAAATGATGAAATTTAACTAATGAAGATATATTTGTTATTTTGAATGTAACATGGGCAGTAAAAAAACATAAAAAATCTGAAAATTTACAAACAAGAAATCTGAAAATCTAAATTTCTGAGTAAATAGAGAGAGAATAAGAGATGGAGCAAGGGAGAGAGATAATTAAATAAATAAATGAATTGTTTTTTTTGGAGGGGGTTTGAATTTTAGTTTTGGGGTTTGAAATTTTGGGAGGGAAAATATGTTTTGTGAGGTTAGACCCGGAACTTTGATTTTGGGGGATTGAAGAAGAACACTTGATAACTTTCTGTGTGTTTTATTATATAGATTTCAAATGTTTTCTTGTTATTATTTTTCTTCAAAGATGCACTTCACTGCTATTAAAAAAAAATAGGAAAGTAATTAATCGAGGAAAAGATACACCTCTTGGTCACTAGCGAGAGACTTACAACTAGAGCCTAGTGGCGCTCGCATATTTTTGTTGTGTTTAATTGGATATCTGAATCAGATTTGCTTAGCTATAAGCTGCAAGTACTTCTTAGACCATCGAGGTCCAGAATATTTCCTTACTTCACTTTGGTTAATTCACATTGTGAAGACCACAGCTATATACTCTGACTAAAGAAAGTTAAAAGGCTAACAATTTTTTTTTAAAAGAATCGGTGACTAATCTAAATTAACACAAATAGACAACTCAAACAGGTCTGGGATATTACGACTGGGGCGATCCTGTGGTCCCTCTGGCTGGATAGAAATGACTTATGCTTTTGTAATATTCGAAGTAGAATCCTTGGGTTACTGCACAAAATTCTGTTCCTTATAGAGGCTTGGGCAGGTCAAACAGGTTCGATGAAGAGAATTCGCCTCGAGGGGACAGAATAATTTGCCACGTCAGGATAACAGTTTTCTACAATCATGTGATGAAGGCGAAGTGTGTAGGAGAGTGTGTTAGGTTTGGGTCTGTTGTAGTGATGTTAGGCTGTAAGTGCCAGGGTGCATTGTAGTATTTTGTACTTGAATGTTGGTTGTAAGTGTCGTAGTGCACTGTAGTATTTTTGATTTGTAGTGGGGAATTGTTGTTGTTTCATTAATCCTTCATTAATAAAATCGGTGACCTCGGTCACTTTATTCTCAAAAAAAAAAAAAAAAAACACAAATTAATATTAATTCAGGTTCATCTACCAAATTCCCAAATTTCCAAAGATTTAATGACTAATCTAATTGACACCAATAAATATTTCAGATTCACCTATCTACCATACTTGCATTTTTTCAAGATTTGATGTCTAATCTAAATTAACACCAATTAATGATTCAGAATCACTACCATTCTCGCAATTTTCATATTTTTCTTTTCCCTTCTGTGCGTGCATTCACAAATGCATTGTACTAGTATACCAAAATAATGACACTAGAATTAAGAAGCTATATAAGGAGGGGAATATGTCTCCTGCAATTTTACTAAAGAGATCGAAGAAAACAGGGGAAAATAAAACCATTAGCGAGGGAAGATGAAGGCCTTTATTTCTATCAGCATTATTGTTCTCTTCCAAAGTCTATACCTTGTTAATGCTTCACTTGAAGAAACATGCAAGAAAGCGAATAAGGATCATCACTTTTGTATTACTACTCTCCAAGTGGTTCCACAGAGCCATAAAGCTGATACTAAAGGTCTATTCTTTTTCATTTTTGTTTTCTTACATGGCAATGTTCTTTTATGTTATAAATATTTGTAGTTCTGAATGTAAAAATGCGTACTGACTCACTATTTATATGTTAATTAACAGGTATTGCCATCATTATGGCCGAGCTAATACAAGCCAATCTTACCCACACTTACCACCTTGTCAAACAGCTTGAGGCAAGCCATAACATGTCGACAAGGGGCAAAACAGCACTCCACGACTGTGTCGAGTTTTTTGAATCTGATGTCAACGACATGAAGAATAGAACATTAATCAGAATGATTGAGTCACATCACATGACATCGATAGTGCCATTCAAACTTTTAGTGCAGTGATGGATGATATTGAAACATGCAAAGATGGTTGGGAAGAATTGAACAAGGAGCCATTTCCGATAAGAAAAGAGTATGACGATGGCTCTAAGCTCTGTGGTCTTGCAATGAGTATTGCAGCTTTACTCCAGTGATTTCCCTAATTAATTATGTATTCTGAGATATGCATGGATCAATTGTATTGTTTTAGTAGGGTCAAAATTAGTGGGATAATCTCACTCACCTCGTGTGTATTCGTAAGCTGGAACAGAAAAATTAATTTCTGTTCGCATATATATGTGTGATAAATGAATTTGCAATGGTATGTTCAATTAATTTCTAATTCAAAATAGAGCATAACAAGCAACAACATCTTTATCTTTATCTATAATCTCTAATATTATAATGGGAGAGTTGGGGTTGTAATTTGTAGACAACTTGTGATTTGTAGGCATTCAGTCATCTAATCCTAACCATTTATTTTTAAGTGATAGTTATATTAACCATTCATTTACCCAACAGTTTTTAGTTACCATAATACCTTTAGAGTCAAATTTATTTACAACATAATTATTTATAAAAGTGTCACTCATATATAAAAGGGTCACTAGAGATAATTTGTAAAGAGTATGTAATGAGTAAAGGGGGATCTCAGGTTCGATGTCAGATTACGTCTTAATATATAAAATATATATATATAAAACGTGCATTGCACGTGTGGATTATTAGTAATCTTTAATATATATTATAATGGAAGAGTTAAGATTGTCATTTGTAGACAACCAGTAATTTGTAGACATTCAACCATCTAATCTTAATCATTCATTTTTAAGTGAGAATTATATTAACCATTCATTTACTCAACTGTTGTTAGTTACCATAATACCCTCAAAGTTCAAATTTTTTACGACATAATTATTTACAAAAGTGTCACTCATATGAAATAAAAGTTTGTGCAAGTATGGGTAATTTGTAAAGAATATGTGATGAGTAAAGAGAGGTCCCATATTCGAGGCCAAATTATGTCGGGGGGGTTTATTTAAACATCTGATCAGTTAAGTGATGTTTTTTTAAACACAAATAAAAGATGAATGTGATTTTTTTAAACACAAATAAAAGATGAAAGTGGTTTTTTTAAACCCTACCCTAACCCAACCCTAACCCTAACTAACCCAGTGGAGTTTATTTAAACATTGTCTTTTGTTTTTTTTTTAGAAAACTTTTGTGTACTTTTTTTAAACTGGCCCAAAACTTTGTGTATTTTTTTTATATTTAACCTATTTACAATATTTAAAAAAATAATTAAAACGTGCATCGCAAGTGCAAATTATTAGTATCTCTACTATTTTAATGGGAGAGTTTGTCACCAAACAAACTCCATTTGTAAACAAACAAACACGTGCATTGTAACCCAACAAATACGTGCAATGCACATGCATAACTAATATAAAGGAGGTCTTAGGTTCAATGTCAGACAACGTTGGAATTTTTTTTGAAAATATATATATTTTATAAAGATGTGCATCGCACGTGTAAATTACTATTGATTTTAATGGGAGAGAGTTGGGATTTGTAACTAAACAAACTCTAACTTTGTAACCAAATGGCCAAACTAAATTCAACAAATATACACGTGCACCGCACGTATCACCCAAAATCAACATTCAAAAGCATCTCATCCTCTTCCTCCTCCTCTCCCTCTTCTTCTCTCTTGCACTGCCGACCCTCTCTCTCCCCACCGCTCCGTCGCCCCCGTCGCGCTTCCCCACCGCACCCCCGCCGTGTCTCCCCACCGTGCCTCCTCGTGGATGGGAATTTTGAGAATTCTTGATTCACATTAAGCAAACTCTGAACCCTTCTATCCACTTACTTTAAGTTCTCTTTGAAAGGTTCTTCTTAGTATGATTTTTTAGCACACATGTTGGTGCATTTTCATATAATGTCTAATATTCATGGCGGTTTGAAAGAAGTCAAAGTGTTACATTAAATGTTAGTGCGAAAATCGATGCTGAAGTGGTCTGCATTTTTGTGAGGTCAAAGCATTTGATAGAATGCCAATGTGAAAAATTGTTCGGAGTTCTATACATAGAAAGAGGGAGATAAGGTGTTTGATGGAATGCCAATGAGAAAAAAGTTGACTTGAAATTACGGTAAATGATGTGGATGAATGGAGGGAAGTGAAGAGCTTGGAGAGATGACAAGAAATCTGGAAGATTTAAGACATCCAAAGTTTTTTTTTTAATTTTTTTTAAAAAATTTTTTTTTTTAAGCGGAAGTGTATGTATGCTAACTCTGGTTTTCTTACCTCTACATCCAATTAAAAAACTTTAGCTATCTATTAACAAAGTATTTAGTTGCTCATAATCAAGATAACTCAGGTTTGAATGGAGTTTAAAGAACTCTCAATATCATTGAGAGTTTATAGTTATCTCAGCTTTTGAAAGTGCCCCAAACAACCCAAGGTTATGATAACTGAAGCTATGTGCGATAACACCCCAAAACTCGAGTTTTCATCATAACTTAACATCATTCCGAAACACACCCAGAAATGTTTCATAATTATAGCAACTTTTAACCGTATTTCAACCGGTGTCATTCACCTTGGTGATTTTGTGTGGTGACACCTATTTAGCCCAGTTGCATGTATTTATATGCTGGAGTCAGGTTTCAACTCGATGTTGGCAATGTTTCCCCAGAAAAATATGGTTAGATATTCGGTTATGGAAGACCGAGTTATTTTTTGTTTGTTGAATACAGAAAATCTTGAGAATGTTCGATATTAACATCAAGTATCTGGATAGATTGAATGTTGTTTGTGTAAATTTTTTTGTTTGATTAGTATGTTTTAGGTCTGCTGGTAGTGAAATCAGAAGCCCAAATGCCAGAGCAGGAGAAGTTGCCTCCCCACCGCGCTCCCACTGCGCCTCTCCATCGCTGGTAGTGAACTCAGAAGTCCAAATGCCAGAGTAGAAGAAATTGCCTTTTCGTATTATAATAAATGTTACAGCTACAATGAAATTTACATATAGTCAAAGCAGTTCAATGTATGTAGGTCGGTAAGGTATTTGATGTCACTTTGAAATTCCTTTTTCTTCATAATCTTAGACTTTGGTTTTGGGCCTGAATATCGCTTGATGTTGAAGGTTAATTTCAATTTCTTTTTCTGATTAATTAAACTAGTTTTTATTAGTTGGGATCGCAGGTTAAAGGTTAATGCTACACCATTTAGTTATTAGAATTAATATTATATCGATAATTCTATATCAAATATCTCTTTTTCTGATGTATTATATAGAAAACATAGTCTACTTTGGTCAATTACATAATGCGAGATGTTGATTTTTTTTGTTGAATACAGAAAATCTTGAAAATGTTAAAGATCAACATTAAGTATCTGGATAGATTGAATGTTGTTTGTTTGTGTAAGATATATTGTTTGATCAGTATGTTGTGAGAAGCTGTCTATTTGTATTAGTTCTCAAATGCCTCTGTTTTTAATTTGTTGGATTTGGGGTTTCTATTTTCTTTTAATCCATATTTCTGCATTATCGTCGTCGAAAATAAATTGTGAGTTTTGTTTTGATTTAGTGGAATTTGTAGAAACTTTCTAATGAGTTTTAATCTCCCATTTTTGCTTCATGCATGGTTCACAACAACTACCAAGAGCCACATGAAAAAAGAAAGGTATGTTCATTGTAACTATTTTAGAGCATGTTTTATGACGGTTATATGCATTCTATAGTTTAAAGCTCTAACTTAATTTCTTAAATGTTTGTAGGTATTGCAGATCCGATAGTATTTTATGGGTTGTAGCACTATTTTCTTATATTGGGCTTATTGATTCTGATACAGTTTGTGATCGTTCCTGCAATGAGTGTCACTTCTAAGAGTTGTAATCATATATGTGCATGTACTTTATCACTCTTTTTTTTAAACAATCGTAGTCTTTACTTAAAAATAATTTTTTTGATACCGTGCAGATTAATAGCAACTATTATAATGAGAGAGTTAGGGTTTGTAACCAAATAAACTCTAACTTTGTAGCCAAACAAACCTGTGAAATACACGTCCAAACTATATCCAACAAATATAAGCGTACTCCGCACGTGAAGCCCAAATCAAAACGTTCAAATATAAAGTATTTTTTTTCTTATTCGATATATATTCATTTAATTTGTTGAGAAAGCTTTTTGTAGACGTGTATTGCATGTGCATTATACTAGTATGAATTTAAGAGTAACTTTTTTTTATATACGATCATTACTAGTATAACCCTCTGCAATATTGCACATAATTTTCAAAATTATCAAGTGTGTATGTTATCTATATAATAAAACACAAAGAAAGCTATCAAGTGACTCTCCTTCAATCTCCCCCAAAATCAATGGCCTAAATTGATTTTCACAAAACACATTTTTCCACCCAAAATTTTAAACCCCAAAACCAAAAATTTTCTCCCAAAACAAAAAAAATCATTACTTTATTATTATCTCTCTCTTCTCTCTTCAATTTTTAATATTTCTCTTTTTCTCTCTCTCCCTATCTCTCTCTCTCCCATTTTTTTCTTTTTTTACTTAGAAATTTAGATTTTAAGATTTCAGGTTTGTAAATTTTCAGAATTTTTATGTTTTTTTTTATTGCACATGTTGTATTGAAAATAGCAAATATCTCTTCAAAGTTAAATTTCATCATTTTCCACATTAATAATTATTTTTCAATATATCTCTACTATTTTAATGGGAGAGTTGGGGTTGTAAACAAACAAATCCTAATTTTGTAACTGAGCAAACCCGTGTAATATACGTCCAAATTAAATTCAATTAACAGAAACATTTGTAAACAAACAAATCCGTGTACTGCCCGTGCATATCTAATCTAATATAAAGAAAGTATTAGATTTAAGGTTAGACTACATTGAAGTTTTTACTATTCATAAAAATATATTTATTAAGATGTGCATCGCATGTGGAAATTACTAGTATATACTAATGGAAACATGGACTTTTATTTACAGCTAATTATTGCCATACTATACTCTCCTACCTACTCCCGATCTTCTTCTTCCTCCTACCTGCTCCCGAACCCAAAAACTCTAAAACAAAACCTTAGATCTAACCCTAGGGGCGGCGGCGGCTTGCCCTCAGCGCCCCCCCCCCTCCCCCCTTACCTCTACCGCAATCTCGATCGTAGCTCAGGCGGAGCCATGGACGGGGCGATCTCGAATCTCCAGACCAGCTGCATGATCTCGAATCTCCAGGACGGGCCATGGACGGGGCAACCTCGAATCTCCAGACCAGCTGCGCGATCTCGATCGTAGCTCAGGTGGAGCCATGGACGGGGCGGATCTGTTTGGGGCCAGGCAGCTGCGCCCCTCCCCGCCCGATTTGCCCATGAGGCCAGTGGTTAGGCATGGGGACAGTGCTTTTGCTGTGGTTGGGGGTGGGTAGCTTGTAGTTTTTGCTGGATGTTTGCCCGGATGTTTTGTGCGCTTGCCACCATGTGAGGGTTGGTAGTGCGTGCGAAGATGTCGGAAGTTAGGTTATCTTGCACATTCGTGGAGCTTGGGCCCAAAGATGGGGTCCCTCCATGAAGTGTGTAGTCGGTATGTTGGGGGTGAGGGGGTGTGGGGTTGGGGTGTGGTTGGTCGGGTGTCCTACGATGTCGTCGATGCAGTCTCCACAACGCATACTATCTAACTATTGAGCTTCCTCCAGCTTAGACCAATGCCTCATGACAGCATCGCCTCTTCCCTCGGATTGGGAGTTTGAGGCGAGATAAGTCTGTGTGGTGAGAAATGGTCGGAGAGAGCTTGAGCGTGAGAGAGGTAAGGTATCCTCTACACGGCTCTCTCCTGGAGGGTGGTGTTAGGTGGGGTGAGCGAGATAGTTGCTTGGTGAGAAATCGTCGGAGAAGAGCGCTATCGTGTAAGAGGTGAAGGTATCCTCATCACGGCTATCTCTTTGGTAGCGGTTGTAGGAGCGGCTGGCATGTTTGTAGGATGAGTGGTGGAGTTGATGGGAGGTTGCGATAGTTGTGCGTGTGCCGTGGGATCAGTTTTTGATCTGCGGGGTTTGGGCCCAAAGATGGGATCCCCCCAGCGAGGTGAATGCAGGGAGGGGCTGGTGATACAATCCTGCCAGACTTGTTTCAGATAGTGTGCATGTGTCGTGGAGGTAGTGTACGAAGCTAAACTGACGTACTCACAATTTTGCTGGACCGAGCTGGTTTATCGCCCTACCCTCCAGGGTTGTTGGAGGGAGTTGTTGTTTGTACGCGTCATGTTGCTTCATGTATGTTTTCTTTTATATCTGTAGTTTGTATTTAGGTCCAGTTCTCTGGGTTTGTTTCGTTAAACTCTTATTAATGAAACAGGGTGGCCATATTCCACCTTTTCCCTAAAAAAAAAAAAAAAAAAAAAAAATTATTGTCATATTATTCAAACTTGAGCTACATAATTATTGTTTTACTGTTTACATGGCTTTCCGTATTTTGTATCGTTCCGAAAACGTGCCGTAGGCACGTGCCCACGGACAAATCTAGTAATTGAACAAAACATATATAATTAGTTTTGATTTATTGATTTGGTCCCATTTAACACATGATTCTTATAGTAGGTATACGTAACTTACCAGAAAGTGGTGATGGTAATTAATTTTAGGAATTCAACCAAAATATTAGGTTGCTCCCATTTAGCACATTATTCTTATAGTATACTTACCAGAAACTAGTGATGGTAATTTTAGGAATTCTACCGAAATATTACGTTGCTCCCATTTAGCACATGATTCTTATATACTTAATTACCGGAAAAGAGTGATGGTAATTTTAGGAATTCTACCAAAATATTATGTAACCAAAAATGACATTGAATGAATTAAGAAGCTATATAAGGAGGGGTAGTCTCCCTCTATTCTACTAAAGATCAGAACAGAAGAGAGAGAGAGAGAGAGAGAGAGAGAGAGAGAAAACCATTAGAGAGGGAAAATGAAGGCCTTCATTTTTGTAAGCATTATCGTCCTCTTCCAAAGTCTATACTTTGTGAATGCTTCACTTGAACAAATATGCAGAGAAGCAAAGAATGATTATAACTTTTGTATTACCAGTCTCCAAGTGGTTCCTGAGAGCCATAAAGCCGACACTAAAGGTATGTTCTTCAAATTTTCTATATATATATTTTTTTGATCGATACAAGTAAAAAGCTAGCACATGCAAAATTCACATGTTAAAAGGTAAATATGGACGGGACTGATTATAAAATTAATCTTAAAATATATTGATATAAGATTGTCAATTGTAATTAATCAACATTGCACTAAATTAAATAATAGTACATATTCATACTAAATCAAATAGAATTAAGAGACCATAGCTCGTACTTGTAAGAGTTAAACTTCCTAATTTAGAGTGCGTAGTTGTACTCGTGTTACGGAACTTTATATGGACGATCCATACGGTTTATTAAATTTATAATGTTATAAAACGCTTGTATACAAAAAATCAAGTTGTTCAGACTTTTTTTTCTCCATATATGCATTGCATGATGCCAATTTGTTATAGTATAGAAAAGTTGTTCATTTTGCGACCAATCAAGGTATGAATAAATTAATGATCACCAAGCCACTTAAAAATTTATAAGCATACAATAAAAAATAAAAAAAAAGTGAATGGTGCAGATTGTCTACAGAGGATCCTATAAAATAGTTATAAGTACTTTATAGAAGGAAATCACCTCCTATAAGCTCCCTTTACTCAATCAAATACAAAACCAAATTGGGAGCAATAATGGTTTAGAGAGAAAAACAATCTCTAATATTATAATGGGAGAGTTGAGGTTGTCATTTGTCAACATACAAATCCGTGCATTGCACGTGCAACTCCATCTCTCCCATCAATTACAACAAAAACGGGTAAATATAAAAAAATCCATCTATTCAAAACATGCAAAATAATTTTATAATGGGTAAAAGGGATATGAGCAACTTGCTCATTTAGTAAATGAGCAATTGATTATGTGGCATGCATGTGATACATTGGACAACTAACCCTTTTAAGGATTTTCCAATTACATGTATGCCACATCATCAATTTCTCATTTACTAAATGAGCAAGTTGCTCATACCCCTTTTTCCTTTTTATAATATTTTTTTAACACTAAACATACACATATGTTACATGTACAACTCAAATTCTACTTATAAATACGTGCATTGCACGTACAAATTGTATTTTTTCCTTCAAAATATTTTTTCCAATTATGTGCAACGCACGTCCAACTCCAAAACTATTTCCTAACACGTATATTGCACGTGACAATCCTCCAACTCTTATCAAACGTGCATAGCACGTGAAAAATACTAGTATCTTATATCGAAAAGAAAATAACACAATATTGTTTGTATTTTGTTTCTTTAAAGTTCAGAAACACAGATATTTATTTTTCTCTAGATATATCTTTCTTTTCTATAATCTTTCCATCCTTTTTTTTTGCCTTTTTAATTTTCCCACACCTTCTATTTTATAGGATTTGTTTCTGTCTCTTTCTTCTTATTCATAGAAATGATGGCATCTCTTTAATATATTTTTTTTAATTATTTGTTTTTTATATGAGATGCTGAGAACTATGTTCTTTTTTTTTTTTTGGATATTTCGTGAATGAATTATTTCTCTTATAAAATTTTGATTCATCTTTTAGTGGAAACAGATTTTACTAATATGGAATATTCTTTTCTTTATAATTACTAGGTTGATTTGCAAATATATAATGTGTTGATTTTTTTTTTGTCCCTCTTTACAGATTTAGAACGAATCAAATATTGACTATCAAATTAAGCTATTTGATTATTGTAAAAAAATATTTTCTTTCCTTTTCCGTGTCCTTTTATTAAGCATAATTTAAATTTTGACTGGAAAATTTATTTTCCATTTCTGAATGTTTGAAAATCTCGTCCATCAAATTTAATATTTTTATCATGATTAAAGATCTTTGATTGAGAGTCCCTAGCTGTCGACATAATGAATCTTTTTAGATAATATGCCAAACTCCTACTCTTTATTATATAAAAGAACTAGATTTGCCCGTTGACACGTGTCTACGGCACGTATTCGAAACAGTGCACATTGTTTGAACATATAAAATAGTTTTGGAGATCCAGCAAATTAATTGAAGTAGCAAACATAGAGCAAAAAAACATATTATATGATTTTTTAAAATTCTTTTTGAATTATTTTTAGAGTTTTGAATTATTTTAATTTTTTTTAGTTTTTTAATTTTTTAAAAAAAATTTTTTATAATTTTTTTAATAGAAGAGGGAGGGAGAGAAAGAGAGAAAAAAATAATTAAATAAATATAGGAGTTGTTTTGGGTGGGGGATTTGAATTTGAGTTTTGGAGGAAAACTTTTGGGGAAAAAATATGTTTTGCGAGGTTAGATCTGGACCTTTGATTTTTGGGAGGATTGAAGGAGAGCCACTTGATAGCTTTCTTTGTGTTTTATTATATAGATACCCTCGTAAAGACAATTTTAAAATAATTTTTATGGTATTTCTTATAAGAATTTTCATGTTTTCGTAATTAACCCCAGATTATTTTTAAATACAAAGGTTAATGTCTTTTTTTCTATTTCAAAATCCAGTTGTGCTTTAAAACACTAATGTATCTCTATCTCTATCTCTATCTTATCTTCTTACTATTTTAATGGGATGGTTGGGATTGTAAACAAACAAATCATAATTTTGTAACTGAGTAAATCCGTACAATATACGTTCAAATTAAATTCAATTAACAGAAACATTTGTAGACAAACAAATCCGTGTGTTGCCCGTGCATATCTAATCTAATATCTTACTATTTTAATGGGAAAGTTGGGGTTGTAAACAAACAAACCCTAATTTTGTAACCGAGCAAATCCGTGCAATATACGTCCAAATTAAATTCAATTAACAGAAACATTTGTTGACAAACAAATTCGTGTGTTGCCCGTGCATATCTAATCTAATATAAAGGAAGTGTTAGATTTAGGGCTAGACTACATTGAAGTTTTTACTATTAATAAAAATATATTTATTAAGACGTGCATCGCACGTGGAAATTACTAGTTACTATAATGGGAGAAGGCCTTAGTGTAATTTGTCCACATCCCAACCTGTGCAATGCACGTCTATCTCTATCTCTTCAGTCTTCATATATCTCTACATATATAATAGGAAAGAGGTGATGAGTGATGAGTCTACAGTGTAATTCATTTTTTTCTTTTTTTTCTTTTCAATATTTTTTCCAAAATTTTCCCCACGTGCTATGCACGTGTAAAATACTAGTTATATTTTGTTACTAATATGGCGATGCACATGGCATAGACGTTTATTTAATATCCTTTTGATGTTTCCAATTGATTAACCTATTAAAGTTGAGTTCTGACCATGATCTTGGCCTCTCTCTATATATATACTAGTATTATACACGTGCGTTGCACGTGAGGAAAATGGGGATGGCGGAATGAAAAGGACAAAAAAAATCTAGTATTATACCCGTGCGTTGCACGTGGAAAAAATGGGGAGGAAAATGAAAAGGAAAAAAAATACCAACACGTGCGCTGCACGTGTTGACAAAATGACATAATGACAAATGACACTAAGCCCTTCTCCCATTATAATATTAGAGATATATTCAAATGTCAATTTTTTGTTTGAGTTAAAAAAGTCATATTATAGTACTAGTGATTTCTTTCTTCTCATTACATAAGACTAGGATTATACAGTGCGTTGCACGTGGGGAAAATGGGAGGAGGGGAATGAAAAGGACCAAAAAAACCTAGTATTATACACGTGCGTTGCACGTGGGGAAAATGGAGAGAGGGGAATGAAAAGGACAAAAAAATTATATACCAACACGTGCGCTGCACGTGTTGACAAAATGACACAATGACAAATGATACTAAGCCCTTCTCCCATTATAATATTATTATTATTAGAGATATGCGTTTTACTGTTGGCTTTTTTCTTCTTCTTAATTTGTCTTTTAACAAATTAGAATGCTTTACCATGTGTGGCATTTACCATTACACGTGTGATGCACTCCTCTTTAAAGTAAAAATTTAGACGTGATTTGGTCTTGAACCTAATACCTTATTTATATTGATTATGCACGCATGTTACATACGTTGATAGATTTACAAATGATACTAAGGTCTTCTCCTATTATAACATTAGAGATTAAAGACTAGTATAATGTACGTGCGATGCACGTCTACAAAAAGTATAGTGATCAAATTAAATGAATATATCGAATAAGAAAAGAAACAGTTTATATTTGAAAGTTTTGATTTGGACTACACATGCGCTGCAAGCTTCTATTTGTCGCATATAATTTGGACGTGTATTGCACGGATTTATTTGGTTACAAAGTTAGGATTTATTTGGTTACAAAGATCAAACTCTGCCATCGTTAGTAAAGATAGATCCAAAGCTACTTCAAACTTCGATTTAATATCTTTGTTTCTTTTAGTTTAAGAAAAAACTCATGTTGTACCCTGTTAATTAGTAAATAGATCATACTTGGGCAATTTTTGTCATCTAATTTATGTTTTCTCTTATGTTATTACTACTAGTAATTTTTATGTGCAATACACATTTTAATAAAGGATTGAAGCTAAACGTGTGATACACGTAAGTCTGTAGTAATTAGCACGTGCAATGAATACCTTAATTTTAAACGGACGATACATGTAATTTTTTTTAAAAATTAAGAAGAAAAACTATGATTTGAACGTGTTAAGAAATAGATTTTTAGTTGCACGTGTGATATACGGATTTGTTTGATGACAAAGTGGTAACATCTCTTCCATTAAATATTAGTAGATTTGTGGTTATGAATGTCCAATGGATACTGACCGACTATTTATGTTAACAGGTATTGCCATCATCATGGCCAAGCTAATACAAGCCAATCTTACCCACACTTATCACCTTGTCAAACAGCTTGAGGCGAGCCCGAACATGTCGACAAGGGGCAAAACAGCACTCCACGACTGTGTCGAGTTTTTTGAATCTGATGTCGACGACATGAAGAATAGAACATTAATCAGAATGATTGAGTCACATGAGATCGATCGTGCCATTCAAACTTTTAGTTCAGTGATGGATGATATTGAAACATGCAAGGATGGTTGGGAAGAATTGAACAAGGAGCCATTTCCGATAAGAAAAGAATATGAGGATGGCTCTAACCTCTGTTGTCTCGCAGAAAGTATTGTAGCTTTACTCCACTGATTTCCTTAATCAATTATGTATGCAGAGATGCATGGAATAAGTAATGCTTAATTGCATTGTTTTAGTAGAGTCCAAAATAGTGGGATAATCTCACCTGGTGTATTCGTAAGTTGGAACAAGAAATTAATCGTTCCGCATATGTTTGAATTATTGTCTACTTTGGTATGAAATAGTTAAATAAACTTGTACTTAGTAAAAAAAAACTGTGCATACGATAGTACTTAGAAAAAAAACTAGGCTCAAACAGACCCACTTTGAATCATACCCAATACACTGCTGCGCTGTTGTTGGTCGACTGCCCCTCTAGAATTCCCAAAAATTATTAAATACTAGTAATATACACGTGCGATGCATGTTTTTTTTATAAAATAAATGGAAAGACTATAATGGAGA
Source organism: Hemerocallis citrina (assembly GCA_017893485.1). Taxonomy (NCBI): domain Eukaryota; kingdom Viridiplantae; phylum Streptophyta; class Magnoliopsida; order Asparagales; family Asphodelaceae; genus Hemerocallis; species Hemerocallis citrina. The sequence goes on along the minus strand of CM030367.1, from coordinate 205,396,901 downwards.
ATTGGAGTTGCACGTAAGTAAGTAGCTAGATTTACAACTCCAACTCTTCCATTATAATAGTTACTAGTAATTTACACGTTCGATGCACGTCTTTATATATATATATATATATATATATATATATATATATATATATATATATATATATATATACATATAATCTGACGTTGTCTGGCTCGAACCGAAGACCTCTTTTATATTAGTTATGCATGTGAATTACACAAGTTTGTTTGGTTACAAAGCACGTGTTAGTCTGATGACAAAATCTCCCATTATAATAGTAGATTATATATTATATCATAGAAAGATGGGTAGATAGATAGATAATAATTTATACGTGTGATGCATATTTAATATGCTAAAAAAAATTAAAGTAAAAAATCTAACGTTGTGAGGACTCGACCTTGAGGCCTCCTTCATATTAATTATGCATGTACAATACACGCGTTGATAGATTTACAAATTTACAAATAACACTAAGGCCTTCTCCCATTATAATATTAGAGATTAGAGATTAGAGAAATTGAAGGACTCTCGAAATTATAATGCACAACAACAAGAATTTTTTTCCAAACTGTCCCACTTTTTGAATGTTTTTTTCCCAAACTGCCCTACTTTTTTTTTAAATTTCCAAACTGCCTCACTCGGTTTTCGAAAAACCGAGTTTGGTTAAAACCATCTCGTTTTTTCGAAAAGCGAGTGTGGTCTTTGAAAAATCGAAGACTAACTCGCTTTTCGAAAAACCGAGTTGGTTTTAACCAAACTCGGTTTTTCAAAAACCGAGTGTCGATTGGAGGAGATTTTAGTGCAGATATGATTTCGACGCTTCTCCACTTCTTCCCCGTTCTTAACCCAGCGAATCCTTATTTTTTTTTTTTGTCGATTTACCCATCAAATTTGTCGGTTAATCCAAAAGAAACTCTCAATCATCTCCTTTTGATTTCCCCCCAATCTCATCTACAAATTTCAACCTTTTCTTAACCCATAAAACCCTAAACCCAAATATCCTTGTTTTTGTTGATTTTCTACTTTGGAGGTGAAGATTGCGGTTGAAGGAGCTTGTAGGAACTCGTAATCACTATATATCTTTTGAATCTCCTACTCGAATGGTATATTTCTCAAGCTTTTGTCATTTTAATTTTGTGTTAATTTTGAAGGAGTAATATTGAATATGAACGTACTTAAGTTAATTTTGAATGAGCTTTGTTTTTTTTTTTTTTTTTGAAGAAAAGGTGGAATAATGCCACCCTGTTTCATTAATAAGTGATTAATAAACAACCCCGAAGGCTCGGGGGACAAAAGAGCAGTACAGGAAATAAAACATACCCCCAACAACACCCTGGGGGATGGGTTACAACATCCAGCCTAACGGCGACCAAAAACAAAAACACAAATACAAACTACAAGGTTTTTTTTTGAATGAGCTTTGTTAATTTTGAAGGAGCTTTGTTAATTTGAACACTTAAGTTAATTTTAGTGTGAATTTTAGTTTCAATTTTAGTGAACATTGAAAAATGAAAAAAACAAGTAGCAAAATAACAATGTAGGTTATATATATAGGTTATATATTTTGGTGTAGTTAATAACAATTTTTTTAAGTTGTAGTGATTTTTCTTTTACCGTAAATGGCATGAACAATGGGGAACGTGGAAGAAGGAGAGAGTAATAGATCTCCTTGTGGCGATGGACCACGTACTTTTTTTGGGCCACCTCCTCGCGATGGACGTGGACGTGGTCGTGATCGTACCGAGGGTACTAATGTAAGTTAATAATTGTTTATATTCGATTAGTTTGATTATCATACACTAAAATGAAATTTCAGTCTATTGATGTAAATGTTATTGATATGTAGGTTCCAACCAATCCAGATGAGCTGGGCACTTCTTCTTCAGTCCCTTCATCATCTTATATTCCTTCTGGAGGCCCAGGTCCCCTCGACCCTTCACTCCTCACTCTTCAACCGATGCATCGTTCGACGGATGTGTGGAACGGTGAGTCTAAGAAGTGCGCATTTAGAGCGGGTCATCCACTACCTATGCACCCACGAATTCACGAGATTCTAAGGGACTGTGGGTCATACAGTATTGCTATGATGAGCTCCATCCAGTTTGATCGTCCTCTTCTTACCGCACTTCTTGAGAGATGGCAGCCTGAGACACATACCTTTCACCTGCCAGTTTGGTAGATGACAGTAACTTTACAGGACGTCTCCATAATCACCGGTCTTCTAGTCGATGGGCAGGCGGTGACCGGTACAATGGACTTCGACCCTGTATATATAGTGGAGAAGTACCTAGGTGTTGAAGTTGAAACCAGTGTAATTAATGGTAAATTTATTCGATTGAAATGTTTGAAGGACACTTTTAGGGATCGATTGACTGAAGATTCAACCGCGGTGTAGGTTGAGTGCTATTCCAGAGGCTACATCCTCACACTATTTGTTGAAGTATTGTTCCCAAATTTGACAGGTCATTCGTTCTCGTTGATGTACTTGCCACTCATTGCCGATCTGAGAACCGTTGGACATTACAGTTGGGGTAATGCCGCATTGTCATTATTATACCGGAGTTTGTATTTATGCGGTCTTGGTTCAGTGCAGATGAATGGACCGATGATCTTACTCCAAGTCTGGAGTTGGGAGCGCATTCACGTCGGCCCGCCCGTTGTGCAGAGGCAATCTCCCCATTGGATCCATCTTCCCGAGGACAAGTGCATGCTACCTCCTATCGATGTTTACTGGTCCGGCAATCTTACATGGACCGCCAACCCCAACAGATGCTTAACGTACTACCGTGATGAGTTGGATAAGTTGGCAGATGATTGCGTCTTGTGGCATCCCTACACGAAGGAGCATGTTGCTCGATTACCGCCTATTTGCACGTACAGGCGCGATTTTTGGCTGACGAAGGCACCACTAATCATCTTTGGGACAGTTGAGTTCTACTACCCCGACAAAGTGCTATGCTAGTTTGGTCTCCACCAAATGATTCTGGTTGCCGAACCATTCAATGCGGACATGCATAATATTACTGAAATGGGTCGACAGCCCGGACACAATTGGGCTTCATGCTTTGTTACGTATGTTCAGAGATGGAATGAACACCGGTTCGACGAAATCATCGTGGAATTCCTCCGTTTGACCCCACGGTGCATGCGGCTTACATGGCCTGGTACGAGAGAGTGACTAGACGATATGTCTCTCACATAGTGCAGACTCCTGCCGGAGTGGTAGTCCCAATTCGTCGACTAGGAGCCGAGCCAGCAGATCAACATTCTATGAATCTGCCTATGTACCAACCTAAGGGATCCACAGTTCGCAAATTTGTAAGTTATAAAATTTTGTTTTTTTTTAAAAAGTTTTTTGCCATTTTGTTGATATATATATGTGTGTTTTTGCCATTTTGTTGATATATATATATATATATATATGCAATTTATTTAATATTTCAAATTATCATGATTTGTAATTAACCCAGACTTCGACTATGGCAAAAAAATGTGCTGCTTTGTTGAGGAGCAACGTCGCGGAACCGATGAAGAAATTCGCACGGGAGATGATTACGTTATGTCGTGCACAGGCTAATCTTGTGGGTGAGGGAGCAACCTTAGATGCGACACTAACTACTCCCACACTTCAAACCAGCGGACGTACCGGTGTTCGGAGGAAGAAAGTTGTTCACAGGACCCCACCTCGTCCTACAAGCGAATCCGAAGACGAAGAACAAGTAGGGGTGAGATACAAGTGGAGGGGACACAAAAACAATAAGAGGAGATTATCCCGATGTTCGGTGTCACACAAGCCACTCCACAACGTGGTAGAAGGCAACGGAGACCCACAAACTTCTTCACACCCGATCCATGAATCATATTTTGTATTAGGTATCTAAATATTATTTCCATTTAATGAACTTGTTTTGTAATCTTTTTAATGTTACGTTCTTAACATGTATGATGCAATTTAGTGTTTATTGGATTGTTGAGAAGTTAGCGTTTATGAGAATGTTGAGAAGTTGAGAAGTTGAGAAGTTAGTGTTTATGAGATTAGCATACTCAAAACCAAACAAAATTTTTGTTTTGAGTAGGCTATCTGAACCATTATTATGTATCTATTAGAATTATTATTATGTTTTGTTTTGAGTAGGCATCTGGACCATTATGAGAAGTTATTGTTTTATGAGATTGTTGAGATTGTTGAGAAGTGGATTGAATTGATTGTGAGAATGAATGATTGAAAATATCTATATTGCTGTATATAAAGGGGAAATGCAGGTTCTAAAAATAAATTGTACAATATAAGCCTAGACTCAGTTTTTGGAGAACCGAATGTAGTATTAACGTAATCGGTTTTCCAAAAATCGAGTCTTCTGCCTGTAGTTTTTTTCTTCAATCAGCTTCAAGACTCAGTTTTCGAAAAACCGAGTCTAGTTAAAACAAGCTCGTTTTTTCCGAAAAGCAACTGTGGAGTTGACTGTTTTCTAGAGAGCAAGGTGTTCTCTGGAAAAGACTCTGTTGCCGCTAAATTTGGTGTGGGGGCAAACAGATGAATTTGTGGATTCTTAGGGAAACTGAATAGTAAACCTGGTTACCTGTTCCGCCGGTCTTCGATCGTCGATCCTGCCGTGGACCTGCAAAAAGTGCGAGACACCGGGGTTGTTCCCGGCGACGCACCCTCCGACGCTCAAGTCAGTAATCTGAAAGACTATGAAAGAGCGTAAAAACTGGTGAAAGATTGATTACCTCTTAATGGAGGTGGATGGGGGGTATTTATAGGCATCTTAGGGAGCAGTTTAGGAATGTAATCCCTGTGGCCTGATGTGGAATATTCCCCTTGTAAACAGATTAGGAATGTCATCTGATAAGGTATATCCCTCGTAATCAGATAAGGAATTTTAATCCCCAAATCCCAGTAAAGAGATAGATATACATCAGGGCCGTTGATCAAGATTAATCAGGGACCCTGATTTTATCCGGTTGGGTCGGGTGTGCGGCGGTTAAAGACCCGCACCCGCTTGTTGGTGGATCCATTCGTGGGTTGTTGGGTCCTTGGGAAGAAGATCCAGTACCCATTTTGGACCATTACGTAGGGGAAGTTACCGTTTTACCCCTGGGTTTCAAGATTCGTACCTGATTTGGACGGTTCCGATTAAACCCCATTTTTAGCCATATCACGAGCCCCCCACTCCTAAAGGCTAAATTTGATCGGCCTTTGAGGAGTAGTTAAACCATTTTTAATGGCTAGCGGAGTCGTATCGGAGTTCAAATGGAGGGTTTGCGAATCTCGAGGAAGGTAGTGTGGTGATCCCTTATGATCGGGTGGCGTTCTTGTGTGAACGTCTTCTCAGCTTTGCAACCTCTCGGTGAATAGTTTGGTCGTTTCCCTTTGTTGTGGATCGCGCTTGCCGGCGTCAGAGTTCCGACCCCTCCCAGAGCTTGACGACCAGGATGCCGAGGCCAGAGATCGGTTCGGCGATTCTTTCCGAGGGGAAGAGGGACCTCGGCGTGGTCGCAATTCTAGAGAGGGGGCTCGTCGAAGTCCGAAGGCCGGATTTCCTCGTACAGGAGGTCGGGGCTCAGGGCGTCTGGAAGTCGACGTCGACCTTAAGCCCATAATACGGTCGGCGTCAAGAGCGCTCGGCGAGGGTGCCGAACTCACGCCCGTAATACGGTCGATGGCAAGAACGCTCGGAGCGGGTGCCGAGCTCACGCCCGTAATACGGTCGGTGGCAAGAACGCTCGGAGCGGGTGCCGAACACACGCTCGTACTGCGGTCGATGTCAAGAACGCTCGGCAGCTGGTGCCGAGGCATCAGACTTGGAAATTTTTGAAGACCTTGGCTGTCGAACTCAAGCCCGTAATACGGTCGGTGGCATGAACGCTCGGCAGCTGGTGCCGAACTCACGCTCGTAATACAGTCGGTGTCAAGAACGCTCGGCAGCTGGTGCCGAGGCTTTAGACTTGGAGATTTTTAGAGGTCTTGACTGCCGAACTCACGCGTGCAAAACGGTCGGTGTCAAGAATGCTCGGCAGCCTGTGCCGAGGCTTGGGACTTGGGAATTTTCTGAAAGTCTTGACTTGCCGAGCTCACGCGTGCAAAACGGTCGGTGTCAAGAATGCTCGGCAGCCTGTACCGAGGCTTGGGACTTGGAAATTTTCTGAAAGTCTTGACTTGCCGAGCTCACGCGTGCAAAACGGTCGGTGTCAAGAATGCTCGGCAGCCTGTGCCGAGGCTTGGGACTTGGAAATTTTCTGAAAGTCTTGACTTGCCGAGCTCACGCGTGCAAAACGGTCGGTGTCAAGAATGCTCGGCAGCCTGTGCCGAGGCTGGGGACTTGGGAATTTTCTGAAAGTCTTGACTTGCCGAGCTCACGCGTGCAAAACGGTCGGTGTCAAGAATGCTCGGCAGCCTGTGCCGAGGCTTGGGACTTGGAAATTTTCTGAAAGCCTTGACTTGCCGAGCTCACGCGTGCAAAACGGTCGGTGTCAAGAATGCTCGGCAGCCTGTGCCGAGGCTTGGGACTTGGGAATTTTCTGAAAGTCTTGACTTGCCGAGCTCACGCGTGCAAAACGGTCGGTATCAAGAATGCTCGGCAGCCTGTGCCGAGGCTTGAAATTCGATGGTTCTGACGGATGTGATGGCCTCTGGGTTTCTGACAGATGTGACGGCCTCTGGGTTTCTGACAGATGTGACGTTCATTAATGCTGCGTCCCATGGGCTTCTGCTGACGTGACTGCCATTAATGAGCCGTTCGGCTAGGCGCGACGAACAAGGCGACGTTTGGAGTCGCCTTTTGTCGTTTTTTGGGGGTGGGCCTGCAGTAAAGGCCCGTTAACCTCGATTTGCGTGCTGGCTCTTCTATAAAACCCCCACCCCCTCTTCATTTTTTTACCTTTCTACTCTTCGCTCTGGTGTTTTCGTTTGTTCTTGCTAGAGCTCCAGGTGATCGCTGACCTTTTTCCGGTGAGTTTTCCGACGACTTCTCCGTTAAGGTAACTTGTATTTTTAGTTTTCTAAACATGTCCGCCTCCGTCTCCTCTTCTTCATCCGAGCCCTCCCTTGAAGTCACCGAAGTTCCGTCCTCCAGCCGACCTCATATAAGCAAGAAGGTGTTTGGCAAGGATTCTATCGTTGTGGAGCCGAAGCACATGCCGGAGTTCGGCAGACTACCAGGGCCGCTGACTGGGCTCCATAGAGTTCGGGAACTTCCGGAGGAGGACGCCGAACGCATTGTGTACGGGAGGGCCCGGACATTCGAGGAGAATCCGGCGAGGGAGATGACAGAGGCTGACGAGACAGCGTGATCCTTCGCGAAGAGGACTTGGGAGTGATCCGGGACTGCTTTCAGATCCCGGAGGAGTACGAGCTTATATTGCCGGGTCCTGGCATTAGGGCCAACTCGCCGCTGCCGGTGACCGTGTGTTGCTGGCCGGTCGACGCCTTCATAGCTGGGGCTCGGCTGCCTCTCCATCCGTTCGCGGCTGCTGTATTAAGATGGGTTGGGGTCAGCCCTATCCAACTTATGCCGAACGCATGGAGAGTGATAAACGGCTTCGTACTTCACTGCCAAGCCGCAGGGATTCAGCCGGAGCTGAACGTGCTTCGGACCATCTACCAGCCACATCAGGGGAACAGGTCGGCGTACCGGTACTATTTGACTCCGAGGCACGGAGGTCGGCTCGTCGTGTGCCCTGATTCCATCAAGTACTGGCACGAGAAGTACCTTCTGGTACATAGTCCGGAGGCCTGGCCTATTCCCGTTAGCTGGGTGGAGGGTGTGCCGAAGAAGGTGAAGGCGCTACCGACACTTCGGCCCGAAGAGGAGGAGGCTGTACGGGTACTTCTGGGTCGGCCGAAGCTCGACTGGAAGGATCTGACCGAGGACGTCCTGTTTAAGGGAGGGCTCGTTCATGCCGATCCCAGTACGCGGCTTCCTTTATTTATTATTGCTGTTTTACTTCTTGCGCTTCATTTTTCATGACTTGTTCCGAACTAATCTACTTGTCTTATGGTGCAGAGTCCATGGATTATCAGGCGGTGTTGGCGCTAAGGGCAGGCCTCGCCAACAAGGCGCCGAAGAAGAGGAAGAGGGTGGTCTCGAAATTGCCGGCGGCAAAGGCTCCGAAGGTTGCCGAGGCGGCCGACGAGGTGGAGATCTTGGAGGCCCCGGCTTCTGACGCCGTGGTCGCTTCGTCGTCGACCAAGGTCGGCAAATTTCCCGTCGCCGCCGCCCTCAACATGCCTACGCCACCGCTGTCGAAGGCGGCGGAGGAGCTCTTGATCGAGGCCCACAAACGGATCCACGTCCCGGACTGGCAGGTTCGGAAGCACGATGGGTTCCTCGACAATTCTCTGGCGAGCATGGAGGCCATCAAGCACCTCGCCACGCCGACGGATCGGGCAGCCATGGAGGCCGGATGGGAGGGAGACGACGTTATCGAGATAGCGCGCTCGGCGGTATCGATAAGCGTCGGATCTACCCCCTCTTTTTTATGCCGACCTTCTTAAGTTGGAATCTTCATGACTCCCTTGCTTTTTAATCGCAGATCGTCGTACACTTCGGGCACCTCACCGAAAGGATGGCGGCCCGGGAGAAGGAGATGAAGAAGGAATCCGACCAAGCTCGGAAGGAGAAGGCCCGGGTTCAGACCGAGCTCGACAAGCTCAGGGTGAACTTCGAGGCGAAGTCGGCGAGGGTCGACTACCTCGAGGACAGGGTCACGACGCTGGAGGGCCAACTTCGACAGCAAAAGGAGGAGGCGGCCAAGCAGTTGGCCGAGGCGGCCGAGGCCCAAGCGGCGGCGGTGAAGAAGGCGGAGGATGCGACCTTGGAGAAGGCGCAGGGCTTCCTCGCCCAGAACATGGCCAAGGCCTTCACCGACACTCTCGCCCGGGTGAAGGAGGCCTATCCCTCCGTGGACTGCTCGGGTTGGAGGTTGTTCCCGGGGTACGTTGAAGGCTTCGACCCCGAGTCGGAGGGAGAAGAAGAAGAAGAGGAGGAGAAGGGTGACGACGAGCCAGGGGCCGACCCCCCCGTCGGAGTTCAGGGGTCGGTGGTCACCCCCTTGGCAACGGTGCCCCCTTCGGAAGCATCGTCCCCGGCCCCCGCTCAGCGCCCCGGGAAAGAGGTCGTGCCTTGACTCCGTTTGTCTTTACTTTTGTTTTTTTTTCCTTTTGAAATGTAATGCCTAATAGCGGACTGGCCACCGCTACTTTTTTGGAATGAATGAAAAACAACAACTTTTTGGGCTCGGTTTCGTGTATTTGTCTGTTGACTGTCGAGTGCTCGAGCCTTTGTTCGAAAGAACCCCCGAAGTCCGGGACTTAGGCAATGTCTGAATTTTTGTTGCTTGTCTGCATTTCTTTTCAGCTCGTCCTGGTAGCTCAAGAGGTCGAGCGTACGGGGCCGGATGACAAGGATCGCGCCGAGGCGGGCCTCGGGGCGACGAGGTTAAGCCTGGCGAGGTGTAGAAAGCGACTTTACGAAGTCGAGCTGGGACTGCGCCGAGCCGAAAGCGAGCGAAGCCAGCTCCAGCTCATATTAGGACAGCGGGACAGCGACATTCGGCGCCTGGAAGGCAGGATTGCTGAGATGACCACCTCGGGTAAGGACAAGGGTTCGCCGGCTGCCTTTACCAGCAGTCTTCGGACCAAGTGCTTTCGCCATACATTGTCAAAGGTAACGGCGAAGAGGGACAATCTGCTTTTGGAGATTCAGCATTTGCAAACGGTGGAGACTGAGCTTCGGACGGAAGGAGAGGAGCTGACGACCAAGGTGGTCAAGCTTACAGCTGAACGGGATGAGTTGGTGGCCGAAGTCGATGTGTTGAAGAGGGCCACTGTCGATAGGAGCATCGAGGTCACTCATCTTCGCCATCTCATCGCGAGTCACGTAGGCGTTCCGAGCTCGGCAGTACCGGCTTGCTTTGAGGTCGAGGCGCAGGATGGCTCGTTGAGGGGTCGGATCTCCGAACTGGAAGCAGAGGTAGCTCGCCTCAGACCGCGTTCGGGGCCAATAAATGTGAGGAGCACTTCATGTACCCGAGCGGAGAGCGAGCGTGGCATCACTTTTTACGAGATGGCGACCCGTGCGCGCCTCGGTCATCCGAGCCCGGGGGACGTGCAGAGTTCAGTGGCAATTTCGTCGAGCGGCGCATCCGTCGGGGTAGCGGCCAGGAGCAGTGCCGAGGACACGTCCCAACTTGCTGGCCTGGGATCGGGTTCCGGAGGCAAACGTCGTCGGCCTCAAGTGTCTTTGAAGAGGAGCATCCCTGCGCCTCGAAGGCGTTGATGGCTCCGAGTTCAGTGTCTTGTAATTTGCGCTTTTCAGCTCCTTGTAATCTTTAGTACCTTGTAATCTTGATGTATGTAAGGGTTGCTTTTAATAAAATTGGAATTGATTCAATCGTCGTCGTATCGTAGTTGTCCAATTTTTGCTCTAGTCGTGGGGTTGTGGAACCGAGGCTTGAGACTTGGAAATTTTTGGAGATCCTGACTGCAGAACTCAAGCCCGTAATACGGTCGGTGGTAGGAAGGCTCGGAGCGGGTGCTGAACTCACGCCCGTAATACGGTCGGTGTCGAGAGCGCTCGGCGAGGGTGCCGAACTCACGCCCGTAATACGGTCGGTGACAAGAACGCTCGGAGCGGGTGCCGAACACACGCTCGTACTACGGTCGATGTCAAGAACGCTCGGCAGCTGGTGCCGAGGCTTCAGACTTGGAAATTTTTGGGGATCTTGACTGCCGAATTCAAGCGTGTAAAGTAGAATCGAGCCAGGTGTTGGACTCTGGAACCATCGTAAGATTAAGGAGGCGTAGGAGCAATTCCGAATGGCGAACCACTTCTAGCTCGCTTAGTAGCGAACTTGCGAAGTGGAATCGAACCAAGTGTTGGACTCCGTACCATTCAACGGCTTTGGGAGCAATTCCGAATGGCGAACTACTTCTTGTTTGCTTAGGAGCGAACTTACAAGGTAGAATCGAGCCAAGTGTTGGACTCCGGAACCATCGTAAGATTAAGGAGGCGTAGGAGCAATTCCGAATGGCGAATCACTTCTAGCTCGCTTAGTAGCGAACTTGCGAAGTGGAATCGAACCAAGTGTTGGACTCCGTACCATTCAACGGCTGTGGGAGCAATTCCGAATGGCGAACTACTTCTTGTTTGCTTAGGAGCGAACTTAAAAAGTAGAATCGAGCCAAGTGTTGGACTCCGGAACCATCGTAAGATTAAGGAGGCGTAGGAGCAATTTCGAATGGCGAATCACTTCTAGCTCGCTTAGTAGCGAACTTGCGAAGTGGAATCGAACCAAGTGTTGGACTCCGTACCATTCAACGGCTGTGGGAGCAATTCCGAATGGCGAACTACTTCTTGTTTGCTTAGGAGCGAACTTACAAAGTAGAATCGAGCCAAGTGTTGGACTCCGGAACCATCGTAAGATTAAGGAGGCGTAGGAGCAATTCCGAATGGCGAATCACTTCTAGCTCGCTTAGTAGCGAACTTGCGAAGTTGAATCGAACCAAGTGTTGGACTCCGTACCATTCAACGGCTGTGGGAGCAATTCCGAATGGCAAACTACTTCTTGTTTGCTTAGGAGCGAACTTACAAAGTAGAATCGAGCCAAGTGTTGGACTCCGAAACCATTGTAAGATTAAGGAGGCGTAGGAGCAATTTCGAATGGCGAATCACTTCTAGCTCGCTTAGTAGCGAACTTGCGAAGTGGAATCGAACCAAGTGTTGGACTCCGTACCATTCAACGGCTGTGGGAGCAATTCCGAATGGCGAACTACTTCTTGTTTGCTTAGGAGCGAACTTACAAAGTAGAATCGAGTCAAGTGTTGGACTCCGGAACCATCGTAAGATTAAGGAATTAAAAGTAGAGAGATGTAATAGCAGTGAAAGTACGAAAAAACTTTATTTATTAATATCTAATGATCGGCTGCTTCTAAAGTTGCTAGCCGTTATTACAATGAAAAAATAAAAGGAAAAATCACTACTAGTAAAGGAAAGGGAATGGTTCGATGTCTTGAGTTACTTAGAGAGGCGTGGTCGCCTTCTCTTGGTATTTCAAAAGATGGTCGGCATTCCAAGTCCTGGGGATCTCCCTGCCTTCGAGGTCTTCTAGCTTGTATGCACCTGGGCGGATCACTTTTGAGATTTTGTACGGTCCCTCCCAATTCGGGGCCAGTTTGCTTTTCTGTTCGGGGAACGAGATGGCCAATTTTCGAAGTACTAGGTCCCCTTCTTTGAGATCCGCTGGTCGGACCCTTTTGTTGTATGCCAATTCGATCCTCCTACGGTAAGCTTGCTGGCGTATGGTCGCCCTCTCTCGGATTTCGTCTATCAGATCCAAGCTTGCTCTGAGCTCTCTAGCGTTCTGCTCTTCTTGATAAGCTATCAAACGAGGAGAGGGTATCCCGACCTCTAGGGGGATGATGGCTTCGGCCCCATAGGTGAGATTAAATGGGCTCTCGCCCGTTGGGATCCGCTTAGTGGTGCGGTGATTCCAGAGTACGTTTGGCAGCTGATCGACCCATAGTCCTTTGGAACACTTGTCTAATCTTTTCTTGATGCCCGAGAGAATCTGTCGGTTGGCATTCTCTGCTTGGCCATTCGACTGAGGATGGGAGACCGAGGAGAATCGGTGTTGTATGGAGAGGTCCTCACATAAGGCTCGGAAGGCAGCCCCAGTAAATTGTGTCCCATTATCCGTGACTATGACTCGGGGGACGCCGAACCGGCAAATCACATTTTTCCAGAAGAATTGAACGACCTTATGCTCGGTGATTGTAGCCAGGGGCTTGGCTTCTATCCATTTAGAGAAATAGTCGACTGCCACAACTAGGAACTTTAGCTGCCCGGGGGCTGGAGGAAATGGTCCTAGTAAATCCATCCCCCACATGGCGAAGGGGATCGGACTTGATAGGGAGGTTAGCGGTGCTTGTGGAAGGCGTCGGATGTCTGCATATTTTTGACAGGAGGTGCATTGCCGAACGTGTCGTTCGGCGTCCCGTAGGAGAGTGGGCCAGTAATATCCATAGTTCAACACCTTGCGCGCTAGAGCCCTGGACCCCGAATGAGCTCCGCCGATGCCCTCATGGAGTTCTTGCAGGGCGTAGTCGGCTTGCCTGGGGGAAAGGCACCTTAGGTAGGGTCGACCATCTACCTGGGTGAAGGAGCGTTTATACGAGATGCCTTCAATTAAAGTAAAACGCTCGGCTCGAGTCCTGATTCTTCGTGCTTCCCTTGGATCTTCAGGGAGGAGTCCGTCCTTTAAGAATTCGACAATGGGCTTCATCCAGTTGTCTTCGAGGAGGACAGGCAATGTCTCAACGGAATCTGGTGCTTCGTCCTCTATGCTCGGCTTCAGGAGGACTTCTATCAATACGGTCTGTTCCAGACCTTGAAGGGAAGAGGAGGCTAACTTGGATAAGGCGTCGGCCTGAGCATTTTCTTCTCGTGGTATCCTTTGGATGAGAGCCTCGTCAAACAGCACCATGAGGCTTTTGACTTTGGCCAAGTATTTAACCATTCTGTCATCGCGGGCTTCATAGTCGCCGAGGACCTGATTGACGACCAACTGAGAGTCATTGAAGATCTGCAGCCGCTGTGCCCCTGCATTTCGGGCCATTCGAAGACCGGCTATTAGCGTCTCGTACTCGGCCTCGTTGTTCGAGGCTTTGAAGTTTATTCGGAGGGAATATTGGAGGATGAAGTCATCTGGGCCTGCCAGGATGACCCCTGCCCCGCTTCCCTCGTTGCAAGAGGACCCGTCGACATAGACCGACCAGACGGGTGGCCCCTTCACTGTTCGGCTGGACTCGGGGATTGTAGTTTCAACTATGAATTCGGCCAGTGCCTGTGCCTTGATCGCGGTCCGAGGCTGATAAGCTATATCATGTTGGCTCAGCTCGATCGACCACTTCATGAGGCGACCGGAAGTCTCGGGCTTGTGAAGCACCTATTTCAGTGGCTGGTCGGTAAGAACGACTACCGAATGAGACTGAAAGTAGAGTCGAAGCTTTCTCGCGGCCATTACCAGAGCGTAGGCCATTTTCTCAATCTTCGGGTACCGAAGCTCGGCGTCCCGAAGTACCTTGCTGACGTAGTAAATGGGCTTCTGAGCCCTCTCTTCTTCTCTGACTAAGACCGCACTAAGTGTCTGTTCGGAGGCTGCCAGGTAGAGGTAGAGTGGTTCGCCAGGTATAGGTTTGCTGAGAAGAGGTGGATTGACGAGGTATGCTTTGAGCTGGTCGAATGAGTCCTGTTGCTGTTGCCCCCATTCAAACCCTTTAGTTCCCCTGAGGGCTTTGAAGAACGGGAGGCACTTCTCCCCGGACTTCGACAGAAAGCGCCCTATGGCGGCTAAGCGACCTGTCAACCTTTGAACTTCCTTGACATTTCTAGGAGGGGCCATGTCCAATATGGCCTTGATCTTTTCCGGATTTGCTTCAATTCCTCGTTGGCTAACCATGAAGCCGAGGAATTTTCCTGATGAGACGCCGAACGCACACTTGTTCGGGTTGAGTCTCATATTGTGCTTTCTCAAGACATCAAACGCTTCTTGGAGGTCAGCCACATGATCAACGCCTCGGATGCTCTTCACAAGCATATCATCGACGTAAACTTCCATGTTCCGGCCGATCTGGGCCTGGAAAACCTTGTTGACGCGGCGTTGGTATGTTGCCCCTGCGTTTTTTAGGCCGAATGGCATGACTCTGTAGCAATAAAGGCCTTGGTCGGTAACAAAAGATGTCTTGGGGATATCCGGCGGGAACATCCTTATCTGATTGTAACCCGAGAAAGCGTCCATGAAGCTTAGGAGCTCATGTCCCGAGGTTGCGTCAATCAGAGTGTCGATGCTCGGCAGAGGGAAGGGATCTTTGGGACAAGCCTTATTGAGGTCGGTGAAATCAATGCAAATTCTCCAAGTCCCATTGGACTTCTTCACCATTACTACGTTTGACAACCATTCAGGATAGTTTACTTCCTGTATGAATCGGGCCTTTAACAACTTGTCTACCTCTTCTTTGATAGCGAGCTGACGCTCGGGGGCGAACTTGCGCCTCTTTTGCTGGACTGGTTTGGACCCCGGATCGACGCTCAGGCGGTGGACTAAGAGTTCTTCGGAGATACCAGGCATATCCGCTGCGGACCACGCGAAGAGGTCTTGATTGGTTCGGATACATTTCACAATATCTGAGTACAGGGCGGACGGGAGGGTCTTGCTTACGAAGAACTTGCGGGTCGGCTCTTGTTCGGAGAAGAGTACCTCCTCCAGTTCATCCACCGGCTCGGAGGTCGGTCTTGCAGTGTCCTGAGGAATTTCCAGAGTCTCTAAGGAGAGGACGGGTCCAAGGGTTGAGGTCATGTAGCACTTTCGGGCCTGTTCCTGATTGCCCCTTACTTCCCCGACCCCTGACCGGGTGGGAAACTTCATCTTAAGATGGTACGCTGAGGGAACTGCTTCCAGAGCTGCTAGGCCGGGGCGCCCCAAAATGACGTTGTAGGCGGCGGGAACATTCACCACCATGAAGTCCATTGGCTCCGTTCGGGTGGTAGGAGTTTGACCGGCAGTTACATCGAGGGTTATCACCCCTTCAATAGTTACCGGAACCCCCGTGAACCCATGGAGAGTGTAGCCGGCGGGCTTGAGTCGGTCTCGGGAGAGCTTTAGGCCTTTAAAGGCGGAGAGGAAGAGGATGTTGACGGAACTGCCGTTGTCTACTAAGATCCTCTCCACCTTGAAATTCGCCATGTGAAGGCTAATGACGAGTGCGTCACAATGTGGGGTGCGAACCCCTTCTAGATCTTCATCGGAGAACGTGACTGGCACTCCGAGGCCTTTGGGAGGAGGAGTGGCTCGGACCGAGTTGACTTCTCTAATAAATGCTTTCCGAGAGGAGTTCGAGGAGCCCCCCATTGGGCCCCCGTGAATGAGGTGGAGGACTCGCTCTTCCTCGAAGTCTGGCGTCTCTTCTCGTTCCGGACGCTTGTTGGCCCCCCGAGGCGGGGGAGGAAGTTCGGCTCGGTCCTTTCTTACAAACTTCGTCAGTTGCCCCCTCTGGATAAGGGCTTCGATCTCGTTCCTCAGAGCACGACAATCGTTAGTGTCATGCCCATGGTCCCGGTGATAGCGGCACCATTTCTCTTTATCTCTTCTCTTGGCAGGAGTGTTCATCTTGGGAGCTGGAGGCAAGACCCCTTCCTTTTCGACTTCCATGAAGATGGCGGAGATGTTAGTGTTGAGGGGAGTGAACTTTTCAAATCTAGGGGGAGGTCGGCGCTGGCCTGTATTATCCTTCTGGAGCTTCTTAGCTCCTTCTTCTTCTGTTCCCTTCCTCTTAAACCCGGAGGTAGACCCCTCCCAATTGGGTTGTTGTTCGGCCTCTTCGGCCCAGATATACTTTTCCGTGCGAAGTAGGAGGTCGGAAAAGTCATGTGGTGGTTTCTTGGCGAGGGAGGAGCGGAGGTTGGAATTAAGGACATTGGATTGAAATGTTACCGTAGCGACCGACTGGTCGAGAGATGCTATGGTCCTGGCTTCGGATGTGAACCTCTTCACATAATCTCTCAGTTTTTCCCCCTTCTTCTGGTGAAGGTGCAATAGGGAGATGCTAGTCTTCTCTGCCCTTCGGCTGCTTACGAAATGCGTGACAAAGAGGGTTTCGAACTGTTCGAAGGAGAATATCGAGGAAGGGGTGAGGCGAGAATACCACTCTCGGGCCGACCCTTTGAGAGTTGCGGGGAAGGTTTTGCAGAGGAGGGCATCGGAAGCTTGGTGAAGGAGCATTAGAGTTTTAAAACTCTCTATGTGATCAACCGGGTCAGTTTCTCCGGTATAAACCTCGAATTGGGGAGGTTTGAAGCCGAATGGGACAGGTGCATCCACTATGGTTTGGGAGAAAGGGGGTCGGCTAGGACGCAGGGTTCTCCCCCTGAGCTCTTCTTCTCGGTTTACCTGACCCAGGCGTCTCTCTACTTCATGAAGACGGCGGTTCATGGTGTCATCTCTCCGACGGTAATCTGCCGAGGCACGAGACTCGTCTTCGTATGAGGGAGATCGAGGGCTGCGGCGATGGTAACTTCGGGAACGACGAGGGCTTGGGGTTCGCCGGGAGTTGGTTGGCGCAGGACGAGGAGAGGGGGACCGTCGGCGAGGGCTTCGGACCGGAGGAGGGGACGGAGCTTTCGGCTCATTAGGGTTTTGACGGAGGTTGAGAGCCTGTTGTACCATTGCTTGGAACTGCTGGAACTCGGCACAGGTGATTGGTGCCTCATTGTTCCTGGGCTGTTGCCGACCTTCGGGAGAGCGCCTTCTTCGGTAATGATCGGGGAACTCCTTTCTCCCTCTTCGGATGGGGGACCTCCTGTACTCTCGGCGACGAGGAGATCGCTCATGCTGGCGGGAAGCTTCCTCTCGAGCCCGTTTCTCATCTAGGTGACGACGGAGGTCATTGTCTTTCTGGTGTTTGGTGGCTGTGTTGTGGCGACCGGAGGCTCGGGAATGATGGGAGGCCATAGAGTCAGTGGAGGCATTGTGGATGGAGAGGTTCTCTTGGTGAAGAGGCTGTTTCTGAGGGTTAGGGCCCTTTGGATCAGGAGGGGGAAGGTTCTGTTGGAGCGGCTCTTCCACGGTAGGGGGGAGTTGTCCTTGTTGCTGAGCGGGATCAGGAAGGACTTCTTGCTGGTCAGGGTTGGGTACTCGGTTAGACCCCCTTGACCTGACTTTGCGAGGCGGCATGGTTGGGGAAGACCTGTTTGCCGGGAAGGGGAGAGGTCTCTATTCGTTAGTTTCCCACAGACGGCGTCAATCTGTTGTCGCTAAATTTGGTGTGGGGGCAAACAGATGAATTTGTGGATTCTTAGGGAAACTGAATAGTAAACCTGGTTACCTGTTCCGCCGGTCTTCGATCGTCGATCCTGCCGTGGACCTGCAAAAAGTGCGAGACACCGGAGTTGTTCCCGGCGACGCACCCTCCGACGCTCAAGTCAGTAATCTGAAAGACTATGAAAGAGCGTAAAAACTGGTGAAAGATTGATTACCTCCTAATGGAGGTGGATGGGGGGTATTTATAGGCATCTTAGGGAGCAGTTTAGGAATGTAATCCCTGTGGCCTGATGTGGAATATTCCCCTTGTAAACAGATTAGGAATGTCATCTGATAAGGTATATCCCTCGTAATCAGATAAGGAATTTTAATCCCCAAATCCCAGTAAAGAGATAGATATACATCAGGGCCGTTGATCAAGATTAATCAGGGACCCTGATTTTATCCGGTTGGGTCGGGTGTGCGGCGGTTAAAGACCCGCACCCGCTTGTTGGTGGATCCATTCGTGGGTTGTTGGGTCCTTGGGAAGAAGATCCAGTACCCATTTTGGACCATTACGTAGGGGAAGTTACCGTTTTACTCCTGGGTTTCAAGATTCGTACCTGATTTGGACGGTTCCGATTAAACCCCATTTTTAGCCATATCAGACTCTATTCAAGACTCGGTTTTTGAAAAACCGAGTTTGTTCTAACTAGACTCGATTTTTCAAAAACCGAGTCTAGTTAAAACCTGATAGGTTTTTCAAAAAGCGACTGTCGAAGAAGTTGTATTTCCAAAGAAAGCTTGTTCTCTGGAAAACAATCAGCTCCTTACTCGCTTTTTGAAAAACCGACCTAGTTTAAACTAAACTCGGTTTTTGAAAAACCGAGTCTTCAGCCTCATTGATTCCAAAAAACCTACAGGCTGAGATCCAATTACAAACACAACTGAACACATACAATATATCATTTTCCACAATAAAACCCATACAAAATAGTACATAGTTCAAATTACATATTACGAACACAAACACATTCGAAATTACATAATCAAATTAAATGTTCTGAGATCCTCTATTAGTACATCGCCGTTTGTTGTGTCCTTCCAAACCATATTTTGAACATTTCATACCCGTATCCCTGCTAGACCTATCTCTCACATCCATGTCGTTGCGTATTCTCGTGGATCTAGGCCTGCCTTTCCGTGAACGTTGCAAACTTGCATCAGCTACGAGTCGTGGACCATCGATATTAGGCCAATATGCTTGATCTAGAGTTGGATGAAAGAGGGGAGCCCATGTTTGTGCTAATGAAGTAACTAGGTAAAATTTATCAATAAAAAGCTTGTGATCAATTGCACGATAGGCACAAGCTGCCAATACATAAGAACATGGAATATGATATAGTTGAAATTTCATACATGTGCATGTTTTAGTACCCAAATTCACAGTGTGCAAGTTCCCACCCTTCCTTTCTCCATTCACCATGCGTACATCCGTTTTAACGGCAAATACTCCAGGTTCATGATGAAACATTATAACCTCATGTTGGTTTGCTCTCTCACGGCGACTATTAATCAATTCATGTACTCTTCAGGCAAAAATCTTCCCTTCAAATAAAAGCTTATTGGCTTCATGTCGACAAGTAGTAAAGTAAGAGTTTAGGCGATAAAAGATCATCTCCACAATCGCAGTTGCCGGTAAACTATGGACACCTTTAAGGACTGAATTGAAGACTTCTGATAGATTCGTAGTCATTATGCCGTATCTTCGACCTTCATCTGCATAAAGTGCCTACTTCTCAACAGGTTTCTCTTTCAACCAATTAGCCGCCTCGACATTGACGGTTTCAAGTTCAGCGAATTTGGTCATGAACTTTTTGGGTTGGTGTTGACACGCTATAATTTTGGCTTTTTTCCGTAATGCCTTGCTACCAAATTTACTAAAGAAATTTGTAGCGAAATGACGCATATAATAGCGATGATATGCATTAGGTTCGTTCCAAGCTCCATTTAGCAAATCCATAGCAGACAAAATACCAACATGACGATCAGAGATAACACACAACTTGTAACGCCCCTGCCCCGAGCGTGGACAATTTATATAATTTAGTAGACAAATTATTTATAGTATAGTACAACTGCCCACCACAGGCTGTCTCTCAAAAGGTTGTTAACCGGAATGGTGACTCTTGATCATAGGCTATATATATATATATATATATATATAATTTTATTCTTAATCAAATCCGATATGGGACAATTTCTTAATCCTGTTTTCTCTCTTCTGTGAAGTACATAGCGGAAGGTGGGCCCCATCAATCAGTGCCACGTCACCCACTGAATGTCAACAGCACAAGGCTGGCATTACCATTTTCGTGGGCCCCCACCTCCAATCACTATTTTTTTCCCTTTAATTACACAAATGCCATTGCATTAATTCAAACAGCCAACTCTTTTTACCTTTTTCATATATATATATATATATATATATATATATATATATATATATATATATATTATACACTTTTTGAAAACTGCGGGGTGTTACACAACTCAGTACGATCGGTGCCAATATACCGAATGCAACTCATGAACAATGTCCATGTATTTATACTCTCTCCATCAACTAATGCAAATGCAAATGGAAATAAGCTATCATTCGCATCCGGGGAAACAGCAATTAACAGGCAACCCTTGTTCTTACCGTACAAGTGAGTTCCGTCAACACTAATAACCGATCTGCAAAACTTGAAACCTTCGATCGAAGGACCAAATGCCCAAAATACTCCCTTTAATGTTTCCTCGCCAGGACTGGATTGATATTTATCCCAATGGACAACGGTTTCCGAATTTGCTGCTTGTATTGCTGATAGAAGAAAAGGCAATTTCGTGTATGCTTCTTCGAAGATACCAAACAACCTCACAATTGCCTTTTGTTTTGCAATCCAAGATTTCTTATATGAAATCTGATAATTATATTGTAGTTTCACTATCTCAATAATTTTCCACGGTGTTAAACCAATCTCCTTCTTCCCCACACTCACAATCAAATTACAAACAAGGTTAGAATCAACTTTACAGTGATCCTGATTCAACGTGGGATTCGTACAAGTATGAGGCCCAACTATATTCTTCACCACGAAATTTGTACTGCCTTTTGGAACAATTGCTCGTAATCTCCAAGGGCAGCCACCATCACTTACTACTGGGGGACTTTGCACCATCTCCTCAATTGTACGTTTTCGAGGTGCCAATTTACATTTAACGGTGTACAGTGTCGGTGAAGATTTCAATGTTATGAGTTCACGATGTTTCTTGATAGAATACATCTTCGCAGCCTGCTGAATCGACTCTTTACTTACAAATTCCTGTCCAATGCACAATTCGTCTACAGTGGATGAACCAGAGGACTCTTGTGGAACTTGTTGTACTTTAGCAACTTCTGTCATCTCTTCGGTAATATGAGCATTAACATTGGCATTGCTATCATTAGCTCTCACTTCATTAGAACTGCTGTTCGTAGGAAATACATTTGCATATTCATCATCTTCGTCCCCATCATCATTTTCTGCACTCTCATAAGCTTCATCGTCCGTTTCTTCTTCTTCTTCTTCTTCTTCTTCTTCTTCTTCTTCTTCTTCTTCTTCTTCGTCTAATAGGTCGTTATTAATGGTAGCATTTTGAAATAATCCAAATAAAGTGTCATTTGGAACATAGTCATGAACCAGACTAGGTTGACGAGGCAACTCAACATCTGTAGAATCCGAGTTTGTTGTATTTGTGAAGGTGTCTTCCTGTGAGGACGGTGGGATTGCTTGTGAAGTTTGAACGGGGTTAGATCTCATCTGCTGTATCGGTACTTCTCGTACATAGCTTGAACTAGGATTATCATGTGCCTGAGCATTCGTAATTTGGATTTGCTGAATATATAACTCCAATGCTGACCAAGTACAATTGGGATCAAGTGTCCTAGCAATTATTGACTTCATAGCATTATCAGTAGATATGGGCACCTCCTTTTCCTGCTGCGTACCGAGCTAAAATTTTCACATTCCATTAATCCCTATCCCAATTAGTAACTTTATAAATTTTCTCAACTAATTCTATCAATGTAATGGTACGAGGTGCCCAAACTATTTCAGGATCAACGGCATTATAACAACAACCGATCTTTGGATCACGAATTATTTCACCACCAAAGTATAACCAAATAGGAATATCGTAATCCATACCTTCGTATATTTATATGAATATATGAGTTATTATCTACCCACAAACAAAATCTATAAAAATGTACAAAATAATAGGCCAATATTCATCATACCTTCACAAGCTTCAAGGATATAGCCGTAGATATTTGGGTAGAAGAGTTGAAGTTGCTATCATCTTCAAATTTATCAAAATTCCAAAATATGGATCTTTTGAAAGATGCGTTTAGGGTTTTGAGAGTTGAAGGTGAGAGGGTTAGAAAAGAATTAGTAAATATATTTAGATTGAGATGAGATTTTGTGGTTAGGAGGTCAATTTTGAGAAGCTAGGGTTTTGGGTTTCGGAGTTAAAGAAAGAGTAAGAAGAGATAACCAAAAGTAAGATTGGAGAGAAAGAGAAATGAGGACGAAGAGGGAAAATATCCCCAATCGACACTCAGTTTTCGAAAAACCAAGTTTGGTTAAAACAACTTGGTTTTTCGAAAAGCGAGTGTTAGTCTTTGATTTTCCAAAGACCACACTTGCTATTCGAAAAAACGAGATGATTTTAGAGGCAGTTTGGGAATTTTTAAAAAATAGGGCAGTTTGGGAAAAACTTTTAAAAAGGGACAGTTTGGGGAAAAATTCCAACAACAAATACAGTAATGCGGCATTTCTAGGAATATTCCTTTCCCTCATCGTAGTCCTAGGAATGCTTCAATCTAAGTATCACTAGTATAATGTACGTGCGATGCACGTCTACAAGAAGTAAGTCATCAAATTAAATGAATATACACGTGCGATGCACGTTTTAATAGTTTCAAAAAATAAAAATAAAAACTCTGATGTAGGGATGATTTGAACCGGAAACCTTCTTTATATTAGTTATGTATGTACATTGCACATGATGGTAGAATAACAAAATGACAAATGACACTAAGGCCTTCTACCATTATAATATTAGAGATTAGAGATTAGAGAATAGCGATTAGATTAGAGATTAGAGAGACAGTTTTTGAAAGATAAGTCAAAAATCCAAAATAACTTAAAATGTGAAAAGACACAAATACCCCCTTAACAAAATCCCCAAACCCAGTAGTCATCGACTTTTTTCTCTCCTCTTTCCTTTTCCTCGTTTCTTCTCCTTCCTCATCACCGCCATTGCCGCCACCTCCTCCGGCGGCTCCGCCACCTTCTCCACCCCCTCTCCATCACCTCTACCAAAGATTCTCCCCTTTCGCCCAAATCCTAACCCTAACCCGAAACTCTCGAATCCTAACCCTAACCCTAATCTCCACTCTCTCTATTATAAAAGCTTCAGATCTAGGGTTTAGCTCTCTCTCTTGTTCAGGTATCAAATCTAGGACTTTTGGAGCGGGATTGGCCTCTTCCTTTGGTTTCTCGATTGGTTGCT
This sequence comes from Hemerocallis citrina, assembly GCA_017893485.1. NCBI lineage: Eukaryota > Viridiplantae > Streptophyta > Magnoliopsida > Asparagales > Asphodelaceae > Hemerocallis > Hemerocallis citrina. Next base: position 205,373,498 of record CM030367.1, on the reverse strand, counting down.
CAGTTGATTCATTCTTCAAGGTAATAGGGGTTATTTTCTCCATTTGATTATCTAAATGCATTAGTTTGATTAAATATGTAATCTTTTAATGTGTTGTGATTGGAGAACATAAGGTGTTTGTTAGTATGCCGATATGAAAATGATGAACACAATGGGCAGCATCTTCCCTGTTTTGGTTGATTTATGGTTTTTAAAAAATTTTGAGAAAGTTACAAATTTTGCTGTACACCTAATGCCTATGGACTTTATAGTTATTTACTTAGCAAATGCATCAATTTTTTTGGGGATATTTTAGCAAATGCCCCCATTCAAAATGTGGAAACTAGCATATACCCCCATTATTTTTAAAAACTAAGAATACCCTTAGTTTGGACGGAACTGTTAAAATTCTGTTAAGTGAACTTACATGCATCACACGTGACACAGTTAAATGACCTAAATACCCACGTTAAAAAGTATTTTAGCAAATGTCCCCATTCAAAATATGGAAACTAGCATATACCCCCACTATTTTAAAAAACTAAGATATACTCTCAGTTTGGACAATTTTTTTGGTATGTATCGATGAAACTTAAATACAAAAGACAACTAAAAATTTTCCAAGCCAATTTCAGTATGTTCCCAAATAAACTGCTTTACATGTGACTAAATGATGCATACTAATAGTAGTTATCTTACTCCGTAAAGATTTGTTCATGTAATCAACATGTAGTAAATGAAACATTGGAAGTGAACAAATTGAGAACATCATATGCCAGACCAACAGTAAAGTATGAAGATAATAAAACACAGATTAAACTGCAATATTCTATACTCAATGTTTAGATTCACACAACAAAACTATCTAACAATACAACATTTAGCCTAATCAATATACAATCATATAATCTGAAAACACTTAGCCTAATCAATATGAAATTGCTGCTAAGTAAAATTTGAAGCAAAACTGGTGAGAAATATTAAATTTTGTAGTTGCTAAGTTCTTTTCAGCATTAGACAGGAGAAGTGGTACCCATAACAAGTCACATGACCACAAATTTTCACAACATATCCTCCATAAGTAAGAACCTAATAAAGAGATTCTAAGTTAGATTTTGACCCCAAAAGACACAAAAACCATAGCCCATCATAAGTAAGATACTAACAAGCAAGATATATACCAAAAAAAACTGAGGGTATATCTTACTTTTTTAAAATAGTGGGGGTATATGCTAGTTTTCAGATTTTGAATGGGGGCATTTGCTAAAATACTTTTTATCGTGGGTTTTTGGGTCATTTTACTGGGTCATGTGTGATACGTGTGATGCTCATAAGTTCACTTAACGGAATTTTATCAGTTCCATCCTAACTGAGGGTATTTCTTAGTTTTTAAAAATAGTGGGGGTATATGCTAGTTTCCAAATTTTGCATGGGGGCATTTGCTAAAATATCCCTTTTTTTTTCTCATCTAGACATTTTTACCACAGAGTTGGAGAATTTCGAAGACCAATCAATATCATTTAGTATTATTGGAAATTTCTGTCATGTTCATAGTTTCTTGTTCAGTTAGGATTATGGCAGACCCCTTCTCTTGTTTTTAAATGATGTTATGTCTATTTTTTTTGTTCTACCGGCTTAAGATTTTTCTTTTGTTGTTGTGTGTGTGTGTTTGTTTGGTTTTGCATTTAATTGATTTGTTTGAGATGCAAGTGCAAGTGAAGTTGCTATTGTAAGTATACATTCAAAAGATCCCCCAATTTTTTTGATTCAGTTACCAAAATAATCTTTAGAATTTGGAGAGGAATGATGGTTGTAATAAAGAAAATATAGGTTATGTTGATAACTGATTTAAAAAGTTTGGAGGAACGTTTTAATTTCGCTTGCTCTTGCATCTCAAGCCAAAGAAACCCTTGTTGTGCAGAGTGTACACATTTATGTCGTATGTGTTAGCTCTAATAATTTGTGTCATTCTAAATGTGCCTTAACTTTACATTACAACAACCATATTTTTGTACAGGAACCATTTTTGTTAGTTACCATATACCATATGAGTCACCCAAGCTTATTTTATATTCACTTGTAAGAAAATCAAAAGAAAAATATGGAGTTATAATTACAATGGTATTGTCCTATCCCATGTTGAAGCAACCAAACATCTGAGTGAATGATAAGGCCATTAGGAATGGTGAACAACAGTTCCTAGTTCAAATCTCAATCTATATTGAGGTTATTTTTGAAGCATTTTCTTTTAAACTACTATTTTTAAATTATACTTCACAGCAACACAATTTTTCTTCCACTATTAATAAAATGCTAAATTGTAGTATTGTACCATAAGAAATACATGAATGGTCAACGATATTGTTGCTTTTAAAACATGTATTAGTATTTGGTGAGCTGTAAAGAATGTTACTTGTAAAAATGTTTTGCATTTTTTGTCGAAATATATTATTTTTGAAGTATGATTATAGTCTGGAAATTATTTTGTGGGTCGATACAGTTTCATTGTTATAAACCCTTGAATATTGAGAGAGTGAGAAATTAAAGCAAAGGAATGATCTAGTTATACAAAATAAGAAACAAGTGTATACAGTTACTGTGAGGTGCTAACTGTGCCTCACAACGATTAGGTGGCGACCCCTTTGTAACCATTTCAGGTATCCTTTAATAATCCCACACGTCTACTTCATTCTCTAGCTCAGACAAGGGAACTCGTAACCATTAAAGTCGAGTGCAGTTATTGGTTGCACTTGCACTTCTCATTGGTATGACAGAGAGAAACGTGCATGAGATATCTTGATTACACAGAGAGAATGTGTATTGTAGCATATATCATTGGTACTATTCACGATGTAGGTATGATGTACTATTGGAGTTCAAATTTGACTGTGGAGTGAGGACTAACTTAAAATGTACAATGTTGAATGTAATATATATAGAGAACTCACTAGTATGAATTTCAAACGATATCAATGAACATTACTCGCTCCTAACAATTTTAGACTCTTTCAGAGTATCAATTTTGTGTGCATATGGTGCACACTGATTTCATTAGAAATTTTGTTATATCTACTAGTTTTGATTATTTAGTCCCATTTAATGGTGCACATGAATTCTTTATGGTACATCATCAAATTTGAACTGAGAGAATGATACTGTTGACTGAGCTCAACCCTGTGTGTCTGTGTGTCTTTATTATTATAGAAAGACCAATGACTTTTCATAGTTATACCTTCAGATCATCAGGTCATCCCATATATACCCCTTTCGACCTTTCCTTTCCACATATGTTAGTAAGAGAAAGTGGCAAGCATGATAAGGTGAGAAAAAGATTAGAACAATTTTATGATAATTGTGTTAAGAGGAAGTTCCGTTGTCCACCTTTCCTTTGTCATCGAGGCATTAACATATTGGTCGTGATTGTTTTATTTTACACTATCACTAGCACTGAAACCTCAATTTTCTCTTCCTATTGGGACTTTACAGAAGTGAAAGATGGACAGAGACAGAGGAGAATTTTAGGAGGCATTTGAAATAATTTCAATTTTGAGGCATATATATCTGAAGAATTCAGGAGGTATATCAAAATAATGAAAGTTTATGAGGATATTTTTTTGAAAACAGTAAACTTATTGATTTCTATCCAAAGAATTTATACCATTGAATTTATTTGAAGTTTTGAACTCACCCTACTTGCTGTCCATTGAAGCATACGACCTACCTAATAAATCTAATTAAATTGTTCTGGCCATTCAGTAGCCCAGAAAACCAAGGTCTAACATGTTTCCTAATTGCAGGCCTCCAAGCACAAGGGAACAGAGTGTGAAAGAAGAAGCTTGGAAACAATCTCGTGGCTGAGTCACCCATAAGGTACAAGCATAGTTGTCAAATCGTAATACATATTTTATTGCTTAGTCACCCATAAGGTACAAGCAGTTGTCAAATCGTAATACATATTGTTTATCGTTTTTCCAAAGTATTGTATCTTATATCGTATCGTAACGCATGTCCAAAAGTGAAGCTATCAATGATGCATCAATTTCCATGATCGTAAATCATCAAAATATAGGTAAATCAATGATTTTAAATGGAGATAAGGATATATATATTGACTACTGAGTCACCAAAAATTATAAACAAATTAAAAAAACTGTGCATATGTCCTTAATATTATATTATTTATGATCCTTAATTCCTGGCAATGTAAACTAGAGTTAAAACTTACTAACATATAACCGATCGTGTACTTATACTCTGTACTACTATAAGAGTTGCTTATATGTGTATGACACTATTTCCGATGTAGACATATGACACTATTTCTGATGTAGACATTATATGCACTCATCTAGTTTATATCTAAAGACCTTATAATTATAAGTGAATAAAAACTAGTGCAAAATCTGAGAATTAGATGTTTTATTATCTGAACTAAAATTATCACGTTCAGAACAGAATAAATAAAGAAAAAGGCGATAAAGCATAATAAATAAAGAAGAAACCTTATTGTGTTGGTTTTGAGATTTAGGATTTGGGCTTTAAATTGGACTTTCGAGTGAATTAAGAAACAAACTCAAACCTAGATTCACATGTAAGTTATTGTTTTTCATATCGTATCATATCGCAATTAGGATTGAAAACTAAATCATGTGCAACAAGTGGTATTGAAAACTAAACCATGCATCCTTAGAAAATATCAATTCCAATATCTCAACTACATCAACTAATAAAAAGGAACCTAGAGGAATAGGTGCAACAGATGCGGGCCGGGTCAAGTATGCGACTGTGCAGAGGAAGCGACGGTGGGTCGGGGTTGGATTTGCTCGAGGAAGAAGAGAATCGGTTTGGGTTTGGGTTTGAAGAGAATCAGTTTGGGTTTGGGTTTGCGCGAGGAAGAAGAGATCGGCGACATGTCGGATTTGAGTTTGTGTGAGGACTAGAAGGGGTTTGAATTTTTGATTTGGATTTGAGTTTGGGCCGGATTGAGCCTAAATAATGCAAACGAGCATGAAAATTAGACGTGATTTAATCGATTAATCGACCACTTAAAATCAGCTGATTAACCACTAATTGGCTAATTATATCCGATTAAATCACTAACTATTGAAATATTATAAATCGCTAAACAAATTAATTGCTTAGCCTCCGATTAGCGATTAGTCGGACATTAATCGGGCGTAATCGGGGATTTTAACTGCTTAGAGGCTACTTCTAAATAAATTAATTAATTAAGTTATGCATTATAAATAATGCAAACAATATTAAATAATGAATATTTTGTGGTATTACAGTTTGGGCATGTCTCAGTCCCAGTGTGGCTGATCATCCTTATCTCCTTGGTAAGCTATAGCCACACAAACTAGCTAATTAGACGCGAGCCCCTCGGGCGGATTCCTCCTTTTGCTCCTCAGCCTTCGAGGTATTAGCAACCGTTTTCAGTTGTTGTTCCCCTCCCAAGGGCAGGTTCTAACGGGTTACTACCCATCCGTCATTGGAAACACCACTTCCCGTTCGATTTGTATGTGTGCATGTCGCTATTTGTCATCCTGAGCCAAGATCGAACTATCCATGAGATTCATAGTTGCATTACTTATCGCTTCCTTGTTCATAGACAAAGCGGATTCGGAATTTATTTCATTCTAAGCATAACCCAGATCTATGCGCTTCATATTAACCTGGAATTTGCTCCCAGCAATATAGCCATGAGCCATCGCTACCCTATCACATCAATCCCTATCCATTCTCGTTCGATCGCTGCGGGGGAGCAACTAAAACAAAATAGAAAAACTCACACTGGGTTTAGGGATAATCAAGCATGAACTGGTGACTACTGACTTCCTACGTCAAGGTGACTATTATACCGCTGAGTTATATCCCTTCGGGGTCCCATCAAGAAATAGAACTAACTAATTCTAAGACAAAGGGTCGAGAAACTCAATGCAACTATTCCTGAACAGCTTGCAGCCGAGCCTTCTTTTTGCATTATTATGGATAGTAAATAAAATAGTAAAATAATGGGGAAAATTGGATTCGATTGTCAACTGCTCTCGTCTCTGGGTGTCTAGGTATCCACCGTAAGTCTTTCCTCGTTTGAACCTCGCCATTAATGTTAAGGCTCTACCATCCTAAGGTGCGGAAGGATCTTATGAACGTCCATGAATGAGAATTCATATATCGAACTGCCGAATTGGAAAAATTTGGTGTTATCATAGTATCAGCTAAGTTCACGGGCTGGACTCTGGAGATAAGTGGACTCGAACAGTTGACGTCTGCCGCAGGTTAAACCACCGCATCTCAGGCGTCCCCGACTTATTCTACTATAAAGGCCAACGATAGACAATAACTCCCCCACCCCAAACACAGTTTACAACTGTTATCGTACTGTGCTTTTCAAAGAGCAACTCTTCTCAAAATCTTAAAAGCACACAATGCATGCAATTTTCTTCTAAATGTTGGTCATTAAAGAGTCTCATTTGTTCTCCGATTGCATAATTAGATAAATGACGACAACAATAGCCCATTACTCCATGTAGCAATCCCATACTGCAACTCTCCAGTCATTGGTCCACGTGCTACGTTAACTGGTTTAGTCGATCACTCAAAAACTGGTTCAATTATTTTATTTTTATCTCAAAAGAACAAGGGAAAAGGACAAAACAAACCTCTCCTTCCTTCTACCTATGTCCTTCCCATCCCACATGTTCTCTATCCTCGTTTTTTTATCTTTTCATCAAACGGAACTACCCATTCTCTTTCAAGAACCCTAGATTCACAAAGAGTGGAGCATAAATTCCTCATAAGCATCCATGATCAGCTGAAGCATGACTTCAAAATTGTGGCACATGGGTGTATTAGGTTTCAAATAAAAGACTGAAGGTGTGGGTGGAGCTTATGCTAGTGTTTGTACTTTGTAATGGTGAGAATTCTTTCCAGCTAAATTCGAAAGTCATCAACATTTTTATTATTCTGATTGAGGGGGTCTCCGTGCTTTCTTGGGGGAGAGATATGAGTGGTTTTAGTGATAATGAAAATTGTAATCAAGGGAAAGAATGGTTTGATTGATTGGAGGATGTGGAGAATGGAGAAAGGAGAGTTTGACCTAGTTGAAAAAACCAGCCGTTTAATTGTATTGAAGAAATTCATGTACCTATTTTTGGGTCTGATGTTAATTTGGATAAACTTTAGTGAAGAAAAGAGTTTGAGTATGAACAATTTATGGATTGCCATTAGCAAGTAGAGGATGACTAATTCAGGAACTCTGTATGATAGCAGTCGCCAAAGGGAGCCCCCTTGTCGGGTAAGTTGATGGTTGAGATCGACCAATTGCCGAAAGAAGTGGAGTTATGCGGTTCGGATTTTTCTGGAGGTAGAAGAAAGGATTTTGTCTTTCTTTTTGTTTTTAAAGTAAAAGAGGAAAAAAAAAAGGAACTGGTTGAAACCTTTGCGCCCCACTTGGTTTTACACCTGAACCAATGAATGAATCATTACTGTCTAGTGTTGTAGTATGGAGTAGTAGGCTATCAGTTTTCGCATAATTATTGTGATCAACTTGATGGAGTTAAGTGTTAGGCAAGAGAAGTTGACCTTGTTAATTGTTATTAAAAATAAGAAACTAATGATGATCACAATTTTCAAAATCTAATTGAGAAAGGAAAAAATATGTTAATTGTGCAATGCGCATGCAGATTAGCTTCGCAGAAGAGGCCGACTTGAAATCTCATTATAGTAATAGTAAAGATTCAATATAACATGCTTAAGGTAAAATGTCCTTGAACAATTACTAATTATTACTCAAGAACAGGTATCATAACTAATTAAATATGATCATAACATCTTTTGTAATATATAACACAAGTATATTAGAAATAAGATTACATTGTTTAGTTATCTTTATCGAGTGATTAGTTTTTCTATGGCATGCATATAGCATTACATACTGCATTCAACTCTCTGATTGCCTTAGGTGGACAAAATTGATATTACTGGGTAACTCCTATCCGTCTTGATGTCTTTTGTACCTTCCCCTTCCAACCCAAACTGATCAGCTGAAACAAGCAAGTGTGATTAATGATTGTATATTTGTATCTTAGGGTGTTCGCTAGATTGGTTGAACCCAATCCCGCTCCAACCCACCCTGATAATATGGTTTTTAGAAGTTACATTAAACAGGCTGGGTTCTACTTTCTAGAAACCCACTCGACCTGAACTTGTTAAACTTGAACCTGCTCGATATTTGCGTGTACATAGAATTGATGTCTATATATTTGTATATAGTTTTGCTTTGAAATACTGGCAACATGTTGACTTAAATGTATTCAACTTTGAGAGAGACGCAAGTTAACTTTTTTCAATATTGGTGGCAAACTAGCAACTACCTAGAAATGTGCTATGTCGAGCCCACACAAAGGGGGACATTGACATCATTATGATACGAATATTCTTTAGGAATTTTTTTTCATTTTATGTTAGCCAAACAATATCTAGACAACTGCTCTAAATATAATCGAGGCTAAATTTAAATATAAAAACCCTCAACTATTACCCATTTTATATAAACCCCCTCTCAGCTATCATTTCTAGTAAAAAAAAAACCTTCAACTCAGTTTCTCAAATACCCCCACTTTTTTGGACGAAAATACCCCTTCTTTAAATTGAAGGGTTTCTTGCAATTTAATTTTTAATTTAATCCCTTAATTAACAAATATTTACAATTTAGTCTCCCAAATAATATCATATGCATTTTAGTCCATCAATTAGAATGACTTAACTAAGGATTTTTACAATTTAGTCCCTTAATTAACATTTATTTGCGATTTAGTCTCTCAAATTATAGTATTTGCAATCTAGTCCTCAAATGAAAATGACTTAAGCAATTTATTTCCGAAAATTTTCCCCAAATAAAAGCAGCTAATGGCTAAATCGGTTCAAGAATATGAGTATTAGCAAAATCTGAGGAGGATAGTGAAGTAAAATTTTGAAAAAAAAGAAGAAAATAACACTCCTGCAATATGATTATTTTATAACTTATAGTCAAATTATTTTATGATTATTTTGGTGTTTTTATTACTATCGGTTTGCTAACAATTCTGGCAATATGATTATGTTCGGACTTTTTAAGGTTTAAAATTCTCGACGCTACGTGTGTGGCTGTATATTTATCAAATGGAAATGTTATAAACTGTTCAAGCATCTCCTTCTTCCGTCCCAATTTTTTTTTTCAAAGCTCTACCAAAGTAAGACTTACTAGTTACTATCGATGTAGACTACATCATATTGTGATGAAACCATTGTCAATTACCAGTGTCGCACATCTCTTTTACATTTTTGATATTAATGAGTGTGACATCACGAGATATACTAAAATTAGGAATTTGAAAGGAATCTAAAATTTGGGGACAAAATTAATTAAGTTATTTTAATTGGGGGACTAAATTCGAAATGCTATAATTTGGTAGACTATATTGCAAATATCCATAAATTGAGGGTCTAAATTGCAAAAAAATCCTAAATAGGTCATTCTCATGGATGGACTATAATTTGAGAGACTAGATCATAAATATCTATTTATTAAGGGACTAAATTGTAAAAATTCTTAATTAAGTCATTCTAATTTAGGAACTAAATTGCAAATGCTCTAATTTGGGGGACTCAATCGTAAAATCCGTTAAGTAAGGGATTAAATTGCAAAAAACCGTTCATTTTGAAAGAGGGGGTATTTTCGTCCAAAAAAGTGGTCCAAAAAAGTGTGTGGTGGTGTGGGGTATTTGAGAAACTGAGTTGAAGGGTTTTTAATAGAAATGATAGCAGAGGGGGGTTTATATAAAATGGGCAATAGTTGAGGTTTTTTTAAAAATAAATTTAGCCTAGAATCAATCTTGGCTCTGTGCATGAATCCTGGTTAGCATTGACTGTCCGCATGGGCTTATAGAATTGTTGTCTTTGTCTTCCAGCCATAATTGCCCATATGGGGAGGAAGAAGGGGATTTTCTAACATCCCAGTACTTGAGTTAAAAGTGAGAAGCCTTTCCGTTGCACTATTTGTGGCAGTGCTTGGCAGCTGTAGAATGCTTGATGTGTTTTAACATTTCATCCCTTCACCTTTATTCAGGGCACAAGTTGTTGTTATAAAGAATATAAAGAAAGGAGTCGCCTCAAAAGTGGACAAAGGATAGTCGAGTGAAGATCAATAACTTATCAAACTTCTACCTGGTCAACTTAATGCTTATAAACCATGTTCATGTTCTCTATCCAATTCCCAATTCTCTCACTATCTAACCCTAATGTGCTTCTCTCTTCTGTCTTTCTTCCGATTCAGTTAGTATTATATAACCTAGTGTTGATGTTGTCCGTGGTAAACTGACTACTGATTGTTTTTTTCATTTACTTTATGCATTCGTCTGTTTCTTTTAGCTGCCACTAGGTATTTGTTTTTCACAAAATGGAGATTTTTTTTTTGTTGTTTTTTTGTTGTTTTTTGTTAAGGGCTTGAATTTTTCCTACGAGTTTGTTCCTATGATTTAAAAATTTGCTTCTGTTTGGGGTTTGGCCCTGTAGGCTTGAACGAATTCTGTATGCTTGCAAGATTAAATAGTCTCCCTTTGATTATCCTCAATATTTTTAGTTGTTTGTTGGACACCAACTTGAATGTTGGTTAATTACTAATTTGTATTTATGAATGCTGTTACTAATTTGTATAATTACTAATTTGTATTTTGGTAGTAGTTCATGAATTATATACCTGTAGTATTAAGCGACTGAAAGAGATGATTGTCTGCGTCATTGATCTAGGCGTGTATTATGTAATATCTATTGCCATCAGAGATGGGGATTATTCATTTTCATGATCTTTAGTGAATTCATGAACTCACTATTCTTTCAATTTCTACAATTGATATATATCCTTGTATGTTTCTGTCATGTCTGCACTGTCGAATGTATAAAGAAAGGACTTTATGTTCAGCTAACAACTAACATGTTTCTGATCTAGGACCCTCTATGTAGATAGAGGGAATGTAACTTTTGGTTAACTGTTGTATTATCTTCCCCACTACCACCACATTAGATAATTAGATTTTAAATTTAAATCCAAAAGCAGTTTTTGGGGCATTAAATGCAGATGATATAACTGTTGCACATGTGCATTGCATGTATATGGCTGATTGTGTGCAGCTAAACCCGAATTCTTTTGTAGCAGGTATTAGGGATATCTTTATTTTGAGACTAATTTTTATTGATAACTGGGAGCAGATCTTGAACCTATACAAAAATTCTTCATTGTTTTCTTGGGGCCTTAAATGTTGTAGGTCAAAACCTGAGTTGGTGGGTAGTTTGGGTGCCTTTTTCTTTCAACTAAAAAATTTGATTCTGTTGTTCAAGCTCTCGAATGAAGGAGTTTAGCGAAGTATGTTGCTCTCATCATGAGCAAATTTAAAGTGAGGGCAAGTTCATTTTTCGAGAGGTTATTCTAGCTTAATGCATTTAACCTAGACAAACATCTATTTTAAGCTTATTGCAGTCCATAGAATGCATTCAGCTGTTCAAAAGCAAACAACATAGCTTAGCATCACTTGGCTTCTTTTGCTACTGCTTGGTCTCTCTCACTCTTCCAAGTAAAAGTTTTTACTTATTTACTTGTGTTTTGAGATATCATATTATGTTCTAGATGTACAGTATCTCCTTGACAGATTTTCTTACTCTTTTGCAGCCAAATTTCTTGTTAATATTGATTTTGTATTCAGCTCATAAGATGATGATGAACCTCTCTCTATCTGTATTATCTGATCCCTATTGCCATTTTATTGCTTTCAGCATGAGCTTGGCAGCTGAATCACCCGTGCATTCATCAAGCGGCAGTGATGACTTTGCTGCAATTCTCGATGCAGAGTTGGAATTAATCTCTCCTGATTCCTCTCCTGACACGGACCACGAGAACTATGAAGAAGAAGATGAAGAAGACTTTGCAAACCCAAGGGCTAAAAGACGGAAGTTGGACCAAGCGGTTGAGGAAGAAATTGTGGAATCAACAGAAGTAGAGGAATCAGCAGAAGAGACAACTCAAGAAAGTATAGCTACCTCATCGAAATCCATGCAAGGCTTGTGCCCTCCCCATCCCGGTTTTATAAAAGGCATGTGCATGATATGTGGGCAGTTAGAGGATGATGAATCTGGGGTTGCACTAGGTTATATTCATAAAGATTTAAGGCTGGCCTGCACAGAAATTGACAGATTGCGAGGGGCTGACCTGAAAATTTTGCTGCGCTCTAAAAAGTTAATTTTAATATTGGACTTGGATCACACCTTACTCAACTCAACACGGATCACTGACATCTGTCCTGATGAGGAATACGTAAGACATCAGGCTGAAAGCATGCAGTTTGATGCAAGTAGAAGCATATTCAAATTGCATGGTATGCATTTGATGACAAAGTTGAGACCATTTGTCCGTACCTTTTTGCAAGAAGCGAAGGAAATGTTTGAAATGTATATCTACACCATGGCTGAGCGTTCTTATGCCCTAGAGATTGCCAAAATCCTCGATCCTGATAGAGTCTACTTTGATACAAGAGTAATCTCTCAATCCGATTCAACCATTCAACACCAGAAAGGCCTTGATGTAGTTTTGGGAGCAGAAAGCGCCGTTGTGATTCTAGATGACACTGAGTATGTGTGGCAGAGGCATAGAGAGAACCTCATTTTAATGGAAAGATACCATTTCTTCTCATCGAGTTGTCGTCAACATGGATTTAATGGCAAATCGTTGTCAGAATTGAAGAAAGATGAAAGAGAGGAAGATGGTGCACTTTCTATCATTTTGAATGTACTGAAACGAGCCCATCATATGTTTTTTGATCCTGAAGTCAAAACCGATATTTCATCAAGAGATGTGAGGGAGGTTCTGAAGAGCATTCGACTAGAGATATTAAAAGGATGTAAGATCGTCTTCAGTCGGATTTTTCCTTCTAAAGCACAAGCAGAGGATCAGCCAATATGGAAATTGGCTCTACAATTAGGAGCGACATGTTCTACAGTTCACGATCCATCTGTGACGCATGTGGTCTCTACGGACAGAAACACAGAGAAGGCCAGATGGGCTTTGCTGAATGAGAAATTCTTGGTCACTCCTCATTGGATTGAAGCCGCAAACTTTTTGTGGATGCGTCAACCGGAAGAGGGTTTTGTGGTCTCCAGCAGTTCTAAGAAACCCAGCAACACAGCTGATTGACTTTGGTTGTTTTTTGTTGTAGAAGAAACATGATGATGTTGATAAGATTTTGGTGACATCTTTTCTGGATGGGGAGGCTTAAACTGCTATATGATTCTGCCTTTCCCTTTGTTGGCTGTTATCTGCTCCTGTAAATATTATATTGACTGTATCTTGTTAGTGTTGTTTAATACCCCAGAATTAAAAGTTGTTGCTGACTTTCTTAATCTGCTGAGTTTGTGGATCTGTAATCCTGTTGCTGGTTAGTTTTATTTTTTTAGATGTGCGAAGCTTTTGTTCACTCATCACATGCTTTTTAATCATAGCTGTTGCTTTTGTTTAGTTCATGACAAAAGCAACGATCTTTCCTGAAGCTGATATGAATTACAGTATTTACCTCTGAATGGGGAAGCTTTATCGTGTTTGCCTGCTTCATTATCTTGTTGCCAGTGATTTGTTTATCGCACAATTTAGTTCTAATTTCAGTCTGGTTCTTATATTAAGAGTCGAAACTTGTCCTTGATATACAATACATGATAAATTTACATTTTGTTAGCGACTTAGCAACGAGGCAGTTTAAATTGTTCATATCATTTTTTCGCCTTGTTATTTTTTCACAACAACCAGATAAAGTATGACACTTTTTTTAATTTAAAAAAAGCAGAAAAGTAGATGGCCAAATGCAGCAAAAATCATTTCTTGGTTTACTTTTCTTCATTCCAATTTTTGCAACTTTAATGTAGATCCTTTTATGTGAGCCTCATATTTGTATGAGAAAATTTTTCTCATACAAAGTGATTATACTCACTTGGTGAGGCCCTTATGGAAGATCCAGTCCGTCCATCATTTTTATCATACTAATAGATGTATGTGTAGAAAAAATCAAGTAGTTTGGAGGTCATTCACCCATGTATCATGTGGGTCTAATTTGTGGTTCGATTTGTATTACTGTTGAAATCGTTCATTTTTCAACCACATGATGCATGGGTGAATGACCTCCAATCCACTTGATTTTTTCTACACATATATCCATTAGTATGATAAACATGATGGACGGAGTGGTTATTTCATAAGGGTCCCACCAAGTGACTATGATCACTTTGTATGAGGAAAATTTCCTCATGCTCTATATGAGGCTCACTTTTCTCATATATATATATATATATATAGCTCGACTATCTGTGCTTTTTCTCTACTAAATTAGCTTGACTACCTGTTACCAATACCAAATATATACTATATATATATGTTTTGCAATACATTTTTTCATCGAGTAGGTCAACTTTATGGTCCACTGAGAGAATAAATATAATGTCGTGATGGAATAAAATCAGACACAAACTAGCAAAAAATATATATGAGGAAAACATTGCAAAACTTGAAAATAAAATGTAATTAACCTAATTAATAACATGTGACAAGATCTCTCATCATCATCATCATCAAGGTATCAGCAGTTATGAACTCCAAGGGTAGACTGTAAATGGGTATAAATGTGAAGGTTGGGAAATTTCAATATCCAAAATGAGTAACGTACAAAAACTCTCCACAATTCAATTGGGTCTTAAATTATGGTGGTACATCTTCTTCTCTTCTCTCTGACTTTTGCAGGCATTGCAACCACAGTGACAACAAGAAGAAATAAGAATGGCTCAGAAATTCATGATGCTATGGCATGGCCAGCTGAAAAAATACAGTAAATTGATTACTCCACAACACCCACATGCTAGTGTTTCTTACTAGTTACTAGTACTTATTAGATACGTAACTTAATTAATTAACTAAATTGTTCGTTGAGTAATCTGTACCCTAATTGCACTTGGGTGGCAAATGGGCCGGGTCAACCGGCAGCCCGCCCGTGACCCGCACGGTAAACTCGGCCCGTGAAACGCCTTGACGGATTCGGGTCGAATCCGGAGAACAGTACCGGGTCGACCCGGGTCGCAAATAATGCAAATCCAACCTGTTAAACCCGGCCCGCGAACCCGGTTAAAAAAGCCCAACCCGCAGCCAACCCGCGGGTTTCGCACCGTTGGACCCGTACGGGTCGAATGTTGACCCGCGGGTTAGCCGTTGGGGGGCGCACAGTTCACCAGAACGGTCATTTGGCTGTTTTTTTTTTGTTTTTTTGGTTTTTTTTGGTTTTTTTTGTGTGGTATTTTTAGCCTATAAATACCCCTTAAAATCCCATTAAAAATTCACACCTTACTCTCTTACTCTCTCTACTATTATACATCATTTCTAAGGAATTTTTCTTCAATTATAGTATTCAACAAGCAAGTCTACAACAAGGCATACACGATCAATTTTCGATCGTATCGAAATCAAAATTGAACGTCTTCAACGTCTTCAACTCTCTTCAACCCTCGTCAAATCTCCTTCAAGTTTTCCTCAACTCTTCAATTTGCGGAATCGGGAATCGGCAAAGCATTTCTTGCTAGTTCTATTTCTATTCTTATTTTCACGGTTTATTTTACATACGCGTATTCCACGGTGAACGATATCAAAATTTCATACCTCTCTCGTTATATTTTTTTTTGCGTTGTAGTCAAAATTATTGTTGTTTTTGATCTTCTCTATCTCAACCCTCTTGTTTTTTAGATTTTTTTTTATAATTCACCGTTCCTACATTGTGTATTTTTTTTTACATACATTAGTACATTACTACATTATGTCTAGATCACGCGGTAGCAGTCGTAGCGGGCAAGATTCTTCCTCCTCTTCCCGTAGGCCACCAATTGTCCCAATTAGTGAGCCCGCCCAAGAGTACCATGATCCTCCTACCCAACAATGGGGTACACACGACGAGGTTGTAGGTGACATACAATTAGAAGAACAAGAACAACAACAACAACCAACCGAAACCATACAACCCCGTAGTAGTAGGAAAAGTAGAGGTGAAACTAGTGATTGGCATAAATTTTACGATTATATCCCAGACGAACATACTCCGGGTATAGGTTTGAAAGTTTGTAAAACATGTGGTAAAACATACAAATTCAAGAGGGGTGACGACACTGGTATAATTAGTAGACACATCCAACATAACCATAAAGACCTTCTTGCTGACCTACAAGGCCAATAAAAAATCAACCCTAGGACCGGTCTAGTTGATAGCCACCCTTATGATCCTGATCTTGTTCGTCGGGAAATGGCCCGATTAGTCATTAAGGAAGAGTTACCATTTTCCTATCCCGAGAGTAGGGGCTTGGAAAATTTTAATCAAACTGTCTTAAACCCTCATTTTAGAAGAATTCCGAGAAATACTTGCAAAGCGAATTGTTTTAAAATGTACATCAAAATGAAGGACGCTTTGATTGTAATTTTATGGAGTTTAACTTGTAGAATTAGTTTAACTTCGGATTATTGGACGGGTGTTAACAATATTCCAACGATGGGAATAACCTGTCATTCGATCGACAATGATTGGATTCTTCAAAAAAGAATCATATCACTTGCGGCGTTGCCGTATTCCCATAGTGGCGCTGAAATAGCAAATCGTATTATAGAAATTTGTGATATTTTTCATATTCACGATAAAATTATGTGTATTAGTTTTGATAATGCATCTAACAACAATGTAGCAATTACTACTTTAAAATTCGTATTAAACCCTCCATCTGACAATAATTTTTCATGTTAGATGTGCATGTCATATTATAAATTTATGTGTTCAAGATGCATTAAAAATAGACGATCCATATATAGTTAAAATTAGAAATTGTATACATTTTATTGCATTAAGTCCAAGCATATTACAAGAATGGAAAGCTTGGTGTAGGGTTAGAAATGTACCTTTTAGAAGATTTCCAAAGGATGTTAGACACCGATGAAATTCTACTTTTGATTTACTAAATGTTGTTACCGAATATAAAGCAGTTGTAAATGATTTTTGTATCGCAAAAAATATGCATAATTTTGAAATGACTCCCCCCGATTGGTTTTTTGTCGAATCTTTGTTAAAATTTTTAGAACCTTTTAAAACTACAACTTTAAAATTTTTAAAAACATATGAATCTACTTCTAGTAGCATTTTTATTGAATTAGTTAGCATGATGCAAACATTTAACGAAATGTTAAATGATATCAATGTTGGTGAGATTGTAAAACCTGCATACAAAAATTTTTTGAAGTATTATTTTTCTCCTCCTATGTTGATTTGTGTTGCTACCGTTATGGATCCTCGTATCAAATTAGAAGGTACGAAGAGTTTGATAGAAATGTTTTTTGCATTACTTGGGGAAAATATAGAATTAGTAATTGATTGCGCTACTTTTTTAGTTCAGTTTGAATCTACGTTAAATAACTTGTATAATTATTATGATAGACGTTTTGCTTCTAGTAGTTCAACTTCTGTAGTTAGTTATTCTTCTGGTACTTCTAAAGGTAAGGGTAAAAGTAGAATTGGTGATAGAACATTTAATTTACTTGAACAAATTCAATCAAAAAAACATAGGACTAATCAACCAAATGAGTTAAATTGGTATAACCAACAAGATTCTGAGCCTTCTACTTCTCCACTAGATATTTTACATTGGTGGAAAGATCATGAACACACTTTTAGTATTCTGTCAATTATGACTAAAGATTTACTAACTCCTCCTTTCTCTACAGCTGCTTCTGAGAGTGCATTTTCTTCAAGTGGCAGGGTTCTAACTGATTACAGGAATTGCTTGAAGCCCGACTCGTTAGAGATGCTCGTTTGCACAGAAGACTGGCTGAAGGCTGAAGATAGGACACAAGGGAAAGCACTATCAATGTCCACAAGTGGGAGCAACTCGCCGGAACAACAACAACAACAACAACAACAACAACAACAACAACAATAGCTACTTTGCTTGTAATAGCAACTCGACCGACACGTTAGGAATTATATTATATTTTTTGCTTGTTATGTTAAATTAGAAAAATTGGAGTCAATTAAAATTGTATATAAGAAATATGTTATTGTATAAAACTTATTTGTGAATTGAATTCTTCATTTCATTAGAAATTGTGAAAATTGTATAACTTAAATTCATATGAATAATATTTCAAAATTTTTTGCCAATTTCACTCTTTCAATCTTATTATTATTATTACGATTTTTAATGTTTATTAGTATTATTACTTACTTAGTATTATTATTATTATTATTTTAAGCCACACAAAAAAAAAAAAAAACTATCTATATAAACGGGCCAACCCGCGGGTCGACCCGACCTGACCCGAGTTGAACCCTAAGGGGTTCACGGGTTGGGCGGGCCACCCAAATCAAGTTTGGGCCCGGCCCGGCCCAGCTAAGTGGCCAAACCGGCCCGAGCCCGCCCAAGATACGTGCCAACCCGTACGGGTTAGACCCGGTCCGGCCCGTTCAACCCGTTCGCCATCCCTAAATTGTAGTATTAATAATGTTCATCAACCATCATGCACATCAAATCAAATAGAAAATAGTTATTCTGGAACCACCCCCCCCCCCCCCCCACCCCCCCCCCCCCCCCCCCCAGTCCACCCCCCCCCCCCCTTTTGACCTTTCTTCTCATTAACCCTTTTGCCAATTTGCTATACTAGGTTTGCCCAATGACAACTGTTTACGGCACGTTTTGGAACGGTGCATCTTATTTGATAATATAAAATAGTTTTGGAGGTCCAGCAAATTAATTGAAGTAGCAAACATATTATATGAGAAACTTTTTGAATCCAGCAAAAAATAGATTATATGACTTTTTTGATTTTTTTGAATTATTTTTAAAGTTTTTGAAGTTTTATTTTTTTTTTAGTTTTTTAATTTTTAATTTTTTAAAATTTTTTAAAAATTTATTTTCTTAATCTCTAATCTAATATTATAATGGGAGAAGGCCTTAGTGTCATTTGTAAATATTTTGTCAATCTACCAACCCGTGCAATACACGTGCATAACTGTTATAAAGGAGGTTCCAAGTTTAAATCCAGACTATGTCTAAATTTTTATTTTAAGAAACTATATTCATTAAGATGTGCATCGCGCGTGTAAATTACTAGTTTTTTGAATAGAAGAGGGAGGGAGAGCGAGAGAGAAAAAATAAATAAATAAATATAGGAGTTGTTTTGGATGGGAGATTTGAATTTGAGTTTTGAGGGAAAAAAATATGTTTTGTGAGGTTAGATCTGGACCTTTGATTTTTGAGGAGATTGAAGGAGAGCCACTTGATAGCTTTCTTTGTGTTTTATTATATAAATATATATATATATGAAGTGTTTTTTTTTGTCGAAATACAATCGTTTAACTACTTTCTCTAATTAATAGGATTGTTTAGAAATATTTTTGATTGTAAAGGCTTTAAGTGGATAATAATGCTAGCTAGGAGTAGCGGAACATCACAGTCAAACGAGGGGCTAGAAAGGAAAATTCCTATGACCTACTGTACATCTCAGACTCGAGTCCCCCCAATTGCTTCAAATGGTAAGGGTAACGTGGCTTACAAGTTACACTTTAATGCAAGAAAAACTTTCAAATTGAGAAAATTAATGTCATCCTTGATATTGAATTTTTTTTTTTATAAGACACTTTTTGGAAATATTTGTAGAAAAAGAACAGTTACCAAAGTATTTGTGCTCGTGAACTTAACAACTAAATTTTCCGTTCCCAACGGCGAGTTTAGTTGTTTCATGCTCGCCGTTGAAACACAGCAAGTTTAGTGCTAATTTTTTGAGAAGCTCGTTGTTCCAACAGCGAGTTCAATTCAAAATTTTCAATGAAGACTCGTCGTTCCCAACGACGAAGATATTTATACTAGATACGGTGTTGGGAACAGCGAATCTAGTTCAAAATTTTGAAAGAAGACTCGCCGTTTCCAATAACGATGATATTTATACTAGACTCGCTGTGGAGAACGATAAGAATGTAGGAAATTTTACTGAGAGTGAAATATTCTGTTGGACTTAGTGAATTTTTTTTTAAAACTCCACATAATTTTTTGTTGAACTAAACTCGCCGTTCCCAACAGCGAGTCTAGTATAAATATCCTCGCCGTTGGGAACAACTAGTCTCCATTAAAAACTTTGAACTAAACTCGTTGTTCCCAATAACGAGTATAGTATAAATGTCCTCGCTGTTGTTAACAACGAGTCTTCATTGAAATTTTTTAAACTTAACTCGCTATTGGAAACAACGAGTTTCTCAAAAAATTAGTACTAAACTCGCCGCGTCCTAATAGCGTTTATGAAACGACTAAACTCGCCGTTGTGAATAGTAAGTTTAGTTGTTGAGTCTACAAATACAAATATTTTGACAACGGTCCTATGAGTCCAAATATTTTCAGAAAATGGCATAAAAAAAATAAAAAAAAAACTTCCTGATATTGATAGTATATAAAAGCTACCAAACTTTGATTACTTCTATACTAATCATGGAAATAAATAAAGTTGAAATGTAAATATATTAAGTGACATGCATGTGATACAGTGAGTATCTAATCACTTTTAGAATTTTCCAATCACATGCATGCCACCTTATCACTTGCTCATTTACTAAATGAGCAAGTTGCTCATACCCCTTTTTCCCATATATTAATTATATATTATACGTTTGCATCGGTTTTATGCAATATTAATAGCCCGTCGTGATTGCATTACATTTTCAATTCCACCTCTTAACTTGACTTGTTATTCCATGCAATAAATCGTTATAAAATAGAAGAGTTAGGATTTGTAACTAAACAAACCCTAATTTTGTAACTAAACAAACATGTGTAATACACGTTCAAATTAATTCAACAAATACAAACATTTGTAGACAAACAAATCCGTGTATTGTCCGTACATATCTAATATAAAGGAGGTATTAGTTTTAAAGCTAGACTACGTTGAAGTTTTTATTTTTAATAAAAATGTATTTATTAAGACATGCATCGCACAAGAAAATTACTACAAATAGTTAATGTATTACAATTGTAGACGCAAGTTTTCACCGCTTGAAGCAAGACTAAGGTATTCTTTGTTTTGTCTCTTATAAGTGGCTACCTCTTATAAGAGATTTACAGTAAAAGAAGAGCCTCTTTTTGAGGTCTTCTTTTTATATAAAAATTAGCTCTTATAAGAACCTCTTATAAGAGATTTCTGTTAAAAATCTCTTATAAGAGATTTCTGTTCTTTTTTCACCTCTTATAAGAGCCTTTTGTCTGCTTTTATATATTTTTGCCCTTACTATATAATTTCTCTATTTATACTTTGGGGTAATGTAGACTTTTTAAGTGATAGAAGACCTATAAGAATTTAAAAGAGGCTACTAGAAGCCGTTTAGGCTTATAAGCGATTTTGAAAAAAATTGCTTATAAGAGCTAAAAAAAGAACGCTAAAAATTATGGAAAAAGAGGTGGACCCACCTGTGAATCGCTTATAAGAGGAGAAAAAGAATAGTACCTAAATTAATTCTTAGTATTGCAGCATGCAAGTTTGAGAGTGTTATATTTCGAATCTCAGTGACTAGAATATGAAGTGGACTATACAATTAACATATATGCAATCTTATGTATATTTGTAACATATTGAATATCATGTACATAAAACATTTCAAAGGAACTAATTAGGAAAAACACATTCACCCCCTTTGCCATATGATCGACCCAGAACAGTACATTCACACATATTTTTTTTCTTCTCTTTACCATTGCATTAATTAATACAACAAAAGAAATGCAGATGATCAGCCTTAATTAATTTCAAAAATAAAATAAAATAAAATAAAATATAGTACTGTAAATAACTCAAGGGCACTTAGGGTTTCTCCCGGGCCCACCATAGTAAAAATAAGTACCCCAATCTGCACTGTATGAGCTCTTGATATTGTAGCAATTTGTGTTCTCAGCAAGTGTGCTGACTGATTGCACTGAGCTCAGACTGTTGTCCGAATCAACAATCTCTAGGTTCCGGAAGTAGCTAGCACGACCGAACCCGGACTCGGCGAATTGGCCCGAACCCATTTGGGTCGATGTGTGGGACCCATCAGCCCGCGTGTCGACCACCTCACCTCCCCACTCCACCATCGTCGCCCGGTCTGCCAAGTGCGTGAAGAGCTCCGCTGGCCAGTAGCCCACTAGCGTGTTGTCGCCGAAGCTCATCCACCAGTTCCCGATCTTCGGGTCCTGCATATATCATATATTTCAGTTGTCCATCAAGATATTAATAAAATTAAATGATCCTTACGTCAACTCACGTAATTATGACATGTGCAGGTCAATGTTCTTTTTGTTTCATTATTTTCTCTTTAATAAATCAGACGGAATAATATTGACTTTTTTTTTTATATTTAAGAACGATTCCGTAGAGTTTTACCTTCCAAATGAGGATGGTAATGTCAAACTTGCGACCAGTAGAAGATGAAACTGGGGATATTGCCGCGCCGATGGCTATTCTATTGTTGGTTTGTACAAAACCCGAGCAGAGAAGATTGTAGCATCCAGTGGCCTGGTACGAGTCACTCTGTAACGAGATATATTAACACACGTACAATTGAATATTTGAACCATGACTGTTTATCCTATACTCCGGCTGGTTTTTGGTTTTTTTTTTTCCGAACCAGAACCAATTAAACCAACCATCGAACCACACAAGTAATTGGACAGGTTAGTAAAGGAGCATTTACTATATGGGACCAAAATATAATGTAGAGAACAAATATGAACGTTCAGGATGAGTTATGAGGGAGAGATCTAACCGTCCAGTAGGTGAAGAGTCTGGGGTTGTTGTCTCCATAAAGCTCAGGGCTGACCTGACTAGAAAAAAATACAAAGCTTCAGAAAGGATAAGTTAAAAAAAAGGAGGAGGAAAAATTACTCAAATTTGGTGTTTTGAAAGCCTGACTTGCACTTCAACAAGTAGTGTAGCAATGTGATATTTGGCTTCAGTTTTTTTAACTTTTTATACTTGCATAACTACTACTATTACTTTAATATCAAAATGAAAATTGTTTAAAATAAACAAATTAAAACAAAATTAGAAGTTAAAAAAATTAAAATTTAGGTACTTGAATTTTCCAAAATGCATCCAGCAGAACTTGGATGCAGCGATGAATATTGCTATATGTTTTCTGAAAATTCGAGAAGATCATATAAACCGGATCTCATTGAGATTTGTTTGCAAAGAGTCAAAATAGATTTTTTTTTTCTTTCAATGCATATTGGGGTGGGGGGTAGATGTGTATAAATAAACTAACAGGCTAATGTGAAACAATACAAGGGTACTCCTGTAACAAATTTACCTTATAACTAGCAAACTACTAGACTAGTAATTCAGTGTAGAACATGAGAAATTAAAACTAGGTCCACTTAGTTAATAATACCACCAATTACACTGCAACCAGCTGTGTCTGTGTTCTGTCTGAAATGCAATCAAGTTTGGCAGCTGTGAGGCACATGCTATTAAATTGGTCCAAGCCCAACGAATTAACAGGTTTTGGAGTTGGCCATAAAATTTGTCAGCCTTCCATTGTACTCCCTCACTCTCATAACAATTTGGGATAGTAGTATTTATTTTGGATAATGATTCACACAATCTTTTTCTTACAAATTTTTTCTTTACAAATTTAGTCAGCACAATCTCTTTAAAAATACTAGTATCATGCACGTGCGATGCACATGGAGGGAGAATGAAAAGGACAAAAAAAAACTACCAACACGTGCGCTGCACGTGTTGACACACATACACCAACAAATAAAATATTGTTTATTTGTTTGTAAACCCCCACTCTCCCATTATAATAGTTAGGCAAAATTTAAAAAAACCGCACAGAAGTTTGGATCTGTTTAAAAAAACAGCACAAAAGTTTCATTTTTTAAAAAAACAGCACAATCTTTAAATCTCAGCTGACAGAGTTAACAAACTGTTAACTTGTTTATACGTGCACTGCACGTATGTACGTAAAAAGTCCAAAATACCCCCCATATAACCATCGAATCGTTTCTGTCCTCTTCTTCCCCAATTAACGAGCGGAAAGAAAACCCACAAATTTTTCGAAAACCCTAAGTTGCGCTGGCCGCTGTCGACATTAGAGACACCCTTCGATTCGTTTCCCTGTGATCCAATCGTTCTCCTTTCTCTTCTTCCCCAATTACTCAGCCCCCAAAAAAAACCCCAAATCGGAGAAAAACCCTAACTAACTCACCGATCAGGAACGTGTTCCCAATTCGAAGACACCCTTCGATTCGTCAATTGGGGAAGGTTGGTTGTGAAATTATTATATTTGTGTATGTTGGTATTGGTATTCCGATTTTGTTTGAACCATTCCGATTTTGTTTGAACCAATTGAAACTGAAAAATGGGTGGGTGGACGAATTTGAATAATTTTTCGGTTGTTAATGTTGTTTGGGACTAGATTATGTTAATGAACCCATATATTCATCTATATTACCAGATCCGATGATGTAATCGGAAGTGATCATTCTTTCCAAAAGCTCCATGTCAGGTTGAATCTTTATTTTAACTTTAATCTATCAACCCATTTTGATGTTTCCATGTCTCATATGATATTTTGGTTGTACAATTTAAATCTTTGCATACTTTTCTTGCAGATTCGACAATTTCGAAAGCTCCAATGAGGAGGTTCACAAAGAATTGCGATGGAGGTGGAACCTTATTGTGTCATCACAAGGAGCCAGCAGTAGTGAAGATAGCCAGTACCCGTACCAATGCTGGAAGGTATTTCGCTGGATGCCCAAAATGGGAAACTGATAATTGCCGTTTTTTTAAGTGGGTAGAAATTGTGGGAGATAACAAGAGGGAGAAAGCACACTCTGATTTGATGGCGGAGAATGCGAAGATGAGTTTGGTAATTGAGGAAACTGCTAGTAGGTTAAAAAAATTGGAAGTGGAGTGCGACTCATTGCGTAAGAAGGTGGTCGCTTTGAAGGTGAAGGAGGGAACAGTGAAGGGAACAGTGAAGGGTTTTGCTTTGTCGTTGCTTGTATTTGTTTTGTTCTTATTGTATGTCTTGAAATAGCAACATTGTAATGTTCAATGAATGTATCTTGATGACAATGTAATCGATGTTTTTTTGAAATGTGAACCATGAAATGTGAACCATGGATTAACTCGTCTACTTGTCAATGCATTTAAAGAATTGTTCTTATACTTGGAGTAATTGTGATATCAAAGTAATTGTGGGGGACCATTTTCTGAATGGGTTTTGGAATTGCAAATGAAAGTGCGTTCGCTTTGTGTTTACGTTCCAAAAGTGAGGAAGTGCAGTTTCTGGATAAATGGGTGGGAGATGGATGAACACAGCGAGTTGCTTACACAGTTTGTTGAGGGGATTGGCAGCAGTAGGTGTCTTAATATGCAGTTTGATATGTTAAATGTGAGTAAATCCCTTCAATTCTTTGGTTTGAATTTTTTTCCTCTTCTCAATATGCCAGGAAAAAACACTCAGTAATTAACATTGCAACTTATAGGACATGGCTGAATGAGTACTACTACTGACTTCTAAGGTACCAATGTATCATTGTAAGATCCTCAAAAGATGACTAACAAGTTTTCAATGCATCATGCTTGTTTCTGGAGAAGTATTCACAAGACTTAGTCATTGACAAGGGAAAGCGTAAGGTTTCATTTAAGGTGGGTGAATGCAGAGTCAGAATTGTGGCAGCTTGTAGTGCTGATCACTTTGCAAAATTGTTATCTTTTGATTTGATTGAATAATGTACGTTGGTGAAGATACTTTATATGCTGTCATTTGAAAGTTCTATATATATATCCTTGTGTGCTATGATCAGTTTTGATTAATTTGTCTACTTGTCTACTTGTGTGCTATGATCAGAATTGATTTTGCCATGGATTAACTTGTCTACTTGTCAATGCTTTATATCTGACATGGATCAGAATTGAATAAGTGATTTAATGCTACAATTTCTAAGTATCAGGGTCATCATAGACTGACCCAACCAATTCTCTAGATCAATCAACAGTTCACGTGTATCATTATCATTCACGTGTATCATTATGCAAATTTTTCACAATGCTGATACATTCACATCTTTCACAATGCTGATACATTCAGTTCTGATGCAAATTTCCAATTCTATAGCATATACGATTTAGTTTTGATACAAAATTTCACAGATCTGATACAATTCAGTTTATAATGTGTACAAAATTCTATTGATACTCTCCCTTTGTACAGATCTGACATTTTTCACATTTGACATTTTGCACTCTCCTTTTTCAGAATAATGTGCTCATGTTTTCGAAGAGAATCATCAAGCAATTGAAACAAAAAAAGAAACAAAAAAGAAAGAGCAGCATCAAAAAAAGAAGTAGCAGCATCATTTCACAGCTCCTTGTACTCTCCCTCTTCTTCACTTCTCCCTCTTCTTCACTGCATCAAAAAAGAAATTTCGAAGCATCAATCAGCATGAAGCAGCATCAAACATTCTCCCACTTCTCCCTCTTCTTCACTGCATCAAAAATTAAGAAATACCACTGTACACCAAAAAATTATATATCCACATATGAGGACTCAGCCTATCCAAGCTTCATACCCTCTACAAAATTTGGTTTGCCTACATATCAAAACATTCTCCATCTTCTCCCTCATCTTCCCTGCATATGAAACCAAAAAATGAAAATCTTGCACCAAAACTACAATACTGTATCTTAAGGAGTACAAGTTAGTCTACCTGCCAAAAAAAATTGGATACATCTCACGAAAGTTACCGAATGAATCTGGCTTCACTCTTGGGTAGGCTGAGTCTGGCTTTGACTCTCTGTAGGTCCATCTACCTTGTTTGACACCTATAAGGTGTCATCAAAAAAATGAACAAGCATATGTACTGTAAGCCTTTTTATGATCTATCCCTTCCAATATAAAGTTGTTTCGTATACTAACCTTTTGCTTCTTATGTTGACTTCCTTGCACATATGGCTCCTTCTCCTTCTTTTTTCTCCCACACTTCTTCTTACCGGTACCAAATCCTAGTGGATTAGCATCAGCTGTACTTCCAGAAGACTTTCCACGATGAATAACTCTACCTACACCACTACCACTAGCTTCATTTCCAACCTCTCCTCCTCCAAGATTAGCTAATATCTTCCTTACCCTACTTACCACCTCATCTGTTCTCTTACCCTTAGGTCTTCCACCCTTATTGGGGGATCTTTCTGGTGGTGGTGGTGGTGGTGCCGCTTCATTTTTGCAACTTCTAATATTGTGCCCAAATTGTTGACACCTTGCACATTTCAGTTTGTACCCACCCCTGCCTGCTCTTTGCATGCTAGCTTGGACTACTGCGATTTTTTTCTTTGACTCATCAGGGTCTTTCTTCCTAGCTTTTGGTGGTCTACCTGCCGCTCTTCTCATTTTAGGGGGGAGTATCCGCGCATATTCCAACTTGTCCCAAAGTAAGGAGTTTGGAATTGAGTCTATGGTGCCTGCAAAAAAAGAAAAATTTGTAACAATTTGAAAACTAACGAAACTTGATGGTATCAGATACTAAAATAAGTAGTCGGTACTTAAAGAAAAAAAGGTACCTTCGTAAACTTTCACATACGTACTCCTACTATAGCTTGTGTCGCAGTACTCCTCAACATTCTTCCTTGCATTGTTCAGGCAGACCAACGCATGCCTGCACACCACCCCACTCAATTGCCACTCTCCACAGTCGCATGATCTTGCTTCCAAGTCGACCCCGAAATTGGTCCCATGCTCCATTATCTCGTACTTACTTTCTGATGATCTAAATATAAAACAAGCTCTAGACCTTTGATACTGTGACCTCAATTTTTCTCTGATCTTTGGAGTGACAATTCCAGTGTACTTTTCAATCATCTCCCTTTTCTTCTGCAATCTCACCATAACCAAACGCCTGATTTTTTCCAACATAGTGATTATTGGGCAATCTCTGGCCTCCATAATGTACTTGTTCCATGCTTCGCATATATTGTTGCAAAGTAGATCACATTTGTTGGAGTCTTGAAAGTGTGACCTTGCCCATTTCTCTGGACCTACATCCATCCACCACTTTGCGGCCTCCTCATCTACATTGCTCATGGCCTTCATTGAAGTCTCCCACCCATGCTTTGTGTACGACCTCGCCGCAGCCCATAGATGACCCTTTAGGTCTAGCCCCCTAAACTTCTTTGCAAAGTTGGCATATAAATGCCGTACACAGTACCTGATTTGAGCCTCGGGAACTAGCTCCTTAAATGTCTCCAGTAACCCCTGCAATAGAAGAAGATTTCAAAGTAACATCTCACGATACTTAGTAAGTATATTATTTAAGGAATTAAATTACCGAGAAGAATAAGTACCTTTTGTCTATCCGAAATGAAGGTCCATCCCCGCAGTGATAAGACCCCTATTGCTTCTATCAAGTTATTCAAAAACCAAGTCCATGTCTCCTTGTTCTCTACGCCGACCACCGCCCATGCAATTGGCCACATTTGATTGTTGGGATCTCTTGAACACGCCGTCAATAACACACCACCAGAGACGGTTTTCAAATGACAACCGTCCATACCAATTATCTTCCGACATCCGTTCAACATTCCCTTCACAAGTGCGCCAAAACACACAAACATGCCACCAAATCTTCTATCCTCACAACCTACAATCTCCTCGGTTTTGATTACTACTGCAGTATCCGGCATTTTCTTCAACATTTCGTTCGCATAATCCCATAGTCTACGATACTGCTCCACATGCTTCCCATCCACCTCATCAATGGCCATTCTCCTTGCCCTATAAGCCGTTTGTTTGTTTATGGTCACACCGTAATCTCTATTCACCGCTGAAATGAAGGCATTAACATTCCATGTTGGATCATCTCGAAACGACTCCAGGTACTTGTTAGCTAGCCAAGGAGCACTCACTTGACTGTTCTCCATTCCCCTCTCACAGGTATGCTCTTCACAAAGAGAAACAATCCTAAATACCCTGGCGGCTTCTTTCCATGCACCTCCAACGTAGAAAGGACACCCATTCTGAGATGCACATTCTACTGTAATCCTCACCGAAGTATTTCTTCTCCAAAAAAGATCATAACCATTCCTAATTGCCCACTCTCGTACACATGCTCGAAAATCTCGCGCGTGTGGGAACTCCATACCTACTAGGATCACTGGATCCGCCAGATGTCTCTCTTCATTGTACTGTATATTCCCCAGAGTGTCATCATCTGAGCTGACTACATCTCCCAGTTCCTCACTATCAGCATAGTCGGAATCCAAATAGGGAACATCACATTCTTCTCCACAAAATTTCTCCTCTACTTTATACCTTGAAGTAGATGGCCTACCACCTCCATGTCTCCCACCCATGCTGACATTTACTTGAGCCTCATGTACAAATGTATACTGGCTGGAACTACCAAAGGGTACACTAGATGTCGCAACTTCGGTAGGGTCTCCTCGCATTGGAATATCAGCTACAAATTTTTCAAAATCCAGCAAGAGAACATACAAATATTAGAACATTGTTTGAAAAACAAAAGAGTATGCAGGGATGTAGATAAAATTACATAAAAATTTACCTTCCATCTCCACAACCTCAAGGCTGGTGTGTTCCACTTCCCCCAACTGTGTATCATCAATCATCGTTACAACTTCCATATGTTTATCTTCGATCGTAATATCATCTGCAAATTTAGCAAATTCCAAAAAGATAAGACACATATACTAGTACATTATTTGAAAACAACAGTGTATGGATTGTTTACAAAACAAGAAAAAATTACCTTGCGACTCCACAACCACATTGCCAGAGTGTTCCACCGCTAGCTGTGTATCACCAACAATCGAAGCAACTTCTATAGGTTTTCCTTCACTTGGAACATCACCTACAAAGTTTTCAAAGTCCAACAAGATAAGATACATATATTGCAATCTTGAACATATCCAAAATATTATGCAAGGTTGTCGAATAAGATTAGCAACAAAAAAATACCTTCCATGCCCACAACCTCAACGCCGGTTTGTTCCACTCCGCTCAACTGCGAATCATCAACAATCGTGACAACTTCGATAGGCTCTTCTACGAGGGTAATATCATCTGCAAAGTTATCCAATTCCAACGAGAGAATATAGATATATTAGCACATTAATTCAAATTAACATTTACGTACAGTTATTGAACAATATACATATATAACTTACCTTCCATCTCCACATCAACAATGCTGGTTTGTTCTACGACACCCGTTCGATTATCAACATACAAATACACTTCACCAACTTCGGGTTCCACATTGTGTTCATCCCACATCTCCTTAGTTTTGGCATCATCATCTACCAATGTGAAATTGTAGGCAAAATCCCCTACTCCAATTTTGTAGTACACATGATGTGACTCATTGTAATCACACACCGTCTTCAAGATGTACTTCAACCCTTCCCATCTGGTCAATTTGGGGATGAGGAATCTATATCTCCCCTTCTTCCCTCCCACGTATTTCCAAGTGCGATTCTTCACAAAATACCCACTGCACTGGATGTTTAGGTTTAGCATTGTCCTGCACCACATCCAATTATTTGATTTAACAAATGAGATCAGACCAACACTCACAACATTATTCATATTTCTTTCTAAATTCAAACAATGGTCCCCCACAACAATGGTCCCCCACAATAGATTATTATCAAATTCAAAAAATATTCATAATACATAACCCACCAAATATAATGAAACCAAATTAACTAACGGAAAAAATAGTAGAACTAACCTTCGTCGATGGCTCAACTGCGAATCGATCACAAAACACCCTGACAAATTCCAACTTTCGACAGCTTTGCAACCCAACAGACTCGGCACCTTCGAATGATTCACCGCGTCTCTAATGTCGACAATTTGGGGCTTTCAGTGGTAGGGCTTTCTCACCGCGGATCTAATGTCGACAACAGGCTCCGCAATAGGGTCTTCTCCGATTTGGGGGTTTTTTTACCGCTGGGTAAATTAGGGTTTTCTGCCGATCGGGGGTTTTTTTTTTTACCGCTCGGTAAATGGGGAAGAAGAGGGAGAGGAAGGAATCGATGGCTGTAGGGGGTATTTTGGAGATTTCCTGTACGTACGTGCAGTGCACGTATAAGGGAGTTAACAGTTTGTTAACTCTGTCAGCTCAAAATTAAAGATTGTGCTGTTTTTTTAAAAAGTGAAACTTTTGTGCTGTTTTTTTAAACAGATCCAAACTTTTGTGCTGTTTTTTTAAATTTTGCCTAATAGTTATAGATCTTGTAGTGTGTCACATAAAATTTGTAAGGTTGTAAAAGTTTTGGGTGTAGCATTCTCTATTTATTTTAAGGGTCAAATTCCACACGGGTTGCTAACAAATATGGAAATTTCATAAACCTCACTCACAAATTGATATTTCTATATAACTCACTAACATGCAATTCTCACTATTTTATACTAGTACTATACACGTGGTGTGCACGTGGGGAAAATTGGGGAGAATGAAAAGGGCAAAAAAAAATTTACCAGCACGTGCGTTGCACGGGTTGGGATATGGACAAATTACACTAAGGCCTTCTCCCATTATAGTAGTAGAGATTAAATTTTACCACGAGTTTAAAAATAAATATTTTGCCCTCTTTTAAAATTAAGAGTTAATGTTTACGGTTAGGGCTGTTTTTAAAATTAAGGGTTAGGAATAACTATTTTGTCCTCTTTTAAAACTCTAACCCTAACATAATTCTAATCATAATCCTAACCCTAAACCTTAAACCCTAAATCTCTAATCCTAAAAAGAGGGTAAAAGAGTTATTTTTAAACTCAGGGTAAGATTTAAAATATGGAG
Source organism: Hemerocallis citrina (assembly GCA_017893485.1). Classification (NCBI taxonomy): domain Eukaryota; kingdom Viridiplantae; phylum Streptophyta; class Magnoliopsida; order Asparagales; family Asphodelaceae; genus Hemerocallis; species Hemerocallis citrina. The sequence continues at coordinate 205,341,581 of CM030367.1, read as the reverse complement.
TGAGATATATTGTGAGTGAGATATATGGAAATATAAATTTTTGAGGAATATGAAATTTCCATATTTGTTAGTGACCCATGTAGGAAAACCCCTTATTTTAATTTTTTTCGATATATAAGTCAAATTCTTGAAAACAATTCGTTTTTCGATATATAAGTATGTACCGCTAGTTATAACAGCAAAATTGATTATACTGAATTATGTTGTTATTCTCTGAAAAAATAACTGGTACTCCATAGTATGAAATAGTTATATCTCTTCTAGAACAAGTATTCTTTATAAAGAGCATCCACACTCGTTTGCTATTTTGTCAAATTTCTTAAAATTTAGGAAAATGAGAGCTGCAGTTGTTTCTGATTATGTTAAATTTTGAGAAATCTGAAACAGTGGCTTCTCATATTTGAAAAAACTTTTGAGAATTCTTAAAATATAGGGGACATAACATGTTCCGTCCCAATTTTTTTTTGAATAATAGGACCGAATGATACATCATGTACGGTCCTAGACTTATTTATTTATTTTTTTAATGGGATCGAACGAAACATCATGTACCGTCCTAAAAATTAAAATTGGGACCAGACAGGATATGTTGTCTCGTCCAAAGCAAAAACTTCTCAAACGAGACAACATGTCCCGTTTGAAGACTTTGACCCGCCAAAACTTTTTCCAAATCATGGTTTAGTACGGTGTTGATTAAACTTGATTTTTTATTTAATCATATTTTAGTATTAATTTAGTAACTAATTAATACACTAATAACTATTTAAAAACTAATACCATTTTAATCCTTTCAAAAATTAAAAAAATATCTCTCGGACGAAACAACATGTTACGCCCGTTAATCTTTTTTTTTTCCTTCAAATTTTGACAAATGACTACTGTAGTAAAATCTCATATTGTCATTTTTTATTTTGCCATTTTATCAAAATTTGACAATAACGTGTAGATGTTCTAAGTATATAAAAATTTTATGTACTAACCTAGAGGTTATAAATGTTGAAAACAGATTTAGGGGAAAATCATTATTATTCTTCTTATTTTATTCTTTACAGTATACATCTATTTATAAGGATTACAATCTTGGAGGAGAAGAAAGGAGATTGAGAGAAGATTGAGGGGTGAGAGATTTGGGAAATCTGTTTCCTATAGATTAGGAAACATAATATATATATATTACTACTTACTACATTTCAACACTCCCCTCAAGTTGGTGCATAGATATTGAACATGCCCAACTTGTCAGCAAATTTCAAGAAGAGCCGACTTAAAACTGCCTTGATCAGAATATTTGCGAGCTGATCTTCTGACTTCACTTTAGATATCTCAAAGACTTTCTCATCCAATTTCTCCATGATGAAGAATCTATCCACCTCTGCATGTTTTGTTCTATCATGTTGAACTGGATTGGCGGCAATATCACATGCTGCTTGACTATCGTAATACACCTTCATAGGTTCATTCGGACCATTTCTTAAGTCCTGCAACAAGAGTTTCAGCCATAAAGCTTCTGCTATACATAGAGCTACTCCGCAATACTCAGTCTCTGCACTAGAGCGTGCAAGAACATTCTGCTTCTTGCTTCTCCATGTAACTATATTTCCTCCAACAAAGGTGAAGTATTCTGAAGTGGAGCGCTTATCAATTATAGATCCTGCCCAATCAGCATCAGTATATGTCTCAACCTTCAAGTGACCATGTTTCGCAAATAGGACCCCTTTTCCTGGAGCAGACTTAATATATCTCAGAATTCTCATCACTGTATCCATGTGATGTTCCTGAGGTGCATACATAAACTGACTTACCACACTTAAAGCATATGATAAATTTGGCCGTGTATGCGCAAGATACATCAGTCGTCCAACCAATCTCTAATATCTTTCCTTATCACAAGGCACATGATCAAGTTCGTTGCAAAGTTTCAGTCCTTCTTCTAATGGTGTACCAATCGGCTGACAAGCAGACATTCCAGTTTCTTTCAATAAATTAAGAACATACTTTCTTTGAGACAAAAATATACCATTTCTCGAGTGAGAAACTTCAATACCAAGAAAATATCTCAAAGGGCCAAGATCATTTATTTCGAACTCTTGTGACAAGTAGCTCTTCAATGTCATTCTCTCCTCATGATCATTCTCAGTTACTATCATATCATCCACATATATAATGAGAGCAGTAATCTTACCTTCTTTCCTTTTCAGGAATAAGGTATGATCTGAATTACTATGACAATATCCGAATGTCCTCATTGATTTTGTAAACCTTCTAAACCAAGCTCTTAGCGACTGTTTGAGACCATATAGTGCCTTCCTCAATCAACACACTTTATTACTGTGTTGGACTGATATGTTTGACCCTGGAATAAACCTTCTCTGTTAATTCTCCATGCAAAAATGCATTCTTCACATCAAATTGCTCCAACGGCCAGTCAAGATTTGCAGCAAGTGACAGTTAGACTCGAACAGTATTGAATTTTGCCACATGTGCGAATATATCTTCATAATCGATCCATACGTTTGAGTGTATCCTTTGGCAACCAGCCTTACTTTGTATCGCTCTATGGAACCATCGGACTTATACTTCACCGTATAAATCCATCTGCATCCTACTGGCTTCTTCCCTGCTGGCAGCTCGACTATCTCTCAAGTCTCATTCTTTTTCAAGGACTTCATCTCCTCATCCATAGCTGCTTTCCACCTTAGATCAGTAAGGGCTTCCTGCACACTGTTAGGAATACATACAGTAGATAATTGATCTACAAATGACTTATTTGATTTTGACAAGCGGTGAGTGGATACATAATTACTCATGGGATATTTGACGTTACTAGTGAGATCAGGTTCATAAGTGGGTTTTGGAATACCTCTATTAGTACGGTGCGGGAGTTCTCTTCTAGGAGCTTCAGACAACGATGATGATTGGTTTTGGGGTTCTGACGGTTCACTCTCACTGAGATTTGGTACTGGTTGCAATTCTTCAAGATGGTATTCGTCAAGAGGGGCTTCTTCCCTTGGTTGCACTTCTTCGTGAGGATCTTCCTAACTTGCTAGGTCTTCATTCAAGTGTTCACCATTATTTGTATCCAGTTGTTCGTTCTGGCTGGTAATTACTTCATCATACCCAAGAGTCTGAACTTCACTCCTTCATCAAACCCAAGAGTCTGAACTTCACTTCGGTACTCTCCCTGAAGTTCAGTCGTAGAAAAATACATCTCATCTTCATAAAACACAACATCCATAGTCATAAACATCCATTGAGTTGGTGGGTGATAGCACTGATACCCTTTCTTATCCTGTGCATATCCCACGAAAACATAGCGGACAGTTCGAAGAGTTAACTTATTGCGTTCATATTGATGAAGATGAACAAATTCAACACACCCAAACACACGAGGTGGAAAGTTGACGAATTTTGGTGCATTCACAGCATCAGTTAATGCTTAAAATGGTGTGAGAAAGTTTAGGATACTAGAGGAAACTCGGTTGATTAGGTATGCAGCAGAAGCAAGGGCTTCCCCCCAATAGATGAGTGGCATATTTCCATGGATGAAAGAAGCACGGACCACCTCGAGCAAGTGTCTATTTTTTTTTTCTGCAACCCCATTCTGTTGAGGTGTATATGAGCATGTAGTCTAGTGAACAATTCCGTGTTCCTCCAAAGTTGCAGATTCAAACTCAAGTACTCTCCGCCATTATCACTCCTAAGAACTTAAATTTGTGATTTATACTGAATCATAACATGCTTGTGAAATTTCTGAAACAAGCCACTAACTTCACTTTATGACTTCATCAAACAAATCCAGGTCATACGGGTACAGTCATCAATAAATGCCACAAACCTTTTGGCTCATCCAAATGTAGTGGTTTTGGATGGACCCCAAACATCAGAATGAATAATCATAAATAGAAGGGAGCTTCTGTATGGACTTGGAGGAAAAGAGACACGGTGACCTTTTGCGAGTTCACACACATCACACCGAAAGGCAGAAATATCCAACTTCAAAAATAAATTTGGAAATAATTTCCTCAAATAACCAAAAGAAGCATGCCCTAAACGTCTATGCCATAGCCAAATATCTGATTTCTTCTTCTCATCTTCGGATCCTTCCACACTTAGAGCTTGAGTCAACTTGCTCGAACATTCAGATTCTAAATCAAGATAATAGAGTTTCCCGTGTCTAACCCCATAACCAATCGTCTTGCGAGTCCAAATATCCTTAAACACACAATGTTAATGCCAAAAGACTACAATACAATGTAAGGCAGTAGTTATTTGAGCAACAGATAATAGGTTAAAATTTAAGGATGGCATAACTAGGGCAGTATCTAAGGTTAGATTGTTTGTGAGATGTATGGTACCCTCGCCAATAATAGTGGCATGATCACCATTGGCGGTGGACACAGTTGATTTGGTGGATGGTTGAAAATTTTGAACTTATCTAGAATCAAAAGTCATATGGTCGGTAGCACCTGAATCAATTATCCATGCATTATTCATAACAGAGGCAGAAATATTAAATACCTTACCATCATTACCTGCAACTGTAACTAATGTAGAGACGAGTCCAATACACTTCTCAGCTCCATCAGTTTGTCCCATGGTAGTGGCACAAGAAAACAACGGATCTGATCTTCAGCAACCAATAGCAAACGACGCAACTTGGCCAAGAATAGCTCCAAGTCTTCAACAAGCAGCAAAACAGCAACAATCCAACACCTGATCAATCCCTCCCCTTCTTCACAAAACAGCAAACACAAACTCCACAACTCCCTACCCGAACAACAAACATACACACCGTTCCCAACCACTAACCACTAAACAGCAACAACACAATAAAAGATAGCGTCAACAACAGTGAAGAAAGAAGCAATCACAGCACGGGTGGCTCTACCGACGGTGGCCTGGCATCGCTGGCTGCTGGTGGTGGCCGACTGGAGGTCGATTGGATGAGGAATGGAGTCGTCGATGAGGGCAGGGATCTGGATGCCAGAGATGGAGTCGTCGATGAGGGCAGAGATCTGGTGTCGTTGAGGTGTTGGAGTCGATGAGGATATCGTTGGGTTTCGGTGGCGGAAGAGGGAAAAGCAGGCGACGACGACGAGTGTTGGAGTCGTCGATGTATGGAAGATGGGTATTGTTGGGTTTCGGTGGCAGAAGAGGGCAAAGCAGCATCGGCGACGGGTTGGAGTTGTTGATGTGATCGGCTTCGAGGTCGACGAGGTGTTTTGGTGATCGGAGACGAAGATCGGTGATGATCGGTGACGAAGATTGGTGACAAGATCGGTGACGGGATTGGTGACGAAGATTGGTGACGATATCAGCAACGAGATCTTTGGACGGGATCGGATCAAGATGGAGATTGATCACCTCTTCTTCTTCTTAAGTTAGCCTAGATCTTGTTAGGCTCTGATACCATGTTGAAAACAGATTTGGGGAAAAATCATTATCATTCTTCCTATTTTATTCTTTACAGTATACATCTATATATAAGGAATTACAATCTTGGAGGAAAAGAAAGAAAATTGAGAGAAGATTGAGAGGTGAGAGATTTGAAAAATCTGTTTCCTATAGATTAGGAAACTGAATATACATATTGCTACTTACTACATTTCAACAATAAATAAAGGATTTTTACTGATTTTGATTTGATAGTCTACTATGAAAACCCATATAAATTATCTAGACCTGTGCGCAAGATTTTTGGGTACAAGAAAAATTACTTGAAAAGATATATATTCTTTCTTAAACCACAATGCAAGATGAAGATGTCAGATCAATTTCTTTATTTTTCAACTCAAAAATTTCTAAAATACCATATTAATACATGTATGTTGTGTTATTTCGAACACATGAACACGTGTACCAGATATGATTTCAGAATATATATAAGTGGTAGTGCATGATAGATCGGTACTGTACCTAGAGGTTCAGATGAGGATTTGAGAGGTAAACTCTAATTTCTACTATTCTAATTGAAGAGTTGGTCACCAAACAAACACTTGTATTATAATTCAATAAACACGTACAATGTACATGTATAATTAATATAAAAGAGGTCTCTGATTCGATGGCGACAATGTCGAAATATTTTTAAAAAAATATATATTTATAAAGACATGCATTTGACGTGTAAATTACTAGTTTCTACAAATCAAACAAAGTCTTTGTAAACAATAATTAAACAAAATTATGATTTGAATTCACCGAAAAAAAAAAGAAAAAAAAAAAAGAAAAGAGATTAATACCTGCCAACCAGCTTCAATGCTGTTGAGATCAGAGCCATCAAAAGAGCCAGATAGAACCCAAATTTGAGACAGGCTGAACTCATTAGACTCCTGAATGTATGGGTCCCACACATTTATTGTTGCCTTGGCTCCATACACTTCATCAGTTGAGCGGCCAGTGTATGCAATTGCATGCTTTTTTTTATTTACATAATTTGCATACACACACACATAGAGAAAGAAAAAAAGACCAAAAAAAACAAAAATAAGTTAATTAGTTTCTAATATATTGCACTATAAAGGTGCAATAATTAAAGAAAATGAAAATACCAACTTTTAAAGCAACACAAGAAAAGTTGATCAGTTTCATGAAGGGTTAAATTTTTCTTTTTTAAAAAGAAGTAGATTGATTAATAATTGTTTATATAAAGAATTTGTTTGACACTTTAGGAGGAAGGAGCTAGGTTTCTAGTTACTTGGTCAAAAACTTTTTTCTCGGGGGCGCCGTTTGGTACATAGATTGAAAAATTTCTAAAAATAAAAGGATACCTGAGAATGTGAGGGTGAGAATGAAGATTTAAGGGAATATTGCATTATCGTGTTTGTATAGTATATTGCATTCTCGAAAATTTTTTATTATTGTAACTTTTTAAGTTATTTAGGTTTTTTTAAAATTTTTGTTAAGAAAATCAAATGAGAATGCTCAAATCTCAGGATTTTGTGGAGAAATATATTTTTTTATTCTAGTTTTTTGGATTATTTTATTGTTTGCTATGAAAATTCCATGAGAATCCTCAAATCCCATGATTTTTGGGGAGAATGGAAACCCTTCCCAACAAAGAATTTTGATTCTCTTGAGAATCTATCATTCCTTCCAAAACTATGTTTGCCATATACCAAACAATGCAATCTAGGAGGGAATATGGAATTCTCTTGCACATTCCTACGTAACAAACGTGCCTTAGACTAGACTAAAACCCCTCTTTTATGGCTCAGTCAAAATTCAAACCTATAATGTAATGAAAATTTGATTTCCTTCACCTATTTTATGATCTCATTCTCTCACCTAATAAGTTTCTAAAGTGGTGAATAAAACACTCAAACTCTTTAACTTCGAATGTGGTAAATAAATTACTTTAACTCTTTAACTTCATTATGTTAAAAATTTAAATTAAAAAAAAAAACAACTCTTTAACTTCACATAAGGATCAAAGAAGGATTAACAAACCATGCAGTACTCTCATAGTTAAATGAAGTTAATTAGGGTTAATTATGATATTCTCATAAAGGAGAACAACCATGATAACTTTCCCCCCACTGTACCTATATATTGAATGCCTTTCAAGTTTCAAGTTCATTCAATGAATGCCACCTTCTCTCTCTCTCTCTCTCTCTCTCTCTCTCATATGCAATAGAAATAGAAAAATGAAAATGACACCCATTTATTACACTACGAAGCTCTATAAAGCCACCACCTTCCCACGTCTTTATTGTTGTTCTAGGATGAAAATTAAGGGAAAACAGCAACCAAATTAAAAGAGGAGACCACCATCATCATGGTATACATATGATATTAATAAAAAGAACATCTCATCTATTTCTTCTCATTTTATTGCAAGTATACTTTTTGAATGAGTCTCTGAATGTTCCATCAACCTAACTCCATCATCTCATTCAACTCATTTTCTCACGTTGATTTCAATATCAAGTAATACAGATATTATCTTAATTTTCTTTTTGTAGACTAGTAAAATATATAGCTAGTAAATTGCATAAAAAGTAAAGATAATGCAAATCTAAATTACATATATATACATCCTTGGTTTAAAACACAGCTGTTTTGGTAGACCCTTGGTTATGCTTTCTTGTTCTGAATTCCTATACCCTTAAAAAGAAATGTTAAGACAAATAAGTACAAATTTTGTTTCAAAATATTATAGGATTTTCCATAGAAATCTCAGCTAAAATTCGTAATGTATAAGAAATAAAAGTATATTTATATAGCTTTTTTTAATGAAAAATGGTGGACATATTCCAGCTTTTTAATAAATAATAATAATAATAATAGATGAAATTCTAAAAACAACCATACCGAAAATATTAAAATTTGAAACTTAATCTTTTTAAAGAAAAAAAGTACTCATCATTGATTCAAAGAATGTACAAAACATAAAAAGATGTTACAATTAAACTTAAAAAATTTAAAAAGCAAATAAATAATTCTCTACTAAGTAATTATTTACAATTACCTCATGTACATTGCCACTAACCACATCCGGCGCCCCAGAAGTTCTCTTGGCCACCGGCATCCACCGCCGCGGCAACTTCTTCTTCCCATAATGGTACAAAGATTTGGCCCTCAATACGTCGTCTACCGTACTTCTGCGTATTGGGACCGTATTTCTAGGGCAGTGTCCTACATGGTGCCAAGCTTGCCAAGCCCTAGCTCTCACCGTATCTGTATAATTGTTCATGGGTCTCCCATATTCTTTCAACTTTGGCCTCTCTGGTGCTACCATCTATATATATATATCCATATATATAATAAATATATATAGATTAAAATTAGAAGAATTTATGTATGAAAAAAAAAATTGAACCTGAATCTTGTGGTTTTGGAGGAGAGGATGATCTAAAGCAGGTTGCTTGTGCCGGTAGACGCAGTCGATAATATCACCATCTGGGCTCTGCACAAATTTGAGAAAATTTTAAATCATTTTTTTATTTAAAAAAATCATTATAATTAGTACATATAGGACTAATTAGAACAAATTAATATATAGAATCATATTTTAAAAAAATGAATATACTGATCCTGTCATGCGCGCTTTGTGAAGATATTTATTTCTCTCTAATATATATATATATATATATATATATAATTTTTACCCAAAATAATGTGAAAAAGTAGTAAGGAAATCTATATATGTTCTCTCGCATAAGAATTATGAAAAGGAGAGAGACAAAATAAATAAAGATTTACTAAAGTATATTGGTGCATGGTGGGGGCTTTATGTGTAAAGATGGATCAACTAAATTTGTACCTTGAATGACCTAAAAGCAGGCTTGTTGATCTTGCCCAAGTGGCTCTGTATCCTTGCTAGCCGCTGTGTGGAAACCCTCCTTGTAGTTCTGGTTGTGTAGTTGAAAGCCATAGTAGTATAAAAATTGGTAACAAGTATGAGAAGAAGAAGAAGAAGAAGAAGATAGAGAGGTTTGTTGATTCCTTCCATACTTTTTAGGACCAAGAAAAAGATTAGAAACCTAAGGGTTTTTTATTTATTTATTTTAAATATAGATTTATATCATGAATTAAGACACATGAATGAGAGGCACTACAAAGAGTTAGGAATTCAAAAGGGCTTTAGGGATGAAAGCAAAGTGAATAAGCTCACCATCTGGATCTCTACCATTAAAATTTGTAGTTGAGAGAGTTAAAGAATGAATTGAAGGCAGGGGAAGAATGAGGAAGGAGTGTAAAGGTTTTGACCTAACAAACACTACAAGACTTAAATGGCACTTATGAACATTCAAAGTGAGGGATTGACTACCACATAAACAATGCTAATCAGTGTTATGATTATGTCTTGCATACTAGTAGTTTAGATTCGAAGAAAATATGATGAAGTACGAAGGCGAGGTCAAAATAGTTAAAGATAGTCGGAGATGGAAACAGTAAAAATAGCTGCGGGCAGAGTTGCGGTTGACTGTCCATGGTTGCGGTCGACAGCACACCTAACCGATCGCTATACAGGGTTTTCCCAAGAAGGGGACAGTCGACCTTAATTTTGGTGTAGTTGATCGACCGTGGCGCTGTGTTATTTTGGGCATCGATTTGTTAGGTCGTTTCAGTCCAATCTTCAATTTCAAGTCAAATCGTACGACTCATATTCTACTTCTACATGATACTAATAATCTACACGTGCGATGCACATTCTAATTAATTAAAATTTTTAATATAGAAAATAATAAGACGTAATCTGGCCTCGAACATGAGACCTCCATTTACTCATCACATACTCTTTACAAATTAGCCATAGGCACCAACTTTTATTTTATATGAGTGACATTTTTGTAAATAATTATGTCGTAAATAAATTTTAACATTGGGGGTATTATGGTAACTAACAACAGTTGAGTAAATCTATACTATTATTAAGCAAAGCCGCAATTTGACTGCTTTTTACTATCTTGCCCTCATAAACATAAAAGGCTAAAAAAATATAAGGTTAATATCGGAGGTCAGAAATGTAATTTGCATGTATTGGGAAAATAATTAACATGCATAGATTTGCATGCCTGTCTGCATAGATTTGAGAAAATAATTAATAGTATAGATTTGCATGTACTTGCATGCACAATTTATTCATAAAAAAGTTTCCTCCTATCAAAACCAGTGGATCTAACACATGCATGTAAATATCAAAATCTATACTATTATTAAGCAAAACCCCATTTTGGTGGCTTTTTACTATCTTGCCCTCATAAACATAAAAGGCTAAAAAAATATAAGGTTAATATCGGAGGTCAGAAATGTAATTTGCATGTATTGAGAAAATAATTAACATGCATAGATTTGCATGCCTGTCTGCATAGATTTGAGAAAATAATTAATAGTATAGATTTGCATGTACTTGCATGCACAATTTATTCATAAAAAAGTTTTCTCCTAGCAAAACCAGTAGATCTAACACATGCATGTAAATATCAAAATGAATAAATTGTGCATGCCTGTCTGCATGCATGCATGCAACCTTTTCGGTGGCCAGGCTCTTCCTCAAAATCATACACACCTTTATAGACTTTCACTTATATGAATGATTAATATAACTTTCACTTAAAAATGAATTGTTGAGATTAAATAGTAGAATGAATGTCTACAAATTACAAGTTGTCTACAAATGACAACCCCAACTCTTCCATTATAATATTAGAGATATTGGACGACTGAGAATCAAGATTAACCTGGGGTGCCCTCTATTCTATTCTTCTCTATATATTGTTGTAGCCTCCAATATGAGAGGTATAGAACAAGAGTACTTCATTGATATTTTCACCATTACAAAAAGAGACTTGAGAGAGATAGTTCTTTGTGAGTGAGTTTACTTTCTTGTACTGAGTGAACCATTAATTCATTGTAATATCTTCTAGTTGAATATTATATCTTCCTATATTTTTTTCTGGATTTAGCGAAAACTAGCCGGAATAAATTCTCGTAGTGTTTGTGTTAAATTGATGTATCTATTTGTTTGATTATTCAATTGATTTGTCTTATCTATCTCACATTTTTTACTGCTCTAATCAGTTCCACTGCTCCACAGGTGTTTGTCTACATCTCCATACAATTAGGGCTTAATTAATTCTGTTAGTTGTTCCGTATATGTACATTTTCTTTCGCCATAAAAAATACTTCACAATGTTAGTGACGTTGCTAAGATTGGTAGTGCTCATGACTACAAGTGCTCCATTATCTTGATGTAGTATATCAAGTCTGTAAAGAAGCGACAAACAGAAATGCGTGACATCAAAACCTCTCTACGTTCCATTTAAAAGGATCTTAATGAAACAATACAAGTAGAGGTAAGATGTTCATCCAACCACAACGGACCTAATTGTCAAATGTAAATGTAGTTGAAAATAAGCACATTCAACTCTTTATATTGCTAAAATAACTATCCTCGTAAACTGCAAACTTTTTCTTTTCTGAAACTATATAATATATAGAATCTCAGTCTCTCACATTAGAGCATCTGTAGTTGTTATCTATATATCGATAATATGGATAAATGGCTAAAAAAACCGCTGCAGTCGATTGCTATTTATTCATATTATCGATAAATCGCTACAGTGAATTGCTATATATGAGAATCCGTATAACTTTTATCCATATATGAGTGACGGCACTTCCAGTGCCGTCCCGTCCGACAAAAAAAATTAATATTTTATTCGTCGGACGGACGGCACTTGAAGTGCCGTCCGTTTCATAAATTAATTAGTTTATTGAATTAAAAATCGCCAAAACGAATAAAAAAATCCGAAAAATTCCTCCCCCCCCCCCCCCCTCCGACGGCACTCGGAGTGCCGTCCCATGACCCCCGCTTTTCTCGGATGGCACATGATGTGCCGTCCCATAGGTTTTTTATAAAAAAAAATTTGTTTTAATTGAAAATCCTATTTCAATACAAATAAAATAGCTATTTCAATACAAATACTATTGCTTGTGAAATTTTAATTAGTTTCAATACAAATCCCAGTGCTTGTGAAAGTTTGATTCCATTTGTGCTTTCAACAGCACATGGGCTTGGACGGCACTTCATGTGCTGTCCAATCCCAGTGCTTGTGAATTTTTTTGTTTTTTTTTTACTCCGAATGACGGCTTTTTTCTCCGACGGCACTTCATGTGCCGTCGCTTAATATTATATTATAGTTTGTTATAAAATAGCTTTCGACGAGTGCAGCGTAATCGAATATCCTATTTCTATTTATCCATATATGGATAATTTTACCATAAACGACTACAGATACTCTTATATCATATATATTAGTTATATACAGGTGAGCTTATTGTTTTTTTTTTTAATTGAAGTAAAAACTCCGATTTAAATTGCATGCCTTAATAAATAAGATTATATATTTTTAAAAGTAAATGTGAAAACTATAATGAGAGAGTTGGAGTTGCACGTGCATTGCATGTAAGTAGGTAGCCAACACTTCCATTATAATAGTTATCATATATTATATTATAGTAGATAGATATAGATAGATAATTTACACGTGTGATGCACATTTAATATATTTTAAAAAAATTAAAGTAAAAATATGATGTAGTGAGGACTCGAACCTGAGACCTACTTCATATTAATTATGCACGTGTAATGCACATGTTGGTAGATTTACAAATTTATAAATGACACTAAGGCTTTCACCTATTATAATATTAGAGATTAGAGATGAAGGTGAGACGATGTCGTACTTTGCTAGTAATTAGTTGTTTAAAAATTAACTAGAAACAAATAATTAGTTGTTTAACAAGTTATGGGAGTGTGTGGTGGAAGCTAAGGGTGGACAACTATTATCCGAACCGACCAATCCGAACAAATCCAACCCGAACCGACCGGTTTTTAATCGAATCAATTGGGGGTTCGGTTTGGCCCGGTTCTTGATCTTCAATAACCAACTGGACCGGTTCGGAGGTTGGATGAGGCTTTCAAATAAACGATGAAACCGAACCGACCGTACCTCTATGTATTAGTCCATAAAAATTTAGTTCTCCTATAATTTTTTGAATATACAAACATTCATTTCTCATTTTCTTGTAGATACAAATAGTCTCCTTTAATTTTTTTAGTACAAGCCGAACAGTTGTTCTATCTATATTTTGATTCTCCATAATTCTATGTAACAATGTTGTTGAGAAATGTTTAATTTACAATGTGGCCCAGCTTAACAGAATCATGAAGTTGATGTAACATTTAGTATTTACTTTAATCAAGTTAAGCAGAAATTATTTTCAAAATCTTTTTATTATACCTGAAATTCAATTAGATATGGTTATTGATGTTTCTTTTAAGAATAGACTAAGATTACAGAAGTATGCATGTGAAAAAGCAATATATCTCACCCATTTAAACGTCATCAGCTCAAACAATTAGTGTAAAATTCATTAGCAATTTGTGGTTTTATGAATCTTAATTTTAAATTTATTTATGAACAACAAATAGCAGGTTATTTCTTAAGTTTAATTGAAGTCGATCTTTTAAATTTCAACGAAATTGTGAATTATGTTAAAGGTGAAAAGTAGCACGCCAAACCGACCATCCAATTCAATCCAAACCGAGCTTAATTGGCTTGAGTGGAAACCGATCCAATTAAGACTCGGATTGGTTGCGAATGAGAACATTAAAAAAACCGATATTTTTTTTGTATCGGTGGTGGTTAGTCCATATTAGACAGATGCCCACCCCTAATGGAAGCGATGAAAGTGGAGTTATGAGTTTTGAATTTGTTGTGAACCTCCACACAGGAACAGAAACAGAGAAGAAACTATAAGGGCTTCTAAGTTCTAATATTCTACTGTACGTATTCTTTTTGGCTTTTTGTATCTTTTAGCCTCCTTCCAATCTGCTCTCCCCCTGCATGTATTTTTGGGAAATAGTTCTTCTACTAATACATCTAGTTTATAATATAATTTTACTTTTTTGTACAATTGTGGTTTGGACTAGGTTTTGGTTACAAGATGAGCGTAACTCGTGCAATATCATAAGACCGTTATTTAAAGCTTACGTTTGATCAGCTAAAATTTGATCATATCTTTTTACAAATTTCTTAACTCTGGAGGTGTTTTATGTCCTTTTTATAAAATTATCTGGCAAAAAATTGTCCCTCTTAAAGTTAGAATTCTTGTTTGGCTGGCTATTAACAATAAATTACTTACTGGTGACAATCTTAATAAAAGGAATTTAGTCTTGGGTCAAAAATGTATCCTTTGTACTCATGGTTCTAAGAGTGCTCTTCATCTCTTTATTAAATGCCCTCTTGTGAGAAATATCTGGCGTATTCTTAAAAAGGCTTGGAATATTAAAGGGTATCAGCCTTCTTTAAAATCTTGGTGGAGTATCTGGAGGAAGAATAGAATCAAATCTAAATTACGTCTTCTCTGGAACATTCTTATGATGGCTATTATTTGGGTTATTTGAAAAGAAAGAAATAGTAGAATCTTCACCAAAAAGTGCTTTGATATTATCTCTATTCTTAACTCCATTCTTTACTTTAGTTCTCTTTGAACGGAGATCCATCCCCATTCTAAAAAGCATCTTGTTGATTTAAACCCCATTAAGCTTGCTTTTCAAAATTTTATTCATGAATTTTCAGTGGCAGGTGCCTCTACACATTTAGGGAACTCTGCTTCTGCTTCTCAGGGGGATGCTCTTCTTCCTGCTGTGACTGTTCCTGATGATGCCCATTTGAACAATACCCCTCCTGAAGCTGTTTTTGTGGACATTTTAGGTTAAGTCATGCTCCTGAAGCTCCTCCTGCTGCTACGTCTGGGATTGTGTCGGAAGACTTCCCTTCTGCTGTCTCTTTCGCTGCTCCTGTTCATGAGAATGACCATATGGAGGTTGCGTTAGTAATGTGAAAGTTGCAGGTTCAAAAAATAATTAGTTTTAAAACTAAAAATGAGCCAATTAATTTTTCAATCATTTTTAGTTTTAAAACTAATTATTTTTCACATAGCCACACATGTCATTTTACCATTTTATGAATTTAATATTATTTTTCACTTAACCCATGATATTTTTTCAATGTTCTATGGTATATCATATTTATCTGTTTATAATAAATTTCTAACCAAATTTTCAAGTGAATATGGTTATTCTACATTTTAAGCTTCTAACTAGTACTCTCATATACATATAATCATCATCGTTTCATTCTGATCGTGTGCTCAAATATATCATATTTACCTCTTTGAGATAACATATTTCGTTTATATTGTTAGAGTTTGTCCGGATTTCTTTTGGCCATGAGGCATTTCAAATAAAAAACGTACGTTATCAATTAACTTTTTTTTGGAAGCATATATATAAATTTGTTTTCATTTATATAGTTTGCTCTCCAATGCTCCAAATTTATTTGCATTTAAATAATTGTCATTATTAATTTGTCAACTTGTAAAAGGCCCCATTTGAGAATTTTCTTAGGGCCCCCTAAAGCTCAGATACGTCCCTGATTAAACTCCATCTCTGCTATGTCGGCTCATGATCAAGAATACATTATGGGAATTCAGTCTACGTATGAACGTGGTGTTAGTCACAATGGTAGCCCTGTCATTGTTATTGACCCTTAGGCTGATGTCTATTTTGTTCTGTTACTATGTGATACTCTGTTTAAACTCTTAGTCTACTGGTGCCTTTTTGTTTCGAAGCTTTATTGCTTCTTTTGTACCAAGTAGTGCTTTTGTCTGGTTGTACTCTCTTGTTCTAGGTTTTTTATTTATTTTGGTTGGCTGAAATTCCTTACAATTCCATCCTGTTATAAAAATTAAAAAAAAATCCCTTAGATTTGATCAATAAAGTTGTGATTAAGTTGTGTTTTTAGGATGTATTGGTTGGGCTTCAATTTAATTAATTATTAATATATATATATATATATATATATATATATATATATATATATCTATATAATAAATTACAAAGAAAGCTATCAGGTGGCTCACAATCAATTCTCCATAAAATCAAAGGCCTAGATCAAATCTCACAAAACATATTTTTCCTTCAAAATTTCAAACCCCAAAATCAAAATTTTTCCCCCAAAACTAAAAAACTTATTACTATCTCTCTCTTCTCTCTTCACTTTTTCATATTTCTCTCTTTCTCTCTCTCCCTATCTCTCTCTCTCTCTCTATCTCTCTCTCCCTATCTATATTTCTATGTTTTATTTGCACATGTTATTTTGAAAATAATAAATATCTCTTCGAATTCACACTTAAAGTTTTAAGAAGTTATATTTTATACTCCCATTTATAATTATTTTTCAACATATACTAATATAAACATGGACTTTTATTTACAACTAATTATTGTCATACTATTCAAACTTGAGCTACATAATTGTTGTTTTACTATTTACAGGCTTTTCGTGTTTTGTATCGTTCCGAAGACGTGCCGTAGGCACGTGCCCACGGGCAAATCTAGTATATTGATAAAATACACGGCATCACATTAAGCTTTTTGTGCATCGACTCGAAAAAAAATGCATTTTGTGCATTTACGTCCAGGTGCCAGAACTTTCTTGGATGAAGCAGGATGCAGTTTGAGATCCATCACGTCAAGATCCATCATTTCAGGATACATATTCTTTACATATATAATTTTCTCAAAGAAGTGCTCTGAGATGCATGCTCCATTGCACCCATACAACCAAATTTCATGGTAAATTATATATACCGGGGCCCCATAGAAACTCTTTTCAACTAAAGGAACACCGGCTGACCCACTTTTTGGAAATATTTGTCAAAAACAGCTAGTATATATATAAATCTGAATTTTTATGTCAATAGGATTTTTTTATGGCTAGTACCACACCCACAGTCAATTCCGCTACCAATCCCTTTACTGTCTTAGGTGATACACTTTTATAGGAAAGTAGGTAGGGAGTAGGTGGTAGAATTCTCCCATAACAGCGTGTCACCTAAAATAGAAAAATAGTGATATTGATAGTGGGTGTAGTATTACCTTTTTTTTATATATATATATTTTGCGTTGGTTCTTTCTTCATGTCGCTTGGAAGGCAAGATAACGAGCAAGATAACAGGTAGCAGTTGCAATAATTTAATAGGGATGCCATTCAGGGGTGATATTTTAGTAACTTTGATTGCCAGATCATTTAATTTCATAGCTTGATGTAATCATGTAAATCCTCACAGCCTCATATTGCCATTGCACTATTAATATAGTTGGCAGGTATTTCCGCGATAAAGCTTTTTTATAGAGAGCATGATTTGGAGTTCTTACATCATGTTTTTTTTTATAATAAGATGGCCAAAGCCATCATTTCATTAATAGGATTAAGAAAACAAAGAATTACCAGTACTAAAAATACAAATAAACTGTCATAACAGCGAAGTAAAATAAACTAAGACAACAACTCCACACATCAAAATAAAGACAACATAATGAGGAAACATAAAGCCATCGAAAAAGCTCCGGCCTTCGGTCAATCCCCTATGGTCATTCCTCTCTACTCTTCTGTACTGTTCTTGATTCTTTTGGCTTGCTCCTGAGCACCTACCCAATCATGAATCAAAAGAAAAAATTTGTTCATAGAGTACGGAAATCTGTAAATGACCGTTCTCTCATGATGTAACACTTACATCATGTTACAGTGCCCGTTCTCTTGTAATGATAAGTACTATCGAACAGACTATAAAACAAGATGTAATTTTTGCAATATACATGTTGGAAAAAGATAATTGGTACTTGATTTAACGTAATTAAAGAAAGGAGGAAGCAAAAGAACTGTAATTGAAGAGGAATTTTTGAAATGACGAGGCTCTCATTGAAGTCAACATGAAACTAAATTATTATAATAGTCATAGAAAATGGCCTTGATAATAGCCAAAAATAACATTTCTCAAAAATATGTTATCTCTAATCTCTAATTTTACAATGGGAGAAGGTCTTAGTTTCATTTGTAATTTTGTCATTCTACCAACATATACAATACACGCAGTGGCGTAGCCAGGATTTCCATCTAGGGGGCGCGACACTTACTATTAAAAAAATTTATAATAAACACATTTGCAAGCCTCAAAATATCATATATTACTATCAAATGTCACAAACTATTATAATCACTAAATAGCATTTTTCTTTAGCAATAAAATCCTTCGAGATTTCATATTCTGAAAATATTGAATGATATCTTCATTGTCAATGGCATCCAATGCATCTCTTTCAATATATGCAACCAAACAATCATTCATCATCTCATCTCCCAATCAGTTTCATAATGAAGTCTTGATGATTTTCACTGCAGAAAATACTCTCTCTACTGTTACGGTTGCAACGAGTAATAGCAATGCCATTAAAATAAACTAGTAGTTAAACCTTCTCCATTTCCAACTTCAATCATCAGTCTACCTCAAAGTAATTAAGTGCATCAAGCATTAGATGTTCATCTCAAAAGTACATGCATAGAAAGAGTAAAAACTAATGGTTAGAATTAGTTACCCACTTTGTGTTTGTTGTTTGATCTATTTCTTACTCCTCTCGAACTCCTCTCAGGTCTCCTTTGAATTTACGATGAGATTTGTAAGTTGAATTCAAAAAAGGAAAAGAGAGAGAATGAAGGTGAATCATAATAGTATATGTTTGTACAAATAACCAGATTGGGCATTGAACAATGTGATGTACAAATTTAATGTAGCGCCTTGAACCTGGGTTTTCTCCAAATATCATGAAAATTTGTGAAAATGTTGCTCACATATATAAGATACGCATATAAAAAATTCAACTCTAAACTCCATGTGTTTAAATATAAAAAATTTCGGAAATTAGCTCAAAATTGGGACAGAAATTAACACTATAATCTGTACCCATTTGGGTTCTAATTTGATTACATATCATACTAATTCAGTCCATTCTCAAACAAATCAGTAACACTGAAACAGAAATTAGCAATCTAATTATCCTACCATATATGAATTCACGAAATTTCAGAATATGAACCCTAATTATCAAAATGTACAATTTTTTTACTTACAATAGGATTTGGAATCGATCGACTCCTCGCTCTCTCTCTTCTGACCTCCTCTACAAACCCAACTAATCACTTGTATATTTTAATCCCTCTTACAAATTCATTATGAAGTGGGTTTAGGTACACTAGAGTGGAAACAAAAGAGTGGAAGAACAAAGAGTAAAGTAAATCGGTAAATGACTAAATGGGTTGGGAATTCTACACATAAATCCTTATTAAATTTCTTTTTACTAAATATTTTTTTTTTTTTGAAATTTTTTTAAAATCTCAGGGGGCGCAGCTGCACCCCCTGGGCATGGGGCAGCTACGCCCCTGCGTACATAACTAATATAAATGAGGTTTCCGGTTCAAATCTTCTCATTGTCATTTTTTTCATTCTACCAACATGTACCTTACGTCAGAGTTTTTATTTTTATTTTTTAAAATTATTAAAACGTCCATCGAAAGTGTAAATTACTAGTAATAATAATGATAAAGAAGAAAAACATATTATAATAACATCTATTTATAATTTTTTTAAATGCTCTTGGAATGTGAGTGATTGCAGATATCGGAGATTTCTTTTGACCTGATTTCTTAATCCAAAGAAGAAAGGGCACAAATCCCACTCTCTTATCAGACCTTTTTACCAACAAAGAGAAACAGAACAAGAGAAAGGACATTAGAACAAAGTTGGTGAATACTATATACGATAATTGTTGGGGAAATGCCCCATGAACTTCAGAGGAGAAGAGCTGTACCAGGTTTTGTTAAGATTATTCTGAAACAACATTCCCAACAAGAGGATCAGATAAAATCAATGAAGTCAACAAATTAATAGAGCAAACACATCAAATACAAAAACCACACTAAAATATCAAACGTAAAAATCCATGCATTCCTCGATTCTAAAGATAGATCGACCTTTTCTATCCTTCAACTTTATGCCGTCCATAATAAGGAATCAATCATGATTCCTAAACCATTGACTTGGTTGACTGCACCATGCAATTGAACATCCACTATGATGCATAGAACCTGTCAGGTTCGTTGACTCCGACTGCAAGATTCCGGCCAGGAATGGAGAAGATCGGAAGTAAGGGTTTGAGGGAGACTGAGATTTGGGAAGAAGAAGCAGGTTAGGGATTGAGAGAGATTGAATTGATCTGAGATTGGAGAAGGAGAAGGGGATATTTGGAGAAGAAATTAGAGATTGGGGAAGAACTAGATTGATTTCATTTCTTGATTGTCCAAAACGTATTACAGGTTGGGGATTTATAGGACATCCCAATTGCAAGACACGTGCAAAGCACACTGTTACTACAAATTCAATTAAGTGCGCAATGCACGTAAAACAAACAAACCAACACAAACAAAACAACAAACAAACAGACACAACAAACAGACACGGTAGAGAAGATGGCTGTAGACTCCGGCGACGGCGGAACTACCGGCGTCCCTAACAACTCCACCCCCCTTAACAATGAGCTTGTCCCCAAGCTCACATTCAGAGATTTCCCAACATTTTCTTCTTCACTAGATAGGAGTCGAAGATGAATGAGCGCTTCATCACAATACACAACATTTTCAGAGAACATGTTGTGTATATAACCCACATATACTTCTCCTGGGTAGCTACCTAGATAACATCACTGAGTTACTCAGCGTAATAGAAGTAGACGTTGATGAAGATGCCTCTGAAACAAAGCTATCTACCGAACTACTTGGAGACACTCCTGATGAAGAAAATTTGAATGCAGGACATGGATGAGTTGAAGGACTACTGTTTGACGATTGGCTTGATTCATCACAACCACGAGGCAAACCAAGGAAGTATTCTTTAAGTTTTCAGCAGGAATAGGTGCAATTGAGTGCCTCCACTCTTCCTCAAGCCCTGTTTCACATGCTGCCCATATATAACCAACTCCAGAAATACCAACCTCAGATATCCCCAGCTCTGAGCAAGTTCATGCTGCATTGCCTTTGTAACCTAGTCATTGCTGATAAGAGATCTCTCCTATCATTGGAGTGTAAAATCACACAAAGCAAATTATAAGCTGAAAACTCCATGTTGCATCCTTTGATTCCTTCTGCATACAGATTTGTCAACTGTGATTGGCACTTATTCTACTCTGACAAGTCACCAGCTTCTAGAGCAAATCGTGCATGAGTCTCATAGACCTTGACAGTCAGTTCATTACGTATTCGTTGCACAGTTATGTCCTGCCGTATGGATTTCAGCTGATCACATTTGTAATGATAATTCTTTGGAGAAGTCTGAACCATGCAGAGAGCTTTTTCCAGGACTTCTTCTGGCCTGACAGTGGCAGGATCAGGTGCAGATGTAAGACGCAGATAATGCTTTTCAATTCCCTGGCAGGTCCCTTTGACTGTAAGGGCATCCCAATCAATATCTTCCACAGCCCTACTGCAGCTTTCTTCATTATTTTTAGCAAGCAGCACAGACATTTTCACTATTATATGGCTTCTCTCATGAGACAAACTCAGCAGAGTATATCCAAAATTGTGCCAGTCAATGATAAAAATGGACCCTCTTAGCCAACTAGATAATTTCACAGCAGCTAATGTTGGAACTGAAGGTGGATTCTGTACAATAAAAACATCTGGAGGAGGGATCTTGACACAAGGTAAACAGACTAGAATGATAACTGTGTTGCTGCCTTGAATAAAAGTGCCAAAACTTTTGATATCTTCGACAATTCCTGAGTTCAGTCCGAATTCAAGGAGCACACAAGCTCTTTCCAATTGATTGAGGTTTACGCAGAGGTCTATTAGACAATTACAGTAAACTCTCTTCACCTCCTTGCTAACTTTTCCAAACAGTTGTCCAGCTTCTAACTTGACTGCCTCCTTAGCAGTTCCTTCATCAACTAAAAACTTAACCAAAGAACCCAACTCAATGTTAGCCTTCTCAATACATCCGATCACTTTACCTATATCTTCATTTGGGTGAACAGGTGGAGGCCAACCATCGAGCAACAATCTTCCTCCACTAACCTTTGACTCTCTTGATGAACTCATCTTTGAGATTTTCTTAGCAAACATGAGCTTCTCCTCAATTTCTTCAATTACAACATCTTCTTGAATTTTTCTTCCAAGATCAGCATCATCAATTTCAATTTCAAGAATGCCAAATTGATCAATCAATTTCTCCTTTCCTTGATTTTCCAATTCAACAAACACTTTCGATGACTTATCACTTCTATAATTCTCCATTTCAAGAGTCTCCAAGCTATCAAAAACTACTCCATTCCTATTCTTTTCACAAGAAACATCATCAATCACATTTTCTTCATCTACAACCATCGATTTGTTAGAATCTTCCAACTCAGTAGAGTCAAATTGATCTATCAATTTCTCTAAGAACAGGGACCAAGAAATTTCATGGATTCGTGGTTTAATATGCGTATAATACCACAAAGTTGCACTCCCACTTAAACCCAACCAAGCATATTTCAGCTTCTCTGCATCAGGAATCCCGTAAAATTCAAAGAAGTGTTCGACTCCAAGTATCCAATTTGTTGGATCTCCTCCTTTAAAATTCGGTAACTTCACCTCTTTAAAATTCGGAAACTTCTTCTTAATTGGAAATCTATACATGGTTCCACCACCACCACACACTTCCGAATTAATAGAGACAAGATTAGACGACTTCTCATCATTATAATCTTCAGCATACTCTATACAAATGAGATATAGTGGTGCCAAACCCAATTCAAACCTTCCACTAAAGAAACAACTAGGACAAAAATCACAATCGAATACCTTGTTGCTCTTGTATCGTTTATAGGAACAATCAGCTAGACAAATATTGCATTCATACTTTTCCATAGGAAATCTATCAAGATTAGAATTAGGGTTACCAGTCTCAAGGTATGCACCCGATTTCACCATAGAACTTGCTCCTGCCATAGATTTGAATGGTCGAATTGACTCCTTTGGATCAAGAATTGACTTGCTGGACTTCATTGCCTCAGTTAACCCTCGACTTGATTCGAAATTTGCTGTAGTCAAAGCCAGCATCATCTTCGTTGGAACTGGAATGAGTCGGATTTGTGAAAGAGGGTTTCCGGCAATGGTCTGGTTGCGGAGGAGTGCGGTGATGGGATGAGGGGGAAGCGGAGGATGCGCTGGAGGATCGATGCTCTGATACCAATTGTCAGGTTCGTTGACTCCGACTGCAAGATTCCGGCCAGGAATGGAGAAGATCGGAAGTAAGGGTTTGAGGGAGACTGAGATTTGGGAAGAAGAAGCAGGTTAGGGATTGAGAGAGATTGAATTGATCTGAGATTGGAGAAGGAGAAGGGGATATTTGGAGAAGAAATTAGAGATTGGGGAAGAACTAGATTGATTTCATTTCTTGATTGTCCAAAACGTATTACAGGTTGGGGATTTATAGGACATCCCAATTGCAAGACACGTGCAAAGCACACTGTTACTACAAATTCAATTAAGTGCGCAATGCACGTAAAACAAACAAACCAACACAAACAAAACAACAAACAAACAGACACAACAAACAGACACGGTAGAGAAGATGGCTGTAGACTCCGGCGACGGCGGAACTACCGGCGTCCCTAACAGAACCACCATCAACCAAATAGGCACTATGCTTTCATTTCAAAACATCCTGCGTGCTTGCTCATGGTTGACACGTATATTCTTATAGTTTAGTCCAAAATTCAACGACGCAGTATGACAATTTTTCCATATTTCCGAAGATAATATAAGATCTATCCAAACGCATCACACAAGAATATACATCTGAAAGATTACTGTCTATTCAGAACATAATGTACCAGTGAAACAATTAACGAAATACTCAGATAATCACATTTGCGAAAAAAAAATTGCCTTCAATATGGGAATATATGTGTACATCATGTTGACATATTCACTTGTGATTAATCTATTAGTAAACAACACAGCTATTTAAAGTGGCATTAGAACCACCAAACATTTCAAAAGTCCACTGCTAGTAAAAACATTAATGAATTTCCCTTTTCTTTTGGGGATACAGAATGAGGAAAAAGGAAATACTTCTAGGACCTTGTAACAGCTTCATTTTGAGTAATTCACAGAGGGATACATAGGGAAGAGGGAAGCGATAATATTAAACAAAAATTACTCAACCAAAATCTCATCCGTGCAAGTTTTTGCCATCTCCAAAAGAATGCAATACAAAACCCTATAATTTGTATTTAGAGGAAAAATCCAACACCTCTCAGAGATCCAAAATCCCCTCTCATGATGGGTCTGCTTCTAATATGGAACGAGAACTTGGTTCCAATATTATGCATTGCCTGTATCATCTTCGCTGTTGTCACTTTCATCACTGCAATTTTTAAAACAAGAAAATACAATTACACGATTGGTAACCAAGACTATCCCAATACAGTGCAAGTAAAAGATAAAAATGTAAATGAGAATAAGTTAGGAAAACATGTTTTAATGAGTAGACAGTTTAACCAACTGTTTTTTTTATAACGCGGATGGAGTCTTACGACTCCAGCCCAATATATTAATAAAAAGAATAGTACAAAAGAATTTTACACGCTGTAAAATTAGCAGAAACGATAAGTACACAAACAGTTTAACCAACTGTTGTGATTGGTGAATTACGCTTCTCCAGTTTGATCAACAGAAACCAAATATAGTACTTTCAGATAGAACTCATGGGTCATACTTTTATATCCTACTGGTTCCATTTTGTAATTAAGGGATGCCTCACTCTTCATTATAATTTACAAAATAAAAGGAAAAACCATGAAATGTTTTCTGAACTTGTCATGTTGAGAAATCGAAAAAAAACCTGAAAAATAAATTAAACCATACTTTATAAAATAAAACTAAATATAATATGTATTTCTCTAGGTACTTAACGAGATTTGAAGTTTTAGCGGAGTCTAAAGTCCATTCCTTTTAAGGGTCTTTAAGGGTAGCATGACTGTTTCAGTTAATAACCCACGGAAGCAATATGTTATCTTAATCCCTGAAGAAACATTTATCCGGCTTATTATATGAATACCTATTCTCAGAAAGCTTTGATAGTCTTCTTGCATCCAAGCCAGTAATGTACTTTTGGGCAGCTTGTACATGATCAGCACCTGGGGGGGAAAAGGTACCAGTAATCATATATTATTGCATAAATATGAAACCACGAAAGGAATTTATTTCACATATATGTAATATAGAAGATACACACCAAGATTGGTCTTAAACATTGGATAATGGGGAATATATTATACGCACATCTTATGCAATACCTCATAACCTCAATGTACATCATACCCACATCTAATGGCATAATATACTCTAAGCACATCCTAAGAACTCAACTCACGCAAGGAGCAATCATAAGGATGGTGCATCCCTCAGAATATATTTATTTAACCTTTCCTTATTTGTTTTATCAGTGACAATGATGATGTGTCCATCAAGGATTACAGAAGCTTCATTTGACATTGCTTTTGGACAGGACTTTTTGTTCTAAAAGCACTTTTAAACTCAAATCAGATGCTTCGCAAATTTAATTAAAAAGTGTGTTTAACCCAAAGTACTTTGCCAAAACTTCTATTTTTAGCCTTTCTCAAAGCACCAAATTGCAGTTTTTCGTTTTTAAAAAAGTGCTATTACTTATTAAGAAAATTTGCAGTTAAACATATTTCTTTATAAGAACACTTATGGTAAGAGCATCCACTGTCGTTTTTTAAAAACTCAAAAATTGGAAATCGATTTAGAAATATGACTCAGTCGTTTGCTAATTAAAAAGTGTGTTTGGACAGGACTTTTTGTTCTAAAAGCACTTTTAAACTCAAATCAGATGCTTCGCAAATTTAATTAAAAAGTGTGTTTAACCCAAAGTACTTTGCCAAAACTTCTATTTTTAGCCTTTCTCAAAGCACCAAATTGCAGTTTTTCGTTTTTAAAAAAGTGCTATTACTTATTAAGAAAATTTGCAGTTAAACATATTTCTTTATAAGAACACTTATGGTAAGAGCATCCACTGTCGTTTTTTAAAAACTCAAAAATTGGAAATCGATTTAGAAATATGACTCAGTCGTTTGCTAAAAACCCATAATTTAGGATAGAAATGCACAGTGGCTTGTTAAACTTAGCAACTCCTTTAGCCAATTGCTAAATATAGAAGGCGGACGATGTTCATCCGTTTGACGAAGGGACGGATGAAGGAGTGTCGTCTAGTTAAATAAAAATAAAAATAAAAAAAAGATGAGACGAATGATGGTGTTCCGTCTCTCATCGAAAACAAATTTATTTTTAAAAAATCACTGAAAACACGCCAAACGGATGAAGTTGTTCCGTCTGGTGTATTTTTTTATTTTTTAAAATTTTTTTAAAACCAAAAAAAGGGGAAAATCCGAAAAAACACACAGACAGATGATGTTCATCCGTTTGGTGTGTTGTTTGTTTTTTTTTTTTTTTTTTGATTATTTTTTTTAACCCCCCCCCCCCCCCCCCCCCCCCCCCCCCCCCCCCCAAAAAAAAAAAAAAACCCCAAAAAACACCCAAACGGATGAACATAATCTGTTTGGATGGTTTTTTTTGATTTTTTTTCCTGAATACCCCCCCCCCCCCCCAAAAAAAGGACGGACGGAAGATGGTCTTCCGTCGCTTATATTTTTAGACTTTGACGACTGCAGTGTGGTCCTTCTTTTGCTATTTCTAAATGCTATATATAGCAATTGACATAGCAAACGATAGTGGATGCTCTAACAACACTTTTCAACATTAAGCGTTTTTCATTCACAGTAATACCAAACAAAGCGAAAATCCAAATATGTGAGTTTCCCGTCGTTGCCCCTATAGCCTCTCCATTATTGTCATTACTTGTTGCCACTTCGAGCTTACCTCATTTGGAATATATAGAAAAGGGTTTTTAACATGTATACCCCTAACAAATATGATAATATCATATATATCCCTCACAAATATATATTTTCGTATATAACCCTAATCATTTGGACTTTATTTCATATTTACCCCTATATTAGATATCGCTAAGTTAACTATGATTTTACCCTTATGAGACAAATAGAAATCAAATTAAAAGATCAGATTAGACAATCAAATGATAAAAGATATAAGAGTTTTAAGGAAAATAAATGAGAAAGCTTATAATCTATCATTGAAAACAAGATTGATGGCAATTTTGGAGAAATAACGTGAGGAAGAATATGTAGTTTTCAAAGATGCACTGTTAGTTTGTGCATTTCGAAAAAAAATGAAGAAATTTTGAGAAAAGTTAATGAGTTTCGCTTAGATTAACAATTGCCCAGATTTACAATGATGAAGAATATATAGTTTGAATGGTAGAGAAGAGAATATTTCAGTCATTTTTCATCAAGTCCATTGAAAAAAACTGAAAATTTACCATCGTTTTGAGTTTTTTTTAACTAGAGGGGTAATTAAGAGATGTGGTATATATTGTTGGGGACAAATATGAAAATACATATTTGTGAGGGACATACATGATATTCACATATTTGTAAGGGGCATATACGTTAAAAACCCTATAAAAAATTGCCCAACAAACGTTAAGAGTAATTTTACTTTACTAAACTCTAAAAAAGCAATACTGAATATATCCTTGTTACTAAAACTAATACCACGGAACACACAGTAATGATCTACTGAGATCCAATTTTGGGTGAGATCCACCATTTTCACTAGTGGGTCATGGGGAATAGATTGTAACTGATCCAATGGTGAAAATATTGGATCTCATGGATCTCACACAGATTTGGATCTCATTTGGATCTCACAAGATCACTACTCTCTCAGAACTAGGCATCTAGACCCATCAACACCTGATCATACTATAAGATCATTAGACCTCGCTTGCAGTTTGGTGTACACACCACAGATATCTGACATTTAGTTACCTATTGTCAACTGGAAAATATATAGATGGCGAGGATAATGACAATGAATACACAAATAATATTTTTAACCAATCAAGAAAAACAAACAACCGAAAATCAATTACCCTTTGTCAACTGGAAAACATGCAGAGCGCAGCGTTCCGCAGCTAGTCGAACTGGGGTACTGCCATCTTTCAGACATTCGGCAATTACTGGGCCCAATACTGAAAGGTTGACTGAAGCAGCTAAAGGATTTACCTATTTTTATGATGCAAATAATAGAATCAAAAGGCCGTAAGCTATAAATAGCAGTAATAATGTAAAATTCAAAACACAATCCTCAAACCTTTGCGGCATTTTTAATACAGGATAATGATCTTTTCCTGACTTCACTGGACTCATCTTGCAATGCAGAAACAAGTAGTTGAAGGAGTTCCAACGAAACTTTTGGGTTTGATGTGGTTTGGACCTGATAAATTAGAAATCTTCCCAGTGCTTTGGTTGCAGTTTCACGAATCGGGAACTGTCACAAAGGAGAAAGCACAAAGTAAGATAAATAACGCCTAAGATAAATAACGTCCAAAGATCATAGGAAGTGGTAGCTAGAGTTTATACCTTATCATCCTTCAAAGCGTTTCTAAGATTATCAGTGAGAGAAGGAAACAGTTGGGACTGGCATAGCATGGATGGGTTGTACGTTGCTATGGAAGACAATGTGAGCAAAGAGCCATGTCTAATGGACCAGTTTGGCGATGTACTCAAGCTTGACAGTGTCTTCAGCATATCCAAAAATTCACCATCTTCCATATACTGTGAAAATTGTAATTGATTGGTCACAGAATAGATAATGTAAACGCAATCAACAATCAAAGTAACAGCAAGTGTCACTCGGGTCTAGTGGTTAGCTTCTTCGCTAGTGAGCAAGAGTTTAGGACTTCAAATCCCGCTTGCATCACTTCCCCTTATGGGAAACATTGTGAGTGTGTAACTACAGCCTTGTCAAAACAAAAACAAACAAAAATAAACAAAAACAATAACAACAAAAAAAATCAAGGTAGCAATCAAGGAACGCGATGATTTCAAATTTTTTAATCAGAGCGGATGCCATAAAAGAGACCACAGAGAGTAATACGCAACTAGATTTGATGACACATGAAGTACACTCGAATTTAAAAGAAATTTATAGTTAATATTAATTTACCAAAAAATGAAAAGGATTTTTTTTTGTAAACATAAAAAATAATATATTAATAGATTATAACCAGAGAGTTGGGGGGGCTGTGTTTTGTATTGAACAACAAACTTATCAATCTCAACCACGCATTTTTAAGTTGGTATTAAATTAACCATCCACTTCAAAATCAATCACCCAATAGTTAAATCTCAACCACACTAGGCCGCTCAATTGAAATTAATCCCTATTAGGTCCAAACCATTTTGAAATTTAGGGACCTAATAGCAATTAATGCGAAAATAGGGACTAATTTAGAAATGCATGTTTGAAGAGGGACCAATATCTAAAAAACCCTTTTAAGATATGCAGCATATACTTAAGAAAGAGAATAAAAGAATTTGTAAAGCACGTGCAGATCGGCTTCACACACTAATGATGAGGATGGCTTCAGACAACTCTTCTCTAGTTATAATATTAAAATTGAGAATCAATGAACAATATAACCTAATAAATCCTCAACCAACTGTAACACCATAATGCATAGAAATGGTATGACTCAAAGAAGCATCACTTTATCAAGAGGTAGGACCCACTGATAAACTAAAACTTGGTATATGTCTTCGTACCTGAGATATGGTTCCCAAGACTTTAGCTGCAGATACCCGCACATCCTCATCATCAAGTTCTATTGTATCTTTAAGAAGAACGCATAGGCGAGACCTAATTGCACTGCCTACACTCTTCCCAGCATGCTTAATAACACCCTTAAGAGCAGTCAGCACAGCTTCCCTAACACCACCTTCTGATGCCTGGAAATATAAGCAGGTTAGGTTCGCTCCAACGAGTTGTAAATTTGAACCCAGTTTAGGATTAATATATAAGCAATACCTGTAAAGTTGAGAGAAGATCATTGACCAAAGGGTCCACTCGGGTACTGAGAGCACTAAGCTTCCCAAGCGCAAGCGCTGAACTTGTCCGAACAGTCCTGCACCATCGCAAATTTATAATATAAACAAAGGGATTAGAAGGGTTTACTAAAGTAAGAAATTGTTAATGGACAAACCTTGCATTATCCTGCAGACATTTTATGAATGTAGTCTGAAGTTGAGGAAGAAAAGGCTTTAGTGCAATTCCTCCTTTGCTTATTATGATAGATAAGGTTGACAAAATGGCTCCTTTCACTTGCCATGGGAACCTATCGCCTATGATCCGGATGAGAGGCCTACATGTGATATCAATAAACCTTCAAGGATAAATGGTGATAATACACATACACATCATCATATTTGACAAAATATCCCTCTTAATAATTCAATGATACCACCAACAGAGAAACTTGATGCAAAATCAAAGGAAATACGGAAAGAAATATCAAGGGCTATTTAGAAATTTAATTTGATTCAAACGTAGCTTAAGGATTTGACTTGATATTTTATATTTGGCTGAAAATTGTATTTGGCAAGTATTTGTTACCGTAATTTATATATATTTCCCTTCCGAGGGTTTATTTTTTATACTACAACTACACCATGAGTTCTCTTCTCAAGGACATGTTCTCCTTCTACTCAAATGAAATATGCTCTCGGAAACAGGAAGATACAGAAACTTCTCAATTCAATTTATCCAAATTGACATATGAAATGCAACCACAGAACACCAAATCTATATCAGTAAGACAACTCACAATTTAGTTAACCTAGAAAAAAAATGCTGCTTTGCTAAGACAATGATGAATTTGAATACAAAGTAGCCAAGGACATACACCCACGAGATCATCAACTCCAAGAATTTTTTTAAATGAATTTACAATAAAATAATAAAGCTCGATCTACACATATGAACTTAAATTATTTATAATAAACCGAATAACTTGTACCGCATAGAGAACATATGGTAAATTGTAAAATTTAGCAGATCTTCACATTATGTTAAGATGATGATTTATTAGAAGAGTAACTGGGAGATCAAATAATTTGATTTGCTTTAGCATGTTTCCAAGGCAATGAGATGTGACATAAAGAAAAGTAGAAGGCTGGTTATTATGTACGTTATGGGTTATGTTGTAACTGAAGTATGCTTCCAACAAAATATAATTGTAAACCATACCCTGTTATAGGAACAACAAACTCCTTCAAAGTTTTCTCACTTGTCACATCAATCAGCTCACCCAATCCCTGTGCTGCTTGCTCTCTTGTTTCGGCAGAACCACTAATCAGACCCTGGTACAGTAAAACAAATAGTATTTAACCAATAACAAAAGAAAAAACAAATAAACTAATAATACAATATAGAAAATACGAATTGCAAAGTATAAAAATCACCAATGCAAGTCAAAAGGTAAAAGACGAAGCTCAAAAGGTCAACAAGAAGAAATCCAAGATTAGATAAGTATG
This sequence comes from Hemerocallis citrina, assembly GCA_017893485.1. Taxonomy (NCBI): domain Eukaryota; kingdom Viridiplantae; phylum Streptophyta; class Magnoliopsida; order Asparagales; family Asphodelaceae; genus Hemerocallis; species Hemerocallis citrina. The sequence goes on along the minus strand of CM030367.1, from coordinate 205,309,651 downwards.
ATAGACAGAAACAAGCTCAACAGCTTTAGCAATTTGAATCAAGCAACGCAAAAAAATGGGATTATTTTCAGGCCGATAATTAGAATGCAATTTATTTTTAAACCCACTATCTAAGCAAAATATTATAGACTTTTCCCCCCCCTGAACCCAATCCTGATCTGTGCTATGTATTCAGTAGTTTATACTCAGTTTAAAATGTATTGCATATTCCACCCTAATACGATGCAAGATGGATGTGGCTAGATCAGTGCAAATATTACCCTAACATTGCTTGTATGAAATTTCAACCCCGATCCCTGTCCAGTTTGATCTACAAAAGATGGATCTCATAAACAAGCTTCATCTGACTATGAGAGATCTCGGTTCCAATGGCTAAAAGATTGAATCGACAATAAGCGTCAAGAGACAGTCCCTCATAATGGATAAGCATGGAGCACTAAAGTGGATCTCATAGAGATAAAGATGAAAACATCCTTCTTCCCAAAGGATTTCATTAATGACAGGAATGACCATGGATAATTGGGTATATTGTCTGTTGTTGATTTTATCTCATTCTCACGGATGTTGTGAAATTTGGTTTCTTGGACTCTTATAAAATAAATACACAATAGGAATCTGTGGTTCCTATCTTAAAAATAAGGATAAACTAGGAAATACAAAAAAGTTAAAAGTGTATAAAATCAAAGGATTTATACAATTATGGAGAAATTGGGTCCAAAACATAATAGACTAGGCATGGGTTTTAAAATATTTACAAAAACAATTGGGTTATAAATAAGTCAAGTTCTATATTTGGGCCCGGAGTAATTTTCCTAAAAAATAAAACCACAAAATAATCAGAAAATCCTGAATAGATATGCAATTTATACACTCAGGGACAAAGCACTTCACCATCAGTAAGGGTCAGTACTGATATTCACTCATGAATACGGAATTATGTAATATTTCAAAAGGATTTTGATTTTGTATGTTGTAGAAGTCCAGATTGAGAGTGCAGCTTGCAGGCCTTCATATCAGTGAGAAATCTGCAAGCCTTCATGAATATCCAATAAATATGAAAACTACACATTGAAGATACTTCGTCAGCATAAAAGTTTTGGCTTGAAGGATAGACGCAATCCCTTACAGAGTAGCAAGACAGGTCCACATATTACCGAATTCTAGGGAATATGGGAGGTTTCTTTTGCATAGAAAGAAATTTTGAAGGTTGCACCAAGGTAGTAAGGAATTGCTGCATTATCATATGAGACGGGCATACATATCACAAAGCTAGGGTTAAGAGGTTCTATAGACATAGAAATGCCTCAAACTTCCTTCAGCCAAGAATTTGGGGACAGTTCTAGGATACTTGATGACAGAATACGGAATCCTGGCCAACACTTCAATTTTTAATCCACTGATGCTGAAGAACTGACCTCATTTTGGGGGGGAAATATTGGAGAATAGTGATGACAGTTATAGATTAAATTCCTAAAACCCCATTAGTGTTAATCTATCACATACCACCAACATTATTTACGAATCTCCTGCATAACTTCACCAGTATCCCCTTCTTCATTAAATATCATTTCCATAAATTTCACTCCCCCCCCACTCAACCTTTCTTATCTTTCTTTCCCGAAAATCATCTAACTAACCAGCACCTAGGCTTCATGCCCCATCCCTCACCCTGTATCAATGCATTATAAAGAAATGCTTCTGTTGACTTCTCTGCAATTTATACTTTCTTTTTAATCTTATTCATCTCCTCTTTTAACTATATATCCCTTCCTATTTATTACCTTTTTTGTGATAATTACTCACAGTATTTTCTGGCTCAACCAGATAGAACTTCTATAACAACTTTTCAAAATATCAAAATAAAAGACCAACACTTAACTTGAGAAAAAGAAATTCCCACTAAGTTTGAAGGGAGACGATGATTAAAACTAGAATAAAACATTCATCCATAAAAACCACTAGAAGCAAAATTAACTTTTAAAAGATCAAAACAATTTCATCAATTAGAGTGCATCTCTGCATTGTTTGTACACTAGAATTGAACATATCATCCATAAAAACCATTAGGAGCAAAATTAACATTTAAAAGATAAAACAAATGAAAGGCATGTTCATCAATTAGAGAGCATCTTTGTGTTGGTTGTATATGTTGCTGAATGTTCCCACAATGACCCACACTTGTTATATGGCTAGAAAAAGAAAATTACTTCCCACAAGATCAACTAGATATCATCCATAGAGGACCAAAACTGAACAGAAACAACATAAGTGAGTTGGAGACAATGATGGTGAAAATTAATATCATAAAGGCTGGAGAAGCAAATGCCAAAAGAATATCAATTATTAAATCATGGAAGGGGTAGAGTGATGCAACCATCAAAATGTATATCAATCTTGTTTGATAAGAGAAATGCAAGCATATTATCATATGAACAATTTCTGTACCAAAAAAGGAAGAGTATGAGTATTTATGATTAACTACATCACATTCATATGGAGAAGCACTGCAAAATATAAATTGTTTTCCCACTAAACAACAGCGCTTAACAACAATAGTGAAAATTTTCATATCCATCATGAATATCCAGGTCTATACTTCATTGTTCTTACAATAGTGATGCAAGATAATTTGGAAAAACTATTATTAAGAGTTCATTACCTGAAGAAAAATTGGAAGCAAAGGCTGGAGAGCCTTTGGAAGACAGAATCCAGGTATAAGAATAGGTCCTCCCTATGTTCCAGAAGAGTACAACATCAGAGAAAGAGAGAGACACAACAAGATACAGAATATAATATAAGATAGAATACTGTCTATTGTGTTTTTCTTACCTTTCTTTTTCTTCTCTCTTTATCTCTGGCTGTTGAAACCGCATCACGTACTATTTTAATATACGAAATCAAAACTTCTTTGGGTACAGACCCAACAACCCTAGTTAAAGCTTCCCAAGCAGCCTGTAGAGTAAACTATGAGTATACAGCTTGATGCGAAGAAACATCCACCAGCTATTATTTGCTAGACATACCGCAACAGTTGCAGAGTCAGTATCACTTAATAATATGATCAGCGTAGGAATGATTTCGGGTGCTTCATCTACCAAATACAGTTTGCTATTCTTGAAGAAGTATCCTATCAGGTAGGCTGAGCCCCTTCTTAACAAGGCCTGGTTAAGGATAATGAATTGATTCAAGATAAGATACTAAATCATAGATAATTAACTGTTTTTCGAAAAGAAGAAAGAAAAAAAGAGGGGAAAAAACCTGGTTATCGGAAACTCCCTTAAGAAGCTCTGAGATCAAGGAATCAATCCCCTCCTCGTCAATGACAAGAACAACTGTTTCTGCAGCCTTCTTCGCAGATTGGTTTACATCCTAACATTCCACAGTTTTAGAACAAGAAAAAATTAAAGTCGATCATAACGGAAAATCTGAAACACAAAGCACATCTATAGAGAAGGTGACCATTTTTTTTAGAGCTCGGTGCTTTCTCTAACCAAATTTTACATAATGAGGAATAACGGGTGACGAGGTATGAAGTGAGAACAGAATCAATGAACACCTTGCAGACTCAAATTAATTGTTACACTGAGTGTGTGTGTAATTGGTACCCCAAAATAGTTTCTGTTTTACAAATATTTAGTAGAATATTTATAATAAGTGAGCTGCAAGCAAGCAGTATGACACCACTTAAAGGAGGTAGTGAACTCAAGTTACGCCTCTTGCATTGGCCAGAGAATTTTGAAATCAAAAATGTGAAGTGCGCGATTGCAAGCTTGTTATGCAATGACTTGAGTTCATATAGAGTCTAATTGTGACTCGCATACGTATGCTAGTCCAAGTTCCCAAGTTGTAACCTAATTTCATGTCAAACTTCTAGAGTTAACACATATACTCTACTTCTGACGTATTCAAAGCTTCGCTCCGCTTTCTAATTAAAATCTATGCCTGATGTAGTCACTAAATGAGCTGGGTTCAAGCGGTGTCACACCACTTAGAGGAGGTTGTGGACTCTAATTTCTCTTTCTGCACAAGTTACTACTACAACAAACAAATCATTAACCAGATCAACGTAGCAGCTAGAGAGTTATTTCTTCTGCAAAACCAATCACATAATCTCATTATGAAAGCCTATGTAAAGCCTTTTTGATCAATGAATACCATATGAAGATCTATTTCAGTCTTTCCATCTCCTTTCAACCTAAACCTACAATAATATACTCGAGACTTCAACTCCACTAAACACACAATACATGAATGGAAATAAAACAATGACATGAACTAATACATAAAGGGGCATGAATGAAATATTATAGTAAAACGAGGTTTGCCCGTGGACACGTGCCTACGGCACGTCTTCGTGAACGATTCAGCATACGAAAAGCCTGTAAATAGCAAAATATATGCAATCATGTTTGACTAACAAATCACATGGTAATCAACATTTATATGCAATACCACCGGGCTAGTGACCATCCAACTATTGAAGAAGCTCCTCATTTTCTGAAAAGTGAAGAGATATGAGAGAGAGAGAGATCTGAAAAAGTGAAGAGTGGAGAGAGAGATAGTAATGAAGTGAGAAGGATTTATGTTTTGGGGGAAAAAATTTAGTTTTGGGGGGGAAACTTTTGAGGGAAAAACATTTTTTGGGAGGGTAAATCTGAGCCATTGATTTTATTTCAATTGAAGGAGAGCCACTTGATAGCTTTTTTTTTAATTGCCTTGTGATTTATTATATAGATCACAGGCCATTACGGGAAAACAGAATTAGGAATTATAGTAATAAAAAAAACCAATAGCTAATAAGCTAAGTTTTGCATATGGTTCAGTACAAGCTTTGGTCCATGCATTCATTAATTAGAGGGGGTGTAGAGAATTAAATATCGGTTAGAAGCCATTCCCCAGCCAAAACTTAACCCAGCTAGGGGTAGAACAATATAGATTATAACTTGAGGGGGTGACTACAGAATTAGATAAACAGAGGCCGCTAGATATCATATCAACTACAAAAGAAGAAACAATGGAAGGATGGACAAAATGTAAATTATGCAATAGGCAAAGGTATACATAGGTAAGTAAATGCTTGACATTATATAACAATCAAACAAATAACCAAGTGCTTGAACATAAAAGTAAAGACATCTTACAATGTCATCATCACCCATAGCAACCAGTAAGGGAGGAAGAACTGTTCCAATATGAGAATTTAGACCAGGACCAGCAACCTCTGCTAAGGCCCCTAGTGCATGTGCACTGAAGGCACTGATTTTGCAAGAAATGCATTGTGCATTTAGTATGTTAATGTAAGAGAATCTAAAACTAAATCAAAAGAATAATGAAAAGAAAAGGCTCTTACGAAAGTGGAGGATGGACCAGTTTGGGCAAGATATGAGGCAAGACGGCGGATGTCCGGACACTAAACTCACCAAGAAAACACCATCAACAATTATCACATAACGAGCTTACGAATAAAAATAATAACAGTAGAAGGAAATTATCAATTTCAACTCAGTCATTTAAGTTTAATAAACCTTAAAATTTGTTTGAGTCCATCAAGTGCAGTATCAGACGTTCCATCATCTTCTAAAGAACTCAATAAAGTTGGCACAATCTCATCAATTGCTTGCAGTCCAGCACTCTGCCGTAGTAGATTATCAAGTAAGTATTTGAAGTGCCCACATAACACAGTGAGAATTTGATTCTATTTACCTTATAAAGCGTACTAAATGCTAAGCCGGCAGATTCGCGAACTTCTTGTGAACTGTTAACAGGAAGCATATACTAATTTAAAATGCAGAACAAAATCAAACAAGTATGGAGTCACATGCACTAATGCAATTGCCATAGAAATTAGGGGTAAAAGACCACACCTATCACAAAGGGCTGTGCGAATGGTAGGGATTAGTTCATCCATGAAATTTATTAACTGATGTTTTCCAGCACTTGCCATCACTTCACTAAGACCAATGCAAACACCCTGTAATGGACAACAAAATAAATATAAACAGAGATATAAGACGTTGCACAGTGCTTTTTGTAACAAAAATGACTAATGAAATTACAACTAAGACTTGGCCTTAAAGTAAACCAGTTCTACCACATTCTATCAACCATTCCCTTAATAGAAGACTAGGAGGTCGGCAAACATATCAAAGAATAGAGTAGGCCTCAAATAATTAAACTTATGAACAGAAATCAGGTGAAAACACCTGTTGACAGAATTTTTACAAGTATAAACACTCACTTGTCTTCTGCCAGTATCAGGGTTTTTTAACCCTTCAGATAGAATTGGAATTATTGATGGCAATACTCTTTCACCAAGTTTCCTAACAAGTTCACCAAGAGCTCTAGCAGCGACCTATGGAGAATTGGACAAATTAATAAACAACTCAAAAATATATCATGCTAAACACAGATGATTAGCAAAATTAAAATCCAAACCTGCCGTCTTTCCGAGGAAGGCGAAGCAAGTGAAGATATAAGTATACTCATTAAAACTGGCATTATTTCTTTCAGAGTTTTTGGAGTATTTGCCACAATGGTCTTCCATACATGCATAGCAGCCTGATAAATAACAATAAAAAATGGATTAGAATAAAAGATAAGCCTATAATATAAACAACAACCAGTAGATATCATCACCTACCTGCCGTACAGACAAACTGACATCAGTGCGAACCATATAGACTGCAGCAAGGACTTCATTACGCTTCTCTCTGCCCAGTACTTCAATAATAGCACGCCCTTGGGCCTCTGTACTAGCACCTTCGTCATCACTACCCCCCTCAAGAAGTGCTTTTCCAGAAGTTCCAGCAACCTAAATATAAAGTTGCTGAGAACCTTAATTTCAACATAACATTTTGACGGGAGATAGAAGTGTATATGGAAAATAGGATTACCTTAAAAAGAAGATCTCCCAAAAGTTCAACTGAACTCTGACGTATACGCCAGTTATCATTAAAAATGCCATCCTCAACAGCAGGAAGCAACAAAGGTAAAGACCTAGTTTTATGATCAAATAAAACAGACAAACTTGTAAGCATCATATGATCAACATGATTTTATACTAACATCAAGGGCATGTTTGAGGTACTAACGTAGTTGCATAATGCTCAACAAAGACATGGCCAGCACTAAGTGCAGCATCACGTACAGACTCATTTTCATCAGCAAGCCCTGGAAAAGATCATTGATCAGAAAATAACTAGGCGAAAACAACTCAAGAATCAGAATAGCATTAAAGTTTATTCACCGTCTAAAATAGCAGGAAGAACAAGCTGCAGATAATTCTGAAACATGACACCCAAGGATCTCGGCAAATACTACAAAATAAAACTATAATTAGGGAAGGCCAGAAATTATAAAAATACAAGAAGATAAAGACAGTGATAGAGATGGATGAATTAATATAAACACCTTGAAAAGTGTCAAATGTCCATCACGGACAGATGCTCTCTGGTGAGAACAGTTCCGAATAATGTCCGGGAGAATGCGTTCAAAGTAATCTTTTCCAAGAGCAGCTAGAACCTGGTGAAATAACAAAGTTAATACAGTTCACACACCAAAAACGCACTTATATAAGAACAATATGATGAGAGACCGAGGGTGATCAAGTTAATGCAGACTTTGTCAAAATAGTCTGAGAATGATTTAGAACTGACCCATATATGGATTACTTTTTAATTCATCAAAGTTAAAACTATGACAGAGTAAGGAAGTTTCTAAACAGTATAGGAATCACCGAAACAACAATTAGCTTATAAAATACAGCATCTCAAAAGAAAAGCAAAGTTAATTTTTTACCTCACTCAACCCTTGGGCAACACCAGATCGTTCTACATTACTTGTATCTGTTTTGAGGGTATCCATTAACCAAGACACAAGATCTGGAAAGTTTTCTTCTCCCATCCCTCTGATAAGAGACCCAAGAGCCCTGGCAGCAACAGAACGAACTTCTGGTATAGGATCTACAAGAACCTGTTTACAAGAGAAATAAATTCATCAAACATTAAGCAAGGTCAAAAAGAAAAAATAATAGTAAGAATGAAAAAGAAGTGTTCCAAAACCTTCTTGACTTCAGGAATTAACAGACCAATATAAGAAACCATATCCTTCGGTTCAGTAACCAAAGAACACATATTTCCAACAATTTGGGCCGCTTTCTTTTTTGTATCTGCACTCCTTTCCCTTAATCCTCTATGCACAATTGGCACCAACAGTGCCAATGATGGTGCATCAATTGAGTTGATAAAAGTCGTCTACAAAATATGATAATATAAATATGATAACAAAATGAATGAAAAGTTAATGAGTGATTGAAGCAATACAAGTTCGAAGATAACCTGAAGAAGGATGTCCAAGGAGTGCTTTGTATACTCATTGGGGTCAGTGAGACCCATCAACAAGGTGGGGACAAGAGCAGATATTTCAGGATTTTTTATAACACTTCCAACCTGTAGGATGTTAAACGCATTGGACTCACATCAGGTGTCACAACACACTCATGTTTTCTGTTTCTTCTCTTCCGATTTTTTCATTTTTCATTTTTTTGGATGAACTCAGTGGCTTATAGTTGAACAAGATAAACATTACCTGCTGAAGTGCAGTGTGCCCTGCTGATTGAACTTTTGGGTGTGTATCAGTCAAAACCTGCATTATTAATTTTCAAAAAACACTTCATAAATTTTACAGCAAATAATTTATCACAACTAAAAGTGTGGGCACTCTAAGCAGTGAAAAGAAGAAATAAAACCTCAGTTAATTTTGGAACAATCTTTGGTAGGCACTGAGATAATTGTTCAGGAGCACAGTAGGCCATAGCACCAAGCAACTGCACACTACTTTGCTTAGTTCTCCATGCTTTATCCTCCAAACCCTGTATAAATTTCAGAGTATAAAGGAAAAATCATCTCTATAACACAATAATGCAGTGAAGTACAGTAACGTATCAACCAACGATTGAGTTCCATAACAAAAACATAATAAGCCAGTGGATCATTCTGTATTTAATTCAATGATTAAACCACTCAAAAATATTTGAGAATCAACTGGATATCCAACTGAAACCTTCATATGCTCGTTTACTAGCCAAAGAAAACATTTACTGGGCTGCACTGCAGACTTCCAAACAACTACCACAGATAAATTATACAGATTCACGAGAGTAATACTACAAACACTAATTGGTTCACTTAAAAAGCTACACAAACTGAATGGCATGCTTAGTCAGCATAGCCACATCATCAATTATTTAAAACAAATCAATAATTTAATTTAGTTAAACTCGATTAATCAATTTTAAGTTAGAAAAATTAGATTGATGATGTGGCTATCTAACTAAGCATGTCACATCATTAAGTGTAGCTATTTTGTGTATCATTCTGTAACTACACTACTACAGTATAATTGAATTCACAAACATCAACAAGTTCATGTGCATACGCGAAACAGAGTGCAAAAGCATACAAATGGTGAGCCGAATATGGAACTTAACATTTATTTAACAAATTAAGATAATCTTGTAAAATGTGAACAAAAGAAGCTGGCATACCAATGACCAATATGGACATTGTATAACAATATTTATTATTAAGTAGTTCTGAGCAGACACCTTGAGAAGTGATGGAAGGACAAGCTTCACTCCATAACCAGTTAGCTGTGACATCATAGCACGGGCAGCACATTCCGCTGCTTCACGAACAGCAAGGACTTGATCGGAGAAAGCAACTAAAAGCAGTGGCAACATTTGAATCACATATCTGGCAACAAATTTCAATATCAGCAAGGGGCAACCAATTCATGTGACATAGAAGAGACAATGTCATTGACAGGATATCCTTACGGTTCAAACAATCTACCGAGCTTCTCACAAAGGCATTCAAATGCAAGTAAAGCTCCTTCACGTGATTTTGCAGAATTCCTGAACGAAAATGCAAAATATAGAATTATGAAATAGAAGAAAGTAATTTAGAGTCCCTAAAAGAAAATTTGCATATTTGCTTCTTTTTTTTTGCTAATTGACTACAAGATAAAAATGCCGCTTCAAAATCTTCCATCTTTTCCATAGCGGGGTATTTATTATTTATATTAGTTAATTTTGCTAAGGCCCTCCAAGCAAAAATTCCTAGTTCCGTCTAAAACCTTGCCATCAATTAACCATACTAATAACATTAACAAAATGAAGCATAGAGAAAACTAAAAGTATTATCATGGTAGTTATCGAACCTGTCCTCTAAAGCTTCCTGTAAGGTAACCACAATGCCATACTTTTTTAAGCAAGAAATTCTAAATCCCTTGACAACACCAGCAAGTCCAAAAGCTGCTCCACGACGCTCCCCATACTTATCACTTTTCATCAACCGTTCCAAGAGTCTGGAAACTAGAGCTTGGCCATCTTCCTGAGCTCAACCCGACAATATAGATAAAGTGAGAAAACTAAACAAAATTATAGGTGGTGACTAAGAGCAATGAATCATATATGGTATATCCATGTCAAAAGATTATTAATACATTTCTAGAGACACCATTAATTTCCATGCATTGTGACAAACATGCTAATCCACCTCATCAAACTAGAAACAGCTAGAAAACATTTCCAATAATACTTGGAAGAAATGAAAAACTTACATGTTTTGAAATCATCAGTGGAGATAAACAATCTGAAACAGCACGCTGCACAGCTTCTGAAGGTGTGTTAAGAACTTCCAAGAGTTTCTCAACAACGGCATGAACTTTAGGATCATCCTGTTTCAAATGTACTTTCCATGAAAACCAGAGAGAAAATAACAAGTGCCCCCCAACTCTAAGAAAATAAGCTAGAGTACCTTTGCTAAATGTTTTGCAAGGGCTCCTGTGAATATAACAATACCCTCTCTAACACGGTCATATTGTCCTTCATCTGATGCCTGGATGTTATTAGAAAACAATATCATTCAATAGTGTAAGACGGGGGGGGAAGGTGTATCAGATTTCCTCATAAAACAAACAAAGAAAAATAACCCCAGATAAATGAAAGAATGAAGCGACCTAGTTCCTTCAAGAAGAATTTAAATATCCATTGAGAAAAAATACCTTTTTATTTAAGTAGCTATCAAAAACAGGAAACAGCAGAGGAACATTTTCTTTGCCATGCTTGTCGATAATCATGATTCCCGCGTTAATCATTCTACCACGAACATCCATATTAGGATCCCCCTGTAACAGTATCAGAGTTTGCTAATCAGAAACCAAGACAATAGACTAGAACAAAATATGTAGGTTTGTTTATCAAGTAAATGTATTTGAAGATAAGATTTTGAATGTTAAAAAATAAAAATAATAATACAATGATATCTGATAATACAAATCATGCATATATCAAACTGTTGCCAGTTAGATGAACAATATCGATCTAAAGAAAATTCTCAAGAACTAAAAATAAAGTGCTTAGAACAAGCAGCAGAAATTATGGACAAAAAAGAATTAAATTCATTTGTTGCTGATAGAGAACATGGCTTTGGCACAATATTTATGCATTCTATATAAGCTTATATTTTCTTGTATACAATTTCTTGACTGGATTCTTGTACACAACTTCAGGCGGCATTTAACGATAGAGTAAGAAACTTAGAGGCAGACTTAAGAGCTAACTTGCCTAACTCCTCCACCAAACAAACAGGACCTTAGAAGATAATGGTAATAATAATAATACACAATGTTAGCTAACTACTCTTTAACACCCAGTGTTAGCTACATTAAGGTGTCGTACAAAACAACCAGGACCTTAGGTCCTAAGGTGTCGTACATTGTTAGCTAACTACTCTTTAACACCCAGTGTTAGCTACATTAAGGTGTCGTACAAAACAACCAGGACCTTAGGTCCTAAGGTGTCGTAAGGTGTCGTACATTAAGATGATGATGATGATGATGATGATGATGATGATGATCATAATAATAATAATAATAATAATAATAATAATAATAATAATAATAATGATGATGATGATGATGATAATAATAATGATGATGATAATAATAATAAATGTGGACGAGAAATTATTCCGATCATATTAACAATAACGCATAATTAAAAAAAAGTTGGAAAACCTGAAATTATTTTTCTTGGCAACACTCGGAGCTAAATAACATAAATGTTTTTGGTGGTGTGACTGCAAAATACAAACCCCGTCATGCTACTTTGTCAATTGATGGTTCCTTCCTCAACAGACCAACAGCATCACAAACTGTAGGTAATATCAACAATCCCTTTCAGGACAATATGAACAATTTACTAAGGGCCACTAAACACTACTACTGAAGTTAAATTAATGGGGAAAAAACAAAATCTAGGCTCAATAAAGTAATAAACTAGGTCTACCCCATAGTCATTCCTAGTTTCTACTTCAGAAAGCCAACTTCAGAACAATTCTCAATCAAAAGAATCATTTCAAATACATGTTTGAGTAAATCTTAATGTAAAATTATGGTCATCAATATTTTTTTTTAACCTGATTAGAGCAAGTAATCGAGAAAAGAAGCCAACTTCTATTGTATCTTAAAAAGAGAAATAAGATCTTACCAGGGCACGAGATATTAGAAATGTCATCACGACTGGAAGATCTTTAGTCCTCAATACATCTGCAGCTGAGTGGAGTGCAAGAGCGATACCTTGTCTCCCTAACCAACAAGGATCTGTCATGTCGGATCCAGCACTTAGATCTCTTACATACAAAGAAAATAAGGTTGAAAGAGTTTCCTGACCATTAACAGAGAATTACAGTCAGCAAATTGATTGATCAACCTTTTTACGTATGAAGTGCAAAGAAGCTTACTTGTATTGTATCTGGATTTTCGTCCAACGCAGCAGCTAAAGCTTCGGCAGAAGCCAAACGTACATTGTAGTTGACATGGGAAAGTGCATCAAAAAGACATGAATAATCAGTTCCAAAACCATATTCATAACGATCCCAGACTTCTTCTGCTGCTTCAGCAACAGCCTGTAAATGACACATGACCAAGTTAGCATCAGAAATTTTGAAAACATCGTCCCTACTCATGAAAACGTAATCAAGACAATACTAAATAAACTGCATGAAGAAACGTTAATAATGCAGAACATGTAAAAGACAAGAATATTAATCTTTAGCATTAGATTCTCACTATAATTTTTTATATTATTGATGTTGTCTCCCCTACAAAATAAGAAAATAATGATCTATTAAAATAATTAAATAAGTAAGATAAAACATTTTGTCTTAATTGTACATCCAAACACAACTTTTTCCAGGGTGCTGAATACAATTGGAGCTATCCAGAAAGAAATGCATTAATGTAAATCAGCTCACTTGACAAATATTTTCTTTTTTGTAACAATATTGATACATTGGATGAAAACAAGTTCATCATTGACAACCTAAGTGACTATCACGGATCAATGTCCAAACTGCAATGCCATGAACAACTCATGGTAACCTTAAAAAGAAAATCATATTAACAAACTGGATTCAGAAGTCAGATACCAGAAGATACAAAGTATAAGATAAACATATATTGTATTAGACATGCAATTAAAAGCATGGCTTCCAATCTTGGTCGACATTGAAGTATCTGACTGGGACGGATAATAAATTTGACTACCAATACTTGGACTTGGAACCAGCCCATATAGGATTGGCATTTCGCAGCATGTAATAAGCTAAACCTAAATGTTTGTAGGAGGCGCAGGAAAAAAAATTCAGTTCTGCCCCCTCCTAGTTAATTATATTACTGGCTTTTTAGTGATAGGGAAAATTCAACTCGGCCACTCATTTGACTGTAATTTTCTTTTTACCCATTGATTATCTATTTCTTCACCCAAAAAATAGTTGTAAGATTTGAGGTATAATTTAGTTCGGCCTCTCATTTTACAGATTTTCTTTTACCCTTCGACTATCTATTTCCTTGGGGGGGAATAGTTGAGGCCGCTTGAGAATTAGTTCAAGCCCCTCATTTGGTTTATTTAGCCCTTTCGAAAATTTTATTTAGCCCTTTGATTCCTTTGGTTACTTCAACTTTTGAACTGGTGAAGAAGGGCCCAGGGGAAAATTATTTCTTTACCCTTATTTGACTTGTACCCACTAAGTTTAAGATATAACCGTAGACCCCTGTTTTCTATGCGATTGCATACATATAAATAAATAAATTATCATTATTATTAATCCACTCCGCACCTCCTCTTAATCCAACATCAATGAGATTGAACCCCTAATCTACTCCGTGGGTGCATGAGGCAATGGTCAAAATATTAGTTGTTAAAAGTTAGCTGATATTTTTGTGAAACTTTATCAATTGAGCCATGGTCCATAGAAAACCAAATGTTCGCTGCATAAGGTCTATAGATAATGCCAATGACATTGATTCACAAGACAAAATCAATGACATTAAAAATGAATTGCATCACTTGCAGCACAGTAAATGGGCTACAAACCAAAATATCAACTAGAAAAAAAACCAATACGCTGATGGATGGTATATTCAGCTCAAGGTTACTCTATTAAGACAAAACTACATAAGAGTCAAGATCAATAATAATAATAAAACTCAAAAAAAATAGGGGAGATTAAACAAGCCAAACCTTCTCCGGATCATGCAAGGCAATCCATATTCTGGTAGCAACCTGCACATTCTGAGGAAGAGAATGGCTAGACACACAAGGGATGCATTTTGTAGCATTTAAACAGGCAAGTCTCACATGCACATCTTTTGCATATATTCCAGAAAGAGCCTGCAACAATCAAAATAGAAATTGCGGCCGGGGGGGGGGGGGGGGGGGGGGGGGGGGGGGAGGGGGATTAGAATAATGGGAAATTATGAACAAAATCAACACAATACGAGAGTAGAAAACTCACTACTGCTACTTCATCTGCTTGCAGACCTAAACATAATTCATTTAACATGAACCCAACAGACGGTTGATAAGCTGGAACAACTCCGAGAACATGATATAAAACCTGTAAACCAATTTATACAGATGTTATCCTGATACTTGTTACAGAACTCAAGTATAGAGACCCTTTTTTATCAAACTTGTGGAGTATCCTTCAAATCTTAAAAGGGTAAAAATAAGTTTGTGCAGAAGTGGGTAAATTTTCGGTTTATGTGTGTGTGCACGCACAGTTGGGGTGGGGTTGTTGCAGTGAGGGAGGAGTAAAATGAGTGTTAGCTAACTCCTATGATGGAGAAAGGGAGCGTACTCTTTCTCGTTAGCCAGGGAGTTCTATGAGGGCAACTTTACCGATATGTTTACTCTACCCTTGGCAAAAGAGAGTTACCACTAACTTCCCCATCCATAAGGAGCCACAGCTATAGAACAAAGTTTTAGAGATGTAACTGATAGCATTCGAGGCCTGGGAAGAGGCAAAATCGGGTCCAGGTGCATTGACAATATTCGGAGCACATCATCATGAAGAGCTGTCTTTTTTGAAGAAAGCAGTATCTGCTCCATAATCTGGAAGAAAAAGGAGTATTATTAAATCCTGTTCAAAGACCATTAGAAAAAGGAACTTGGGGATAAAAAAACAAGGAAAGTACCGGGAAAATAAAAGTAAAAGAATCTGCAGGTAGAGGACCAGCTTTGCAGGACACAGATAATCCTGTAACTATTTGTTCAAAGACACCCACAGATGGCTTTTTATGGACTTCCCCTTCCATTGTTGGGGGAGGAAGAAGCTCCCACACTGCAGGTGCATTCTCAGTAGAGATTATGCGTAAGGCAGCAGTAATCTCAGGTGCCCACTTACAGAGTGGTGGGGCGATACACTTGGCAACTTTTAGCATGGTGGTAAATGCTTCATCACTCACTATCGGTGAACGCAGTAAAGGTTCAACATAAGTAACCTGAAAATGAGATTTAGCCAGAAATTGCCTCAGAGAACAAATGGAAAGAATGTGCAACTATTCAGAAAGCAAGCTATCAATAACAAACTAACGACAAACAGGATAACAAAAAAAACAGGGTAGCTAGAAAATCAAGACACTATAAGTTAGATTTATGAATAAACATAAAACCCTGTTTGTGAGAAAAGTTAAGATAACCAAAGTGATTTTAACTTTGGAGGTCCAAGGAATGCTAACTTTGGTTACCATACTTTTACCTCAAACTTAAGGTTATCTTGAAAAATTAGATAACAGTGGAGTTTAGATAACTATAATTTTTTCATCTTTTGGGGTGAGATAATTGTAGTTATCATAACTTCAAAATTTGTCCCAAACATGCCAAAGTAAGAATAACTAGAGTTTTTTTCCTAAAAAAAATTAAAGAATAACTAGAGTTTTCTAAAGTTATAAGAGATAACTCCACTTATCCTAGCTTAACTTTGTTCCAAAACATGGCCAAAAATTTTGAAGTATAACTTCCAGTTTATCAAGCTTGCTTCTTGAATAAGAAACATACTTATTTGTGCAAATGTGCCAGGTCGGAAGTTAGAATATTAGCTTCACCTGAGAGTCGAGCTATATTTTTAGCTCAATCGACCTCTTTCATGGTTAGCAATCTGTTCAAGTATTCACTGTGTTCATCTCACTACTTCTGTTATTTCCATAGGGTTTGGTATACAACCACAAGATCAAATCAACAATTCATTCACTCCATACAGAGGGAGAGAAAAAAAGATATTATTGGGTCATGATCTAGAAAGTGAAATAAGTGAAACCGTATTTCACTCATCTTCTCTTCGCAAATGCATGATCCGCACTATTTAAAGTGATCAGCATGTCTTATAAACATAGGAGGATGAAATATCACAAAGTATGACATGTTTTGTCCATGCAGCAAATGGTGTAGGAGGAAATTTCCTCCTATGATGCACTAAGAATCCAACCTCCGTAACCGAAATTCACGATCCACTCCATTCAAGTTGATCTTCATACCAAAAAAATTAGAGTGATGTAGAATCACTCGTTTGAACATGTTTTTCCCATTCATCATGAGGTTGCAAAATAACAATTTTTCAACAATAGAACAATTGTGACAACTTAATGCATGGGAAAACATATTCAACTTTGATAATATTTCATCCTCCTACATTATATGACATGCTGAACATTTTGAACGTTGTGGATCACGTATTTGGGAGGAGGGGTACGATTTTGTTGGGTGGCATAGGAGAGAACTTCCTCCTACGCCACATTTCCTCTCATTTTCTCATATATATATATATATATATATATATATATATATATATATATATATATATATATATATATATATAACTCAGTATATATATAACTCAGAACAATCCTCACGAAGGGCAAGCCTGGGCAACAGTTAAATGGCTCTTGAGTCAGTCGAGTAATGTTTTTCACGCACACACATGCACAAAAGTCACAAAGTTGAATGACTCTTGGATCAGTGACTAATGTTGTTCATGCGCGCACAAATACACACGGTACCCAAGTGAAACACCAAACTCAGAACAATTCTCACGAAGGGGAAGCCTGGGGAACAGTTAAATGACTCTTGAGCAGTCAATTAATGTTGTTCACGCACACAAAGTCGCAACTCGCTACAGTTAAATGACTGTTCATTCAGTTAACTAATGTTGTTCAAGCGACAAATGCACGCACACGCACGCACACAGAGAAGAGAACATTTCTCATAAAGGGAAACGACCCATCACTCAACTAATGTTGGCTCACAGAAATTCTACCAATAAGTTAAACAGACAACTCCGTCCCTATACATAATCATATGTAGAATGTATTGATGACAGGATCTTCAACCCCCTCAGCACAATGACAAATGCTATATCCAACATGAAAACAAACATGATTAATTAGAGTAAATCTAAGACTAATATTGGTCATGTTATTTACATAAATCACAATTTTTACTCTACCAACATAGCAATGTGTAGCTTAGGCAACATTTGGTGATTTACAAGTGCAAGACCAAGTACCTGAAGAATATGAAACATAAAAAATAAAAATTTGTGATAAAATGTTTAAATCAAATTACTAAAGCTTGCAAACATTTTGACTTATGAGATAATTAAGGACCAAAATTTATTTCATACATGAGCAACAGACAATCTAGTAAACCATCTAAAATATGGAGATGGGGAATCTGTATACATTAGAGTATGAACTCACCAGTAAAGGGAGCTGACCATGTGTAAATACGGGATTGGCGATCGCCATTTCACCAAGAGCTAGGAGCATAGTCGAAAGATTCTTCTGAATACATTTTACTGTATTACGAATAGATGCTTCTTCTTTCAGAAGCAATTCCCTAGCCTCTTCTTTTGCATTTTTTGGCTTATCTATGAGATGAAGAAATATAGTACGTCAATTAAGAGCATATGAAAAAGATTAGGTATTAGCAAAAAAGTAAATAAGCCATACCATTCTTCTTGGTTGCTTTCCCCGTATCTTTCTTTCCAGTGGTTGCAACTTCCCTCTTGCTTGAGTCACTCTTAACATTATCCTAAAATTATGTGAGGAAAACGAAAAGTATACAAAGCATTAGTCCACTGCAGAAAGAAACAAAGAGATAAGAATAAGGAACAAGATATACCACTCCATTCTGATCCTCATAAACACGGAACCGGCCCTTCGCAAGTTTTGTGTTTTTGGCTGTAACAGATTCTGCTATATATACTCCCTGCTCTACTGACAACACGCCTTCCGGAGTATAAAAGATCTGGTTTGGCATAATAAAACACAGCTTTAAATACAGTTTTCTCAAGTTTAATTTTAAAGAATGGAAGTTTGCAAAATATTTTAGCCTTCACCAAAACTGGCAAAAGCAAATTAAATCATCTAAAGGGCAAAAAAAATAATTCATTGTAAGAACATTGTGGTGTTTCTAACAATGTAGCTCCTTGATATCATTAATTCACATTTTAACAGAATTTAATATTTAATTCAGGTTTAAAATTCTTTATTAATAAAATTCAGCAAGGCATTCGTAAAACATGATCGAGGGTTCAAGACCGTCAAACTTGTCGAACAAAACCATTAAACAGACAAGCTCAGGTATAAAAATAGAAAATTTTATTTAATTATTACAAATGTCATAACCATCAAGCAAACAAGGTTCAGTCATCAGGTGTACAAACTAATTAAAAATTATAAACTACTAATCAGGGATGGATAAAAGTAAAACACTTTCTGCTGATAAAATATAAAAAATTGAGAAAAATGTATCCTCTGTAGAGGAAATATGCTCAAACTGATACCTTGACATCACTTTTAGATAGTGCATCATGCAAAGAACGTTCTTCAAGCTTCTTGAAGTGCTGAAACATCAGAAATATATATTTATACATTTTTAAAGATCATGGAAAACACAAACTGCAATTGACATCAATTAACTGAACTTCCAAAAACTGACCATTTCAAACTCTGAAAAAGTGACATCAGGTGCCATCTTCATCAGTTTGGCTAGAGAGCATAAAGCTGCTTGTTGCTCAAGCACGTTACAACTCATTAACCCCATTGGACCTAGTAAGTCCTGAAGTAAAAACAAAAGAAATAAATGAAAAGTAGGATGAAGACGAAAACAGGCAGTGTTTTTGGACTTCCAACAAGAGAAGAAAAAGAAGCGTTCTTAGAGAAAAGGAAACGCTGCTTTAATTGTTCAAAGAGATCACCTTGCAGATAGCCCCAACATTAGCAGACACTATATCGAGAACATCAAGTTTGTGCCTCTGCAAGTTCCGTTGCAACCTCTGAGAACAGATCAAATTAAAGCATTCGTTAATATTAATAATAAAGGTATACAGTAATGCAGGTATTCAAAAGCTAGAGCTTATAACTATTTTAACTACATAACAGTAATAAACAACGGCAGTGCTTAAAATACTCAACAGTTTCTAAGTCCTTTCTTAGGAAAAGCGGTTAAAATATTATTAAAGGAAATTTTTGACAGAGAATGGCACCTTCCATACTGCATCACTAGATCCAGTTCCGGAGATGCAAGGATGATGTGCACAAAATAAAACCCGAGAAGATGTTTGTGGACTACTAGCAACGGCCGCTGGGGCGATAAGAAGCAAACCCTTTACTAATACTTCAGTAGATGGAAGAAATGGCATTTGTGGATCCACGGTATTCTCTAGGTCACTATAAAAATTTTAAAAAAGAGTTACAATGATGCATTTTACCAAAAAAAGAAATACAACCACTAAATTGTTTTAAAAGGTTGTACAAAATTAAAAGGTTGTACAAAATAATTTTCACAAATAAATCAGGAGGAAAAAATAAAAGTAAAGAGGAAACGGTATAAGATGTTGTTTCTTAGTGTAAACATCAACGGCCAACTAAACCATACCTTAGTTTCAGTAATGACACTCTATCTCCAATTATAGACAACCAACTTGTAAATTCGAAGAGGAGATCCTCAGCTAAAGCTGATGAAGCAGAGGTAATCCTTCTGGTAGCATCATGAGCAACTTTTCGGACTTCCCAACTTGGATGGCAAATTAGAAACACCACTAACTGTACCATTCCAGATGACTGTGAATTAGTAAAAGTTCAAGAGCAACTTTCGGAGTAAATTATAAACACCACTAACTATATCATGCCAAATGACTGTGAATAAGTTAAAATTCAAAAGCATCTAAATTAGCAAATGCAACTTACCTGTAACACGGATCTAACAGAAAAAGATTCCGAAACTCTGCAAAGATGACAGAATAATCCGATCACTCCAAAGAAAGACTGAATAGAGAATCATTGACTACTCAATAATGAAAAAAGAATAACACCTGTGTAAATGGTCCACAAACAACACCTCAAGGAGATCTATGCATGCTATACAATCTTCATTTGAAAGCTTTGACAGCTGTAATCCAAACAAAGAAACATGACGTGGCAAAAATAAGACACGAGAGCTAATTCAAAATGTCACTAAGAAGTCATTCCAAAAGATAAAACGAAACTTCAACAAAATACTTAGATTATAAACAACAGATTAAAATAATAAATAACCTTTAAATATTATAGATAGTTATTATTAGGAT
Source organism: Hemerocallis citrina (assembly GCA_017893485.1). Taxonomy (NCBI): domain Eukaryota; kingdom Viridiplantae; phylum Streptophyta; class Magnoliopsida; order Asparagales; family Asphodelaceae; genus Hemerocallis; species Hemerocallis citrina. The sequence continues at coordinate 205,288,679 of CM030367.1, read as the reverse complement.
TCAGGTACCCAACAGGAGTGTGTATAAATAAAAGTTCACAAGGCAACCAATAAGCAATCAAGAGGACAAACTATATAATAAGGAAAACGAAATTTGTAGTACCATAACATACGCACTCCGAATAGTATAAGTGATTAACAAAGGTGGTCGGCCTTTACTTTTTTATTGTCCACAACAGACCCAAGATTGTCAATCCCTCACAAAGATTGGTGGTATGCAATAGTGTTACAACTAGCTCCTAATTAGGACGCACTAAGATTATACTTTGTGTTACCTGTTTCTCATACTCATAGTACCTGCTTAGAAGTATATAACAAACTAGATGTTTGCCAATAATTGGGTGATCCAATTCTAACAACATATTTTCTCAATTCAAAAACTCATTAATACGACCAACTAAGAAGATAACATGATATGTTGTCAGTTGCTGGCATCTTGAAATTTTCTGGTAATTGGAGTATAAGTGTCATTGTCAATGCGTGATGGAGTTATCAAGGTTTTGGTATAGATACATATTTAAAAAATAGATAAGATAAAAGAATATAAAAATTGGTTTTCTTATGTAAGCAATATATGAAACTATAACAATGTTATAGTATAATTACCAGAGGAATGGATATCAGTGAGGATTCATTGTGAGCTATTAACATCCAGAGCTTCTCCTTGAGTAGAATCTCCTCTATAAAACAAATCGTGGCATCAAATATCCAGACGGACATAAATCATCTGCACTATAGTGAAAGCTTAAACTCAAAATATTACCTGACTTTGTGTCTAGAGTGACAAGTTTTGCTACTGAAATGAGAGCATAGATTCCATCCATCCTCTGTGATACTTTGGTAAAACCAGTTTTTACTATCTGAATAAGAGGATCTAGAAGTGGCGAGACCTGGAAAATAAAAGGATGGTTTAAATGCAATGCACAATGATTATATCGGAGCAAGTTGTTTCTCTTTTTTAGAAAATATTTACTGTAACGAGGTCCTCACCCTTGTCAGTGAGTCGGAATTTTTACAAATCACTCGTAAACATTTAAGATGACCCCTTCGTAAACTCTCCTTCTCCTTTAAACCCGAGGCAAAGAAAGTAACTACCTCTGGCTGAACAATCTCACTTGACCTTGACGCCCAACAAGCCAAGGCAGACAAAACTGCCAACTTCACTTCCTCACTTCCTACATTCAGACAGTACACATATGTGAAATTTGAAAATAGAAAAATTAATTCGACTAAGAGAAACAATAAAAATATAATTGTCATGGTTCTACCATCATCTTTGTAGCAGGATACAAGAAAGCATGACACAGAAGGAGCTAGCTTGTTGAGGGCTTTCCCACCTGGAGCCTTGGACAACTCTTGAATAGCATTTACCATGCCAACCCTCTGATAAGGAAGTGCCAATTTGCCTTCAGCGCCTGCTCACGTTAAGTTTTGAGAAGGAACATAAGTGTGCATTATGCACAAATTTTGATCTTATTAGAACAAAGAAAAAGAGAGGAAAAAAAAAGTGCAAATTGCATAAAAGAGATGGCAAGAAAAAACTTAAGCAACCTCCAATCACATTTTTTATTGCACTGAACATTAAAAGATGGGTATCTGGATCACTGGACTTTTGACTCAAACAGCCAATAATGTCCAACGCCCTAATCCTTCTTCCTTCATCAGCATGTCGAGCTTGAGGAAGTACAACTGCAAGGAACTCGATTGCATATTTGCTCAAATCTAAGTTGGCCGACTTAAGCAAATCTCCAACGGATTCCATCACAATTTCGGGATTTCGCTTTAGCATTTTTACACACGAAGGGACAACAAGAGTTTTAAAATCTTCATGCTCTACGTGCGTGAAAATTGGCTGGAAAGCTTCACCAAGTGATCGCAATGGCTTATCCTTCGCATTTAGAACTATTTTGACATACATATCGAGGAATACAGACTGCAGAAATCAGACAAAATATCAGGTCATTAGTAGCAAACTAGCAGTCGAACATGATGAAAGCATGCAAGAATTAACTTTAAAAAAGATACCTTGTACTCCTCAAAAAGAGATGAGACAGTATTTGTATAACAGAGCAATATTCTAATCAGTTCAGCACTGTCCCTACTTGAGATTCTTAAATCCTTTAATTCCTCAATGTACATCTTGTAGATATCTGGAGACTAGAATATGCAAAAGAAATTCTTCAAAAATTTATAAATACAATAAAAAATTAGGAACCATCATTTCAACTGACATTTAATGCTAAATCAAACGAGACAGTGATATCATTTACCTCAGAGAAGAGATGAAAAAACATTTTCTTGCAAGCCCTATAGGTCCGGAAAGAACCATGCATAAGGATTTGACATAGGAATGCTTGTGCATTGGCAAGTCGCAAGAACCCGCCCTTGGACATAAAAGCAAACTGACTCCACCGGAGGAGCAGGCATGACCACTTGATCAGCTTGTAAGATACCATAGGACTGTGATTCTTCAAATGTCTTTCCATACACAGAACAACAGCAGCAGCGAAACTTTTCATGAAGGTAGGCTCACCAAGAGCTTTAACTATCAAATCATCTACAGATTTTCTAGATGGACGATCATCATATATGGGCAATGTTTGGAAAATAACATCAACTAGTAACAATGCCACCTCAGATGATAATTCTGCAAAAGAGATGTTGAGATTAACCGAAAATTTGAGAGAAATTACACAATTCAAAAGCTAGTTTGTAACATTGTCCAAAGAGCTTGAATGTCTTTCTGCCAGATAAAATATATTCTACAATTAAACATCTGATGCATACAAAAGATATTAAATGCAGGTATAGTGCAGATCTACTTAACCAACTTAATAGTATAATGGCATAGAATAATCAAGGTTTTAAATGTCAAATATCGGTGTCGTATCGGCCTAGGAACTTTTTTGTATCGGGATATATACGGGGGATATATCAAGATATCTAAATATGTGTGGTTGTTATGTAGTATAGAAAAATATATCATATATATGATCTACATAACATTACATATATTGCATTTAACATTTATCACATAAATAACACAAATAATACGAAACTAAACAAATTAATGAAGACACATGCATTATGCACACATTGCACATTAATTATATACAATAAATCATTCGATGTCAAACATACATAGGCATGAACTAAAATATAGCATAATGAAATTGAAAAACAAACCAGCATAAACGAAATAAATAGATTTTATAAATAGAAGCCATCACAAAGTTTGACATATCTAATTCGAAACAAAAGAAAAGAACCACTTGTAGGAATCCAAGCAAACTGATAAAGTTTTGAAATGTCATAATTATTTCAAAAATAACCAAAAGTGTCAGTTGGATTGGTATGGATAATGGTTTCGGGTTTGATTTGATTCAAACCAGTCAAACCCAAAAACTTTTTGAACATATATCACCGACACAATTTGGGGAAATATTGGGTGATAAATCGGCCGATATCCGATATATCCGTGATATGTTTCCCAAAAATACATATACTAATTATATAAGAACTAGATTTGCCCATGGGCACGTGCCTACGGCACGTCTTCGGAACGATACAACACACTAAAAGCCCTGTAAACAGTAAAACAACAATTATGTAACTCAAGTTTGAATAGCATAACAATAATTAGTTGTAAATAAAAGTCCATATTTTTATGAGTATATGTTGAAAAATAATTATAAATGGGGGTGTAAAATCCAACTTCTTAGAACTTTAGGAGTGAAAAATGATGAAATTTAACTGTTGAAAAGATATTTGCTATTTTCAATATAACATGTGCAATAAGAAAAAAGCATAAAAATTTTGAAAATTTTACAAACCTAAAATCTTAAAATCTAAATTTCTAATTAAATAAAGAAAGAATGGGAGTGAGAGGGGAGGGGGGGGGGAGAAAGAGAGAAGTTTATGAAAAAGTGAAGAGAGAAGAGAGAGATAGTAATAAAGTAATGAGTTTTTTAGTTTTCGGGGGAAAATTTTGGTTTTGAGGTTTGAAATTTTGGGAGGGAAAATGTGTTTTGTGAGGTTGGATCTGAGCCTTTGATTTTGGGGGGATTGAAGGTGAGCCACTTGATAGCTTTCTTTGTGTTTTATTATATAGATATCGTGTCAGTTTACTCTCCAACCGGATATATCAGATATATCAAGAATATTTAAAACTTTGAAAATTATCATCATCAACACTACCATATCAGTTTAGACTATCCCCCCCCCCCCCAACACACACACACCCCCAAAATCAAAAAAGGGGTGGACTAAGGAGCACAGGGCTCTGTAACAAAATTTGACCAATGTTTGTGATAGATTATTGCCTATGGTCAACCCTCTCTAATTTGTGAATATTCAAGACGGAACCAATGTTTTCGGATATGGAACAGTCAGCTCATTAGAGTGGGGTCAACAGGAACCAACGACTTGACGGTTCAGTTCTATGGAAAACCAGAATAAAAACATATGAATGGACTGAACCGGCTGGTTTACCTGTGAACCAACCGAACCAGATTCAAGTTGAACCAACCGGTGTAAAAGAATATAGCTTTTTTCTAGGTAAAAGACGTGTTGACACTAGAATTTGATCCTTGGTCGACTAGACTGAAATCATGCCTACTAACCTACATCCTTTATAGCAACTTTGAAACATTAGAAAAAACAGAACTACATAAGTGTTGATATACAATTAACGATGATCACTTTCAACTAAAGTGAACCAGGGGTTAACCTTAGAACACCGAACCAGACACTTTTTCCGATTTGAAGGCCAAGTCCGGTTCAAGCAACATTGGCCAAAACTGCAAATAAATGAAGGATTCACCATAATCCATATGATATTTCCTGCCCCTATATCAAACCTCTGAAGCTGTGGTGAGAGATAGGGACTGCTATTTTAGAGTATAATACGCCCTGCAGGTTGAGCACCCTTTTGGAGCCTACAACCTGCATTGTGCACAATGGTTTTTTATTTGCATTTAAAAACGTAATCGGTGAGAATTGCACTTGGGTACTCTGATACAATGGGAAAAAATGCTACTAAACAAAAATTTCAAAATTGTGGTGTCGATTGAGATATTTATATGTATCTTCTAACAATCCACAAGAACAGGTTGGGCACCTCTACATTCTCCTAGATGAGCAAACAACTAAAAAGATCACACATTCACTGTCATCGAACTCAATCGCAAGATTCTAAATACCGGATTTTGATGTCATGTTAACCTAACAATTTTCATTTTAGACTTCACATTTTGGGAGAAATTTCAAGATATTTGAGAATATCGAAGTGTCATTTCAGCTTAAATATGTGTGCTAAAAGATGATGTATATAATCTTTTCACACACTATGTATCGCAATACAACAACATTGATTATGATCCAGATATGTGACTGTTGGCATGACACAAGCCAAAACTTGAGCCATTTCCCAAAAAAAACTCAAATTTTGAGCAATGAATATATACATGCATAGTTCATCAATATAATCACAATTCAAACAATTAATTATAAACAAGTAAAACTATATATACAACTAAAACATGTCTATAATCTATCACACAAACATGTATGACTAATCACACAATAAACAAAACTATAAAATTAAAACATATAAGTCACAAGTGTGAGTAGTATTCAGCTTACCTAGTTATCTAGACTCTCACAAGAGAAGAAACACTGAGAATAAGACAAAGCTTTGCAAATTGTGATAAAGGATTTTGAATTTTTTATTTATGGTTTGCTTGCCTTTATATATAAGCGGGGGAGTCGAATTTGGATGGGCTTTAACTCTCAAAGTTGCTCCAAATTGCTAAGATCAATATTAACCCGATATTTGCTCAAGTCGGCCAATATTTTTTGTTCTAAAATTTTGGTTGAAATTTCGAAAATTTTCCCTAAAAACGACAGAGAAAATATTTTATGTAGTTTCAGTGTCCCCCAAGATGGCTGAAATTTCGGATGTTTCATCCGAAATTTAAAACCATGCTCAATGGCTTGAAAAGAAAAGGCCAAAGAAAACAGTATTGTAAACTCCTAACTAAGTCATTGCAAATTTTACATTGCAACTAATATTTGTGTTGAATACCTCAATTCAAGTTAGTTCAGGACTACCCCTCTTGTTGTTGTTACTCCTATAACTATCATCCTTCCACTCCTAACTAGGGCGATTGCCTACATGTTCAAACAACCGCATTTGTTCCCTAATGGCTTCTGTTATGGAACCATAACAAAAGCATATGATAATAGAATTCATAATCACCGTCTTCACTTGACTGCCCTCACACTATTTATTACTACACCATATGTATTTTTAATCACATCAATATACCACTCAATCACTGTCTCTAATCAACAACATGTTCAAAATACCATATTTGTTCCCTAATGTGTCCTCAATTGGCTCCTCAGACATGCACACAATTTCTAATTCAATTTTCTAGTGCTTACAGGTTTCATTGCTCATCCTGTCATCCATCACAACTGTTTTAACTCAAATTATTTCATAGACATGATGTTTCTTAAATTCCAACAATTGGGCCCACCCATAACAAAAGAAAACTACATTTATAGATCTCTCATAGAAGATTCCCTTCAATTTCAAGGGCATAATGCAATAATGTCATATTTGTAAAGCAATTTTCACTTCAACCATCCTATACAGAGCATCTTCTTCAATCACATCACATGTTAAGAAATTGTGAGTATTTATTTTCATTGATTTGAACTATACATACAATTTTCTCCAGTCTTGTCAACTTGCTGAAATTATGTTTCAGATAATCATGTTGATTCCAAAGCATGCACCTCAAATCTAGTCTCTCCTTCAGGTTTTATATAATCTATAGTTTCATCAACTAAAAGAATATTATCAACAATCGATCAGAACCATGAGACGTCTGAATATGTCTTTACTAATCAAAAAGAATCAAACCTGATTGGATAGGATAACAGGATTCAGAATCACTGCCTTCACTTGACTGCTCTCAAACTAGTTACTACTACAGAATCACTGTCACTAATCAAATATCCCCAGTGACTCTAATGAATGATAATCCTTTTTTAGTCAGTAAAAACAACACACAAATATATTTTCCTCCCATCTTTTAGATCGTATTCTTAAATATTAACAAGCAAATAGCTTCCATGGTCAATATCAATCTCATAAGCATTAATTCCAAACTGATTATTCAACAAAATTATTTCTTTTTCTTATTATGTTAAATTTCTTTATCTAGAGTTGTGTAGCATAGTAAATGAGTTGGATAATATGTTTAAAGGCATATCCACAGATAATGGTTGAGTAGACCAAGAGAATCAACTAATGCCAACCTGGATAGCCTACAAAGTTACAAAAATGTAGACGTGTCCCAGGCATAACTAAAACTCAAACAAGTTGGATGGAAAGTGCGCTAGTAGTCTTGTGGTAAGTCTCTTCTTCACTGGTAAGCAAGAAGTCGGTGGTTCGAACCCCTGCATGCACGATTCCCCTATTAAGGGATGTGAGAGAGTGTATGCAGGGTGGGTGTGTGGCTATGGCCTTGTTCAAAACAAAAACAAAACAACAAAAAATAAATAACAAGTTGGATGAATTTCCACCATACTAGAACCACTAGCAACATTGAATAACCTTCAAAGTCCCAAACACATCAAACTTAATCAAGCTAGACATGAGATAATTTAACTAAAGACAATGTAAAGATCTTCTAATGGTTCAACACCAAGTACCTCGAGCACCTATCACATAAAATAATGGTTCAACACCAAGTACCTAGAGCACCTATCACTTAAAACATCAAACAAGATGTGCAAGCTAATTTTGTTCCATTTCAACCAAAAAAAGTAAACATCAAACAAGTTGTGCCAGTTGCTCCCTTCCTCCCAAAGAATTAATTCTCAAGGCCACCAACTAATTAAAATATGCAAAGGTGCTTTTTAGAACACTTGTAAACGAACATAATAATCATCAAATGCACTTTCATACCCGAACTGATACGCACATCTTATAATAATAGCATAAGAATCATCAAATTCAATAATCAGAACGAAAATAATGACGACACAAGTCATATACACATAAATACTAGTAAAATAACAATAACTTGGGCTATATATCATACTCTCTCTACCAGTCTAGGACTTTGGTGTAGTCCAAAAAAACCTCGTCTGGCCTCAAACCGCCTAGGTCTAAACCAAGACAAGCACAGATTTTAAAGCAGATACAACTAACAAGATTCTTCTTTCTTAAAACTAATACTATTTACAATTCACTCCAACATCAACACTCATCCTATAAAGATTCCATAAGAGAGATGCGAGTAACTATATTAGCACTAGCATCGCATTATACACGATCAAACCTAATTTATAACATATTGCAATATAAACAATAAAACCCCAAAAAATCACCCAAAATGGATTAAGTGAGGTTTAGCTCAAAAACGAAGTGATGCATCAAAATTCGATCAAGGAGTACCTGAGTTTCCAAGAAGCGATGGAAGCATTTCACGAAAGATGCGAATCCGCTGCTTCGTCGAAGGAGTGGAGGCCCCTTCGGCGGCCGCCTTGAGCACTTCCGGCGGCTGCGCCATTAGAAGCGGCGGCGATTGGGATGAGGTCGGAAAACCTAGAATGGAGGAAGACGACAGAGTTGTAGGGTTTTCGAATTAGGGTTTCGGTTAATTTTGGGGGGTTTGGCGATGGCGAGATCGGATGGTGGATAAGTCGGAGAAGAGGAAGGGGGGTTTGCTAGGGTTGAGAATGTTGGTTAGTTACGAAAATGGTCACTCCTTCTAGTGATATGACGGATGGGTCTGTAGCCTCAACCGGTAGAATCCGTTATTTCCTGCCCGAACCCGATGCAGGTGTGGCTGGTAGAGAGGGTATTGGCACGTGCGATATGCACATGTTTAATTTTTAGCATTCTATACAATATATTAGAGCATCCACAGTCGTTGAATGTGAAAAATGGCAAAATGCATTTTTTGCCCATCCAATTCGACGAAACGCTGCAGTCGTCGAATAGCAAAAAAATACATAAATTCGTTAAAAAGGAAACAGACGAAACATGATGTTTCGTCTGTAACTAAAAAAAATTACGGGGCGAAACATGATGTTTCGTCCCAAAAGGGGGAAAAAGGAAGTTTTTTTTTGCAAAAACAAATTTTAAAAATAGTTTGTAAATAATATTTGCAAAAACAATTTAAAAATTTGCAAAATAAATTTTAAAATTTTCAAAAACAATTAAAAATATTACAAAAAGTTCCAAAAATTCACTGTAGCTGGACGAAGCATGGTGCTTCGTCCGGAAATTCCGGATGTTTTTTTTTGTAAAAAAAATTTGCAAAAAGAATTTTTTAAACAAATTGTAAAATTTTTTTGCAAAAACAATTTAAAAATTTGCAAAATCAATTTAGATAATTGCAAAAAAAATTAAAATTTACAAATTTTTTTTTAAATTGGATTGGGACGAAGCATGATGTTTCGTCTCAAATTGGGACGAAACATCATGTTCATTCCCACGTTTAAAGGTTATTTTATTCGGGGTTTTTTTTTTTTTTACTTCGGACGAAACATCATGTTTCGTCCGATCAATTAAAATAATAATTAAATAATCCAGACGAAACATGATGTTATAATATGCATTTTGCTATATCGATTGCTATTCGCCCCTTTCTACTGTAGCGATTTTGCCAAAAAATGGCAAAATAGTAGACGAGTGTGTGCGCTACAGTAAAAAAAATGGAAAAAATGGCAAATAAGCAAACGACTGTGGATGCTCTTATATACTAGATTTGCCCCCGTGGGCACGTGCTATGCACGTCTTCGGAACGATACAGCATATAAAAGTCTTGTTAACATTAAAACAATAATTATATAGCTCAAATTTGAATAGTAAAACAATTATTAGTTGTAAATAAAAATCCATGTTTCCATTAGTATATGTTGAAAAATAATTATAAATTGGGGTATAAAATTCAACTTCTTAGAACTTCGAGTGTGGAAAATGATGAAATTTAACTGTTGATGAGATATTTGTTATTTTCAATGTAACGTGAGCAATAAAAAAAGCAACAAAAAAACTGAAAATTTACAATCCTGAAATCTAAAAATATAATTTTCTATGTAAATGGAGAGAATAAATAAATAAATAAATAAATAAATAAATAAAGGAGTTGTTTTGGAGGGATTTGAATTTGAGTTTTGAGGAAACTTTTGTACGGAAAAATATGTTTTGTGAGGTTAGACCTGGACCATTGATTTCAACCATATTGAATGAGAACCACTTGATAACTTTCTTTGTGTTTTACTATATAGATTATGCTAAACATCTTTTGGTCCTTTCTTTTCTTTTCTTTTTCCCTTTTTTTTAAAGAGCAAACGTAGGAGGCAACTCCTCAAATTTTCTCCATCTAGATTTTGAAGTGTAATCTTATCTCATAATCAAAAATTAAAAGGCGTGCATGCAATATTGTACCGATATTATTAGATAACTTTTTTTCAAACTAGTTTTGTTACTTTCTCACTTTTTAAAAATTTATGATTATATTTAAAAATTTTGTTCGGTATATTGCATAGGGTTATACTATTTTTGTTATAGAATACTAGTTATGGTTGTTTTAAGTATGAAGCATTTAACGGGATGTTGGCATGTTGGTTTGGTACACTGAATGGAAAAGGAGGCTAGCGCCTTTTTTAGCTATAGAAGTAAAGATGTATAATTTGATCATGGTGGTGATTTAATTTAGTGGTAGCGCCGCATTTTTTTATTATTATTAAAAGATGACCCGTCGTCACTTCATTAATGCGGAATTAAAGAAACAAAGTACTACTAATTACATATGATCGGAATTTCCCAAGGAAATTCCTTAATACAAACATCAAATGCCTAGCAATGCAGGGAAAAAAAAATACAAGGGATTGCATAGAAATCCCCACAGTGTATGCATCTAGCAGTAGAGGCAGAAGTAGCTGCTATGGACCACTAACAAGATTACACCAACTCGAACTGAAAGTGTTGACCTGGAATACCCATAGCTTGGTTTCCTCTTATGAATCCTACTCCTCATCTTCCATACGCAGGCATTTAACAGCTCCCCTATTACCTGTCTAGTCAATTGTTAAAACCCAAATTTTATGCATAAGAGCTGAGAAAGTACATTTGATATTGTGAAAACATAATTCATTCCAAATCAGCCATAAACACCACATGGTAAAGGATGCAATGATACCCCATTTGTGTCTATCTTCTTTTCTAACCAAATCTACCCACCACTGTCCCCACACATCTGAACTAGACCTCAGACTTTCAAGACACCCAAAAACGTAGACACACTACCTCCCAAGCTAGTTTGGCCTTAGTACACAAGAACAATATGTGGTTAGTATCCTCGTTCGTACTGTCACATTCCCCGCACATAGTGTCAATAACGATATTCCTTTTCCGAATGTTGATCTTTGATAATATAGCCTCGTTCATGACTAACCAGACGAAAACTTTAATTCTCAAAGGGATAAAAAGCTTCCATATAATATTGGCATCCCTACATCGCAAGCCCCCATCGTTAATCTGCTTATTCATCGAGGCAACTGAGAACTCCCCAGATGGATCTAGCATCCACTCTCTGCTATCATCGATCCCGAAGCTGTACCGTCCCTCCTTCCTAATAAACAAATTGAGATCATTCAATTCTGTTATCTTCCTATGGGATAACCCCCCCCCCCACCCAACCTCTAGCTTCAGCCTATTATTACTCCAGACATCCGACACCCAAGTGTCGATATTAATTGTAGCCTCTGTTGCTTCCGGGAATAAATTACTTAGGGTCACGTCTCCACACCACTTGTCCCTCCAAAATCGCGTGTCCTTCCCGTTCCCAATCGCCCATCTAGTGTGAGCATTAAACATAATCCCCACTTTCGCCACACCCTTCCATAACATGGAAGACTTCCCGAACGCACTTTTCCCTCCAAAGCAAAATTTCTTCCTACCTCTATATTGGGTGAACGATTTGCACCACCAATTGTTTCGTTGCTTCTTCATCTTCCACCACCACTTACATAATAGTGCTTTGTTCATATCCCTCAAGTTAAGAATACCCAAACTGCCATATTCCTTCCTTTTGCAAACTCTACCCCATTTAACCAGTGGCAATCATTTGTTAGATTCGTCGGTTCCTCTCCAGAGAAATCTTCTTCTGCTTTTATCTATTTTATGAATCACCCACTAGGGAATCTCATAAACCGACATCAGGTACGTTGGAATACTGCTAAGCACTGCATTTAGCATAGTAATTCTACCACCCAGTGTTAGCATTCTCCCTTTCCAACCAGCTAACTTTTTGTCAATTTTGTCGATCAACGGTTGCCAGTCCTCTCTCTGAAGAGCCCAGGGTCTAATTGGAATGCCCAAATAGAGCAGGGGGAAATTCCCTACTTCGCACCCGAAGTAGCTCTTAATTGAATCAATAGGGATTGATAGGTTGTCACTAATCGGGAGAACACATGTTTTAGCCAAGTTGACCTTCATCCCCGACCAAGCCCCAAAGCACTGTAATGTCATACGGATAGCGTATATCTCTTTTTCTTTGGCCGCTCCAAACAACAGTGTATCATCTGCATATTGAAGGATAGAAATAGTTTCTGCAACCCCCCTAGCTCTAATACCCTGAATAACCCCCCCCCCCTCCCTTCCTCTACTAATCATTTCCGACAATCCATCCGCTACTATAGCAAAAAGTAGTGGAGATAAGGGATCTCCCTGCCTTAAGCCCCTTATGCATTTTATTTCTTTACCCAACTGTCCGTTGATCTGAATCGAGGACTTCCCCCTTGGACGCACTTCCTCATCGATGATCGCCATTTCTCGCCGAACCCTTTAAGCTTGAACGCTTCATCAACACACTCCCATTCCATCGAGTCATATGCTTTTTCGAAGTCTATTTTAAGATAAATCTGTTTGCCTTATCCCTGAGCCCTCTGTATATAGTTTCGTGTGCAGAGACCACACTATCCATGATATCTCTACCCTTGATGAAACCGCTTTGCATCTCACCTACCACTTGTTCCATCTGCGGTGACAACCTCTGCACTAAAACTTTTGTAATGATCTTGAAAAATCCGTCAAGCAGACTGATGGGCCTGAAATCATCTACCCTGGTAGCCTCTTTCTTTTTAGGGATTAGGACCACGTTAGCATAGTTCAACCTATCCAAGTCCGCACTCCCGTTGTGGAATTCATCGAATATATTCAACGGATCCTCTTTGATAATATCCCAGTATATCCTGTAGAAGAAAATTGGAAATCCATCTAGCCCCGGTGATTTGTCCTGACCCTAATGACTTCACCGCCTGAAGAACTTCCTCTTCCAAGAAAAGACCCTCTATACCAACACTCCCATCAATTCTTGACGAGCTCCACATGTTGGGAAGAAAATTGTTCCTGTATTCCTTATTGATCCCGAGTATGGCCTTGAATCTTTTGTCGAATTCGTTCCTAATGATTCCTACGTTCTCTATCCAGGACCCTTCGATCAGGAGTCCAGAAATATGGTTCATTCTCCTCCTTTCGTTAGCCACCTTGTGGAAGAATTTTGTATTTGCATCCCCCTCTTTAAGCCATTGCACCCTAGCTCGTTGCTTCCAGTACTCTTCCTTCATCTCTCCAATCTGCTGCATCTCAATTCTAGCTATGAGTAGATCGTCGCACTCTGCTTGCAGTAGTTCCCTCCCTTCTTGGATTTTTCCCAGGTTTTCAACCTTAATGCCCAGTTCCCGCAATCTATCATTATTAGCTCCGAATTCCACCCTCGCCCACTCCTTGATTTGCTTTCGCAATCTTCTCATCTTTTCATTCCAAATCCCTACTGCGGACACCTCCATGGTGTTGTCGTTCCAAGAGTCTTGGATAATCTGGTGAGTACTAGCCGACAACGTCCATGCTTTCTCAAATCAAACGGATATTGTTTTTTGATGTACTCCTCTCCACACTCCAACAGTAAAGGCAGATGATCAGATGTAAATCTCGTTATAGTCTTGCATTTAGCCAGAGGGAATGTGTCTTCCCAATCTATGGAAACCAAGATCCTATCGAGCTTTGCTAAAATCGGCTTCGACTGCATATTGGACCAAGTAAACTTTCTATCTATCTGATCCATCTCCATTAACTCTAGGTCATCGATGGTGGCGTGGAGGTTATCCTAATCGCCCCGACTTGGTCCCCTCCCTCTGTGTTCGTGCCGATATCTTGTGATGTTGAAATCGCCCCATATAACCAACGGGTCTGCCCACTTCCTCTTAATATCATTGATTTCCTCCCAAAATTGTCCCCTCCTCCTTGAGTCGTAGGGGCCATATACCGTAGTCACCAAATGAGTCCAATCATCACTTCTCCTTCTAATTCTAATAGACACCGAGAACTCCCCTATCTTGTAGTCCAAAAGTTCAAAAATAAGTCCACACCTAACGCTATACCCCCAGAATAGCCCACTGATGGTTTGAACCTCCAGTCGAAGTCCTTAGCCCACGACGGATTCCGAAATTCTTCTATAGTAGGATTCTCGATCCTAGTCTCTTGGAACCCACAAATAAAAGGTTTCATTATGCTCACCGTATTGCTAATTAGTCTCTTCTTACCTTTTTTACGCATACCCCTAACATTCCAGAAGATGTATGACATAAAAAACAGTATTAACTCTATCTTGCAATCTCGGATGATGCACCCTCTCTCCTAAGGCTTAACCCAGTTGATGTCCTCTCTAATCCTAACGGCATGTCGAACCTGCTCTACTCTTTTCGAACCCATATCTAAACTGTACAGACTAGCAAAATAGATAAGCGAGTCATCATTAAGTAAGTTTAAAACGGAGTAGTTCATAACTGGATTACCTCCACACGCTGATGCTGGTTCCTTTCCTTTTGCTGCCACCCTAATCAGATCCTCCTCACTTGGTCCTTGGGCACCCCATTTGTCTAGTTGTCTTTTGCTCTTTCTAGAAAAGTCCATTACCTTTTTGCCCGTGCTTCCCATGTCTTCAATTCCCCCCTCTATTTCTCCTACTTCAATCTCAGTTTCAGAGATAAAGTTGTCATCTCTAATCCCGTCTAAAGCCGCTATCATTACGTCTTCATCTCCATTATTAGTTTCACCCGGAGCTTCTTCGACTATTTGCAAAGTAGAGTTGATAATGTTCTCTCCCTCTTTGGACCCAAGACCCCGGCTGTCCTTATTCACGCCTATACCACCATCCTTGCTAGGCCTACCTAAATCATTAAGAGGTTTAATAATCACCAACCCTGTCACTTTCCTAGCCCGCCCCAGCCTTGCAAACTTCGGCCCATTTAGCCCAGGCCCATTTTAGTTGCAATTAGTGCTTTGAGCGCCAATCTCACCGACAGCTCAATATCTTCGTTTGGAAAAGCAATCGCGTCATTAATGCCCTCTCTTTCTCTGCGTGCCTCGAGCACCGTGTTGTTTACCTTGGATTTGAGAATCCCAGGAATAACGTGAGTCCCCTCAGGAGTCTTGTCACTGCACACAAATCCCATCACTATACGATAACCTCTTTGTCTTCCTTTAGTCTCCATCTCACCCCCTCCTCTGTCTACGGTAGGACCCACTCCTGAGCCCCTTATTTTTTTGAATAGGGTTAATCATACGTGGACAATCTAGATTGGTATGGTGCAGATCCGATGGTGATCCTATTCCAGAATTAATTGGATGGGCCAGAACTAATCTATCCCTATCCAACGGTCCCCGTCCATCTTCCACCTCCAAACCATCCCTGCTCTGTTTCTCAGAGTCCTCCACCCTCCTTGCTTCCCCACGGAACGAAACAGATTTTTTAACCTCCGTAATAACCTTCACCTCGAACCTCTCTTCCTCGAAGTCGACGGAGATCATGGACGGAATGTCAAATTTGTTGGCGACTCCAACTTGAATACACACGAACTCTAAATTGGAATGGACCATAGTGCCTTTATCAATATCGAGTACCATCCCAAAGCTTCTAACCAAATATTGGAATCCTGAACGAACCCAGCATTGGTATGGCAAGTTGTAAAGACGCAACCACACCAAAAATAAAGAGTCTACCTTCAGCGCTCCTTCCGCTCGCAACCAGCACTTGAAAGTCACATAGAACTCCATTCCGTCGCTTCCCCTTCCCTCAAGACCCTTCATCAACAGCAACTCACCCACTCTATCATCGTTAATACAATGAACCAAGAAAATATTAGCTGCTCTCTGGGACGCCGCCCATTTCCAAGTCGTCACATTTGTAGTGGCCGTAAGCAGATCGTCAATGTCAGAGCATGTAGGGTGTCCAGTGTGTGCCTTTACCAAAACATAGTTCTTGTACCTCCTCTCGAACTCAGCCATGATCGGAGTCGGAGTTATCTTCGCCATTGCCATCTTCCTTATCCCTGCTGCACTTTTCTCTGTTTTAGAAGTTTCCGACCTGAATGATCTCGCCGAGGAGTTAGCTTCTCTGTTGGAGGGTAAGCAATTGCTCTTGCTGTGGGGGCATGCCGTAGATATATGCCCTGATTGTTTGCACAAGAAGCAGAACCAATCGTTCTTGCATTGGTTAATCGAGTGACCCCTCTGGGCGCATTTATGGCACATCAATTTGCTGGCGGCCCAATTACCCCCCAGTGCACCCCTGTCTCTCTTGCTGTCTTCACCGGCCTCTATTGCCTTGTGCTTCTTTGCTTTGACGAGGACCCACTCTCCCTCTTCATCTTCCTTCTTCCTGATGTCAAATCTGTTAGGTGATGGGGCTCTATGCCCCTCATCTCTACGGTGATCACCCCTAGTAACCTCAGCGTAAGATTTGCCTTTTGATTCCTGCTATGAGCGATGGTAGCTTCTATCCACCATCCCCTTTGCAGACTCTCTAGATCTATCTCTGTTTCCCAAACGAAGCTCCTTGGTTCTTGAAGAGCTCCTGTCCCTGTCCCTACCTGCACCATCGACCAGATGAGTGTGTCTCCTACCAGCTCCCTCCTCCCTCGATGCTTCCCTCCCTCTCTTTGGCATGTCAGGGCTGCCAAGGTGTCTTCGACTGTTAGCTTTGTTGGAGGCTCTACGGAAGCTTGGAGAAGTGTCTCTGTGAGAAGCTCTGCTAGAGTTTCTCATTCTTTTTTGGTAGCGCCGCGTTGATGAAGCTCTATTTAATTTCTTTTTTATAATTTTGCGTAGTTAGTTATGAACGTTATTGACTTCTTAGTATATGTCTTGACTGGTGACGTTCGTTGATCAATGACTTTAGGGCCTCACTGAATGAAGCTTCTAAACCATTGTGGCATATTCTTGACAACAGATTTTCATTGTGAAGATGTTAAAGTTGGTAGGATATCTTAGATTTGCTAGTGTATCAAAAGAGTTTTATGCCATTTTGATGGGTCGTTCTTTCTTATTTTTCAAGATGGTCGTAGCAAATACTTTTATTGATTCATAAAAGCAAGTGTATGATTACAAATGGCTTAGGATTTTATGAGAAGTCCAACAACTAACTAGAGAGTTGCAAAACATGCATGGGCTTTCTTCATGCAACTATGGGATTGCTCGTGGATACCAAGGTTTTTGCCAACCATCAAAGTTTATATGTTAAACTTGGTATGAGAAGAATGAGGTTGATCTCTTAAACTTCTTTTGAGAGAAATTGATTGTTATTAACAAGCCATACCAAAATCTTAGTATTGAGAGGGGCAACAATTTTTATAAAAAATGATATATCCCTCCGCCAGCATTAAAAAAATTTGTCGAAAGATTTCACTGTAAAATGTCCAGTAGAAGACCATCTTCACAAAAGTTCATTTATAGCTTCCAAGGACATGATATAAGATTAGCAAGTAGACTAATACACTCATGATGCAAAGGAATACTTAAAACTTATGTTAGAAAGGATATGCCACACTCTACACCCAGCAGAAGATAGAAGAAGAGTAATGATAAAGAAAATAAACAAGTGCAGTAGGATTAGAAGCCGAAGTGAAATAATTTAGGATATGCAGAAGCAGGAGTACAATCACCTATCCGAACCGATGGTCTGTGAAAAAATATCCGACATGATAAGTACTTTACAACAAGAACCATCGTGATAAATCAAGCTATGCGGTAGAAGCAAAAAAAATTCCCTTTCCATTTGGACATTCGGCAATAGCGGTCCACATTAGGGAGAGACGGATTTTCCAACATCCAAATAAATTCTGTCTAAGGCCGGAATTGAACCTTGGACCTTTGGGGGGAGAGGGATTTTGCAACATTCCAAATAAATTTCGTCTAAGACCGGAATTGAATATGTGACCACTAACTAAATGGTGAAAGAGCGAGATGGATGTGGGGAAAATTAGGCCTACTGTTCGGGGTAGCTCAGTGACCAGGGTGTGGGGAAAATTAGGCTTACTGGCCAGAATTTAAATGCACAAGAGCGAGATGGGTGTGGGGAAAATTAGGCCTACTGTTCGGGGTAGCTCAGTGTCCAGGGTCTAGTGCAGAGGTCTGGGGGGAGGTTAGGTCGCACAGGATTAGGAAGGAAGCAAGAATTTATTGGGATTTACTAGTGGCATCAATCTTGTGGAACCTTTGGCTAGACCGTAACGATCCCTGTTTTAATAGCGTCGATCATAGATTATCTATTTTGATGCATAAAATTGAATTCTGTTGTTTCGAATGGACAGGGTTGCTCAGCTCCAGGAAGAAGAGGAGAATGAAAGAGGAGGAGTAGCTCATGGGAAGGAGGAGCTCCACTTAGCAGTTTGTTTTAGTCAGTGGATGTTTGTTTATTTTGATGTATTTTGATTCGTTCAGGCTTTTTCTTTATTGCAGCTGAACTTTGATGGTGCTTGCCTTCGGGCTCTACTTGTATTTCCGTTCCTGTTTCGTTAACTTCTAATTAATGAAGTGATGACTTAGTCATCTTTTTTATCCAAAAAAAAAAAAAACTAAATGGTGAAAGCAAAATTGGTAGGATACATACATATATAAACACTAATAAGAATAAGAACAAGAACAAATTCCATTAAGCACTGAATCAATTGATTTGAGAACCTACTGATATGGGTCGGATGACGTGGCCTCTCCTGGGCCACAGGATCTCCTCAGGAAACGTGCACCTCCGGATTATCCGGATCCGCCACGTCAGCGTCAGAAAACCGTCCGGGCCTCTGCCACGTCAGCCTGGAAACCGCCCGGGCCTCTGCCACGTCAGCCCTATACCGTCCAGGTTTCCACCGCTTCAGCCCCACGGGCAGCCGGGTCCAAACTCGGCCCCTAGCGGGTCCAGACCCGGTTGGCATCTTCTATAAATACCAGACTCCTACTCCTTTTCCAGGCAATCAATCTTTTCCCACCAAAACTGTAGTTACTGTTACTCTCTCTCAGTAGCTGACTAGATCGTCGGAGGATCTGCCACCGGGACCAACCCCGGTGTTCCTAGACCGTCTGCAGGTACACGAGACCTCGGATCCGAGCCAAGCATCCAGCCTCCATCTCACTACCGCCTACTTCTGTACCGTCCGCCCGGCTGAGGGTCGGCAGCACAGGAGATTCCTCCACCAATACAAATTGAGTAAGAACTCACACCTGGTGCATCAACACGCCACCCAAAAACAAACCGCATCACCTACATAATTACAAAAATCCAATAACATACTCATAGGTGAGGGGTACCTCTGTTGTTCCAGAATTCGATATATCATGCATGCATGAAGAACTAAGTAACTGATGAAATATATCAGGAAAGTACAAGAGAATTCACTGAATCACATCAAGTGTTGCAAGTGTAATTTTGCATTATTAGCATGTGTTCACATCGACTGATCGACTCCTCTATGGCTCAGGCTTTGGAATTCCAGTGGGTCCTGGTTGATGGCTGCAGTGATCTCCCTCTGCAACTTGAGCAGCCTAACTCCAACTCTCTTCCTGACAAATATAGTACCGGTACATCTGCATGAAAGACGAGACACAATCACCTGAATCACCTTATAAGATATATGTCCAAATAACAAAATTTAGAAAGAAAAGGCTTAAGGAGAGCTTCTTAATACTAATGCATGATTGTTGTCCGAGAAGTTTATTAGTCTTACTATGAAGTTAAAAGAAGGCTTTATAAAAAATCTGTACCCTCTCCTAGTAGAACAGAGAGATATAAGATGACTGTATACTGCAAAACGGAACGTGCTGTAGGATAATGGCTCGATTCTGGTTCAGTTTGTTTATATCCATCGTATCTGCAGCAATAGAAAGTTTCAGTACATCAGTCAACTGACTATGGGAACCAGTCGACTGTCCAGAGAGAAGTTTCAAAGGCTAAGGATACAGCAGCAGCAGTCGACTGAAGATGTGTCTCAGTCGACTGTCCAGAACTAAAGACCAGTCGACTGGTAAGAAGACCAGTCGACTGTAGGCGGGTTTGTGAACTAGAAAAGGCCCATTTCGAAAGGCCCAGTAGTTTCCCTATAAATACACCCGTTAGGGTTTTGTAAAGCAGAGACCTCTATTCGGATTTTGCAGCCGTCATCTCTGTAAGGGTTTGTTTCACCCATTGGTGATTATTTGAAGAAGAAACCCCAACCGCCCCGTGGATGTAGGCACTTGTTTTGCCGAACCACATTAAATCTTTGTGTCCTTGTGTTTGTTTGTTTTCTATTTTTCTTCGCTATTTCTCTCTTTGATTGGTGGTCCATTCGTATTCCGCACAACAAGTGGTATCAGAGCTTTCGGTTCGACCTAGAGGGAGATGGCGAGTGAAGCAGATGCAACCAAGGATGTTGTGGGATCAAGTTCGTCCAGAACAACGATTCACAACGCAAAATTTGAAGTTGAAAAATTTGATGGAACAAACAATTTCGGGATGTGGCAGTGTGAGGTGTTGGATGTTCTTGTTCAACAAGAACAAGATGCTGCTTTGGAGGAAGAAAAACCAAAGAATATGTCTGATGTAGATTGGAAGAAGTTGAATCGAGTTGCGTGTGGGACTATTCGGCTCTTTATCGCGAAGGCTCAGAAGTATGATTTGATGAGGGATACCATTGCTGCGGTGTTGTGGAAGAAACTCGAAGACAAATACATGAGGAAAAGTTTGGAGAATCGGCTGTATTTGAAGAAGAGACTTTTTCGCTTCACTTATACTGAAGGTATGTCTATGAACGCTCATGTTGAATCATTTAATAAATTATTGGCTGATTTGTTAAATTTGGATGAGCAAATTAAAGAAGAAGACAAAGCCCTAATTCTGTTGAATTCATTACCCGAATGTTATGATCATTTAGCAACTACTTTAATATATGGAAAAGACACTGTTAAATATGAAGATGTTGCAAATGCTCTGTTGAATAATGAAACTAGGAGAAGGGATAAAATGGTTGATAGAGAAACTTCTGAGGCATTGATTGTAAGGGGCAGAACTGAGACCAGATCTGAGACCAAATCTGGGAATAAAGGAAACAAATCTCGTTCCAAATCGAGAGGAGTTTCAAAGGACAGAAAGATACCAGCCAGAGATGAATGTGCTTTCTGTCATGAAATGGGGCATTGGAAAAAGGATTGTCCTAAGCTACGAAATAAGGGAAATTCGACTGCAAATGTGATTGTTGATAATGTAGATAGTGACGATGATTTTTCTTATGCACTTGCTACTAGTCCCTCACTTTATCAAGATGTATGGTTTCTTGATACAGCAGCATCCTATCATATGTCTTGGAAAAAGGAGTGGTTTACTTCTTTAGAGTATATGGATGGTGGGGTAGTTTTGATGGGAAATGATGCACCTTGTAAGAAGGTAGGAATCGGGGAAGATTGAATTGCTAATGCACGATGGTCTTATTAGGGAGCTTTCAGATGTATGGTATGTTCCAGATTTGAAAAAAAATTTGATTTCACTTGGTGTTTTGGAGGCCAGTGGAATGAAATTTGCTAGTGAACGTGGCACTCTGAAGGTGACTAACGGAGCACTTGTGGTGATGAAAGGGCAAAGGAAAAGGAACTTGTTTTTCTTCTAGGGAAAAATATATTTGGGTCAGGCTGTCAGTGTAACTGAAAGGCCTAAACAGGTTGTTCCCGACTCTACTAGGTTGTGGCATATGCGACTCGGGCATGCAGGAGAAAAGGCCTTGCAGGGGCTTGTGAAGCAAGGGTTGCTTAAAGATGCTAAAGGTTGCAAGTTGGAATTTTGTGAACATTGTGTTTTGGGTAAGCAAACTAGGGTGAAATTTGGTACAGCTGTACATCAGACAAAGGGTATCCTCGATTATGTGCACACAGATGTTTGGGGCCCTACTCAGACACCTTCTATGAGTGGTAGACACTGGTTTGTTACATTTGTTGATGACTACTCCAGACGAGTTTGGGTATATACCATGAAACACAAAGATGAAGTTTTGACATTGTTCACAAGTTGGAAGAAGAAAGTTGAAAACCAGACTGGAAGGAAGATTAAGGTTCTGAGGTCAGATAATGGAGGGGAATACAAGAACGATCCGTTTCTGAAATTGTGTGAAGATGAAGGGATCCAGAGGCACTTCACAGTTAGGAAGACTCCACAGCAAAATGGGGTTGAAGAAAGGATGAACAGAACCTTACTTGAGAAGGTGAGATGTATGCTAGCACAGTCTGGATTGAAGAAGACATTTTGGGCAGAAGCTGTTATATATGCAAGCCACATCGTCAACCGTTTACCATCAGCAGCACTTGAAGGTAAAACGCCTATTGAGGTATGGAGTGGTAAACCTGCATCTGATTATAGTTTTTTGCATATATTTGGTTGTCCTGCTTATTTTCATGTAACTGAAACTAAACTTGATGCAAGAGCCAAAAAGGCTATATTTGTTGGTTTCAGTACTGGTGTCAAAGGTTACAGGTTGTGGTGTCCAGAACAGAAAAAGTTAGTAATCAGCAGGGATGTTACCTTTGATGAGACCAGCATGATCAGCTCGGGACAGTCGACTGGTACTCATATGCAGTCGACTGGTGATCCTGATGAAGAGAAGCAGAAGATTAGCTCGGGACAGTCGACTGATATGTGCTCTCAGTCGACTGGTGCGAGAGTTCTCCAACAGGTGGAGTTAGAAAAGCGTTCAGTTGAAAATTCTACTCCTGCCCAAAATGAAGATGATGTGGTTGATACTGAGGATGAGGAAGAAGTTCCTATCCAAGACCCTCCCCAGCAGGAAGAATCAATTGCAGCAAGAAGGCAAAGAAGTGATATCAAAGACCATCTCGCTTTACAGAAATAGTTGCATTTGCTCTTCCCATTGTTGATGATGAAGTTCCCTCCAACTTCAAAGAAGCTACTAGAAGTTCTGAAAATGCAGATTGGAAAGTTGCTATGGATGAAGAGATGAACTCTCTTCATAAGAATAAGACTTGGGATCTAGTGCAATTGCCAAAGGGGAAGAAAGCTATCAGTTGCAAGTGGGTATATACGAAGAAAGAAGGTCCAAAAGACAGTGTTCGGTTCAAGGCTAGACTAGTTGCAAAGGGGTATGCTCAAAAGGAAGGAATTGACTATAATGAAGTGTTCTCTCCAGTTGTGAAGCATCCTTCTATTCGGATCTTGTTGGCATTGGTAGCACAGTTTGATCTTGAATTGACACAGATGGATGTGAAGACTACATTCTTACATGGGGACCTAGATGAAGAAATTTATATGTTGCAGCCAGATGGGTTTAAGATTGCTGGGAAGGAAAATTATGTTTGCAGGTTGAAGAAGTCTCTCTATGGGTTGAAGCAATCTCCAAGGCAGTGGTATTTGAGGTTTGATCAGTTTATGAAAGTGCAGAGATATTCCAGAAGTGAGTATGATCATTGTGTCTACTTCAGAAAATTGCAGGATAACTCTTTCATATATCTGTTATTATATGTGGATGACATGTTGATTGCCTCTAAAAATGCTAAGGAGATTCAAAATTTGAAGAATCAGCTGAGTTCTGAATTCGAGATGAAGGATCTTGGTGAAGCCAAGAAGATACTTGGGATGGAGATAGCTAGAGACAGAGCAAAGGGCATAGTGAGTTTGACACAGAAGCAATATTTTTTGAAGGTGCTGAAACGGTTTGGTGTATATGAGAAAACTAAACCAGTCAGTACACCCTTAGCCACTCATTTCAGAATTAGTGTTTCTCAGTCTCCAAGTACAGATGAAGAGAGACAGTATATGGCTAATGTACCTTACACTAGTGCGGTTGGCAGTTTGATGTATGCCATGGTTTGTACTCGACCGACATCTCTCAGGCGGTGAGTATGGTTAGTCGATATATGCATGATCCAGGCAGAGAGCATTGGCAAGCAGCTAAATGGATTTTGAAGTACATAAGTGGCACCACAGATGTGGGTTTGAAATTTGAGAGGGATGACAATATTAGCAGGTTATTGGTGGGTTATGTTGATTCTGACTATGCAGGTGATCTAGATAAGAGGCGGTCTACTACAGGCTATTTGTTTACTATGGCTAGGGCACCTATAAGTTGGAGGTCCAATTTGCAGTCCACTGTAGCATTGTCTACTACTGAGGCTGAATACATGGCAGTTGCTGAGGCCATGAAGGAAGCCATTTGGATTCATGAACTTTTGAAGAGCTTGGGAATTCATCGGGAGAAGGTGGAGGTACACTGTGACAGTCAAAGTGCTATCCATTTAGCGAAGAACCAAGTTCATCATTCGAGGACCAAACATATTGATGTCCGTTATCATTTTGTGCGTGATTTGATAAAGGATGGTGATATTCTTCTGGTGAAGATTGGAACAGCTGATAATCCTGCTGATATGTTGACCAAAATTGTTGGGGCAGCCAAGTTCAAGCATTGCATGAACCTGGCTAATATTTTGCATGCTTGATGATTTGGAATGGGCGGTTGGAATGGTGCTTCGCTATTTGTTTGCTTAGTATGTGATATCATACTAAGGTGGAGTTTGGGTTTTGTTACATTTGGTGATGAGCATTTGTTTTTGGAGTATTTTTGGAGATTGCTTGGGCTACTTGGAAGATCTCGCCAAGGTGGAGATTGTAGGATAATGGCTCAATTCTGGTTCAGTTTGTTTATATCCATCGTATCTGCAGCAATAGAAAGTTCCAGTACATCAGTCGACTGACTATGGGAACCAGTCGACTGTCTAGAGAGAAGTTTCAAAGGCTAAGGATACAGCAGCAGCAGTCGACTGAAGATGTGTCTCAGTCAACTGTCCAGAACTAAAGACCAGTCGACTGGTAAGAAGACCAGTCGACTGTAGGCGGGTTTGTGAACTAGAAAAGGCCTATTTCGAAAGGCCCAGTAGTTTTCCTATAAATACACCCGTTAGGATTTTGTAAAGGAGAGACCTTTATTCGGATTTTGCAGCCGTCATCTCTGTAAGGGTTTGTTTCACCCATTGGTGATTATTTGAAGAAGAAACCCCAACCGCCCCGTGGATGTAGGCACTTGTTTTGCCGAACCACATTAAATCTTTGTGTCCTTGTGTTTGTTTGTTTTCTGTTTTTCTTCGCTATTTCTCTCTTTGATTGGTGGTCCATTCGTATTCCGCACAACACGTGCTTCACAGCAACGAACTAAATCAAAGATTTCAACACAATTATAATTCAATAAGCACTAACAAAGGAGATGTTTTACGAATATTCAATCATGCATAGCAAGGTTTGGCTTGCTTTGGGATTAGAACAATTTAATGGCTTGGGTTTAGAAGTATCGAAATTGAATGAGTAGGGGTTAAAAGTATTGATTCATTGTTACACATATAGGCAATAGATAGTGCAGAGATGTTTTACCTGCCTATCACTTCCTGTCGTCTCATTATGGTGAGCAATCGCGGGTTGCAAGAGCCAAGAGCAGTATCCCTTGTTCACACTCCCAACCTTCCTTAAGACATCCATTGATTACTCTGGAAAACTCCGACTTTTAGTAACAGTGATTCAACTTTAGAGTCGAAAGTATTTGCGGATCCTCCAAAAGCAATGCCAACCATAGCCATGACGGGGAGAAAGACTGAGTTTGCGTGATGAGCGTTATGGTGATTTAGATGCAGAAGAGAAATTCATAAAAGCAACAAGAAGCATATAAAGTAGAAGTTGATGCGGTTTGTTTTTGGGGTGTGGCTACAACAAGTGTGAATTCTTGTAATTTGTATAGTGGAAGTTGCGGTACTGGCTATATGTTCGACCCTCGGCTGGGGGACCGGCTCGGGAGTAGCAAAAGTGAGGTGGAGGACGGATGCTCGGCTCGGATCCAGTAACTTGGAACGGATCTTCGGAGCTCGGCTCGGTCTTGTGTACCTGCACTCTACCTAGAAACACCGGAGAGATCCCGGCGACAGGCCCTCCGACGATCTAGTCATTCACTGGAAAGCAACAAGAGCTAGGGTTTTGGAGGAGAAAGATTGATTACCTTGCCAGTGGGGGAGGGGGTCTGGTATTTATAGGCAGAGCAAACGGGTCTGAGATCCTACTGGGCCAGATTTGGACCCGTTTGCTCGTGTGCCTGACGTGGCAGAAGCCGATGAGGCTCTGGGTTGATCTGATGATCAGGGGAGAGCGGTTTTGAGGGGATCTGGCGGCTCAGGAGAGACCATGTCATCTGACCCATATCACAAGTAATGAAGGTAATTCCTATTTCCTAAAGCATATCCAAAATTATATGAAAACAACATAGAAATCAATAAACTGACATAATTTCTGTAGTAACTGTATGACAAAAAAAAGTATAATCGTGTGAGAATACTCAGCTCTTCTTATGCAGCTTTCCTTGTGTCGGTCTTTACTTGCAGATTGGCACCCCAAAAAAAAATTAAAAAAATTAAAAAAAAATGTTAAGAGTAAATCCTAAAAGTGACTACCAAGAGTAAACAATTAAGTTCCTAACAAGACTTTAGCACCTCATGGATAGTTTGTACCCCTTGTTCAGCTCATAGTTGTTAGGATAAAAGGTGGAGTTTAATCTGTATGATTCAAGTACTTAAATTCCATTTTGTGCGCAGCCATTCAACCTAGGTAATGATTTTACTTCCTCTGCTCCTTTCCTAGAAGCGACATACCCCCCAATCGTGTTAAAAATGTTCGCGGGTTTGAGCAAATGTTTGATCTCACTCCTTGTTCACATTCTCAAGCACTCATATATAGTACCTCATCCATTGTAATCTATATAGCAGCTCTGCTAAGGACACCAAAAGACCACTCTTACTGCGTAAAATTCACTATCTAAATCTATATATCAAGCTTCGTCTATCTACTACTAAAGAATCCACTGGATTGTTCTGTCAATAATGACGAGATCATTTTTTTTGGGGGAATCGAGCGTGACTTGCAGTATCATCTTTTTACTATTAAATCAAAATTTAAATAATTTAGTTTACTGTATAACCTATTCGGCGATCAAAGGTGTCCCGTCTGTATGCGACCACCTGCTGCAGGTGGCTTATTAAAAGACAATTTCTCACAAAAACCTTGCAGATCCGTTTCTATTGGAAAAATAACAGCAATAAGTGAGGAACTTGCAGAATTTCAATTGCAAATTGACCTAGTTGCAGGCTTGCAGGCAACCATAGGATGTTATGTCGTAACTCTCAACACCCATATGAAGCCAATAACCAATAAAATATCGATAACAATATATGAATATTTAACTAAAATATCTATATAATAAAAACACAAAGAAAACTATCAAGTGTCTCTCATTCAATAGGATTGAAATCAAAGCTCTCCCAAAAAAAAAAAAAAACTCAAATTTAAATCCCCAAAACAACTTATTTATTTATTTATTTATTTCTCTCTCTCTCATTCTCTCTCTATTTACTCAGAAATTTATATTTTCAGATTTCAGGTTTGTAAATTTTCAGATTTTTTATGCAATTTTTAATTTCTCATGTTACATTGAAAATAGCAAATATCTTTTCAACAGTTAAATTTCATCATTTTCCACACTCAGAGTTCTAAGAAGTTGGATTTTACACCCCCATTTATAATTATTTTTCAACATATATTAATGGAAATATGGACTTTTATTTACAACTAATTATTGTTTTACTATTCAAACTTGAGCTACATAATTGTTATTTTACCGTTTACAAGATTTTCATATGTTGTATTGTTTTGAAGACGTGCCATAGGCACGTACCCACGGGCAAATCTAGTATATCTATATAATAAAACACAAGAAAAACTATCAAGTGGCTCTCATTCATTTGGAAGTAAATCAATGGTCCAGATCTATCCTCACAGAAGACATTTTCTTCCCCAAAATTTGAACCAAAAACTCAATTTTCCCCCCAAAAACAAAAACAACTCATTCATTTATTAATCTCTCTCTCTCTCTCTCTCTCTCTCCCTTCTTTTCACCATTTTCATAATTCTTTCACTCTTTCTTCTTTCTTTTTTTTAAAACCCATGTATGCCAAAAAAAAAAAACAATGAATGTTTATTTTAGTTATTCAATTTCGGATTATATATATTTTTTTAATTTCAAATTTTTAATTATGTTTTTTTTTTCCCTGAATTATGCTTTCGTAACTCAATAACATTCACTTCCATTTAATTGTTTTGAATTACCACATTTGATCTGATTGTATAATACTTCACTTAGCAATTGTTTTAGATTAGAATGCTTCACTGAGTTAATTTTGATTATAATGCTTTTTTTTATTATGCAGTTTCGAATTATGTTTTTTTTTTAATATTTGAGCATTTGCTGCTTTTAAAGATTGTTGCAAATTCTTTAATTGACTCGCTTGATCATATTTTTATGGATAAATCTATGCTTAATCCCTATATTTTGGGTTTTAGTAGCTGCAAAATTGTATCTTGATCTGCTTTGGTGCAATTTCACTTCACATATACATCACAACAAATTTTCTTTTTTAAATTCATACATGGTTAACTACATAAAAAACAAACAATGGGGAACTAACTCATTTAGTTTGAGGCGTCAACCGTATTAGAAAATGAATTGCTACTTATGTCATATTCTAAATCAAAAAAGAAATCTCTTATGCTCAAGTCACACATAGCAAGGAATTTTCGATCCACTACTTTTGTAGATTCACAGTACTGTTTTTGAATCCTGAGCTGCTGACAAATGATCCTGCAATATACAAACCAATAAACATCAAGGTCACTCCGTAATCCTACTTCAGAGTACATCAATACATCAACGTCTACTAGTAAATAAACATTTATATAAATCATCAATTACTGTTTACATTATTTTTCGCTCAAGTCACACATAGCAAGAAATTTCCGATCCACTACTTTTGTAGATTCATAGTATTATTTTTGAATCCTGAGCTGCTGACAAATGATCCAGCAATATACAAACCAATAAACATCAAGGTCACTTCATAATCAAACTTTAGAGTATATCAATACATCAACGTCTACTGACAAATAAACATCTATATAAATCATCTCTCACTGTTTACATGATTTTTCATATGTTGTATCGTTCCGAATACGTGTCGTAGGCACGTGCACACGGGCATACCTAGTCTATATAATAAAACACAAAGAAAGCTATAAAGTGGCTCTCATTCAATAGGGTTTAAATCAATGGTCCACATCTAACCCCACAAAACGGATTTTCCCGCCCAAAAGTCCCCCCCCCCCCCCCCCCACCAAACTCAAATTCAAATCTCCCCAAAACAACTCCTTTATTATTTATTTATTTATTTCTCTCTCTCTCTCATTCTTTTTCTATTTACTCAGAAATTTATATTTTCACATTTTTTATGCATTTTTTTATTGCTCATGTTACTTTGAAAATAGCAAATATTTCATCAACAGTTAAATTTCATTATTTTCCATACTCAAAATTCTAAGAAGTTTGATTTTACACCCCCATTTATAATTATTTTTCAACATATACTAATGGAAACATGAACTTTTATTTACAACTAATTATTGTTTTACTATTCAAACTTGAGCTACATAATTGTTGTTTTACTGTTTACAACACTTTCATATGATGTATCGTTCCGAAGACGTACCGTAGGCACGTGCCCACATGCAAATCTAGTAGCAAATCTAGTAATATATAAAAGAACCAGATCGTATAAACCAGTATAAGAGAGTGAAGTGAGGTAATCTCATCAAAGAAGCAATTTAAAGATACTAATTAAGAGTTGTTTGCAGTACCAATCAAGAATTTGCAACTTGTTCATTCTAGTAGACAAATGTTGGTTAATAATTAGCATTGATAATTTATCAATAAGTTTCTCTATTTCTGTTGGGCTTCTAAATCGAACTAGGCCATTTTAGGCCTTTACTCCTGGACTTTTAGCTAAAATCTAATTCAAAATTTTTGTTAGCTAAAAAATAAATATAATACAAACATTTAACTACCCTTATTTGTATTCCACAGTAGTGATTCCGGAATTATGAAGGAAAAAAATATATGCACTTCGATTCACTGATTATTTTGACTAGATAATCACAAGCAGTGCACTGCACACGCTTTGCGTTCGTAACATCGTAGATCATTCTGACGAAAAAAAACTTCATAAGTCATACAAATATAGATAAAAGCCACACATCATCTACGAGTGAGGGTGGAAAATTGTCCTTACTAGACATAGCCAATGAATAATGTTTTCTCTACTCAACTATATAAACTTGCACACAAAACCCTCAATTAATATATACTAGTATGATGCACGTGCGATGCACGTGAAGGAGGAAGGAAAAGGACAAAAAAATCTCTAGTATGATGCACATGCGATGCACGTGGAGGAGGAAGGAAAAGGACCCAAAAAAAACCTACCAACACGTGCGCTGCACGTGTTTGCAGACATACAAAAAACAATAAAAAATTGGGTTTTTAACATGTATGTCCCTAACAAATATGTAAATATCACATATACCCTTCACAAATTTGTATTTTCATATTTACCCCTAATAATGTGTGTCCAACCTCTTTGTTACCCCTTAAGTTAAAACTACATTAGAAACATAAAAATGTATAAAATATACAATTCTATTTAATAGACTTCATGTAAAATGACTGAAATACTCTTCCTCCACTGGTCAAGCTTCTTCATCTTACTTTTTTATAAACTCAATTGACTATAAAACTAACTGAAACACATTAACAATTCTCAATTTTTATTCAGTTTTCTTAATAAATGGACAAATTTACAGTGCATCTTTGTAATTTCATCTTCTTTATCATGTTTTCTACCCAAATTCGCCATTAATCTTATAAATTTTCAATACACATAGTTTGGAGCAACTTTTAGGGTTAAATAAAAAATGAGATCATATTGTTAGGGGCATATATGAAAATACACATTTTTGAAGGATATATATGATATTAGCATATTTGTTAGGGGTATACATGTTAAAAACCCTAAAAAATTATTTATTTGTTTGGAACCCCATCTCTCCCATTATAATAGTTATAGATATTGGATGTAAAGTGTTAGTGTCAAAATTTATTTAAAAATAATAAAAAATACTACATAGACCTACTAGTATGTAACCCGTGCCATGCAGGAATGGTCATGCTCATGATTTTCAAGTTATTGAGATAATGATGTTAAAATTAAAAAAATTAGCATTCTCACTCTTGACTTTTACCGGAAACTTTATTACTTTCTAAAGGTAAATAAACAACAAAGAAGAAAACCAATTTTCTAATTTATAAACCAAATTAAAAAAATAATAATTTAGTAGAAACAGAACGAAATAGTTTTCTTGAATAACATATTAATAATAATCATTCAGAAATTAACCAACAGGCAATGTCCTGATTGGTATGGGGTGAGGTAGGTAATTGAGTTTCGGCTTGAATCCAGGGACCCTGGTTCGAATCCAGGCTTTCCCATGAAAGGGATTTTTTTTTGCGGAAATCAACAATAAATAAAACTTTATGTCTATATTTTCTGAACACTATTAGATGGATATGAATTTGAATGCTTTATAATAAATTGTATTTTCAATATATTACACCCCAACGTATTAGATCATATTTCCAACACATTACATACCCCCCAACCTATTTGATGCGAGTACGCAGGTGCTGGCTGAAGATGTGGCATGCAAGGTGAAGTTGGGATTGATATACGTGCACAGATTGATACATCAACAGTAGAAGCAGCAGCTAGTCCCAGAGTGAAGAGAAACATAGCCGAACCTGAATATCTGAGTGACTTTGTACTGGGAAATAACAACATGAGTCATTCACGGGCTTAAAGAATGAATAGAGGAAATTTAAAGCTGAAGAAAGCGCCAAATGAACAGTACAGATTTAGCGTGGGAAAATGCTTGTATAAATAGGAGTAGAAAAGAGAGTATGAGAATGTCAGAAATTGTAACAAACTTCTTTGTCATTTTCCTAAGATCTTTTCCTCTTGTTCTTCCCCAAATCTCCCTCTCAAACCCTAAATTCTTGTGATTTGGATTGATTTCATATCGGTAAAGATCTAATTCTGCAATTGATTGTTGGAAAAGATAGTGAGGTGCTTGTGCTTGAATTACTTCGTATCAATTTGGTGCTTTCACCGATTGAATTCAGAAATCTGATTAGCATACCATCGATTTGGGTTTTGTCAAAGGCAGATTGAAGGCGATCACTCGATGAAGTGAAGGAGGTCATTCGATTCCATGGTGACCAGTTGCAGACACTTACTAATGATGTAGAGGCACTGAAGTCATTAATGGTGGATATGGGTCGTCGGTTTCGATCAGTAGAAGAGAGGCTTGGTCAGGTCTTGAACATAACTGCTACACCATAAAATCCTTCACCAAAGAATCTGATCATTGTAAGAAACCCTAACGCCGCTCAAAATCACACAAGTTATTTCAAGTACCCTAGGTTGGATTTCCCTAGGTTTGATGGCAGTAATCCGATGGGATGGTTTTTAAGGCCAATCAACTTTTCGCTTATCATCAAACACCTCATGAGCAAAAGTTGAATCTAGTTTCTCTCTATATGGATAGGAAAGCTTTGGCATGATTTCAATACAAGTTTAATAATGGTGAATTTGTTAATTGGGAAGTGTTTGTGAAGGAGTTGGATGTTAGATTTGGAGTATCTCCCTATGTTGATCACACTGGGCAATTGTTTAAGTTGACACAGACTGCGTCGCTAGCAGAGTATCAGGATCAGTTTGATGTATTGATGAACAAAACAAAAGGATTATCACCTGCAAGCATTATGAGTAATTACATATCAGACTTGAAACATGATATTAAGCGTGAGGTGTTAGCTCATAAGCCAACTTTGTTGTCAGATGCAATTGGATTGGCTAGACTACATGAAGAGAAGTTTACTGATAAGAGATTAATGTGGAATAAAAGTAGCAATTATAGACCTCCATGGCAACCTCCACCTAGTAATCTTCCACCTCTACTACCCACACCTTCAACACAACCACAAACCCCAACATCTTCGAAGCTAGCGGTTAGAAGTAATCCCTCCAACTTAATGGGCTATGAGAAAGGATAAAGGATTGTGTTTCAATTGTGATGAGAAATGCATACCAGGTCATCGGTGTAAAAAGCAGTTTTTCATGTTGTTATTAGATGAAAATGAACATTAGTTGACAGAGCAAGAATACCAAGCAGATCAATATACTCAGAGTATTAGTGTGAGGAATGATACAAGTGCACCTGAAATCTCATTTCAAGCCTTTGCAGGTCAAGATTCTTTGAGAACTTTAAGAGTTCCAGGTCTTATTGCTTCAACTCATGTTCAAGTTTTTATTGATTCTAGGAGTACGAATAACTTCCTTCAAGCAAGATTAGTTAAATTTTTGAACATACCAGTGCAGCCTTCAACTTATTTTAATGTGCGGGGTGGGAATGATAAGATTCTGCAATGTGAAGGGAAGTGTGCAGGGTTACCTACAACAATCCAAGGCTATTCATTCATGATTGATTTGTATGTGCTACCCATATATGGATCTGATATTGTTTTAGGGGTGCAATGGTTGAGATTACTTGGTAAAGTTAAGTTTGATTACAAAGATATGACTATGCAATTCACTTATAACCAGCAAGTGGTGAAGCTTCAGGAAGGGGATGAGCAAATTCCACAACAAATGTAATCGACAACATTAAGAAAAGAAATAAACACTAACTCTATATGCCAATACTATCATTTGATACCGCAAGAAGATGAAAGTGACCAGTTCACTCATAGTGATATTGAGAATTTACATCAGCAGCATGCATCTCTGTTTGATGAAGTTATAGGCCTTCCGCCTACCAAATATTGTGATCATCCTGTTAGGAATTATGGCCTCAAATACACGTAGGCACTGAGTACTTGAAGTGTGAGGAGAAGAGGAGGAGACAAAGATAGCAAGAGAAGACAACAACAAGTAGAAGAAGTGTAGTCTGGAGAGTTGCGGTCGACCGATCTGGGGATGCGGTCGACCGACCCTAGCTGCTGAGAGTTCTTCGAGTCTACAGGTCCAACAGAGGAGGGGACGGTTGACCAGTCAGCCTCGGGTCTAGACTTACATGTTGCGGTCGACCGATCTTGGGGGTGTGGTCGACCGACTTCTACGTTGTGCATTTTTTGGGCGTACGAGTTTAAGGCCCAATTGCTAGATTTGTGTTTATCTTTTAGGGTTTACTTAAGGGCTATATATATGGCCGTAGATTCTAAGGTTGTGTGGATATAATCCATCAATTTGTGTAATTAAGAGGTGAGCCGTTATCATTGTTCAACTTCAAGATGGGATTGTGCCGAGTATTTCAAATGTGTGTGAGAGATTGAGAGTTGTAATCTCTTTTGTAATCTTTGTATTTCTTGGGGAATAAGAAGTATTGGTTATCTATGTATATTGATTGTGTTCTTATGAGATCTTGCATATATTGTGGTGACTTATTCTTGGTTCATCTAAGTCTTGAGAGTTTCTATTGCTTGTAGTGTGTTTCCACTATTAGCACTACGAGTTGTGGGGTAGATTCTTCAACAAGTGGTATCAGAGCCGGTTGGTTCGAGATGGCCGATAACAAGATGAAGATCGAGATATTCGATGGGAGTGACTTCGCGATGTAGAAGACTTAGATGATAGCGTATCTTCGTCAGAAAGATCTTGATGGTCCGCTGTTTGATGAGAAGCCGGTAGGTGCAGATAAGGATACGAAGGTCTTGGCGGATTGGAATTGTTTGGATCAGAAGGTGCTGGGGCAGATTCAGTTGGGGCTGAGTAAGAAGATGTTATTTCATATCTCGAAGGCAAAGACCACAAAGGATGCTATAAAGATTCTCATGAATATATATGAGAAGCCGTCGACATCTAATCAAATTCTTCATCTGAAGAAATTGGTTAATATGAAGTTGAGGGAAGGGGGTTCACTGGCAGAGCATGTGAATAATTACTATATGGTTTACAACTATATGGAAGCTGCAGGTTTGAAGTTTTCAGAGAGAGGACAATCATTGTTACTTCTATCTACTTTACCCGATAGTTATGGTATGGTGGGACAGACTATTATAGGTACTATGACAAATTCGACGACTCTACAGGATGTGGTGAATAGCATTCTGAACGAGGAGGTGAGAAAGGTGAGAAATGGGAGATATTCATCATCAGCTTCTAGAGATTCCGCAATATACGTTGAGAAGAGACGTGAGAGATCTAAGAGCAATCGAAGAAGAAAGGATCAGAGTAGTTCATCTAAGAGTGGGTCTGATGACAGCGATGGGGGACATGGGCCTGAGTGCTGGTATTGTCATAAGAAGGGTCACATGATGCGTAGTTGCAAGGCTTATATGAAGAAGAAGCAGGAGAAACCGAAGAAAGATACCCCAAAGAAAGCTCAAGTGGGGCTTGTTGAGGATCTATGCTTATTAGTTCGAGAGGAGTTGGGCACTCAAGATTGGTGTATTGATTCGGGAGCTTCTTTTGATTGCACTCCGAGGAGAGAGGTGTTTGATGACTATGGGGAGGGTTCTTTTGGAGATGTGATCGTGGGGAATGGTCACCGGTGTCCTGTACGTGGGGTTGGTACTATTCGCATGAAAGCCAATGATGATCAAGGTGTTGTCTTGCGGGAGACAAGGCATATTCCAGACTTGAAAGAAAATCTTATTTCGATTGGAAGGCTAGACAAAGAGGGTATGTCTAATACAGTTGGTAGTGGGGAGTGGTGTATAGCTGCAGGTCAAGGGTGATTACAAAAGGGAAGCGTGAGGGAACACTGTATTTGTTTAGAGATGTGAGGGGCATTTCTCCTTAGTTGACTCTCAGCCAAAATCGAGTTGTAGGTTGTGTGAGGTGCAACCGAGTTCTTTTAGTTGTGGATAGGAGGTTACTAATTTAGTGGGAGTTGCTGGCCATGGAAGTGATCCTAGAGGGCAAGACGTTGCTGCGGTGAGGGTACTTTGCGAATTGGCAGATGAAGCTTCAAGTCGCTCTTGTGTGATAGAGAGTACTGGTATCGATATGCAGAGTGATGTCGATGAGGGTAACCGAATTGAGACTGTAGGGATTGAACAGTCTGCGGATATTGTGGAGGTGTCGTCCATGGAGTCTTCTAATGTAGAGGGTGCAATGAGAGGTTTTGAACCATGTCCGGTGTTGATGGAGATTCCGCGAGTTGGGGAGTCTCATAACACGGAATCCGACACGGAAGATTGTTTCTCTGGTATTCGTGCTCTATGTGATTGGTGGAGCACATCCTTCATGAGGCTATGAGGGGTGGTTGGTACACTCCACGTGGTGGGCTGGCGGAGGTGCACTTCATAAGAGTGGGGAGTATTTGGGTCTTCCATGAAAGTGGGAGATTGGCAGAGATACTGCGAGGTAAAGATTGCAATAACTTTGAAGCGTGGTGTATTTGGTCAAAGTGAGAGATTGTTAGGGATTTTGGCCTCAAAAAGACATAGGCACTGAGTACTTGAAGTTGGAGGAGAAGAGGAGAAGACAATGACGACAAGTGAAGACAACAACAAGTAGAAGAAGTGTAATCTGGAGAGTTGCGGTCGACCGACCTGGGGGTGCGGTCGACCGACCCTACCTGCTGAGAATTCTTCGAGTGTACAGGTCCATAGAGGAGGGGACGGTCGACCGGTCAACTCTCGGTCTAGACTTACACGTTGCGGTCGACTGACCTTGGGGGTGTGGTCGACCGACTTCGGCGCTGTGCGTTTTTTGGCTTACGAGTTTAAGGCCCAATTGCTAAATTTGTGTTTATCTTTTAGGGTTTACTTAGGGGCTATATATATGGCCATAGACTCTAGGGTTTGTGTGGATCTAATCCATCAATTTTTGTAATCAAAAGGTGAGCTGTTATCATTGTTCAACTTCAAGAAGGGATTGTGCCGAGTGTTTCAAAGGTGAGAGAGAGAGAGAGAGATTGAGAGTTGTGATCACTTTTGTAATCTTTTTATTTCTTGGAGAATAAGAAGTATTGGTTATCTCTGCATATTGATTGTGTTCTTGTGAGATCTTGCATATATTGTGGTGACTTGTTCTTGGTTCATCTAAGTCTTGGGAGTTTATATTGCTTGTGGTTTGTTTCCACTATTAGCACTATAAGTTGTGAGGTAGATTCTTCAACACATCCAATTCATTTAGTTCCTGGAATTGCACCTGCAAATGTCATGTCATATAAATACCCCCACTTTCAGAAAGAAGAGAGAGAAGCAGATGACTAAAATGATGGATTCAGGGCATTGTAAGGCACAGTTTGAGCACATTTTCTTCTCCAGTTCTGTTGGTCAAAAAGAAGGATGGAACATGAAGATTTGTGTAGATTATAGAGCACTAAATTCTATAATTGTAAAGGATAAATTTCCGATACCCACTGCAGATGAGTTGTTTGATGAGTTGTATGGGGCTCAATACTTTACCAAGCTTGATCTAAGGGTTGTTTACCACCAAATCATAGTTCAGACTGCTGATGTCGAGAATACGACATTTAGAACTCATGAGGAGCATTATGAGTTTTTAGTTATGCCTTTTGGCCTTACAAACGCAGCCGCCACATTCCAAGCTGCAATGAATTCAATATTCAAGCATTTTTCTAAGAAAATTTGTGTTAGTTTTCTTTGATGATATATTGATATATAGTAGATATTGGAATTCACACTTGCACCATCTATCGGTGGTTTTGAGATTATTGGAGCAAAATCAATTTTATGTGAAGAAGAGGAAGTGTGCATTTGGGAGACAGTCTATGGACTATCTGGGACATGATATTTCAGTAGAGGGAATCAAGGCATTTGATACAAAGGTCAAAGTTGTGCAATAGTGGCCTCATCCACATAATGTAAACCAATTGGGAGCATTTTTGGGATTAACATGCTATTATAGAAGATTTGTGAAGGGGTATGCAACAATTGCAACTGCACTTACTGATTTGTTGCAGAAAGATGCCTTTGTATAGTCTGATGAGGCAACGAAGGCCTTTCAAAGCCTCAAATATGCAATGCAGCATACTCCAGTGTCGTCTCTGCCTGATTTCTCAAAACAATTCATTGTTGAAACTGATGCTTTGGGTAAAGGAATTGGGGCAGTTTTGTAGCAAGATGGACATTCATTAGCATTCTTTAGCAAGAAGATGAATCCAAGAATGCAAGCTATGTCCACTTATGTGCGAGAGATGTATGCAATTACAGAGGCCATTAAGAAGTGAAGATAATATTTGTTGGGAAGGGAGTTTATCATTCGCACAGATCAACAAAGCCTTAATCATATAGTGAGTCAAG
Organism: Hemerocallis citrina; assembly: GCA_017893485.1. Lineage (NCBI taxonomy): Eukaryota > Viridiplantae > Streptophyta > Magnoliopsida > Asparagales > Asphodelaceae > Hemerocallis > Hemerocallis citrina. The sequence continues at coordinate 205,250,040 of CM030367.1, read as the reverse complement.
TGATACAGACACCTGAACAACAAAAGTGGATTTCTAAATTGGCAGGGTATGATTTTAAGATCTTGTACAAGCCTAGAAGACTTAACTCAGTTGCAGATGGCTTATCAAGAGCACATGAACTTGAGTATCATCAAATTGAGACTATAGTATCCAAGTCAAGCCTTATGATATTATATAAACTTAGAGATGAACTCTTAAAGGATGAGGAATGTAGTGCAATTATTGAGGAACTCAGACACAATCCAGCTACAAGGCCCCTTATATTACCGCGGGAGGGATTATTGTGGTATAAGGGAAGAATTTTAGTGCCTAGAGCCTTACAAGAAGTAATTTTATTTGAGTGGCACTCTACTCCAATTGGGGGTCATGCAGGGGTTGCAAAGACCATTGCAAGAGTGAAAGAGTCATTTTATTGGAAGAATATGACAAAGATATATATGAATTTATCAAACAGTGTAAGGTTTGTCTAGGAGACCAAATATGAGTCTACTAAACCAGGGGGGCTATTGCAACCACTACCTATACCTGATCAGATATGGGAAAATTTGACAATAGATTTTGTTAAAGGGTTGCCAAATTCTCAAGGGAAGACATCCATTATGGTGGTGGTGGATAGGCTGTCAAAAGGCAGTCATTTTGTTGCACTTGTTCATAATTTCAGTGTAGTCAAGGTCGCATAAGCTTTTGCAACATATATAGTGAAAATTCATGGGATACCAAAGTCAATAATCTCTAATAGAGACCCAATATTTTTGAGTAATTTCTGGAGGGAGTTGTTCAAAATGCAAGGCACAAGCTTGAAGATGAGCACATCTTACCACCCACAAACAAATGGCCAATCTGAAGTAGTGAACACATGCATTGAATAGTATCTGAGGGCATTTGTAAATGAAGAACCCAGGAGTTGGGTGAAGTTTATACCACTAGCGGAATGCTGGTATAATACTCCTGGCACACTTCGGCAGGCATGAGCCCTTTTGAAATTATGTATGGAAGAAAGGCTCCAAAGCTACCTGATTATGTACCTGGTTGTGCATCCAATGCTGCAGTAGACTTGGATCTGAGTTTGAGGCATGAGATACTGCGCAAGTTAAAGCAAAATATTCTTCAAGCTAAAATTATGATGAAGAATAAAACATATGGTCATCAAAGTGAAAAAAGAGTTCAAAGAAGGTGATTTGGTGTATGTGAAGCTTCAGACTTATCGCCAACAGTCAGTGGAGCAGAGAAATTGTCAAAAGCTAACAAAGAGGTATTATGGACCTTAAAAAGTTATAAAAAGAATTGGCAAGGTTGCATATGAGCGGCAATTGCCTGCAGATGCAAAAATCCACCTTGTGTTTCATGTAGCCCTTTTGAAGAAATTTTATGGAGAAGTTCCTGCATGATTGTCCTCAGATATACCTGCAATTCAAAGAGACAATGGAGTGTATTTTCAACCAGGTGATGTACTGGGGAAGAAGACAATTAAAATGTGGAATATAGTTGAAGACCAATTGCTGGTCAGATGGGAAGGATCAGATGCAGAGGAAGATAGTTGGAAGAATGCAGCAGTGATCAAAAACTATTTTTCCCAACTGAACCTTGAGGGCAAGGTTCTTTCATTAGGGGATGATATTGATGCAAATACACAGGTGCTAGCTGAAGAGAGGCAGTGCAGGGTGAAGTTGGGACTGATATAGGTGCACAGACTGATACATCAATAATAGAAGCAGCAACTAGTCCCAGAGTGAAGAGAAACAGAGCCAAACCTGCATATCTGAGCGACTTTGTACTGGGAAATAAAAACACGTGTCATGCACAGGCTTAAAGAATGAACAAAAAGAGATTTAATGCTGAAGAACGCACCAAATGAACAGTACAGATTTAGCGTGGAAACGCTTTTATAAATAGGAGTAGAAAATAAAGAATGAGAATATCATAAATTGTAACAAACTTCTTTGTCCTTTTCCTAATATATTTTTCCCTTGTTCATCCCAAAATCTCCCTATCAAACCCTAAATTATTGTGATTTGGATTGATCTCATATCAGTAAAGATCTAATTCTGCAATTGATTATTGGAAAAGATAGTGAAGTGCTTGTGCTTGAATTACTTCTTATCACTATTAGATTGTATTTCCCCAACCATTTCATATTAAAGCAAAAATATTGCAGATTGGTTATCAAGCTTATTTTAAACTAAAACTTTATTTCCATTTTTACTGATAAGTGGAAAAAACTGTGTGATCTAAAGGGGGCATTGGTACGTGGTAATATATAAGTGAATCTATGATTACCCTCTATACATTACTCTTTAAAAGGGTGAGATTTGTCGAATCCTCGCCATGCAATTATATTCTACTATTGTACTCAACCTGTTCCTGATAGATATAATCGTGGCTGGTGAATCCTGCAGTTATCACTGCTAAACACAGTGGTGTTTGCAACTAGTGCCCCAAACTGGTCTGGATCACACCAAATGCCGTGACGATCTTACAGATACACTACTGCATATTTATGGCACCGAAGATCCATGGGACAGCAGTCCCATGGTCCGTTCGTGTCCATTCAACATAAGAACATGATGGCCTTGAAGGACTAAGCCCGCTATCCGACAGGAACCTCCTGTTCTTACCACGGAACTTCAGGAGTCAACAGTGCGAGATACGCACAGCAGCACGTATTCCTAACGACAGGAAGAGACAACCCTAGTTATCACCACCTAGTGCTAACTCATAGAACGAGTCAGATTATAGGGAATCACCCCTAACACCAACTCGGTCTTTAAGAGAACAGTAAAGAAACATAATATGAAATAACATTGTGCTAAACATGCGAGTTGTCAAATCATGCATAGTTTCTAAAGAATGATTGAGCCCAACCGGTTTTGTCAAAAATAACTAATCACAATCACGGCGAACCGACATTCATCGGTTGCCAACACCTCTATAGGTCTTTGACCTAAGGTCCCCAGCCCGCGACCCTCAGCAAGTAGTACAACGACGCCCAAGGGAGTGCCTCATACTCGGCAATAGAGGTGAAACACACACAACTTACTAATATCCAGTCATTGACAGACCTAGGCATCAACACATTCTAGACAAGGCAGATAACTAGCCTATCAACCCCTAAACACCGGCAATCTGATATCCATCAGTCGCCACCACCTCCGTCTCAGGTCTCATACAGTATCCCGGCCGCAGTCAACTTCTCTCAGTAAACAAACTGATGGTGCACAGGAAAAAAATCTCTATCTCTCGAGGTGGAAAATAAATATCAATACAATACTTACCGACTAGGTTGATAGTGTTAGGGTATCATAACCTAGACTAGCTCCAAGCTATACTAGCTACGATCCCTACATACAACAAATCGACCATAAAGCTATTCTCTCAACATACTCACGTGTCCATCATGAGTACTAAGCACAAGGATCTCACATAAGTCCTACATGAGGTGCTTAATAGGGATAATCATTCAATCATCCCAAACTGAAATCATCTTATACTCATAAATCCTGTAGCATGCAGAAAGTTCCATAATTGATGCTACCCTCAACGAAATCCAAAAAAATTAGACTCTCTAGAAGGGTGGGAACCTCTACTACAATTTCCTAGTTGACAACTTTCTCAAATTCCTTATAGAACTCAAGTTCCCCGATTTAACACACGCTTGAAATCGACCAAGACAACAGGTTGCTGAACTTGTAACATTTATATCTTTCAAAATACAACTCAGAATTGCATGATATTACCCATTCTGGAAAGCTAAGACTCTATACTATAAGTCTCTAGTTAACCACTCCTTCAAATTCAGCCATCTAGAGGCTATAAAACCTCTATGTATTCTCAGCTGTGCATTTCTTCATGCACTTGCTGCATCTTTCCATCATCATAAAAATTTGTTTACTTGTCGGAATTACTCGATTCTGGATTATATGGAAAGTTGGGAGTGTCTACTACAACTTCCTAGTTGGACACATGGAATGAGTTTCCTCTACGAAACCCAAATCCTTCCATCAAGACTGGTTCTGCCCATATCTAAAATAAATCATAACTTTCAAACCACAAACTGAAATTGCATGATTCTAGATGTTTTTGAAAGCTACGACTTTCTAATACTATTCTCTAGTTGATCATTCTTCCAAATTCTCAACACACAATTTCAGAATTACACGAATTTACTGATTACTCAAAAACTGGACTGAACTGAACATACCGTACTCAAAAGTCAATATCAATTCAACCACAAGTCCAAATGCTTATGAAATTTTAGATTTGGTAACTAGACATATACAAGAGCAATAACCCAAAATTTTAGCTCCTAACTTATATTATCCTAGGAGTTATGCAATTTTGAACATGGATCAAAATAAGCATCTTCAAACACAACATCAGCTACTATTACTTTACTGCGCTGTTTTCAATCGATCGAATGAAGCCCCAAATGTTCACCAAAAATTCTCAAATTTGGTAAACTAATAGTAGACATATACAAGATGCCACATTCCAAATTTCATCACAAAATTCTATAACAATTGAGAGATACAATTTTTCAAAGTTCACATTCCATCTACTTAGCTGCAGTTTCCCCCACTCAACCAGTCGGGCAAACAAATATATTAAAAATAGCAAATAAAGTCCAAATATTCTAAAATTTGGAATACATGTTGTTAACATATACATCTAACTTTTCCTTTCAGGTTCCAACTCAAAATTCCTTATAGATATTGAGTTATGAATTTTTGAACTCGACTCGTTGCTTACCCAAAAATGCAGAATTTCCCGTCTTACTGATTTTGGAAAATACAAATTGTAAACCCTTTAAACAAAGTCCGAAAATTCCAAAATAAATCAAGCTTGCTCTATACATATTCAAGATCATCCACTAAAAATTTGGAATCAACATTCTAACATATGATCAAGATACAAATTCTCACATCCACAAGTCGTGAAGCTTCACTTTAGCAAGTTCTTCATATCTATGTCTAGTCCATTTACTCAATTGAAACTTGAAAAATATTCTACTCTATTGCTACTATAATCTAGCATTCAAACAAGCTTCACAGCTTCAAACAAAAATTAAAACAAAGCTCAAGTTTATGAAACACCCACATATGAAGAGTTCCCAAGTTCCTTTGCTTTTGCTAGCTCCTTCTCCTCATCTCTTCTTCTTCTCCTTCTCCAAAGCCCCAAGAACCCACAAGCAAAACAAAAACCCTCATATTTCCTTCTTTTCTCATCTCATGAATAAAATATTAGAAAAAGATGGAGAGTAGAAGAAGTAGAAGAAGATGGAGATGTAAGGGTTTTTTTTTGGGGGGGGGGGGGGGGGGGGATGAGATGGAGATGGGGTGAGAAGGGGTTTCAGCCCTGGAGATTTTGGGTGGAGATGGGGTTTCGGTCTGCCATGGGAGAAAGGGAAATGAAGATAGGGAAGAAATGAGTGAAGTGGAAGATTTTATTAGATGGGGTGTTAGTCTTCTACACCCTACAATATATATATACATGTACATACACATTTACTAATATACATACATACTTATATATGTATATTCAAGTATAAAATCTAATTCATTACAATTCAATTTAAATATACATATGTATAAATACATACATATACATATACATATAAAAATACATACAAGTATTCACACATATATATCATATACAATTCAGTCAAAATTATATATACAGATTTATATACATGCTTACAAATAAAATATTTATTTGTAGAACATAAGAATGTATTTTATAAAATACTATTTGTCCCAAAGATTGTCTCGTTAGAACAATCGGAACAATACACATAGTTTAATTGAGAAGATATCCCGAATATACCTCATCGGGTTCAGAATAACTAATATATCAGAAATTTCTCAATTAAGATCAATTATTATTAGAAAAATACGTAATTGCGTGCAATTCTCAACTGTGCACGAATTACATTGCAAAATAGCTATATGCTATTTTGCGGGATATTACATGTATTGCATACATTTCATTTTTTCTTTTTGTTATATTTTTATCTACCTAGTTGAAATACATTAGAATCATAATATAACTTTTTGGGTTATGTTTTTTAATGTACTCAGGTATAAGATATACATCAGTATTGGTTTTACACGTGTCACGCATATGCATCGATTACTAAAGTAGATAACAGTTATATTGTTTTTTTAAATAAAGCCAAAAGGGTATTTTCGGTAATGTCTACTATAGCGAATGACTGATGGAAATGAATTGGTTTATACCAAACACAGTAATAAAATATTCCCTGAAATGCAATGTCATGTACCAAACGTAGTATTGCAACATTCCAGAGAATCATGATTCATACCCTCATGTTCCCGGGAATTTGCCATTCTAAGGAATTCTCCAATACGCCTACCAAACGCCCCCTAAGATGATGCCAAGTCTTTCAAATTAGTTAATTTTTTCCCCTCCATTCTCTTGCTCTAGTGTGAAGCTAGTTGCCTTGGATAAGAAATATACGACATAAAATAACACCAAAGTAGTTATAAGTCTTTTAGTTAAGATTGTCTAACATACAAAAATGCCACGTGGCAGAGAAACATAAAATTTGAAGAAAAAAATGCCACTTTACGGATAATAAAAAAACTTAAGTATCTCTAAAATATGCCTATGTGGCGCAAGCACATGAATCAAAATTTAGTTATATATATATATATATATATATATATATATATATATATATATATATATATATATATATAGGGAAAAAGGGGTATGAGCAACTTGCTCATTTAGTAAATGAGCAAGTGATGAGGTGGCATGCATGTGATTGGGAAATCCTGAAAGTGATTAGATACTCAATGTTTCACATGCATGCCACCTCATCAATTGCTCATTTATTAAATGAGCAAGTTGCTCATATTCCTTTTACCCATATATATATATATGGGATTTCTTCCGTTGCAAACGGGTCGCAAGCGGGTCTGTTTGCACAGACTCGTGCGAACTTTGATCTAGACCGTTGGATCTTTGATCCAACGGTCCAGATTTTTTTTTGTAAAAATTTGCCTTAACCCGTCTTTGGGAATGACGGGTTAAGGCTAAATTTTATTTTTAAAAAATTGCCTTAACCCGTCCTTCCCAAGAACGGGTTAAGGCAATCTATATTCATTTGTATTTGCATTCAGATCGTCTTCTTCGGCGATTTCTCTCTCGTTCATTCTTCTTTCTTCGACGAACCCAACGCCAAAAAAACCCTAGCTACGGCCGTGTATGTCATCTGCATCTCTGTCCGTTCCCCCTTCTCTCTCCCAACTCCAAAGTTCGAAACCCTACTCTCTCATCCCCTCTTCGAAACGAAATCCAAACCCTAGTTCTCCTCAGAATCGATTGTTTGGCTTCATTTGGACCTAATTTGTAAGGTATAGACTATTTTTTGACCTCAATAATCTACATTTGTGTTTTTTTTCCAATTTGTATGTAGTAAATTATTTAGAAATTGGGAGAAATTTTATATGCCTAAGTAGATTTTAAATGTAGAATCGGGTTGACTTTAAGTATATTCAATTGCCGAATTTTGTTACTTGCGTTAGTAATTTGTAGAATTAGAATTGTATATACGAAATTAGTTAGAAACTTTTCATTGCGGTTATGGTTGAAAACCCTGCAAACGACCGTAAAAAAATACGAAACTTTGCGAGTAGGTTGGTCTCATGTAATACAAGTCACCCTAAGTTGTAGAAGTGAGTTTCAACTCACGGTTGGAGAGATACGGCCGTGTATCGCTTTCGGTTGGAAAAAACCAACTAAAGCGGTACACGGCCGTATCTCGCAAACCGTGACTCGAAACTCGCTTCTACAAATTCGGGTGGCTTGCCCTACGTGAATTCGACCAAGCCGGAAATTTTTATAATTTTCGGATGCCGTTTGTGCGGTTTTCTTCAATTCCTCGCATGAGTAGTTTTTCACTTAGAATTTTGTAAGTGCGGTTAGATTAGAAAACCCTTCAAACGACCTTTAAAAAATACGAAACTTTGCGAGTTGGTTGGTGTCCCCTATGAGAAGTCACCCAAAGTTGTAGAAGTGAGTTTCAACTCACGGTTCGAGAGATACGGCCGCGTATTGCTTTTGGTTGGAAAAAACCAAGTAAAGCGGTACACGGCCGTATCTCGCAAACCGTGACTCGAAACTCACTTTTACAAGTTTGGGTGGCTTGCCCTATGTGAATTCAACCAAGTCGGAAATTTTTATAATTTTCGGATGTCGTTTGTGCGGTTTTCTTCAATTCCTCGCATGAGTAGTTTTTCACTTAGAATTTTGTAAGTTCGAATAGATTAGAAAACCCTTCAAATGACCTCCAAAAAATACGAAACTTTGCGAGTTGGTTGGTGTCCCTTATAAGAAGTCACCCAAAGTTGTAAAAGTGAGTTTTGACTCACGGTTCGAGAGATACGACCACGTATCGCTTTCGGTTGAAAAAAACCGACTAAAGCGGTGCACGGCCGTATCTCGCAAACCGTGACTCGAAACTCGCTTCTACAAGCTCGGGTGGCTTGCCCTACGTGAATTTGACCAAGTCGAAAAGTTTTATAATGTTCGGATGCCGTTTGTACGGTTTTCTCAACTTCCTCGCATGAGAAGTTTTGGACTTAGAATTTTCTAAGTGCGGTTAGATTAGAAAACCTTTCAAACGACCTCCAAAAAATATGAAACTTTGCGAGTTGGTTGGTGTCCCCTATGAGAAGTCACCCAAAGTTTTAGAAGTGAGTTTTGACTTACGGTTCGAGAGATCCGGCCGCGTATCGCTTTCAGTTGAATAAAACCAAGTATAGCGGTGCACGGCCGTATCTCGCAAACCATGACTCGAAACTCGCTTCTATAAGTTCGGGTGGCTTGCCCTACGTGAATTTGACCAAGTCTAAAAGTTTTATAATTTTCGAATGCCGTTTGTGCGGTTTTCTCAACTTCCTCGCATGAAAAGTTTTAGACTTAGAATTTTCTAAGTGCGGTTAGAGTTGAAAACACTTCAAACTACCTCCAAAAAATTCGAAACTTTGCGAGTTGGTTGGTGTCCTCTATGAGAAGCCAATCCAAACTTGTAGAAGTGAGTTTCGACTCACGGTTTGAGAGATACGGCCGCGTATCGCTTTCGGTTGAAAAAAACCAAGTATAGCGGTGCACAGCCGTATCTCGCAAACCGTGACTCGAAACTCGCTTCTACAAGCTCGGGTGGCTTGTGTTACTTGAATTCGACCAAGTTGCATGGTGTTGCTATTTTTCGTTGTGTTTTGTGTGTTTTTTGCCACATTTTTGCTTTATTTATTGCTGATAGATAAATGGATGTAACCCGTATCAACTAATCTTAAATTTCTCATTCACAGATAAATGGCTAGAACAAGGCGACCGAGAAACCCTTCTGGTAGCACTAGTGGCGCACCTATGATGGAGGTAAGATTGATTATTATTATTATCGATTTTAAATACGAATATGAGTTTTATTGTCTCATTAATAACAATCTTTCTCTTTGTTCGTGTAGGTTGGTGGGTTTACACCTGCCAAGGCCGGTCCCTCATCTTCGGCATCCATAGCTCCTCCTGGACTAGTGGACTCCAGCTTACTTTCGTTGCAATCCAGACACCGATCGGAATCCGTGTGGACTAGGTGCTCGTCAACATGAGGAACAAACTCGCCAATTTGTTGTGCACGAACAAATTTCTCTCCGACAACAAAACTTCCTTCAAAACTGTCCATACCTAGGAAACTGTGAAAGGAGAATAGTTAGGGGTACTAAACCGTTGTATTTGGTGTTTTTATAACCAAAAGCGACACACAATTGTATTCACGTAGCGCAATCCACCACAACTTGTACAAGTCTGTTTCGACAAACGGTTCGAGAAATACGGCCGTGTATTACTTTATTTGCGTTTTTTTTTCAACTGAAAGCATTACACGGCCGTATCTCTCTAACCGTGAGTCCAAATTGACTACTACAAGTTCGGGTTTCTTGTGCTACATGACATCATCCTACTCACAAAGTTTCGTATTTTTTGGAGGTCGTTTGAAGGGTTTTCTAATCTAACCGCAATTAAAAATTTCTAAGTCACTATCTTCTAATGTTAGGAACGTCACAAAACCGTACTGACGGCATCCAAAATTATTACATCAGTGCACCATGCTTGAATTCACGTAGCGCAAGCCACCCCAACTTGTATAAGTGAGTTTCGACTCACGGTTAGAGAGATACGGCCATGTATCACTTTATTTGGCTTCTTATCAGCCGAAAGCGATACACGACCGTATCTCTCTAACCGTGAGTCAAAATTGACTTATACAAGTTCTGGTTGCTTGTGCTAGGGGACACCAACCAACTCACAAAGTTTCAAATTTTTTGGATATCGTTTGAAGGGTTTTCAACTCAAACCGCACTTATAAAATTCTAAGTGAAAAACTTCTCATGCGAGGAACTTGAGAAAACCGCACAAACGATATCTGAAAATTATAAAATTTTCCGACTTAGTCGAATTCACGTAGCGCAAGCCACCCAAACTTGTCGAAGCGAGTTTCTAGTCACGGTTTGCGAGATACGGCCGTGTACCGCTTTACTTGGTTTTTTTAACCGAAAGCGATACGCGGCCGTATCTCTTGAACCGTGAGTCGAAACTCAATTCTACAACTTGGGTTGGCTTCTCATAGGAGACACCAACCAACTAGCAAAGTTTCAAATTTTTTGGATATCGTTTGAAGGGTTTTCTAATCTAATCTAACCGCACTTATAAAATTCTAAGTCAAAAAATTCTCATGCGAAGAAGTTAAGAAAACCGCACAAACGGCATCCCAAAATTATAAAACTTTTCGACTTGGTCGAATTCACGTAGGACAAGCCAGCCGAACTTGTAGAAGTGAGTTTCGAGTCACGGTTTGCGAGATACGGCCGTGCACCGCTATACTTAGTTTTTTTCAACTGAAAGCGATACGCGGCCGTATCTGTCGAACCGTGAGTCAAAACTCACTTCTACAAGTTAGGTTGGCTTCTCATAGGGGACACCAACCAACTAGCAAAGTTTCAAATTTTTTGGATATCGTTTGAAGGGTTTTCAAGTCTAACCGCACTTACAAAATTCTAAGTGGAAAAATTCTCATGCGAGGATGTTGAGAAAACCGCACAAACGGCATCCCAAAATTATAAAACTTTCCGACTTGGTCGAATTCACGTAGGGCAAGCCACCCGAACTTGTAGAAGCGAGTTTCGAGTCACGGTTTGTGAGATACGGCCGTGTACCGCTTTAGTTGGTTTTTTTCAACCGAAAGCGATACGCGGCCGTATCTCTCGAACCGTGAGTCGAAACTCACTTCTACAACTTGGGGTGGCTTGTACTACGTGAGACGAACCTACTCGCAAAGTTTCGTATTTTTTTACGGTCATTTGCAGGGTTTTCAACCATAACCGCACTGAAAATTTTCTAACTATTTTCGTATATACGATTCTAGTTCTACAAATTACTAACGCAAGCAAAAAAATTTGGTAATTGAATATAGTTAAAGTCAACCCAATTCTACATCTAAAATCTATTAAGGCAAAATATTTTTTTCCCACTATCTAAATATTTTAGTATACACAAATTTAAAAATAAACACAAATATAGATTACTGAGGTAAAGAAATAGTCTATACCTTACAAATTTGGTCCAAATGAAGCCAAAGAATCATTTTGGAGGAGAACTAGGGTTTCGATTTTGTTTTGAAGAGGGGATGAGAGAGTAGGGTTTCAAACTTTGGAGTAGAGAGGAGGGAGAGCGGACGGAGGAGGGCAAATTTGGGTGTAGACGAAGGATTAGGGTTTTTTTCGAAATGGGTTCGTCGAAGAAAGAAGAAAGAACGAGAGAGAAATCGCCGAAGAAGACGATCTGAATGCAAATACAAATAAATATAGATTGCTTTAACCCGTTCCTGGGAAGGACGGGTTAAGGTAATTTTTTTAAAAATAAAATTTAGCCTTAACCCGTCATTCCCAACGACGAACGAAGGCAAATTTTTACAAAAAAAATTCTGGACCGTTGGATCAATGATCCAACGATCCAGATCAAAGTTCGCACGGGTCTGTGCGAACAGACCCGCTTGCGACCCGTATGCAACGGAAGAAAGCCCTATATATATATATATATATATATATATATATATATATAGAGAGAGAGAGAGAGAGAGAGAGAGAGAGAGAGAGAAAGCTTCGGTTGTGCACTTTAGTGCACACGGTGTTTGCAATAGGCCTTCGGGCGTTCATATCGACGATCCGAACCGTTCACATTGATCTACACATCTAAATTAGTCTAAATATGTAAAATCAAATCATTTGAAATTCATTTATCCATCCATTGAACTGTTACAAAATTGTATGGCTGAAAATCATTATTTTTATAGTCACATGATGGATGGGCAAATGAATTTCAAATGATTTGATTTTACATATTTAGACTAATTTAGATGTGTAGATCAATGTGAACGGTTCGGATCTTCGATATGAATGCCCGAAGGCCTAGTGCACACGCCGTGTGCACTTGGGGAGTGCACAACCGAAGCTTTCCCTATATATATATATATATATATATATATATATATATATATATATATAGAGAGAGAGAGAGAGAGAGAGAGAGAAATGCTCTATTGAAAACGGGTTTGTTTTCACCGGGTTGGAAAACAACGATCTCAGCCGTTGGATCGCTCTTGATCGAGATCAACGGCTCAGATCGTTGCCGCACATCACCCATATCTCTTAAGTGGCGAAGGGTTAATTTGGGACTTTCATACCAAATAACTCTTTGCCTCATTCGATCTAATAAATTGAATGAACCTAGGCTTACAAAAAATTGAATCATAGGCTGTTGTTTGGAACAACGGCCTTTTATAACCTAGGCCGTTGTTCCCAACAACGGCCTAGGCTATAAAATTTTACAACCTAGGTTATTTGAAACAACGATATTTTATAGCCTAGGCCGTTGTTGGGAACAACGGCCTAGGTTATAAAAGGCAGTTGTTCCAAACAACGGCCTATGATTCAGTTTTTTATAACCTAGACCGTTATTTCAAACAACGACCTAGGTTCATTCAATTTTTAGAGCGAATGAGGCGAAGAGTTATTTGGGACGAAATTCCCAAATTAACCCTCCGCCACTTAAGTGAGATGGGTGATGGACGGTAGCGATCTGAGTTGTTGATCACGATCAAGAACGATCCAATGGCTCAGATCGCTATTTTCCAACCCGTGAAAACAAACCCGTTTTCAATGGAGAATTTCTCATATATATATATATATATATATATATATATATATATATATATATATATATATATATATATATATATATATATGGGTTTTGCTCCATTGAAAACGGGTTCGTTTTCAATGGGTTGGAAAACACCCATCTCAGCCATCCGATCTAGCGTGATCTTGATCAGCGGCTGTGATCAAGATCCGCTAAGGTCTCCCACTAACGCTCCAAAAAGCTGAGGGGTAACTTCGTCACTTCACTCCAAAAAATGTTTGGGACTTAGCATTTTTTTGGCGTGGAGTTTTTTTTGGTCCAAAAAATCACTTAGGCCGTTGTTTGAGACAACGGCCTAGGTTGTTTTTTTATAAAAAATTTCAACTTAGGCCGTTGTTGGGAACAACGGCCTAAGTATGTACAAGTGTTTTTCCAAACACTTGTACATACTCAGATCTTCATCTCCCTCACAACTCTCTCTCTCGCTAGTGGAGCTCGATAAACCCATTTCCCCAAACCGTAGCTCTCTCTCTATCGAACTAAAAAACCTACTCTCTCTTGGTCGTTGCTTTTCACCGAATCTCTCCCTATTCTCAGTCTCTAGCCCTCTTCCTTTGAAGATCCCAATTACAAAAAAACCATAACCCTTACGAAATCTACCCAACTCTAAAACTCTAATCCTGAATAAATTAGCCAAACCCTACTCCCCTTCCTTTCTCTACAGCAGCGCGCAGCGGCCTCCCGAACACCCTCATTGTTAAAGGTACTAATTTGTCCTACTTGAGTAAATTGATTGGAAATTGATTGGAAATTTGTCCTAACTAGGCTAATTGTTTGGAAATTTTTCTCCAATGTTTGAGTGTACAATTGCTATATTATGCGTAGGTATTTATAGAGTAGGTAATTCTAGTTTAATTGGGGAAGTAGACGTAGTATTAGTTGTTGGTTATTATTCGATGTTAGTAATAGCGCACAAAGCGAACAAAAATTTGTGGAACTTTGCGAGTACGTCGAGCTCGCCATACACAAGCCAATGCAATTCGTAGAAGTTGTTTGGATTCACGGTTTGAAGAGTACGGCCGTGTATCGCTTTCAATTCATTCCCGTGAGCGAAAGCGATACATCGGCGTATTTTGCAAACCGTGAGCCGAAACTCACCTCTACAAATTTTGTTGGCTCATGTGTTTTGCCGCCGTCCCACTCCCAAAGTATAGGAATTTTTTGATCTCGTTTGTGCGGATTTGTACCGTATATCAAACAACAACCTCAGTTCAAGAGTGAGGGGAATGTGAGCGAGACATGGCCTTATCTTGCAAACTGTGGATCGGAACTTACTTGTAGAAGTTCTGTTACCTTGTGTGCAGCAAGTCGAACCCAATTGAAGAGTTTTGTATTTATATGACGTCGTTTTCGATGTTTTGTCACTTATTTTTGTTTCGTAGGTATATATATCGCAATCGTTTGTTAACAAGCTATTTTATATATAATGTGTATATTAATTGACCAATAATATATTTTTACCCCAGATGAACAACGATACGGAGAGTTCTGCTGCCGGCGATAATTTTGTGCGGGTAGAACCAATCATTGATTCCATGCCGATAGTCGAAGACCATTTGAAACCAAAGTTAGGTATGACATTCCCCACTTTAGTTGAGGCCGAGAAATTTTATTCTGCATATGCTCGTTGTGGGGGTTTTGCAATGCGTAAGGGTGGGAATAAATTAAAGGGGGGAATGGAAGTAGATAAGTCATATATTTGTAATAAAGCTGGGTCGTCGACGGGTCAACATAGTGATGGTAGACGTGGAATAACCAGTAGAACGGGTTGCAAGGCTTGTGTTCGTGTAAAATTGAACGAAACAAGTAATACGTGGGTGGTGTATTCATTTCACGAAGAACACAATCACGAATTCACCTCACCCTGTAGAAGGCACCTTTTGCCCCGGAATAGGTCCGTGTCAAATACGGACAAAAGGATTAGAGACCAAATGAACCAAGCTAATATCCAAACATGTCGACAAATGCTCTTCTTCGAAAGTGCTAGTGGTGGTCATGATCAAGTAGGATTCACAAAAAAAGATGTTAGAAATTTAGTTAGAGACTCGCAAGAAGCATTGAAAGGACACGATTCTACAATGCTAATTGATTTTTTCGAATCTAAGAAACAGACGGATCCTTCATTTTTTTATGACATTCAAGTCGATCCCGAAGGGCGGTTGTCACATTGTATGTGGGTAGATGGTATTTGTAGGATGAATTACGAAGAATTTGGCGATGTAGTTTGCTTTGATGCCACGTACAATACGAACCGTTACGGAATGTTATTTGTTCCGTTTGTTGGAGTGAATCAACATTGGCAATCGACTTTCTTAGGAGGTGGGTTCATTTCAAATGAGACGGCCTCTTCGTTTGAATGGTTCTTTGAAAAGTGGTTATGGATTATGAATCGTGCTCCATCCGGTATTGTCACCGATCAAGACCGTGGGATCGCCATCACAGTTAAGAAAGTTTTTCCCCAGACTCGGCATCATTTTTGTATTTGGCACATTCTGGATAAGTTACCCCAGGAGGTTCGTCTTGGTTTCGATGTCGACAAGTTTAGGGAGTCCTTGCAGAATGTAATCTACAATTCTGAATATATACATGAATTTGTAGAAAAGTGGAATATTTTGATTTCGCAATACGGATTAGAGAGTAACAAATGGTTGAACGATATATTCGATATCCGTGAAAGTTGGGCACCCATCTACGCTAAAGAATCATTTTGGGCCGGCATGTTGAGTAGCCAACGGGTTGAGTCGGCACATTCTGCTCTGAAGCATCATACAGAAAAAAGTATTCCCTGCACAAATTTGCCGTCATCTTCGACCGTTTTTTGGAAAGGCAAAGACACGATGAATTGAAAGAAAATCATCGTAACCGTGAGAAGAGACCGAAGTTGAAGAGCGAATGGGCTTTGGAGGCACAAATGGCAAAAACATATACTTTGAAAATATTTTACAAATTCCAAGATGAAGTCACAAAAAGCTTCATGTACAATGTGACATTTGTTGCCGATCTTGAGACACCGGATAGTTCAACCTTCCATGTGATACTCTGTGGAGAATCAGAACCGGCTCGCCTTCTTCAATTATCCAAAATCAATGAAATTATTACATGTGCATGTCACTTGTTCGAATTTGTTGCCATTCCTTGTAGGCATATTTTAGCTATACTTCGTTTCTCCCATCACACATCCCTCACGGATGTATATATTAAAAGAAGATGGACTAGGGATGTGATGAGAAGAAGTTACACATCAGTTCCAACCGAACCCAATACCGAGAATTTTGCTTCTCGATATTGTGAGTTGAGCTACCATGCAAAACAAATTGTCGATCTCGGTTGTTCCTCCAATGAGTTACAAATACACGTTGGAGAATTTGCAGAAAATTATTGACGGGGTTTCTCGACTACAAACCGGATTAGGTGAACAACCGGAATAGGCCTCACAACCACATGATAGTGTTGAACCTGGAGGTAGTTCACAACCGCATCCAAGTGCACAACCTCATGATCAAGGGAGTGGACACATACCTACACGCATTAGTGACCCACAGCAGTGCACGACAAAGGGAAGGCCTCGTGCCAAAAGATTGAGGTCGATTAGAGAGCAACTCCGCATAAAAAAACCGAGAAGGTGCCAAAGATGCAACATTGTCCAAATGAATCATGATTCAAGAAATTGTCCAACTTTATTTGAGGGGTATGACTCGTAACTTTTATGTTTGTCACTCATTTAAATTTATTATACTTTATTTGTGGCAATTGAGTTTCTTACTAACTAAACCTAATCTTTCAATGAAGGCAAGAAGTAATTCCTTCCGAAGAAGACAGTTCTAAGTCGAGATATGACGATCCACTATGAATTGTAATTTTTAAAATGTAATTGTTGGGTATATTCAAAACTCTTTATGCCACTTGGTTAATTACCTTTGATTGGTAACTGTAAATGTAATTCTTGAGACATAAGTATCGTTTGTTTGTGTTGTTTGTTAATATTGTTGTAGTACGCAAATGTTGGTTTGTTACTTAATTGTATCAGCTGTAGCTGTATTCGTATTTGTAGATTATTATTATTTTTTTAAACCAAGGCCGTTGTTGGAGACAACGGCCTTAGTTATTTCATGAATTTGGTTTTTCATTCAATATAACTAGTTTAAAAAGAGTTGATAACCTTAGGCCGTTGTCTCCAGCAACAGCCTAGGTGATAATCAAAAAATTTAAGGTTTGGGGGCCTGGGGGGTGCTCTCTGACTTAAAGAAGAGAATAGGAGCAACAAGTCAGGTAGCAATCCCATTTTTTAATCAATACTTAAAGTCGTTGTCTGAGACAACGACCTTGGTTATAATCAAAAAAGTTGTGATTTGGGGGCTGCTCTCTGACTTGGCTAATAGAAAAGAACTCAACAAGTTAGAGAGCAGTGGCTATTCTAAAAAATACTAAAGGCCGTTGACTCCAACAACGGCCTAGGTGATAATGAAAATAGTTGTGATTTGGGGGTGCTCTCTGACTTGGAGAACACAAAAGGATCAACAAGTCAGAGAGCAATCTCATTTTTGATAAATACCTAAAGCCGTTGTCTGAGACAACGGCCTAGGTTCTAGTCAAAAAGTTGTGATTTTGGGGGTGCTCTCTGACTTGGAGAAGACAAAAGGAGCAACAAGTCAGAGAGCAACCCCATTTCTTATAAATACCTTAGGCCGTTGTCTTGAACAACGGCCTAGGTCATAGTCAAAAAGTTGTGATTTTGGGGGTGCTCTCTGACTTGGAGAAGACAAAAGGAGCAACAACTCAAAAAGCAACCCCATTTCTTATAAATACCTTAGGCCGTTGTCTTCAACAACGGCCTTCAACAACGGCCTAGGTCATAGTCTAAAAGTTGTGATTTTGGGGGTGCTCTCTGACTTGGAGAAGACAAAAAGAGCAACAACTCAGAGAGCAACCCCATTTCTTATAAATACCTTAGGCCGTTGTTGAAGATAACGACCTAGGTCATAGTCTAAAAGTTGTAATTTTGGGGGTGCTCTCTGACTTGGAGAAGACAAAAAGAGCAACAAGTCAGAGAGCAACCTCATTTATTATAAATACCTTAGGTCGTTGTCTCCAACAACGGCCTAAGTTGTAGTTTTGGTGTTTTTATAATTTTCTTTTTTCTCTTTACGTACAGTCTCTGTGGAAATTTATACCAAAGACAGATGATCTACACTTGTATATCTTTCCGCTATATTTTTTTTAAGTGCCAATTACTACCACCTTTCAAACCAATATATAATCATGGTGGTTAAATATGTAAAAAAATGATAAAAAATAATTCATAATCATCCATTTTGGGGAAAATTTACATGTATTACATGTATAAGGTTAGGGTTAGGAATTTTTTGATATATGGGTTTACATGTATGGATGTACATATGGTTTTTTCCATATATAGGCGGGACGTGGGGATCTACATGTTGTTTAGCTTGGTGCTTGTTCCCATTTAGGTGTATGTTGAAAATCTGCTGGCATGTGATTTTGTTGAGCTTAACAACAAGGAAGAAACTAGCAAAATAACAACATTGTTGAGTCCTAATGGCAAAATATGGAAAGTTGGGTTAATTAGAGTAGGGCAGAATCATGTGTGCAGTGGTGGAGAGAAGTGGAGAGAGTTCACAGGTTCTAATAAACTAGAAGTAGGATATATGTTAGTGTTCCATTACAAAGGGAATATGTTCAGCTTTTACAATAACCCTAACCTTACGATAACCCTAACCCTAACCCTTAACCCTACCCCTAACCCTTAACCCTACGATAACCCTAACCCTAACTGATATGGCTAAAAAAGGGGTTAAATCAGAACCGTCCAAATCAGGAATGAATCTTAAAGCTTAGGGTTAAAATGGTAATTCTACCTATTGTTGGGCCTGAAGCGGGTACTGGATCTCTCCCTCAAAGATCCAATAACCCACGAATGGGTCCACCCCAACTGGGTGCGGGTTTCAACCCGCAGCAAACCCGGTCCATTAGGATAGAATTAGGGTTTCTGATTAATCCTAATCAACGGCCCTGATTCATATATATCCTTTCACTGAGAATTAGGGATTACATTCCTTATCTATACAACGGAATTACATGCCTAATTTGATCCCCTAAGACGCCTATAAATACCCCCCATCCATCTCCATTAAGAGGTAATCAATCTTTTTCCAGTTTTTGCGCTCTTTCATAATCTTCTCTGATTACTGACTTGAGCGTCGGAGGGTGCATCGCCGGGAACAACCCTGGTGTCTCGCACTTTTTGCAGGTGTACGGCAGGAATCAGCGTCAAGCTCCGACGAAACCGGTAACAAGTTTGCTATTCAATTTTCCTAATAATCCACAAATACTATCTGTTTGCCCCCACACCAAATCTAGCGGCAACAGATTGGCGCCGTCTGTGGGAAACTAACGAATAGCAACCTCCCCTCTTCCCGTTGGACAGATCTTCTCCAGCCATGCCTCCTAGGAAAGTCAGATCCAGAGGGTCCAACCGAGGACCCAACCCCGATCAGCAACAAGAAGTTTCCCCTCAACCCGCTCCGCAGCAAGGGCAACTTCCTCCTCCAGCGGAAGACCCACTCCAACAGGACCTGCCTCCTCCGCAGAATCAGCAACCTCCTAAGGGTCCCAATCTGCAGAAGCAGCCTCTCCATCCGGACCACTTCTCCATCCACAACGCCTCTTCGGACTCTATGGCCTCTCATCATCCCCGAGCTTCCGGTGTCCACAACACCATCCTCAATCGGCAGAAGGATGAGGATCTTCACCGCCATCTGGATGAAAAGCGGGCCCGAGAGGGAACCTCCCTCCAACACCGTCCGGATGAGCGATCTCCTCACCGCCGAGAATACAGAAGGTCCCCTACCCAAAGGAGGCGGAGAGAGTCCCCCGAGCATCACAGAAGAAGACCACACTCCCCTGCAGGTCGGTAAAAGCCTAGGAACGATGAGGCACCCATCACCCGTGCCGAGTTCCAGCAGTTCCAAGCGACCATCCTACAAGCTCTCAATCTCCGTCCTAACACTAATGCTCCAAAGATTCCCTCTCCTCCTTCGGTTCGAAGTCCTCGCAGACGCTCCCCATCTCCTCCTCCAACTCCCAGCAATTCCCGGCATGTGCAAAGTCCTCGCCGCTCTAAGAGCTACCGTCGTCGAAGCCCCCGCTCTCCCTCGTACGAAGACGAGTCTAGAGGCTCGGTTGATTACCGTCGAAGTGATGACGCTGTCTACCGTCGTCTCCACGAGATGGAGAGGCGCTTGGGTCAGTTAGACCGAGAAGAAGAGCTCAGAGGAAGGACTCTTCGTCCTAGTCGACCTCCTTTTTCCCGAACTATAATGGATGCACCTGTGCCAATCGGCTTCAAACCCCCTCAATTTGAGACCTATTCCGGGGAGACCGACCCCGTTGATCACATCGAAAGCTTCAAGACCCTCATGCTCATCCATCAGGCTTCCGATGCTCTACTCTGCAAGACCTTCCCTGCAACTCTCAAGGGCCCAGCTCGAGAATGGTACTCTCGCCTTGCCCCATCCTCAATATTCTCCTTCGAGCAATTCGAGACCCTCTTCGTCACCCATTTTGTAAGTAGCCGTAGAACTGAGAAGACCAGCATTTTGCTACTGTACCTCCACCAGAAGAAGGGTGAGAAGTTGAGAGACTATGTGAAGAGGTTCACAGCTGAAGCCAGGTCCATAGCATCCCACGACCAGTCGGTCGCAGCAGCAGCTTTTCAATCCAATGTCCTTAACTCCAACCTCTGCTTCTCCCTCGCCAAGAAGTCCCCACAGAACTTCTCTGACCTCCTCCTCCGGAGCGAAAAGTATATTCGAGCAGAAGAAGCTGAGCACCGCCCCAACTTGGAGGGGTTTTCCTTCGGGTCTAAGAGAAAGGGAACAGAAGAGGAAGGAGCTAAGAAGCTCCAGAAGGATAATGCCGGCCAGCGCCGACCTCCCCCCAGATTCGAGAAATTTACTCCTCTCACCACCAATGTCTCTACCATTCTGATGGAAGTTGAGAAGGAAGGGATCATACCCCCTGCTCCGAGGATGAACACCCCCGCCAAGAAAAGGGACAAAGAGAAGTGGTGCCGTTATCACCGGGACCATGGCCACGACACCAATGATTGTCGGGCCTTGAAGAATGAGATAGAAGCCCTTATCCAGAGGGGCAGTTGACCAGATTCGTGAGAAAGGACCGAGCCGACCTTCCTCCCCCGCCTCGGGGGGCTAATAAGCGTCCGGAACGCGATGAGACGCCCGACTTCGAAGAGAAGCGTGTCCTGCACCTCATTCATGGGGGCCCAATGGGGGGCTCCTCAAACTCCTCTCAAAAGGCATTCATAAGAGAAGTCAATTTGGTCCGCTCCACCCCTCCTCCTAAAGGCCTCGGAGTGCCCGTCACATTCTCAGACGAAGATCTTGAAGGTGTCCGCACCCCCCATTGTGATGCACTCGTTATCAGCCCCCACATGGCGAACTTCAAAGTGGAGAAGATCCTAGTGGACAATGGCAGCTCCGTTAACATCCTCTTCCTCGCCGCTTTTAAAGGCCTCAAACTCTCCCGAGATAGACACAAGCCCGCCGGCTACACGCTCCATGGGTTCACGGGAGTGCCAGTGACTATCGAAGGGGTGATCACCCTCGACGTAACCGCTGGCAAGACTCCTACTACCCGAACGGAGTCGATGGATTTTATGGTTGTGGATGTCCCTGCAGCTTACAATGTCATCCTAGGCCGACCCGGCCTAGCAGCTCTAGAAGCCGTTCCTTCGGCGTACCATCTCAAGATGAAATTCTCCACCCGGGCAGGAGTAGGGGAAGTAAGGGGCAACCAGGAAACGGCCCGCAAGTGCTACATGACCTCTACCCTCGGTCCAGTCCTCTCCCTAGAAACTCTGGAAATACCCCAAGATGCTGCCCGACTGACGTCCGAGCCGGTGGATGAATTGGAGGAAGTGCTCTTCTCTGAGCAGGATCCAACTCAAAAAATGACCATACTACTCCCTGCAAAGATTCAAAACCTTCCATTTGGACTCCGATACAATTCCGCTAGCCATTAAAACAGTAAAACTACTCCTCAAAGGCTGATCAAGCTCAGTCTTCGGGAGTGGGGGGCTCGTGATATGGCTAAAAAACGGGGTTAAATCAGAACCGTCCAAATCAGGAATGAATCTTAAAGCTTAGGGGTAAAATGGTAATTCTACCTATTGTTGGGCCTGAAGCGGGTAATGGATCTCTCCCTCAAAGATCCAATAACCCACGAACGGGTCCACCCCAACTGGGTGCGGGTTTCAACCCGCAGCGAACCCGATCCATTAGGATAGAATTAGGATTTCTGATTAATCCTAATCAACGGCCCTGATTCATATCTATCCTTTCACTGGGAATTAGGGATTACATTCCTTATCTATACACGGAAATTACATGCCTAATTTGATCCCCTAAGATGCCTATAAATACCCCCCATCCATCTCCATTAAGAGGTAATCAATCTTTTTCCAGTTTTTGCGCTCTTTCATAATCTTCTCTGATTACTGACTTGAGCGTCGGAGGGTGCGTCGCCGGGAACAACTCCGGTGTCTCGCACTTTTTTCAGGTGTACGGTAGGAGTCAGCATCAAGCTCCGACGAAATAGGTAATAGGTTTACTATTCAATTTTCCTAAGAATCCACAAATACTATCTGTTTGCCCCCACACCAAATCTAGCGGCAACACTAACCAAACCCCTGACCCCCGCTAACCCTAATCCTTCCCGTAACCCCCTTTAACACTAACTACCAAACTTGTTATCCTAACCCTAACCCTAACCCTAACCCTAGCCAAGTCGAGAACACCCCAATTTATCTCTTTTTGGCCTAAGGTCCAAGGCCGTTGTTGCAGACAACGGCTAAGGTTAAATACCTTAGGCCGTTGTCTTCAACAACGGCTTAGGTATGAAATTTTTGGGATTTATACAATATTCTCTTTACTCTTTACGCACAATCTCTGTGGAAATTTATACAAAAGATAGATAATCTACACTTGTATATTGTATAGGTATATTTGTTTATTTGCCCATTACTTCCACCATTCAAAGTGTCTCGAAGAACTGCACACAATTACTTCACGACGAAATTCCACATCCCAAATTTTCATGGAAGCAACAGTTTACATGTAGTGTTTGAGAGTAATCTATGAACTTTTTTGGAATACTCTTCACATTGGTTTATACATGTGGTCAAATATACATGTGGTTTTCTGTTACGGTTTCCCAATACATGATGGTCCCTATTTAGACCATTTTCCCCGAAAATAATCAGATCCAGTTCTTGATGGCCAAGTATTTTGATCTGATTACTCTCCGCTCAAAAGCGAACCGAAACTTTTTTATTTTTGATTTCTTCTTACCCATCATAATTATTGGATATTTTTTATATCCACGTGTGAATTTTTCGATTTTGACCTTAAACTACATGTGGGGATGTACACATGGTTTTTCCCATATTTAGGGTACATGTGGGGAGGTACATGTGGTGATGTAGTTTAGGTTTTTTCCATATTGAAGTGTCTGCAATAATTATCCTTCTTGGTTTTTCCTTTACATGTGGTTTTTCCTTTACATGTGGGGTTTTACCTTATTGGTTTTTTCCATGATGAACTTGTGGAAATTTATACAAAAGATAGATAATCCACACTTGTATATCGTATAGGTATATTTGTTTATTTGCCCATTACTTCCACCTTTGAAAGTGACTCGAAGAACTGCACACAATTACTTCACGACGAGATTCCACATCCCAAATTTCCACAGAAGCAACAGTTTACATGTAGCGTTTGAGAGTAATCTATGAACTTTTTTGGGATACTCGTCACATTGGTTTATACGTGTGGTCAAATATACTTGTGGCATATTCTGTTACGGTTTCCCCAAAAAAAGTCAGATCCAGTTCTTGTTGGCCAAGTAGTTTGATCTGATTACTCTCCGCTCAAACAATGAACCGACACTTTTAAAATTTTTGATTTCTTCTTGTCCATCATAATTACCTGGTTATATTTTTGATATTCGGAGATGGATTTTTGAATTTTAGGAGAGTGTTTTCGGGAAGAGTGCAAAAAAATGGGAAAACTACATGTGGTGATGTACCTGTGAATTTTTCAATTTTGGTCTTACACTACATGTGGGAATATACATACGGTTTTCCCCTATATATTGTGATGAAATTTAGGTTTTTCCCATATTGAACATGTGGTTTTTTCCAAGTATGATCCACATGTGGGGAGCTACATGTGGTTTTTCCTTTACATGCGGGTTTTTACAGTATTGGTTTTTTCCATAATGAACTTGTTCTACTACATGTGATCACACCTCTTCTTCCCAATCTCGTAAAATTCTTCCCAGTTGCATGTATGGTGAATGTCTTCAGGAACGTCTTCATTGTAAACAACGCAAAATGATTTTGTACATTATATATTATTACTCAAAAAATTAATAATATATAACCAAAAAAAACCAAAAAATATAATATATTCTTTAGTTACGTGCCTAAAAATGGAATTGAATAAAAAATATAAACAAAAAAATATTCATATGAACGTCTATTTTGTAGAGTTCAGAAGGCAATGCACGTAAAGAGTGGAGAGACACATGTCATTAACGATAGAACTTAAATATCCATAAACTCTCTACTGGAAACTTATTACCTATCTACTCCCAACTATAAATAATCCTACCCTAACCCCTACAATGAAGCCAAACCAAACCACTAACCTTACAATAACCCTAACCTTACCCTTAACCCCCTTTAGCACTAACCCTAACCCTAACCCTAACCCTAACACTAACGAATCAAATAGTTTTTTTTTAAAAATATTTTCTGAGTTGTTATGTACATATTAAAACAACGTGATTATGTAGTGGTTAGTTAGGTGTAGTCAAATTTTTTTTTAAAAAATGTAATATTGTTATACAAGCCAAGTTCTCATCTGTCTTTTGTATAAAGTTCCACAGGAATTGTTCGTCAAGGGTGAAAAGAAAATTGGAAAATGCAAACAACCAATTAATTTTTGGCCTACAAGGCCTAGGGTATGTACATTATATTGAGGGGTTCTTTGACCAGTTACTATTTTTAAATACCAACAAGTCGAGAGCATTCCAAATACTGTCTTTTTAGCGTATAACCTAAGCCGTTATCTCGAACAACGGCCTTGGGTGTAAACAATAAAGTGAAGCTGCTCTCTGACTTGTTGGCTCTTTTTGAAGCCAACAAGTTAGAGAGCAGCACACAATTTTCTATTTTTTTCACCTACAACTTAGGCCGTTGTCTGCAACAACGGCCTTGGGTATATCTATAAACTGGAGCTGCTCTCTGACTTGTTGGCTATTTTTAAAGCCAACAAGTCAGAGAGCAAGAAAAATTTTCTATTTTTTTCACCTACAACTTAGGCCGTTGTCTTCAACAATGGCCTTGGGTATATATATAAACTGGAGTTGCTCTCTGACTTGTTGGCTATTTTTAGAGCCAACAAGTCAGAGAGTAAGACATTTTTTTTTTCACCTACAACTTAGGCCGTTGTCTCCAACAACGGCCTTGGGTATATATATAAACTGGAGCTACTCTCTGACTTGTTGGCTATTTTTAAAGCCAACAAGTCAGAGAGCAAGACAAATTTTCTTTTTTTTCACCTACAACTTAGGCCGTTGTCTCCAACAACGGCCTTGGGTATATATATAAACTGGGTATATTTATAAACTGGAGCAAGTATAATTTTCTATACCCTAGGCCGTTGTTTGGGGCCACGGCTTAGGTTTCAAAAAAAAAAATCTACATGTATACAGAGCAGCTGAAGCTGCTACACTTGAAAATATCACCAAATTTCAAACACTTTGCCATCACCTACATTCTCCTACTAAATTCATATATACAACCGCCAAAATTACCCACCATAATTGACTATCAAAAATTAATAACAACAACATCAACTACACTTACACTTAAGAACCACATTTTCCAATAATTAGTTACAACAGGATAAACCCACAAAATCAATAAACAAAAATTACAATCTCCAAAATGCATTGGCTAAGCACCGGGCGTGTAATGCTGTGGTGCTCGCCTCTTCCGAGCAGGGTTTCGGTGCCTCAACGTGGTTGGCGAGTCGGGGATTTGTTCAGATCCACCCTCCTCTTGTTGTACGTCTCCGACAACCCTCTCCTCACTCTCTTCATCCTGCGCTTGATCGTGAGATGGATGTGAAGTTGAACCTTGTCGTTCTCTGATCTCACGGTCCCGTTGCCCCATCAATGAAGCTGACCTACCCCTCACACTTTTACGTCGCCCCCCCTCTGTCCGTGTAATGCTCGATCCAAATGTTCGGCACATCCCAAAGCATCCATATTGCTACGGCATCCAAGGAGTATCCTCCGAGCGAAACTCTTCATAGGCGTGCCTACATTACTTTTTAGTATCTCCGTGCATTCTTTTTGCGATATCCATCGTGTATCAATCTAAATCAGAAAAAACCAACAAAAATAATTACACAAATTAAATAATTGAAAGAATTCATGAACTTCACGTATAAAGAACATTAAAATAAATATGAAGATTGAAGTTACCACTGTACGTATAGCTGTGGCCTTCGGTTGGAACATGGGTTGTGAACTGGAATATGCGGGTAATGGTTCAATCTCCCTCTCCTCAATTTCTTGTTGGATACCAGCAGGTAGTACTGTATCAGGAGAGATGTACAAATGTGTATATTGTCGGAACCAAGTCATGTACTTTCCTTGCAGTCTTCCATCGTACTCTGGAACATTGACGAGTACAAGTTCAAACCGTCGCTCGTTCCATTCTGTAACGTGAACACGATGATAATCTACCCAATCATGAGTAGGCATGCGGTCGGTACCCCTAACGGCGTGTAACTCATGATCGTATAGGTTTGCGCAGCTTGGGGGACTATCTTGTTAAAGATTGAACTGACGAAGGACTCTTTCCGGTCGCGGATGCTCGACTATACCAAAGTTGATGAGGGGAGCCATTGTCAGCCACAACTGCGACCCGGTGGTGCATATTGGCGGTAGTCTTTCCACACGCTCGGGTGTATACGGTGCCCAAATCACGAACTCTTCACGTAGTTGGTCGAGCTCGTCTCTGTAGTACGTTATTACACCCTTGGGGTTGTCTTTGTAACTCATTGTACCAGCCCAATATACCCCTAATGGTGCGAACATAGCAGGATCTTCAGGTTGGGCCATCCAACCATCCTTGGGTCTCCTAATGCAGGGACGACCCAAGTGCAGTCGCTCCCAGGACCAAATCTGTAACAAAATCATCGGTCCGGTCATTTCTGATGATTCTAGCGCTACATGACACAACGCCCTGTATAGCGTTGCCAACGCGCAGCTTCCCCAGCTGTACCGACCAGTTAAGCCTAGGTCGGCGAGCAATCGTAGGTACATGAGGTTTACCGTATTGCCCGATGAGTTAGGCAATAGAATTCCTCCGATCACCGTTAGAATGTAGGGTCTAGTGTAGGACTGTACATAGTCGTCGGGCAATTCGTTGGTCAGCGTTCCATCAAAATGTCCCTTCAACCAAGATATTCGGATTGATTGTCCTTGGAAAATGGTATCGTCTTCCGCAGCCGACTCATCAAACTCAGTACCGAGCAGTTCGTTGCACATCTCTATTTTATCAAAGTTAATATTGCCCGTCACGGCAAACCCATCTATTGGAAGGCCGGATATCATCACTATATCCTATAGCGTCACCGTCATCTCTCCGACCGGTAGATGGAACGTGTGCGACTCTGGCCTCCAGCGCTCCACGAGTGCTGAGAGGAGTGCTCGGTCGAGTTTAACATTCCCCATCATGCTTATTCCATAGAAACCGGCCGCTACAAGGTGCTCGACAATACGTGGATGCACCCTCATGGTCTCGTGGATGCGGAAATTACACCTACGCGTCGTCCCACCCCACACTTCTGTGGATCTGTGGTGATCTTGCAAGGTCAGTTTGCCGGGATTTATTGGTCCTGGACCACGGCGTCCTGTCATCGAAGAGGATGCACCAACCTACACGAACCAAAAAACATAATTATTATTAGTCTAAAATAAATATCACTAAATACAAAATTAGGGACAATACAAGTTATTAGTTCTCACATTCTCTGTGGAATGTTCCCCTCGTGCTTCCTGAGATGTCCTTCCCCTTCCGGTTCCCCTCGTTCTGGCCATTTCTCTGTAACAAAGTTTGCATATATAAAACTAATTACTCGCCGAAAATTACCAAACATAAACCAACGAGATGAAAAAATTTCAAGAGTTCGCTTATACGCGTCAAAACAACACAAACGAGATGCAAAAATTCCTAAATTTCGCCGACAACTAGGGCACACCAAACACAAGCCAACGCAACTTGTAGAAGTGAGTTCCGACCCACGGTTTGAAATATACGCCCGTGTATCACTTTCACTCTTTAAAATAGAGCGGGAATCGATACATTGACGTATCTCGCAAACCGTAGGTCGAAACTCGCAAATACAAGTTCCGTTGCGTTGTGAATGGTTAGACGAACCTACGTGCACCGTTTTGAATTTTTTCGACTTCGTTTAAACATTTTTGTATTGCGACCGTACTAAAAAAAATTCGAGGTATATTGCAGTATTTTCATATACGCGTAAAAACAACATAAACGAGATGCAAAAAATCCAAAAAATCCGACTTTGGGTCGGGATCCCCGCACACAGGCCAACGCAACTAGTACATGGGAGTTCCGAACCACGGTTTGAAAGATACGGCCGTGTATCGGTTTCACTATTGAAAACTGAGCGGAAAGCGATACATAGACGTATCTCGCAAACCGCGGGTCGGAACTCGCATGTCCAGGTTGGTATGACTTGTGAGTGGTGAGACCAACCTACTCGCAAAGTTTCGTATTATTTGGACTTCGTTTAAGCTATTTTCACCTCATAACGTATTCCACAAGTTCCGAGGTGGATTAAAGGTTTTTTTTATATAGGGGTCAAAACAACAAAAATGATAAACTTATTTCCTAAATTTGGGTGTCTCCTTTGGCACACCAAACACGAGCCGCCGGAACTTGCAGAGGTGAGTTTTGACTCTCGGTTTGAAAGATACGGCCGTGTATCACTTTATATCCGTTGTATTGAATTGAAATGATAAACGGACGTATCTCACAAATCGTGAGACGGAAATCGCCTCTACAAGTTCCGTTACCTTCTACGCGACGAGTCCGACCTACTCGTACAAATTGAATTTTTTCATCTCGTTTTTTTTCATCTCCTATATTCCACCACTACAACTACCACTACATTTACGAAAATGTCAACAAAATGTATACAACATACAAGATGAGAGCTAATTATATACTCTCTAAATTATAGACTACACTACTACGCATAATACCAAAAAAACCAACTCCAAAATTGAAAAAAAAAAATCAATAAATTCAAAGAGTTTATTATAGTAAATTGGGATTAAGAAAATACCTGGTCCAAAGAGAGAGTGATAGAGAGTTGGCGAAGATGTGAGAAGCCGCTGCACGCGGTTGTAGACAAAGGAAGACAATTTGTGCTAGGGTTTAGATGATTTGGGAATTTGGATGTGAAGTTAGGGTTTGCTGTATTGGGGAGAGGAAGAGAGAGATAGGGAGCTTTCCACAAGGGGCGGAGATCGAGAAGGCAAAGAAATCGATGCCAAAGGGGTTGGGAGAGTGAACTAGGGTTTGGGGATGGGTATCGGGAGCTCGAGAGAAAGAGAGATAGTGTTTGTGACGAAGTGAGGGAGATGAAGCCCTGAGTGTGTACAAGTGTTTGGAAAAACACTTGTACATGCCTAGGCCGTTGTTGGAAACAACGGCCAAGGTATGTTTTTTTTTTATAAAAAAACAACCTAGGCCGTTGTTTCCATCAACGGCCTAAGTAATTTTTTCGTCAAAAAAAAACTTGACACCAAAAAAATGCTAAGTCCCAAACGTTTTTTGGCGTGAATTGACGAAATTACCCCTCCGCTTTTCACTTCGTTAATGGGAGACTTTAGTGGGTTTCGATCACAGCCGCTGATCATGATCAAGGGTGATCGGATGGCTGAGATGGGTGTTTTCCAACCCATTGAAAACGGATCTGTTTTCAATGGAGCAAAACCCTATATATATATATATATATATATATATATATATATATATATATATATATATATATATATATATATATAATAGATAGATTTTGAACTTCAACATATAAAAATTTGAAGCTCATGTAAGAGTATAAATTCATTAATTGTTAGGAGGTTCCATTCTGTTTGTCGAGTACAAAGGCAGTCTATAAAAGGTGGTGTACCATTAGCATCACTCTCATAGCCAGCCAACAGTAAAGATGAGACATTCTAGTCCTATTTTTTTGTTGTTGATATAATAGGATAGAGCACAAGGCTCAATTATAGAGCCTGTTAAATAATAAATATAGTAATTGAAAATAGGCTACAAAAGAATATAATAGCATACAACCTCATTGAAGATGCGAGGAAAAAAAAGAACCACTAGAGTCTCCTCAACATGAAGAAGCAAGAAAATATAACAAGAACACTAAGAACGCATATGATAATCCACGAAATGCAATGGGAGTAACAGCCATAACCATAAAAAACAGCAATGATGCAAGCGAGAAGAGCCGCATCGGCGAAATAAAAAACACTGCACTGCATAGCCACAACAAAAAGACATCCAACATGCACAAGTATAGAAACATGCAACTCAGGAGCCTAGGATAGCATCACCAAAGTGCAAACCAAGATATCAGCATCAACGCACAATAAAAGCGCACGACATCTTGACCAGTAAACAAAAACACAAAACCAGATTCAGGCATCACTATGCAGAGAACATAAAGGAACAAGAAGCAATGAAGCACAGATAACCCAAATGCAAAAAAAAAAAAATTTACACACATACACACAGCCTCACCGAATAGAGAGAACATGCCAAAGAACAAGCAAGAACCCCTGCAATCACAAAACAACACAAAAACAACCAGTAGACATCATTACATAAACATCATAGAACAGTAATTAAACACCACCAAAATAAACATCCATAGCACAGCGAAGATTAAATGAAGACCAAAATAGGGAGATGACAGTGAAGAATCACCGAGCATCACAGGGCTAAACATCACATCTGCACCCAAAAACAAAGAAAAATGTTAAGGTCGACACGAAAAAACCAAGGAGCCAAATTCACACCCAAATGAATCAGCGACCTAACAACATCATCAATAAGGTGGAGTTTGAGAGACTCCATGTAATTGGGAAAGAGTAAATGCGAATCGCCAACCAAACGAGAATCATAACTTTCAGATGAGCAATGTTCTGCTAAATGTGTTTATAGAACGGGAAAATAACACCACAATTATTGAGAAATGTGTAGAAAGATTTAACCGTATAAGTGCCAGTATTAGACCATCTTCATATAATGTGGTCTCTCGCTTGCCATTGATACGCGCCAAGCAAGGCAAGGAGGCGAATATAATCATAATGTTGTGCAAGAGAGAGACACCTTCTGAAAGGGATAATCCATGCCCTTTGATTATTGTTGAACGTAAGATACAAGGAAACTATAGCTTATTGATTAGAGGCTAAGAGGAAATTAGAAGGGAACAATAAGGAAATTTTATAGAATCTGACAGTGGCCATCCCAGAAAATTTATAGCATTTTAGACCAGAATCTGACAGTGGAGCCGTCCCACAAATTTTATGGAGACCGCACTTAAAAGGTTCTATGGCTTTCCACACTCCTTTCCAAAATGGAGAAGCATGAATAGTCAACTTGGGGTGCAAGTCCCAAACTTTCTTCCTTTTGTGATACTTGTTCTTAACTAGACGGATCCAAGATAGGTCTTCACACTTCAATATCTTCCACAACCATTTACCGAGGAGCACAAGTCCACCCTCGGATTCGGATTTACACACCCTATTCCAACTACAGAGGTGATTGCCAACGGAGGTAATGATAAAGCCAGACTAAAAGAAATTGCGCATGATTTTGT
This sequence comes from Hemerocallis citrina, assembly GCA_017893485.1. Lineage (NCBI taxonomy): Eukaryota > Viridiplantae > Streptophyta > Magnoliopsida > Asparagales > Asphodelaceae > Hemerocallis > Hemerocallis citrina. The sequence goes on along the minus strand of CM030367.1, from coordinate 205,217,722 downwards.
CAATCTGGTTCACCACCTAAGAGGAAACATAGAGGTAGGAGTAGGTTATCATATGAAGAAGGATAGCAGATAGGACCGAGTTAATAAGAATGAGTCTTCCCCCTCGAGACATTTGGCAACCAGACAAAGCGTTGAGTCTAGACTTAATCTTGTCAATCATGAGATTCCAATCCTCTTTACGGAGTTTGCCCCATCTGAGAGGGATACCAAGATAATTGACAAGGAACAAGCCTGAAGAACAGTTAAAGAAATTAGCAATGTCAGTTTACCAGTTAGTGGAACCACCAAGCCATATAGCAAAGATTTTATGAAAATTAATAGATAATCCAGAAACTCTTTCAAATAGATAAAGGAGGATCTTTAGGTTACGTAAAGAGGAATCGTCAAATTTAGCAAAAAGAATGGTGTCATCTGCATATTGAAAATTTAAGCACGCCCTTAAAACCATTAAAGCCTTCCAGGCCTTCAAAAATGTTGGCGTTTCCGGATTTAAGAAGCATTTTACTTAAAACATCAACGACAAGAACGGAAAGTAGAGAAGAGATCGGATCTCCTTGTCTCAGGCCTCGTTTACATTTGAACTTATTCCCTTCCACTCCGTTAATAATCACTGAGGACGTACCAGTGAAAAGGCTGGATTTAATCCAAGATATCCGTTTGGGGCCGGAGCCCGTATTAATGAAAATATCGAAAAGAAAAGCCCACTCAACTTTAACATATGTTTTTTTCAAAATCAATCTTTAATAAGATGTCTTCCGATTTGGAATGATGGCACCCATAGATGATTTCTTGAGCAGAGGCCACACTATCCAATATAAAACGATATTTCACAAAACCTGACTGAGCTAGGTCAATCAAAGATGAAATAACAAAACTAAGTATATTAGCGAGGATTTCCATGATGATCTTGAAAGTAACATTAATAATACTAATAAGCCTAAAAGTCAACACCGTATTAGCGCCAATGATCTTAGGGATGAGAATGATATGTCCGTAATTAATAAGATCAAATGAGAAAGTACCATAAAAAAAAATCAGAGAACATGTTAAGAAGATCATCCTTCAAAGGTCCAAAAACTTTTGGAAATAGAAACATGGGAATCCATCAGTTGTAGGAGCGGAATCACTACTCATACAAAAGACCGCCATTTTAATCTCATCCAAAAAGAAGGGTACCTTTAACACCGAGAGATCGAAATTCTCCGATTTGTAAAGGGATTCCTAGTTAGGGCGGAAAGGCCTAATAGCTGAGGAACCCATAAAATTTTTATAGAAATTAAGAGAGGTAAAGTGAAATTGGTCGATAGAACGCAATTCCACATCATTATCAGTGATGGAGGTGATGCGATTAATCCTATGCGTATGGGAAGCATATTTATGGAAAAAGGAAGTGTTGCAGTCTCCCTCCTCGAGCCAATTAATCTTAGATCTTTGAGCCCATTTGATGTGTTCTTGATGTAATAAGGATGCATACTCAGACTTGCAATTGACTCTTTTTTCCCGATCATCCCAATAAATCGGCCCATATTCCTCTTATTGATCAATAAGATGAATGGAGTTAAGAAAAGAACGTTTTAGAAAGTTAGCGTAGCTAAATCTTGCTCGACTCCATAACTTACAACCATGTTTAATAGCATGGAGCTTAAGCAGTAATTGGACTAACCCGAATGAGCCCACCATAGAGGAGATACCCTGTGATACCATATTAAAAAAAATTGTCATCCAACCAAAAAATTTCGAAATGAAATTTGAACGATTTAAAGAAATTAAAGTTAGAATGCGGGATCAAAGGGATATGGTCAGAAGAGGGGTTTAGGAGCGCTTGAACAAAGGAGTTATGAAAAGAGGGTATCCAATCTTGGAAAACAAAAAAACGATCAAGTTTAGCCATAGAAGGAGATAAATGGTGATTAGACCAAGTGAAGCGCCTCCCATTAATAGGAAGGTCATGGAGGTCTAAAGACTGGATACAGTCATTAAAAAGAAATGAGTCGTGAGCTCTAGCCGAGTTACCCAAAACGTTCATTAACAAATTTCGTGGCTATAAAATCGCCGCAAAAGAACCAGAAGCCATTGATCCAACCACTGAAAGACTTTAATTCGTCCCAGAAGACATTTCAAAGATCAACAGTGGACAGACCGTGGACAGAGATCACCATGATAAGCTTGTCTAGTTCAATCCAATGAAGAACCACAACTAAGAAGAATTTCAACCTAATAACTGAAACTATAGTAAGGAGATGATTTTAACCCGAGGAAAATACCTCTGCGCGAATTAACCGCGGCCAAACTAATCCATTGAGTGATAATTTTACCACAAAGGGTCCTCTTAACCGAGTCAGGGAGTCGGTCAAGCTTAGATTCTTGAACATAAAGAATATCACATTTTGACGAATAGATCAAGTCGTAGATAGCTTCTCTCTTAGGAAAGCTGTCGAGACCTTTAATATTCCAAGAGCAACTAATCATTAAAACGATTAAACTCTAAAGCTCTGGAAAATTCAAAAGATATAGTATTAAATAGAGAAGGAGAAGAGGGGTCAAACAAAATGCCCATGTTAGAAGCAAGATTGCAGATTTCCTCATTAGAAAGGGTAATGAAATGAACTTGGTAGACAAAACCCAATGGCCAATCTAAAGGAAGGTCGTCCAGCAACGTAGGAAGCTCTATATCTCTGATCTGAGCCGCTAAGGAAGCTTTAGCGCCACAGTTATAGAGGAGGAACGTTGTGCTTTTAAGCAGCCAGTAGACTGAATGTAAGGCGAGCAACTTTTCTTACTGGCATTTCTCCTCTTGGAGTAGGGAGGAGAAAAAGAGACAGGAGTCACCAGAGGTGATTCGACCAGACACTGCGCATGCGCAATAATCAAATTAGCAGTATGGATCTAAGAGGGCCCAAGAGCACTAATCGAAGATGGAACAAATCCACCGACATGAAAACAATCATACAGATTACTGGAAGACATAATGGTATGAACATAAGAAGGCAAAGAGGGGAATTGCAAAAGAACTAAACAATTCCTAAGCGAACATTGCAAAATACTCGTATGAGAGCAGTAGAGACTAAAGGGGGAAAAACATGGCAAAAAAGTGCAAAAAGAACATAATACAATTATTGCAGGAGACTATTATAGATAATGGAACATGCAGATAAATAGAACATACCTTGCTGACTTATGCAAGGCAAGAACCTCTCGTTCTTCTTCAATAAGAAGATCATCATACTCCCAATCAGCAGACTGCTCAATCAATGAAGTCGACGATTTACCAATGTCCTTAGCCACCGGAGGAGAAAGATTCGACAATGGAAAACCGTTCTTGTACTGCTCTCACTCAGCCGAAAAGTGGGGATTGCGACACCAATCGTTCCACTCTTTCAGTTCAGATGGTAGGTAAGAGGGTGGAACAAAGAATTCCCATTCAGCAAAGAGTTGAGCAACAGAGGGAGGGGGGAGGCTCAGCTGCAAGACTATTGAGTTCTTGAACCATGACAATTGCTCGTTCATGAGAATAAAGCTGAGAAGAAGGCGCATAAGGGGGGCAGGGGTTACTGCTTAGTAGGATGGGTCGCTGGGTTCCTCTACACCAGATTCATGGATTTAGGAGGAGGAGCAGAAGTATGGTCTAAGCTAACAGACCCACCCCTTTTATAAGCCAATCTCTGTTTCCCGCCAAGACCACCCCTATACCATCCCCTCCCCGAAAAGACCCCATGCCAGGGTTTGGAATAGTTGGTAGACAGGGAAGCCTGAGAACTTCCTTCAATGAATGTGAGAACATGATGAGTAGAGGTGGAAAATGCCGACGTCGGGATAAAGGATGAACTCTTAGGATTAGGATCATCAACCTATGTAACAAAAATGGGATAGATGGAGTCTCCTACCCAAAGATGAAACTTTGATATTGTTGACAACTCAGTTATCTAAATGAATAGGTAATCTGAACACAAATTATAAAACCTCGCAAGTGTGCGAATCGTTTTCAGAAGCGTCGTGAAAAGCAAGGGTCGATCCCACAGAGATTGTAGTAATTAACTCACTAATCAATAATCAGAAATGCTTGTCATAAAGTTTTGTTCTAAAAGTATGTTTTGAAAGGAAATGAAATCTAGATCAAGTAGTCCTCAATTTGAATCACAAAATATCTATTGAATTAGTTGGGCTTAATTTCCACCTATAGTCACAAATGCTAAATTAACTTCTACACTACTCAAATCACTCATTTTTGTTCATTTAAGGGCATGGTATCTACTCCTTAAATTTAAGATTTTCCTACACTAAGAATTAAGCATGGTATCTACTCTAATTCGTTTCTTTCCTGAAGTATTTAGCATGATATCTACTAAGTTGCACTTGAAGAAAGCATAGGAACGATGGAAATTAACAAACACTCAAAGCTCTAGAAGTTGGTATCAAATCTAGATCCTCCAAGTTGATTAAACCAAGAACCTAAATGATTCTTGTGTTACTAGTTATGAGCATAAGACATTGATCATCTCTATTACTCATATAACAAATTCAATTTTATAATAAGCAACTTGATAACTTAAGGTTCTTCAGTTCTGTCGACTGTCGCCAGATCTCAGTCGACTGAACTGCGAACTTTCTAACACATGTTTGATTCATATTATAAGTTTGATCAAGACAACCAGGTTTAACCAATAAGTGATAAAAATAGTGCTTTAGAAGTTTTGTAAAACACTACATGACTAAGGTTTCAATCAGCCCAACAATGAATTTAGTTGCACATAATCCAACTTTTATTGACTAACAGTTTTGAATACATGACTCTAACCATAAGAACAAAAACTAGAGAGAGAAAAAGTAGCACTGATTTGTATGATGTTCAGCTTTGGAGTCGACTTGATCTGCTTCTAAGTCGACTTGATCTCGTCCTCCAGTGGCACTCGATCTCCTCCTTTGTTTGATTGTACTTGATCTTCTTTCGTTGATTCCTCCTCTCTTAGGTATATTTTTTTCCTGATTCGAGATATCCTCTAAACTGTGTATTCCCACCTCTTTATAGTTCTTTTTTCCCCCATCTACAGATCTCAAGTTCCAGATTTCTATCTTCTCACACATCAGATATGGATCGAGTCAAATCTTAATACTTGCCAAACTCAGGTCTCTAACTTGATTGTTGAAAAGTTGTTATTTGCAGCTAACCTGGATTTTTACCACTCAATCGGATTTATTTACGGATTTGGATGAGGGTGAATCTCAACTGTTCTTATCTCTAATTCCAGATTTCATGCCCGTTCAGTCGACTATTGGCTAAGAATCAGTCAACTGTTCCGCGAACTTTTGGGAACTCAAACCAGTCATAGCAGCCGACTGTTGAATAGGAGTCAGTCGACTGTTCTACAAAGCTTCGACAACTCAACCCACTCTGTTCAGTCGACTGTAGTTAAGGAATCAGTCGACTGTATTTAGTAGCTTCTCAGAAATGTTTTGATGCAAAATTAAGGTTCTTCATTCCAGTGTATCATCCTCACAGTGTTGGATTAGTCTTGAATCTGCTTCGTTTAGTTGTTTTCAGGCTGTTTCCTATGAAAAAGAGAAAAGAAGAGTAAATTACCACAGATAGAGAATTTAACTGTCTAATTGCATTCAGATATAGCTCCAAAATGTGGACATTAGCAGATTTATCAGATATCCTATCTTGAAGATTCCCACACAGAAATTCAGCGCATACCTGAAGGCAGCCAGACGGAAGGAAGATAGTTGAGGAGGTACCAACCAGATCCCTAATACAACGAGTCATGCATGCAAATAGTGAAGGTGAACCACAGTAAGTAGGTAATCTCAAGATAGTAGCACAGGTACGGATTGTAAGCGAGCAAGGAATAGCAGTACCGAAAGAGGGTCAATGCCTAACTCAGAGCTGAACAGACCCATTGGTCACAAATCTTTCGCAAACAAATCTTCTAACACTTTTTTTTTCGAAAAAAAACTCTTCTAACACTTTAGAATAGGGGCATTTAATAACAATGTCGTCATTTGAGCAAAAGTTTACCCCCCCAGGTCAAGTAACTCACTCCAGAGAAGTTGTTCAGGAAAGATTTAAGAGCAGCATTGCTCACTGGACAACCCGTCAACGAAACCGCACCGAAACATGCAAGATTAAAAATATTATGTTCAATTTCAGGTGATCGGTCATAGTATAAAATGTGGGAAGCCAAGGGAACAAGAGGAGCAGTAGTCGCTTGAGAGGCGCGAAGAGGAAGGGCAGTAGAGGGAGGCAGGGTGGGAGAGCAACATTAGAGGAAGAAGAGGCATCTTAATCCATCTTAACCCTCTTCGATTGAAGTGCATGAAGCTTAATCTTGAGGGAGGAAAAGTCAAGAACTGCCATAACCTGATCTGAGATGGGTATACTCTACTGAAAACCACGCAGTTGTTGAAGGGACAAGCAACAGTTACGAGAGTGGCCAAGTTTATCGCAAAAGAGACACTGCATCTTGTTAGCACAAAAGATTTTGAGATGACCAAGTTGTAGGCAGCGATAACAGTGGGTCCTGAGAGTGGTTGATGAAGAGAAGCGAGGAGGGTAAAAGGAGAAGGAAGGAAGAGGAACAAGGTAAGATGAAGAAGAGTTTGGAAGCTTGCAGACTCCAATAGAAAAGAGGGGAACATGGCCCAATGTGAGTTCTTTTAATATTTTAAATCATGTGGGCCCAAGATAAATTCATGAGAAGCGCAAAAAAACAAAGGAAAAGAAGAAGGCATGACAGAACCGGTGTGCCGAAGAAGGACCAAAAAATCCAGAAATGGGAAAAAAATGCTACTATAGCAATCACAGTAAGATAAGGAAACACAGAGAAATAATCTAGAAAATTCTAGAAAATGATGATATCAAGATCACCGCCTAACAGGGGCAATATGCCAGAACAACGAAGATAAAAAAGGGAAAATAACCCAAAAAAATTCCCAACTACCAGTAGATAAAATAATAAAAAAAGGATTAAATCTTTAAAAAATGCAAGGAAAGAAGGAAAAGTGAACATCACCAAACACCGGGCAAATCAACATGATCCAGTGCGAGACTGAGATGAGGAGGGCTTAGAGAGCCCACGAACCCCCAACAAACTAACACTCAGCCAAAATCGGAAGCGAAGAGACACAGAGAGGTGGTTGAGGAGACCTCCGGAAAAAGGACCAGAAGCCAAACTCAAAAGGAGGAGGAAGAAAGAGAGGGAAAAGGGAGGAGGAAAGGTTGGATTTTTAGGGATTTGTGAGGCTGAAGAGGGGATTGTTGAGTGATCTTTTGTGTAGATTAAGTGTTTATCATCTTGTTTCATACAATAATGTGGTAGTTTTAATGTTGTTGAACTCTTTAAGGGACTGTTTGGTTCAAAGGAAGGGAGGGGGGAGGGATTTTAATGGAGGGGAGAGAAGGGAAGGGGAGGGAAAGGGAGAGGAGAGATTTTAATCAAAATTCTGTTTAGTTCAAAGAAGGGAAGGGGAGATAAAATAATTATCTTCTTGTTTGGTTCACAAGGAGAGGGAAGAAATTTTAAAATAAAATTACTTTTATACCCTTTTACATTTTATAACAAAACTTAACAACAACAAAAAACATCAAGTGTCTCTAACAAAACTCATTCTCTAAGCTGTAAGGACATTCATTTGGATTATTATAAAAATGTCCATGCTTGAGGAAAACACTTCAGTCATTTATAATAAGAAGAGAAGATGCAAAATTTAAATCAATCAACTGATCCTAAAAGTGGCCCTTATAGTTCCCATATTGCAATTGATCCTAAAAGAAATATCGAAATTAAAAATAAACTTGTACATATTGCAACTGATCCTAAAAAAAATGAACTTGAAAACTGTCAACAAACATCACTGTCAACATATTTATTTCTTATTAATGAAACATGGTGGCGTTATTCCACCTTTAACCTCAAAAAAAAAAACATCACTGTCAACAAACATCACGGTCTTCAGAAAACCAATGAGGAGAAAAACAAGAATTAACATGTTTAAATCCACAAGTATCAACATCCTAACAGAGTAAACTTCAGCTACTCAAATGGTGAGCACAACTCCTACTGCAAAGTGCATAAGATAAGTTTTCACGTATTTTGTTTGCCTTCATCGGTTTCAATATTGCATCAATACTTTCACTAACTAATAGTATAACCTATTTAGAATCTAATCACAGTTTAGCGAAAATCCCACTGCAAACTCACTTCACTACATTCAGAGCTTCTAATGAACCCATATGTTAGTCCACATAAATGACTAGAAATGTAAGGCATACAAGTAGTTCGGTCTTAGAATCCAATTGCGTAATGGTATTATAGAGTTTTCGACAAACACGAATATCAAATATGAGTTCCTTCGAAAAATGGACGCAAATAGTTGCAATATGTACAAGTCCATTTCCGGAACTAAAAGAGGCCCTTATAGTTCCATTTATTTTTAGTAATATAAAATGGAGTAATTATAAATTTTAATGGTGTGATTAAATGGATGTAGATCTAAAGGGCAATTTAGTCCAATCACTATACAAAAATTTGACTCAATATCTCTCCCCTCCAAATCCCCCAATATTGGAGGGGAGCCAAAATTAACTCAGGAGGGATGCTGCACCCCTCCATTCCCCTCTGTTAAGATAAATCAGAGAGAAATGAAGACAATACTGAATATTGAATTGAGAAATAACTTAGTACAATATCTCCTATATATAGGAGGAACCAAATACAAAACTAGCCAACTACTCAATGTGGGACTATAATCTCTAACACCCCCTCTCAAACTCACGATGGGTCAAACAATGTGAGTTTGCCTACTAAGTGTCGGAATCTCTGAACAATATGGGATTTGGTGAAGAAGTCTGCAGTCTGCTAGGAAGAGGTAACCGAGTGGAGAGAGATGGTCCCTGCCTCAAAACGCTCACGAACATAATGACAATCAATCTCAATATGCTTCGTTCGTTCATGAAAGACCGGGTTGCTTGCAATGTGCAATGTACTTCGGTTATCACAATAAAGTGGAGTAGCTCCTGTAAGAGTGACACCCATATCTGATAACAGCCAACGAACATGAACAATCTCTCTAGTAGTAGCTGTCATTGCTCTGTACTCAGCCTCGGTGAAAGAACATGCAACAACTCCCTGTTTCTTGCTCTGCCATGAGATCAGCGAATCACCAAGAAATAGACAGAAACCTGTGGTAGACCTTCTGGTAGTCAGATCACCTGCCCAATCTGAATCAGAATATGCACTGAGCTCTAGTTTGGATGTAGAAGGCATGAATAATGAGCAAGTGATAGTGCCCCGAAGATATCTGAGGATCCGAAGAAGAGCACCGTAGTGGACTGATGTAGGAGCGGAAACAAACTGATTGATAATACTAACTGCATGAGCAATATCGGGTCTGATCATGCATAAGTAGACAAGCTGTCCAACAATCTTCATGTATCTAGTGGGATTAGGAAGGAGCTCACCATCTGTGGGACGAAGCTTCACATGAAGCTCTAAGGGTGTATCAGCTGATCGATTGTCAAAAAGACATGCAGCGGAAATAATATCTGATATGTATTTCTGCTGAGAAATGAGAATCCCCTGAGATCCATGAGCAATCTCTAAACCCAGAAAGTAACGTAGCTTACCAAGGTCTTTCATATGAAACTGCTGGTGAAGGTATTTCTGTGTGGATGTAATGCCGGCGGAGTCATCCCCAGTAATGATCATATCATCAACATATAGTAGTAGAATTACCCTTCCCTGCGGTGATGACCACATAAACATAGAATGGCCCTGAGAACTCTGACGCCTTGGTAATGACAAGGCGAAAACACTCAAACCAGGCTCGAGGGGCCTGCTTCAAACCATATATTGCCCGATGCAGTCGCCAAACATGACGAGTAGGAGTAGGGAGACCAGGAGGAGGATCCATATAAACAATCTCAGATAAGGTACCATGAAGAAAAGCATTCTTCACGTCCATCTGATATAACGGCCATTGGCGGATGGCTGCAACAGCAAGAAGGGTGCGAACAGTAGTCATCTGTGCAACGGGAACAAAGGTCTCATCATAGTCAATGTCATGCTCCTGAGTAAACCCTCAGGCTACTAGACGGGCCTTGTGCCGCTCAATAGATCCATCAGGTTGATATTTGACCTTGAAGATCCACTTGCAGTTAATAGGCTGAACACCCTCTGGTAGAGGAACAACATCCCAAGTGCCAGTCTGATCAAATGCACTGAATTCTTCTGTAATGGCTTTCCTCCATTCAGGATATTGAATTGCGTCTTGATAGGTTCTGGGCTCACGTGTAGAGTGTATAGCTGTGAGATATGCATGAAAATGTGGTGAGTAGGAAGCTAGGATGGCAAAACCAAACTGGTCAGAAGGACCAGTGGCATCAGGTGTATAACGTGGGGAGGAATACCAGAAGTGGAATGGGTAGACTGACGAAGAGGTGGTGGACTGACAGGGTGTGGGGGTGAGGACGGTGGAGTAGGTGCATGTGTCGGTGGGGAAGTAGGTGGGATGGGTGCTGGCTGCTGTGGGGATGCAGGTGGAGTTTCGGTAAGGGGAACAACAGGTGTAAGGACTGCAAGAGATGTGAATGGAGCTAGAGGAGTGGGATCAAAAGGAATGCGGGAAGATAAAGTCGGAGGGCTAGCAACAACTGGGGAATCTAAAAATCTAGCATCCTCGGGAGGGGTCAGGTAGTAAGGGGAGTCTTCCACAAAGAAGACATGTCGAGAAATGCGGACACGACCCGCTGATGGATCAAAACAACGATAACTTTTGTGTTCAGGACTGAGACCTAGGTGAACACACTTAGCAACACGAGCGGAGAGCTTCGTGTGCTCAGTAGGAGGGAGAAGGACATAACAGGTGCATCCGAAGGTACAGAGCATACTGTAGTCGGGAGGTGAATGATAAAGAGCCTCGTAAGGCATCGTACCAGCTAGGGCAGACGAGGGAGTAATGTTGATGAGACTAACAGAGGTCATGATAGCTTCAGCCCAGAAAGAACGAGGAGCAGAAGAGGAGAGTAAAAAAGTGCTAGACATCTCAAGGATGTGACGATGCTTGCGTTCAGCTACACCATTCTGCTCATGTGTGTGAGGACATGATTACTGAAACAGGGTGCCGTGAGACTGAAGGATTGATCTCATAGTGGTGGAAGTGTACTCACGCGCACCGTCCGATCGAAAATTCTTAATGCGCACACCGAACTGAATGTGAATCATGGTTGTAAAGAACTAGTAAATATCAGGTATCTCAGATCGCTGACGCATAAGAAAAACCCATGTATGTCTAGTGAAGTCATCGATGAAGGCAACATAATAGAGATAGCCTTTCCACGAGGGTACGGGAGAGGGTTCCCATATGTCGGAATGAACAAGTTGAAAAAGGTGAGTGGTTTCAGAAGTTCTTTTGTGACTAAAGGGTAGAGAAATGTGTTTGGCCAAATGACAACCCTGACAATCAGATAAATGTTTAAAAGTGAGAGAATCAAGGGCACCACTACGAGCTATAGTCTGAAGTGGTGATGCGCTAATATGACCTAAACGTCTGTGCCACAGATCAGCATCAGAGGAAATAATACCGGCAAAACTAGAAGGAGAGTGATGTGCACGAAGAAAATCTAAATAATATAGACGACCATGATGACTAGCGCGCCCAAATTCCTCACCGATGAAGGAATCAGTAATAGAACAACCTAAAGAGTCAAAAGTGATGACAAGACCACTATCGCACAACGCACTAATAAAAATACGGTTTATTGATAAATGAGGTGCATAGAGAACAGATGGTAATGTGAGAGTGGGAGAGTTAATTGTCCCTGAGTGTGTGATAAGAAGTGGTGAGCCATCAGCTGTGTGTAGAGATGGAGAGTGGGAGGGAAGTGTTGTGTAGGTGGTAAGTTGTGTCTGATTACTAGTGAGATGATGTGATGCACCAGAATCTAAAATCCAGAACGAATTCATACCGGAAGTGGCAGAAAGTGCAGGAGCAGAGGAGCTAGCATTGATAGACTGACCCATGAGCTGTAGTTCCAGCTAAGTGAGGCGTTGTTCAGTATTAGCCCAAGCAGCAAGAGACGGCAAGGCCGAAGTGACGGGCATGGTCGAGGATGTGAGGGAAGAAGCACTGCGAGCGCTGCTATGACTGAGAGCACACTGTGGAGGGAGATACTGCTGGTGCCTGGATCGGGGTAGGGGGTAGGGCGGTGCTACCGGTGGCGGAAGTAGAGGTGGAGTATGGTGATGAGTGATGTAAGGAGAAGGTAGGAGGCCGGAGGAAGACTAAAAATGGCGCTGCTGCTTGTTGAATCTGGAGGAGGAACGAGAGATGGTTGCATCGGGAAAGTCAGTGGAGGCGGAAATATGTGGGAGAGACCGAGATGCCATAAAGTGGTAGTACCTGTATATATATAATAATAATAATAATAATAATAATAATAATAATAATAATAATAATAATAATAATAATAATAATAATAATAATAATAATAATAATAATAATAAATTTTTTTTTTCTTTCGGCTTTTTTTTGGAATTTTTTTTTCGTCTTTTTTTTTTTTTTTTTGAGTTACAACAGAAGTAGGGTCAGCGGGTTGTAACGGGTAATGGATTCCGGGTTAAAAAAATTTTGATCTGAACAATGGTAGATGGCGACAGGTGATGACTTCGAATGTGATGGATGGATTTGAGGACGTTGATGGCTGATGATTTGAGGACGAGAGACTTTGAATCTGATGGAGGGGTCCTGATGGCTGATGGCAGCTGGAAATGTGGTTGCCGATGAGGTGAGGATGGATCTAGAGGACGACTTGATGATGGGAGTTTGCAGTGAAGATCTGGACGACGACTTGAGGACGGCTTGACGATGGATCTGGACGTCTGCTTGATGACGGCTTGAAGATCTGGACGATGGGAATTTAGGGTTGATAATTTGGCTTGAAGATCTGGATGATGGGTCTTTGCAGCACTTTGGGGCTGATGACGACGGTATTTTTTTTTTTTTTTTGAGAATTTTTTGATGGGAAAATTTTTAAGAGAAGAAAATTTGAGTAATTTGCTCTGATACCATGTTAAGATAAATCAGAGAGAAATGAAGACAATACTGAATATTGAATTGAGAAATAACTGAGTACAATATCTCCTATATATAGGAGGAACCAAATACAAAACTAGCCAACTACTCAATGTGGGACTATAATCTCTAACACCCTCCTTTCCCCTCCTAAAAATTGAACCAAACAAGAAATGTTTAAAAAAATTTCTCCCCTCCCCCTCCCCTCCCCTCCCCTCCCCTCCCCTCAAACAAAACATGCCCGAAGACTTGAAACTTGAAAGTCAATTTTATTGGGTGGAAATTTTTGAAAGATTGATATGTGATAGATTTAAGTGTTTATCATCTTGTTTTGTAGAATCATGTGATGGTGCTAATGTTCTTGAACTCTTTCAGACTTGAAACTTGGAAGTCAATTTTATTGGGTGGAAAATTATAGTCCTAACGTCCTTAAGCTCTTAAATACTTGAAAGTGATTCTATTGGGTGGAAATCACGTTCACCTTATTCCAGAGTCTCGGTTGGGTAGAAACCACCTTCATAACATCCATAAAACGGAAAAAGAATTGTAGGTAATACCTACCATTCCATCTCTCTTTTTCCTTATCCATTATTTTTTCTACAACTACCCTCTCTCTTAGGTGCAACACAACTTTCATGTTACAACATTTTTAGATGGGCCCAAACCCATTCTTCTTCCAAGTGCTTTTAAAGTATATTATACTGGAATGTATACATTTGAAAATAGTACTCTACTTTATAGTTACTTGGCTGTTTTTTTTTCGTAATTTGAGAAAAACCCATACATCAACTTTGAATGAAAGTGCAACTATCAAAAGCCAAAAGAGAGTACATATGTCTGTATGATATGCAAGTAGCCCATCACATCTGACCTGAAAATGTAGATCTTGATTAGCGGTATTCAATTTCAAATAGCTTTCCCATCAAAGTCTTCTAGCTATGGGTATATCCATCCTAAAAAGTGTGAAGATGACCTATGCAGTGATTCTATCTTTTCTTGCTTGTGTTTGCGGGCCCATTGGTTGATGTGTTCGAGTCGAAAAACATGCCTAAGAGAAATAGTAATTGAAGTCCTACCAAACAAAATAGTAAGTGACATATTTAGATTGTGGAAAATGTTTCTCATTAAACAAGGTTTTTGCTTTCTAGAGTACTGGTAGTTAACACCTGCGATGCACATTTTATTCAATATATAGGTTTTTAAGTAATATAATATAGCACGTGTTAATAAATACATATTTTTTAAAGTATAATGAGAGAATTTGAGTTATACGTGTAATGCAGGTAAATCGTTAGATTTAAATAAAGTGTATAATGGAAGAGTTTGAGTTGCACGTGCAATACACGTAAAGTGGTATATTTACAAATGACACTAAGGACTTCTCCCATTATAGTATTAAGAGATATTTGTAAGACAACATGTCTTTTTTATGCTCACAAATTGATACGGATAAATTTCATTAACCCCTTATTAGTTTTCTTGTTTTTGTACCAAACTGTATTTTCAATAATTAGCCCTACTATTATTAAATCTCTTAGTGTCATTTGTAAATCTATCAACCCGCACAATACCCATGCATAACTATTATAAAAAGGGTATTAACTTCAAATCAAGACTGCATCTAAATTTTACTTTAAAAAAATTGTATTTATTAAAACGTGCATCACATGTGTAAATTACTAGTTCCACTAATGGAGCACCTAGCTACATCATCAGTTCAAAAGTGATTAGATCTTATAATGTACTTGTACATTAAAATATGCCATTAAAAGTAAATTAAACTTACTAGTATAATGTACGTGCAATGCACGTCTAAAAAAATAAAGTCATCAAATTAAATGAATAATATTGAATAAGAGAAAATAGTTTATATTTGAATGTTTTGCTTTGGGCTACACGTGCGGTGCACATTTATATTTGTTGAATATAGTTTGGACGTATATTATACGTGTTGATGTAGTTTTTTTTTTTTTAAAAGTTAAAAGGTGGAATAAAGTCACCCTGTTTCATTAATAAGATGTTAATAAAACAACCCCGGTGAACCGGGGGAGAAACAAAAGTACAGAGCAGAAAACAAAATGCAGTGCAGAAAATAAAACATAAACCCCTAACAAAACCCTGGGGGGTGGGTCAAATCCGCCATACATCAAGCCAGTCAGAAGTACAGTAGGCCAATAACGAACTCGTAGAGACTGTAACGATTGGGAATCTGAAAGTGGTGGGTGGCACCGTCCCTCACTCCAGTGTCGGCCCAAAGTTTACCTCCTCCTCATCAAAATCCTCCACCTGGAAGACTCTGGCAATCCTCCATCTCGCTCCTGTGGCGGCAGCTGTAGCCCAAAAAGAGATAAGATGCATGATATGAGTAAGGTTACTAGAGATACTACTACATGAAGCACGAAAATAAAAATTATTTTTGTCTAGCCATAACACTCATGTAGTTGCCGCAATGGCAATGTACCACGCATCCTTCATTTCGTGACGAATCGAAGGAAATTTGGGACCGATCCACAAATCCTCATACTCATTGGGATAGTCACTTGTACCTAGGGCTCTTAAAACCTCAACCATAGTCGCCTTACTCCTTGGGCATTGGATAAAAAGGTGATTCAAAGTCTCCATATGCATGTTACAGAACCCACAGGCAGTCTCAATCTGGGGTTGTCTTTTTGCAAGGTTTTCTCTCGTGAGGATAGCATTATTGAGCACTAGCCAGAGGAATACTCTGACCTTCAGTGGTGTTTTCGCCTTCCATAACACCTGTGCCCAGCTGGGCCGGCATCCCCGAAAGTGAATCCGCTGGTACAGGGATCTGACCGTGAAAGCACCCTTGGGCTCTAATCCCCAGCGCAGTTGGTTTGGTCCTTGGGCGCACCTCGACCCGGACCGTGCGATGTGTGTTTGCAGTTCTAGCAGTTGCTGCTGTAGTCCTGGGGTAAGAGCTCCTTGAAACGTCGGTTTCCAATTTCCCCTCTTCCAGGTCTCTGCCACAAAGATATTAGGGCGAGTCATTTTGGCAAATAGCTCTGGGAAAGTTTCTTTCAGTGTATGAGCACCACACCACTTATCCCACCAGAATCTGGTGGACCGTCCATTTCCGATATTCGACGAGACTGGTGAATTGAACGGTCCACTTGCTTTGGAAATTCCTTTCCAAAAGCGGGAAACCTTAGCTCCTACTCGGAAGCCCAGGCTTCTCGTACCTTTTTCCCGTAGGTACGGTTGAATGAAATCCTGCCAGCCTCCCCCCCCCCCCCCCCCCCCCCCCGTGGTGGAAAACCTTCCACCACCATTTCCCTAAGAGGGCAAGATTCATATTTCTAAGGTCGATGATTGCTAGCCCTCCATGCTTCTTCTTCATGTAGGCAATATCCCATTTGATCAGGTGGTAGCCTCCCCTATTCGTATTTGCCCCTTTCCAAAGGAAACTTTTACGAATTCGGTCAATCCTTTTGGATGACCCATTTTGGGAGCTCAAAGAATGACATGTAGTAGATGGGCAGGTTGGACAATACTAATTAATGAGTATCACTCTGCCTCTTAGTGACAGCGATTTTTCTTTCCAACCAGACAATCTGTCCTCAACCCTATCTATTATAGGCAACCAGTCCAACTTAGTGAGTTTCCCTGGTCTGAGTGGGAGCCCTAAATATTTGATTGGGAACTCATTCGTCATACAGTTTAGTATGGTGGCATATTCCCGGGCTTCTACATCCGAGAGAGAAATGGGAATCAGTGCACTCTTGTGGAAATTTATCCTGAGACCTGACCATGCTTCAAAACAGTAGAGAGCCCCTTTAAAGCATACTGTTTCTGATCTGGTCCCATTCCCAAATAGTAGAGTGTCATAAGCATATTGGAGAATCGTGCACCCTTGATTGAAGTTGCAACTGGCCACCGGCTTAATCCAACCTTGTCTCTGACAATTTTCTAGTATTCCCCTTAGCACATCTGCTACAATAGTGAACAAAAGTGGGGATAACGGATCCCCTTGCCGGAGTCCCTTCTTGCAGGGAAACGAGGGCCCTGGGCGTCCATTCACCGAAATTGCCATTTTACTAGTCTGTAGACATTGTTTGATCCATCCAACCCATCTATCCCCAAATCCTCTCCCTCTGAGAGCTTCCAGCAAACACTCCCAGTCGACAGAGTCGTATGCTTTTTCAAAATCCAACTTTAGAAGGAAGTTCTTAGAATTGCTCGTATGACAATGGTGTATAACCTGTTCAGTAGTGGTGTCACGCCCCGCTTCCCATAATACGGGAACTCAGGCACGTAACTGAGGCCCAGCGAATGATGCGAATACATCATTCATAAGCTGTATATTTAACTCAACAACAAGATTGCAATATCAACCATGCAAGCATATAAAATCACAATAGGATAACAAAGTACATGACATAATACAGGACATAACCAACAACTGAAAAAGAAACATAGTTACGGGTCAACACGCCCGGATTACAACAAAGATTACATGAATAAAACGTAAATTAAAATAACATGAAATTAAACAACACTAAAATCTTTGCTCAGCAACACCTTCGGGTAATTCTCTATCCGTACCTGCAAGTATATTATTACAAGAGGAAAAAAACAAAGAGGTACACGTTAATGCAAGTCACGGGCCGCAAGTGGTATAAACTAACGGGACAATTATAAAACAAAACAAGAGCAGGGAAAGAACAAAGAATCAAGAATCATGTAAATAGGAGAAAATAATCAAGAACAAGACCTCATGGAACAAATAGCATGCATGTAAACAAGTAAATAATCCATAGGAACATGTAACATGTAAACGGGTAAGCAAGTAAACGTGTCAACATGAACAAGTAACATGTAAACAAGTAAACAAGTCATCATAAACATGTAACATGTAAACGGATCATGCAAGTATACGTGTTAGTTTCATGTCTTTTGTTAAACAACCTAGGTAGCACTTCATGCGTCCCATACCACATGATTGCTACTCGCAATCAAGTGAACGTTTAGACTAGTGGTGGATTCTATAGGTCACGTACTCGGGAAAAATTATATCTTGTTCGAGATACGTGCAATGTGGAACATGTAGTGTAACCTGTAGCATGAAACATGTCAAGTATATCTTGTATCATGAAACATGTAAACCTGTAATTTAGCAAACTTGTAACTTGTAACTTGTAACTTACAATTTACAGCGAGGAACCACGAGTCCCCGTCCGAGTACGCTCTTCTATATTGCCCACTACTAAATCATTTTCCTTTATACCCCAGCTTGTTATCTTTTATTTTAATCAAACATAAACAATAACTACATGCAACAACAAGGATGGGTAACATGGCATGATCAAGTATCAAGACTTATGCAATGCATAAAACATATTTTGGGGTCTATAAAACATGTTGACGCGACTAATGGCATGCATAACACTTAATCAAGAATAAAAGATATTATAACAATATGCAACTTAGTAACAAGCAATTCATGCACAACATCATGTATAATTATAAGAGTATAAATATGTATCGTGTTCATGCAATGCATATAGCAACAAAGTATTCGTGATCTTATACGAATACGGGATCAATAGGTTATGTATAATACGAATAGAGTCAAGGAAATATACTTGCGGTATTTTACAATGAGCTTGTACTAGAACAAACGAATTATACAAGAGACACTTGCCTGTTAGTTGACGACGATTAAATTTAAGATAGAATAACGGGATCAGTATCCCGGGCAGCAGAACACGTGCAAGATGTGTGGCAGCCACGCCAAAATAGCAAAGTCCAAAATAGCAAACAGCAACTCCACAAAGCAAACTCCAAATAGCAACAACTCCTTCTCAAAATCCAAGACAGCAGACACTACAGTCCAATCCCCTACTCCACAACACCAAACAGCAACAATAATCCCCTTCACTACAAACAGATCTAATCCCCAAATACAACACCAACACACCACAACATCCCAAACAGCAAATCAAATTGTATTCCAAAACACCCTGTTCTTCTTCACCTTCTTCAACAGAGAGAGAGCGGGAGCGATCGATCGCGGAAGAGAGAGAGAGAAAGCGCGGGAGAATAAAACAGCGACGGGGACGGAGCTTCGAGCGACGGGGAGGAGTGGCGACAGGGAGATGGGTGCCGCGACTAGAGGGGGAGTGGTCGGCTGTGGGAGGCTCGACTGGTGGTGTCAAGGCGAGGAGGAGCTTCGACTGGGTGGACGAACGGGGAAGATGACGGGGGGAGAAGGCGAAGAGCAGCGGCACTTCGGTGGTCGATTGGAGGTGAGCGGCGAGAAGAGCGAGGGCGGCGGTGCGAGCTTCGAGCGGGAGGGAGGTCGAGCGGGAGCGAGGGTTGCGGAGCATCAAGGAAGATGGCAAGGCGAAGTGGAGCTTTGGTTCTTTGGAGGTTGAGGGACGGCGCAGGTGGTTGCAGAGCAGGGGCGAGGAAGGGTACTTCGGTGATCGAGAGGAGCAGCGGGGGAACTCGAGGTTGAAGGCAACACGCTGTGAGGATGGCAGAGGAGGAAGGGGTTCTCTGGTGGTGATGGCGGAGGGCGATTGTGGGAGCGATGCTGGGTTGAGCGGGAGGCGCTTGGAAGTAGGGCGAGTGCATGCGGAGGCTCGAGCGGGGAAGGTTACTGGTGGTGGACTCGCGGCGCTCGAGCGGGAGACGATGCGGTGGCGAGATGAGAGGAAGGAGACGATGGGAATAGGGTGTCTGTGATGGGTTTTGTTCGTTTTGTTTTGAAACAGAGGGGGAGGGAGAAGACAGAGTATGGGAGAGAGAGGAAGTACGGGGGAGGGATTTAATAAAATAAAGTAATGGGTGAGAGAGAGTGGGGGTGGTTACGAGACATGGGGGAACGTGGGGTACGAGATTGAAGAGTAGGGAGTTGGAATACGGGACAAAAAGTGGGGTGAGTAAATAAATCTGTATACGGGTAGGTGTCTGCATAATTATATGAGTTCAGGACTTGGGCTTCAATAAATGGGCTCAAAATAAAATAATATAATAATATTGGCTGGGTTGGACTTCAAAATATTTAATTTAAATAATTAGGGTGTTGGGCTAAATTTTGGATTCAGATAAAATATAAAATAAAATCAGAATATGGAATTGGGCTTATGATGACAACTGGGCTCACATTAATAATTAACAAAATCAAAATGCAAATCTGGGCTTTTAATAAATAGTTAAACAATTTGGTTCATAAAATAGTTTAAATAATAAAATCGGTTAAGGAAAAATAGTTATAATATACTGATGATTTAAATACGGGAAAAAAATACTTTAAAAATACGTATTAATGAAAACAAGGGTTACAAGTGGCCACACAATCCATGATACATCTGCCCTTGATGAAGCTCGTCTGGGTTTTGTTGATAATGATATCCATTAAACTCCCTAGGCGGATGGCCATAATATTTGTGATGATCTTCGCCGAGCAGTTAATGAGGCTTATCAGTCTGAAGTCCCCCACACGCTTAGACTCCTCCCGTTTGGGAATCAGGACAACTTTCGCAAAATTTAACATGCCCAGTCTGAGATTGTTATGAAAAAATTCCTCCATTAGTGTCATAATGTCCTCTTTTATTTCTTCCCAGAACACTTGGTAAAACATCATTGGAAAGCCGTCTGGCCCAGGTGACTTGTCTGCGCCCATTTGGTTCATGGCCTTCTTTACTTCCATTTCCGAGAACAGCTCCTCCAGATTGGAGAGAATTTGTGCTCAGTCAATCTGGCTCTCCTGCCAGTAATCCTCCCTCAAAGGAATTCTGAAATCATTATTTCTTTCAAAGAGGCCCTTATAGTAATTCTGAAAGGTTGAGGAGATCTCCTTTTCGTCCTGCAAAGTTCCCGACTCCGTCTGAATTGAGAGGACGAGATTGGATCTGCGTCTGGCGCTAGCCACCCGGTGGAAGTAGGCCGTGTTCGCGTCTCCCTCTTTGAGCCACGAAATCCTAGACCTTTGTTGCCATTTGATCTCTTCCAACTTATAGAGATGGCGATATTTCCCCGAAGCTCTAATAGCCTGTCCCTTTCTTCCTGAGATAAGACTCTCGTCTCTTCCACCCTTTCCAACTCATCGATTTCTTCCAAGAATGCTTCTTTGGAGCGCCAGATGGTCGAGAACCTAGATCGATTCTATCTGCGCAGCCGATTTCTCAATCTTCAAATTTTCTCACACCATCGAGATGCAGCATCCCAGCCAGCAGTTGGGAGCACCCAAATTTCCATTACCATGTGATGAAACCCCTGAATTTCCAGCCAGGCCTTCTCGAATCTGAATTTCCGCATCCTCCGCGCTCCGCGTACCCCCGCTTCGAGCAGGATCATGGTGTGGTCTGACGTGGGCCTAGGAATCGATCTGGCGGTAGCTAATGGGAATTTAGCTTCCCACTCCATTGATACTAATACCCTGTCCAGCTTGGCCATGACCGGAGTTGCTTGCATATTGGACCATGTGAAAAGTCTGTCATTAATAGGGATATCGATCAGTTCTAGATCCGTGATCACCCTATTGATCTCCTCTCTATGTCTGTCGCTGGAACCTCGGCCTTTATGATCGAAGGCAAATCTGGTGATATTGAAGTCCCCCCCAAAAATCCATGCCCCAGACCAGCGACGCCGGATATTGACCAGCTCTTGCCAAAATGCATCTCGATCTAAAGCCACATTCGGTCCGTAAACGACAGTCACCGTCTGCAGCCAATCATCAGACCGTCGTTTCAATCGAGTAGTCAGGGAGAACGTTCCACTGTATGTCTCAGTACAGGAAAGAAAATCCGAGTTGAACCCAATAGTGATCCCTCCAGAGGCTCCTGCTGATGGGCGTAACACCCATTCCTTGATTCTGTTATCCCCGATTCTTTTGAGTTTGAGCCCGTGCTGGAGTTTGGTCTCCTGTAGCCCTACCACCTTTTCCTTGGAGTTGCTAATAACGTCCCTAACCATGTCTCTCTTACCTCTATCCCCCAGCCCCCTAACATTCCAGAATAGTGTATTCATTGGGGGACTGTGTGAGGTGTGATCGTTGGTGTGGGTGTGGGGCCGGTTACATCCTCGAGAATGTCCGTCGTCCAGTGCTATTTCCTAGAGTGGTCCCATTAGTCTTAACCCTCTCAGTTTCCCAACCCCTAATTTTTTTTGAGAAGTAAAGCATTGTGTTGTGTATCACACACCTCTAACCTACAAGTTTTAGCAAGGAAAAAAACTTCAGAGTCCGACATAAAATTTAATATAGAAACTAGAAAAAATTTCGTACCTCCGTTGTCGAATTTTGCGGCTTTGGCTGCTGCTGCAACCTCAAGATAGTCATCCAAGGACTCCACATGAGCCCTCTTGGGCGATCGCCGGACTCTAAACCCAATTGCCCTGCTCGATGCTCCAGTACTATCTCCCGGTGCTAAATCCGGAAGAGTGGACAAGACCATCTCTGGCGATATCTCCCTCTGTGTGTTAGCGATGAACTCTAGGTCCTCTGATTCCTCATCAGTGAAATAGAATTCTTCGTCTAGATTTAGTCGCCCTTCCCGGTCCTCTTCACTATCTGATAGGTGAGTTTCCCATTGTAGGGTAGGTACAGTCATAACGGACTCCTCATTGAGCCCACAGACTGGCAACTCAATAATAATAGTTGCACTTTCCTCTGCGGACCCCTCTATGGGCCCACATTGTGTCTGTATGTTCGAAATTGTAGAGTTGTAATTCCCTGAGACAATTAACTGCGATTTGGACCCCTCTTTTGTCCCATTATCATCTATAAGTAACAAATCACCCGTCCCGCTCTTCTCACTATCTCGTGCAGCATAACGGTAAGTTCCTCCGCATGCCACCATACCGCTTTCATCGGACTCAGTGCAATCCGCTTTGGTTTAAGTGGGGGGTAATAATAACCCCCTGCCAGCTGGCGCCGAATGATAGGGTGAGGGAGCGGTTGGTTCAGATGGAGTGGAGCTCGATGTCTGCTGTGTAAATGACGTTGAAATGAAAACCCTTTCTTCCTTCCTCAATTCGCCAGACTTTGCCTTTCCCTCTTCTCCTACTTTGTCTTCTTTACCAAAATTGCCATCTCTCACACTCTCTGCTCCGCTACCCACTCCCTCAGCGACACTCTCGCTCGCCTTAGCGTGCTTTTCGCAGGGGTTGAGCAGATCTGTGCTTGTAGCCTTCCCCAGTCTGGCTTCTGTCTCTTTTCTTCCATGCTCCAAAGTCGCCTCTTTTTCTGGCTCTGGTGAGAACCAGAGTTTGGTTACCCACTCTCTGGTAGAAAGCGCACCTTCGCTTGTCTTCTTCCCCAGATTGTTGGTTTCCTCCACCAACCCACATTTCAAAGCCTGCATGCTGTTGCCTAGTGTAGCTTTGCCATGCTGGGGGTCTGCAAGTCCTGACCTACCCCTCTGAGCCACAGTGCCCTCCTCCACTCCAGAGTGCAGAGCTAGGTCACCATTTTGGGAAATTTTTTTGGCCTTTTTTGTGTGGTCGGTCTCTATCTCTTGTAGCCTTTCCAAATCTGGGTGGCAGAGCGGATCCACCGTTCGTTCTGAAGAGTTGAAGGTTCTTGTGGATTTTTGACCTTTGGATCTCACGGCGAGGTCCCTGTCTCTACCAGCTTGGAATGGCCTAGCTGATCGGCGCTGCTCCTCCCCCCTAGCTGCCTTGATGATCTCCCGGTGAGCCCTTTCAACATCGTGTGAACCATCTATAGTGAGGTCCCTTGTAGGCGACACCACCTGCCTGTATGATCTACTGCCTCTGAGAGCGGATGTAGGCGCGGTGGGGGGGATGGTCGCCTGTGCACCCTGTGCTTCTTCTCTTTTGTCGAGTATGAATCTTATCAGATAAGATTCTTGGAATGAAAACACCTTAGCAAAGCGCGGCATCAAGGCGATATTGGTGCTTCTGATGAGTACTCTTACCGATACAAAATCTGATCGGCGCACCGTTTTCTCATCAATCTCCTCCACCGTCCCAAAATCCGCTACAATCTCTTGTAGAGCTTCTCTATTCCAGAAGTGGAGGGGGACGTTATGAATCCAGATCCAAAATTTGTCTCCATGAGGGAGCTCCGCTCCGAAGTTGGGCGTCCACGTGCTGAATTCAACTTGGAAATGTCCAAAGTCGACTAATCCCAAGCCCACAACTTCGACGACTTTCTCAGGTGAAGGAAATGATACTAAGAATTGTAAGTGACATAACTTCTTAGCGACCCAATCTTTATGAGCTCGCATTGGCCATCTAGCGGCCAGGGCTTGCATTAAGTGTATCTCCGATGGTCTCCCTGCTCTGATCTTGGCAATGGTGCACCACTGTCTCAACCAATGTTCTTCGCCTTTGATCGTTTCAAGGCTATTCGCCAGTCGAATCACCGCAGGGTTCTCAAGTTATCTCCCACAACTCACCAGGCGTTCTTCGTCGCTGTGGGTTTCCACCACATTGGTGCAAACATACGATCGATGTCCCCATTTCATGCACTTGAGGCCCGGGCCCTGTACACACCGCCCGTCACACCCTGGAAATGGGTTTCGCCCGAAGCATCGGACCAATGATCACCCATGACTTCTCTGTACTACTACTAACTTCTTTGGTACATTCACTTCTGTAATGTCCAAGATCACCGCAGTTGAAGCATGGTGCCGGCTTGCGCTTGCCCTTCCTCTGTTTCTTACTATGTGGGAGCTGATCGGATTGAAGGTTAGGGCTTTGACTATTGTTTTTGTTTTTCTTCCCTCTAACTTGAATCCAGTGCCCCTCCTCTTCCACTATGCCGGAGTTGCCTCCCACCGTAAACCCTTCCATCGCAGCTCCTTCGTGAGCTCGCTGGTTGCTGGCTTTAAGTAGGGGGCTCTCCTGTGCAGATGGATTGGCGGGATGGTCGGCGTTTGGGTTCAGTGGGATGGTTGGAGACATTTATTGGGGTTCAAGGGTCACCTCGAGGTCATTGCGGTGATTTGGTGGGTTAGGACCCCTGAGATGTTCACTTGTGGTCCTATGTTGATTAGAATGTTGATGGGGGTGTTGGTGTAGATGAGACGGTTTGGGGTGTGTGTTGGTAGGATGAAGGTGTTGTATGTGAGCACCGTTATCAAATCCTCCCTGATATGCTCCCCTGTGTTGAAGAGGACGTTGGTCAGATGGCGAGGTTCTCCTACGCCTATACTGGTCGGAGGGAGGACCCCGTCGTTGGGCCCTTCTCTCAACATCCTCCCTTTGTCGGCTATGGTACTCATGGTCCCTGACCGGTCCCTCAATAGAGCAGTGATGATCAAATCTCCTCCCCTCATGGCGATGATGTGCACGTTGGTGTGCACGCGTCGGGGGGCGATTGAGTCTGGCTCTTGGCCTCCTTCCTCGATGGGAGTTGGGATCAACTTTGAGGTGGGCATCGCGGGAATGGAAGGGAGGGCCACTGCCTCATTGGGAGCTAGGGGGGGTTGCACTGAAAGGTTGAACCTGGTCGGAGAAGGGGGGGTGATTGGTAGTTGTTGTTGTTGTGGTGGGATAGTAGCCTCCAATATAGATGTCGGAGCCGGTGGATAGCGGACCCTCTCATTGGGCCCGCATCTACTGAGTTCTTGGACGGAAAGCATGGTCGGCAGTTGTGGAGCACTTGTGGAGCAACAATGGGGTAAGAGGAAGAAGGGGTAGAGGATGGAGAGGGGGTGAAGTTGATGTTGTTGAGTTCTAGGTTGGTGTGAAGAAGGTGGTGGGGAAGAGGAGGAGGTCTGAGAAGGACAGCAATATCAGAAAAGGAGGGGTTTAATGGCCGGGAATGTGGCTGGGGATGATGTTGGAAAGGTCTCAGGTAAGGGGAGTTGGTAGGAGCTCATTTCTAGTATAGAATATTCGTGATGAGACGAATATAATCTTCTTACGTGTTGATATAGTTACAAAGTTAGGGTTTGTTTGTTACTAACCCCAACTCTTCCATTAAAATAGTAGAGATAAAAATTAGTTCGTAAAAACTTATAAAAACTTAAAACTCTAAAATAAGACATAGTTAGGATTTGTCATATATACTTGGTGTGATTATTGGTTGGCTTTCACATAATATTCTCTTTGAATATTTTTGAAAAATAAAATTTTCGTTTTCATCCTTGTTTCCTTGTTTCCTTGTTCTTGTTCACACCTTCACTTTCTTCATCCGTTATCCTGACTCTCGTGCATCATCCAGTTCTAGTCATTAATTTTGTCATTATGACCCCTATCACTGATAACCATCCTCTTTGTTCTAAATAATCTTTCCGTTCTACAATAATGTCATTATATTTTATTTATTTATTTGTTTCAAATTGTTTGTCACTGCAAGATAATGTCTTCTCTTTTTCATACACTGATCAAAGACTACAAATTATTGGCTATAAATTATACCCTTGAAGTTTACTCTTTTTTCTTCCTAATAAGTTGTAGCAAATTAATAAGTGGATCATTTACTAGTACTAGCTTTAATTTGAGAATATAGCTAATTAATAATATTCTTTCGGCAACAAGGAGAGTAACAAATATTTATTGTTTAATCTTATTGTCCATATTCAAAAAGCAACCTTCACTAAATCATATGTCAAACAATTTTAAATCGACATTATAGTTCAATAGATTCAGTAAGTACGATTTATTATTATTTTAATTAATGCATAATAATTATTATTAATTGACTATATGAATAGATATATTTTCATAAACGATTTCGTAAAACTGGTACAAGCATGTCACAAAAGGACAAACAGCAAGCAATCTTTTCTAGACGAACGGCCACTTTAACCCCCAAACCCAAGCTCACTCCCCCGCGAGACACCACACCGTCCCCGGAAAGCGACACCAACGTCTAACTGTCAGTCCGGGTCCAAACCCGATAACCCGCTTACCCGTTTCCTCACCCACCATATTTTCACGGCTCACGAGATCAACTTACCTTGGAAAGCCACGCCGGCCGCCGGCTCAAATCCCCATAATACCCCCCCTCAAAATCCCCCCCTATAAAACCCCCCAAATCCTCACTTCTCCCCCTCTTTCACTCTCCTCCCCATTCCCCGTCCCTCTCTCTCTCATCCGCAGAGCGCGAGAGAGTGAGAGCTCTCGCGATTTCATGCTCCTCGCTCTCCTCCGGAACCCTAACCCTAGATTCTCGACTCCGCTCTCTCAGATCCGAGCTAGATTCGGTCGAGATTCGTTTAGATCATCGAAGAAGACGATCGGATCTCGGGCGATGGCGGTGGTAGCGGCGGAGGAGGGATCGGCGGCGAGGAGGTTCTGGAACAAATCGCAGAAGGAGGCCGTGTTTGCCGCCTACACGCCGTTTGTTGTCTGCTTGGCGGCGGGAAGGCTCGATATCCAAGTTTTCCGGCGGTACATTGTTCAGGACGTCCATTTTCTCAGAGCCTTCGCTGACGCGTGAGTACTTCTCCGTTTATTGATTTCGCTTCGAAGTTAGAAGTCGGGGTTTAAAATCTTAGTTTTTTTTGGTGGGGTGGGGGGATATATATTTCGGATTGCCTTCCTTTGCGAAGTTTAGTTTTTTTTTTATTTTTAAATTTTTAATTTTGGAGAAAAAGGTGACCTGGTTACGGCTTCATTAATAAAACATTAAGGAAACAAGTAGTACAATAATTACATCAATCCGTTCCTAGAACGGAACAGTGGAGAACGATTACAAAGCTAAACCTACATTCCTAACTAATCTCTCCTCTAGCTACACTTGTAGACGAAGCATCTTTACCCTGTCCTCCCTCCTAACCCTCCTGTTATGATTTGAAATCCAAAAAATACTAAGTTGGCATTCAAAATCCATCGAACAATCACTCCACCCCAGAAAATCCGTCCACCTTCCCCCAAATGTCCACCGTGGCAGCAATGACAATCACCGTCTCTTGCTGGCATGCTTACTCCTCTCTCCACGACGTTGCCGTCATGTGTCCGCCAAACTAACCCTACCGCGACGCCATCTTTCGATTGCGTCAATTCCAGTTCTCAGCAGTAGCCGAACGCCACCGTCTATCAAATGAGACGCTTGTACTTTCCGTTCACTCCACCAATTATAGTTTGATTTTCAAACATCTAGTTTGAAATTCAAATTACACCAAGAATTATCCACACATCCCCTCCCATTAAAATTTGAATTTCAAAAATCTATGTTGAAATTCAACATTCACGGAATCACCCCTACCACACTTCCAAATCAAATTGAATTTCGAAACTCTAATTCAAAATTCAAATTTGAATAACACAACCCTAATTCGAAATTCAAAAACTGAATTTCAAAATCTAGTTCCTCTTTCCCTCTCCATCATCCGTTCCGTCCATCATCGAAGTCGAACTCACCTCCACTCCTACCAAAATTTCCGTCATGCGCCTCCGTCGCTCGTCACTCCACCAAGTTGCCATCAACTTATGACACATCCAAACGACCTACAACCCCTTCGTCAGCCCTGCCGCAACTCCGATGATGCCTCCCTTGACATCACCGAAGCGAACGAGCCTCCCGACACAGCAACGCTCTCTGCGCCGTCCGTCGACCATGCCCAACTCCTTTCCTCGCGCCAATCTCTAATTGGAATCTCGACGAGCAAAAGCACAACCTCCAGCTAGCCACGATCTTGCGCCACTTCGACGAACCCTAGGTAGAGCCCCAACGCACTCTAACTCGACAATAATATCACCGACCCATTGAAACTTCCCTCCAGTCGACCCCCTACCCAACAGCGCGCTCAGCGCACCAAACTCGATGAGTGCACCAAACTCAACTCGATGAGCCCACTCCGACGCACCTAACTCCGCTGATAGTCGCCACACACCAGATCGATGAGCCCATCCCAGCGAAACCCCTCTCGACGAAACCCTCATCGGCTGCCATCAACACTGCCAACTAGGCTGCATGCTCAAATCAAACCGCTGCTGCAGTCGCCCATCACCGGAACATCACGCCTCCCCCTCACACCCTACTCCTCTCCAGACGGCGCCGCTCCGTCGTCGACCTAGTCCCCTTAGAATCGATCCTCCTCGCCGCGCCTTCCCTCTCCAAAATCACACATCTGACGAAACGAGGTCGTCAACACACCGTCCCGCACCTCAATGGCGTCAGAAGGTGGAGGGGGGGGGAGAAGGGGGAAGAGGATAGGGGGACGAGGGAGTCCTCCCCCCTCCCCGATCAGATCTAGAGTTTTGAGTTTTTTTTTTTGTTTTCTTTTTTTGGGAGCTTCTCTCTCTAGAATTTCTAGAGAGAGAAACCTTTTTTTTTCACTTTTTTTTGTCTCCTTTGCGAAGTTATGGCTGGAGCTCATGTTTTGTGACTGTTAGGATCGGACGGTCCTCTGTTCTTCATTTCTCAGTTTTATTTTAGGAGTAAAAAATAAATTTTATTTATTTATTTATTATTTTATTATTTAAATACTGATTTCTGATTGTATTTAATTGGAACGTTAGCTTAGTTATGAGTTTATGATTCATTTGGCAATTAGGATTGTTTAGCAATATATATAGGTTCACTAACCTAGGAATTAGGGTATTGCAATTAATAATTTCCCATCGGTTGTTGTAATTGATGTTAGAGTTTTGGGTGTAGGATATTGTGAGTATCACAAGTTGCCTGAGCCTTTTTTTTAATAAATATTTTTGATTTTTTATTGTATTTAGTGTTTAGCTTTAAATTCATGATCGTGTTTAACCACGGTGTAGTACAGATTAATTATTTGGAAGTGTAGTTTGGGTCTTTTGTTAATTTTTATTTTTTAATTTGAGACTAAATGATACATGCTTGTTAATTTGATGGTAAAAAAACTTTCAGATATATTATATATAATGTATTTACTTTTTTTTTTTTTTTTGCTTTTATTTGTTTGTTTGTTTGTTTGTTTTAATGCTGAATTTGGCAGAGTTCTTGATGTAGTCTCTTGATATGTAATTGGGGTTCTTATTAGTTTATTATAGTATAGGAAAAGTGACTTTTTGTTCTTGATCGTGTGATCATATTGACAGCTCGGTTTAGGATTGTGCCTTGTATTCATGGTGGAGGTTATATTTTGTGGCAGTTGGGTTCTTCTTATGTAATGTCCAAGCATTTCATTATCAAATGTATGGCCACATAGCATATTGTAGATAGCAGTATTGTAGATTATCAAATGCAAATGTCATATTTGGTATCCTTTTTCTTGTTCATGACAATGTTTTCCACCTTCTTTGAAATAATTGTTCATCTTTCATTTCTTAGTGGTGCCTTCAGAGTCTCTTTCTTTTATTATTATTGTTATCATTATTTTTCGTTATGGTAGTTATGGATCAATTGTCTTGAACTTGGACCTCTTGGCGACTTAGATATTGTATCTAAGTTTGACTCTTTGGAATCAGTTGAGTATCTGGGCACCTGTCGTTAGTGACTCGCTAGTTAGCCGTCTTGTGAGGAAACATTTTAGATAATCAGTCTTCTTTTTAGAGTTGAGTGTTGATTCCCTTTAAACATTTTTTGTTTGCTCAAGTTTGAGGGGAGTTCATCTTCTGATCTGTATATGTCCTTTTCTGGTAATTCTTTCATTGTTTCAGAGGTCCCTTTAACTTCAATTTGCTGATCTAGTATAGCAATTTTTCCAGTCAAATCATTATCGATTTGTATGTTTTAGGATTGCAAAGTTTGTTACATCTAATGCATGTGTGGGGGTCAATCTTGTGTCAATTCCAATGCTATGCTGTGATTCCCAGTTTCCCGCTATTAACTTGTATCAGTACTTACCTATTTTCCGGTCCACATCAGTTTAGATCACTATATCTAGGCTTGGACATAATTTCCTGCTTTTCACTATATCATTCTTTCATTCGTGTGAATGCTTAACTGTTTGCAAATGTGAAGGGGCTTCATTTGCATATGTGAACTGCTACTGCATGCACCTACGAAAACAACAACGATACTTGGAATCATAACTTGCAATGCAACTGTACCCCAATTGCAAGTATGGTCACACATTGCAAGAGGAAAGGAGTTGCAAAGAGATATAGTTTGATAGTTGGGGTTGCATTCATGTTTTTACTTGTACCCTTAAAAGACAGAAGCAATTGGACCTTTTTAGATGACTCACACTGCATCAAAGCTTACTGACTCAGACCGCCCCTGCTCTCCGTCTCCCTTCTCTCCTCTGTTTCCCTTGTCCTTATTTGGTGTTGGTTAAGGTCACCAAGATATGGAAAGTTAACTAGTTTTCATTATTACTTTTTTATTCGTGTAATTCTTATTGTTCCTACTGATATTCATATATCGGAGCTGGAGTATAGGATTTTGTTGCAGTTAAATACTTTATGATTCCAGCCTGCTTTATTTTTGATCCTTTTGCTGAATTGGATTGTTACAAAGTATCATGGTGTAGATTTTTTTGTTATTCTCATCTTTCTGTTTCTGTAATCCCTCCTCTTCATTCTATATTTTCTTTTTTATTCAGGCAGTGTCGAAGAATGCTTTGTGTGATATGGTTATTCTGTTCCTTCTTTTTAAAAAGACTTCCTTGCAATTTGAAAGATTTCTATAATCATTTAGCTCTTTCTTATTACTTTGAGACTTTATTTATTGTGATTTAAAAAAAAATTAGTTATATAAGGAGAACATCTTCTTTTTTCTGTTAAATTGTATTTTCACCCTTTGTTTATCTTTGTTGATTTAGGTATGAGCTGGCAGCTGAATATGCCGATGATGATGATGAAAAGAAAGCAATCTGTGATCTTAGAAAAGCTACTTTGGAGGAGCTAAAATTGCATGATTCAGTTTTGAAAGTAATATCCCTTTTCGGTCATTTTTATATTTGTGAATGTTGATGTGTTTTGCATCCAGTTCCTTAGATATGTCTGCATATCCATCACGTCCTGCTATTGAAAATTCAGTATATGTGCATGTTGTCCATTAGTACGTCAACAGACAAAATAATGAAACAGAGCATCATCAACTTGCTTAGTGACACTTCATTTGCAATGGGTTCTTGTTGTTACATGATGATGAGTGAAATATAAATCTGTAATCCTATAGAAAGCAAGGGTTCTGGAAATCTTCTTGGACCATTAATTTTAGCACATAATCTGTTCTGAAGACTTCTGTTTACTAAAAACTGGCAGGGCACCTGCTGTCCATCTATGGTCTGACACTTAGTCGGACTCTTACAAGTACGCTCATCTTTATTGACTGAAAGAAGATGCATAGCTAAGTCTGTATTCTTCTTAGTTTGCACGGTAATCTTAATTCTTTAACTTGTAATTTTGTGTTAGTAAGGTTATTCCATTTATATATATATATATATTCTATGAGTCCCCTTCCGTTGTGCACCACTTTGGTGTGCACTTACCCTTCTGGCCATCACATGGATGATCCAAATCGTTCACATCGATCGACACGTCGAAATTAGTCTAAATATGTAAAATCAAGTCATTTGAAATTCATTTATCCATCCATCATGTCATTATAAAAAAAAGATATTCAGCCATACAAATTTGTAACACTTAAATGCATTGGCAAATGAATTTCAAATGACTTGATTTTACATATTTAGACTAATTTAGACATTGTGAACGGTTTGGATCATCCATGCAATGGCCAGAAGAGCGAGTGCACACCAAAGTGGTGCACAACAGAAGGTTTCTCTCTCTCTCTCTCTCTCTCTTATAGTTATATATATATATATATATATGTAAGTCCCCTTCCGATGTGCACTAGCCTCCACGTGAACTCGCCCTTCGGGTCTTCGTATCGACGATCTGAACCGTTTATATTGATTTACACGTCTAAATTAGTTTAAATATGCAAAATCAAGTCATTTAAAATTCATTTGCCCATCCATCATGTCATTTTAAAAAAACGATATTCAATCATACAATTTTGTAACACTTCAATGGATGGGCAAATGAATTTCAAATGACTTGATTTTACATACTTAGATTAATTTAGACGTGTTGATCAATGTGAACGGTTCGGATCGTCGATACGATGGCCCGAAGGGCGAGTGCACAATGTAAGATTCATATATATATATATATATATATATACATTGGATACATTTATTTTTCCCGAAACAAATAATGCACCTTAGTTATGCTACCTAAACTCTGAGCAATGGCATGATTATGTTGAATTCAATGTTCTCGGAAATTTATTTATTAAATATTAACTTGTAGCAACTGATCAAACACTGACTTGAACTAGTTGATGTTGACGTCTCCCCTCTCTTCTTTTGGAATCACCCTTTAAAACTTGCATCATGCTATTCCATTTGAAATTAAATGCAGTATGTCATTTCTGTTCACTATTTGGAACAGTTACATATCTTCTCTAAAATTTATTGAAGCATGCATACTTCTATAGCATATGCACCAAAAACATTTTGTTCATTAGTAAACTGGTAAAGGCACAGAAGCGGCCACTTGTTGATCAGCAAATTTATAAACAAAACAACTAAGAGTGGCTGAATTTTAGATTAGCATTACAATAATCATAGGAGGAAAAAAAAAGTGAAGCTTTATCCTAATAATTAACAATTACATGTCATATTTTTATTATAGCTACTAATTAAGACAGTTTTTCATATTTTGATATACTTTATTAATGTGAAAGACTTTATTAATATAGATACTCTATTATCTGGGAGCATCACCTGTAGGGGTGACAATTTTATCTGATAACCAGATCCAAATCCGACCCAAAATTTAGGGTATGGATCTTCCAAAATGGATCTGTAGGTAGGATATGGATAATATAAATAGATCCATTTTCTTATTGGATTCAAATACAGATCCTTGTGAATCCAATATTTATGGGTTTGGATCCCCAAATGGATCCTCCATTTCTTAGTGCATTTAGATCCGCAAGTAAATCCTACAAAGACTAGTGAATCAGCAAGTGGAACTTGTAGGACCCAACACGAATTCGACCCGTTGCCACCCCTATAATTGGCATTGTCACATTTACCCAATACCTGGACCCGGTATTGGACCGGAATCGACCTGATCTATATGGGTCCAGGTCCACTCAAAATAGAACGGACCCGGACCCGGACCCGGACCCGTTAAAAAATACCCCATAAAATATGGAATTTGAATAATGGGGTTATAGGGATATACATATAAAAGTAATTGTTGAAGATAGATGTGTAAATATAATATTTATTCATGTACTTAAGTGCAAAAATTGTTGGAACCGTAGGATATCAAGTGCAAAATTACTTACGGATTTTTTGTAACCAGACCCGCGGGTAGATTTTTTTAATTAGGCCCCGGACTCGGACCCGGACCCGGTTCTTGCAAGTCTGGATCCGGGTCCAATTCTTGGACTCGTGAGGTACCAGGTCCAGATAGTGGAGGACCCAATACCAGCTTTACCGATAATCACATGTCATATTTTAACAATCCTAGATTATAAAATATCTCGTTTGATTAATTTGGAATTCAAAATTGTACTCCATTAATTAGTGATTATTAGAATGTATAAACATATATAAGGGATATAAAGATATCAACTCATATATTATCTTTATTAATTTAGTAACTATTAATACTGGAACTCCACCTATCATGAAATAGAGTTTACGAAATATGAGGATATATCCCCTTTTCTCCATGCTACTCTAGAAGGCAAGTAGAGGAGGATGCAATTTTTCCAAAAGTGAATAGATTTCTTAAAGACCATGTCAAAATAAAATTAATTATGTTTCCAAAGTACCCTTGTTATAACTTATCACTTTTTGATATAATGAATTTGGTTGAGATTTCAGTTGGTCTTTTATAGCGAAGAGTGATAGAGGGAACCTTGGATTATTTTACTACTTGTACGCTATATAGCATTGTATAAAATATCAATTCGTAGCTGGACCGTGACCATGCTCCGACTTCGTCGCGGGTTTTGGTCTACCCGATATGATATTTGGATATGATATTTGCTTTAAAACTCTATAATTCCTGGTACTTGGGTTAACAAGGAAAGAAACAAAATGCTAGTAAGCAATTGAAAGCGAAGACCATCTAGCTCGAGCGTGTTTATTGGTGTTATCGGCTTATCGCCCCTGAGTTGGTATAATATGAAAAAGAGTGTAAACTAGAGGCAACCAGATCAGGTGAGGACCATAATTTTTTTAAAATATGTTTCTGTTGTATAGTATATACTTTTTCAGCTTAAAATATGGATATTTGTAGAATAAAGTTTTATACTTTATAAATCGTTTTGTAATGAAAATAATACATTCCTTATAAAAAAGATATTTTTCGCCATAAAAGTGAAAATAAATGAATTAAAGTTGTTATTATTTATCATTATAATTAAACAAATTCATACATTGAAGACTTTCTTTAGAATTCATTGCATGTTGAGAACCCTTTTATTTTTTGCTGGTTGTCGGCTACCTGACATAAACCTGCTTCAATCTGGCTTGAGACAAACATTGAAGAGACTGAGAATTTAAGTTGTTTTTATAAGAATGAGTGCGGCCGAAATGAGGATGCTAATGTTTAAGAGTGGCTATAAGAAAGAATAAGAAATAAATGCATACAAAAGAAAGTTGATGTGCCCTAATTTAATATATAAATGTGGGAAAACTGACAAGGTGCTTTGGACACAGACAACGAGGACTGATGATTGCCCTGGTTTGGAAAATATATATGATGGTATTTAGGGCAGCAAAAAGAATGAGGAACCCAAACATGCTTGGATTGAAGCTACTAATAGGGATTTGAAGTGTTAATTTGATGAAGTGGCCATCAATAAAGTTAAATGGAGGATAATGATTCATGCAGCCCACACCAACATTTTGGGGTAAAGGCGTTGTTGTATACAGTGAACGTTGCTATACTATTTAAACATTTTAACTATTTCTAAAATTTCTAATTGGTTTTTAATCCCTTTAAAAAGGCCAGTACCAAAGAGTCCGATACTCCAAGCTGTACATCAGTTTTTTTCGAGAATGCTGAAGCCAATACCGCAATCGGAAGGCTGATATGAAACCCTTTAGCGAGTTTGTCAAACCATGCTACATAGTGACGTAAAAATGTTTCCTTCAGTCGAAATTTGACCTTGTCAAGGTAGCACCATGACATGTCAAGTAAAGACACCATGTGAAAGCAAATATTTATACTAGATAATTGAAAGATTATATAATAGTACCACATCATGGGGCTTGTTTTCCTGAAGAATATCGAGTAAATGACACATGACCTAGTTTTCTTATTTAGATAATGGGTATAATGGGTTTAGAAACTGGTTGTACAACTAGTCAAGGTTTAAAATGGCAGATGCCTCGGTCTAAGAATTTTTATGTTTGGAGGAGATCCAATATACGTCGGAAGGTTTTGGATGATATAAAAACGTAGCCGAGATATGCTCTACATTATATTTTCTTGCATTGCTTTATAACATATATCATATAACTGACACATTTAATAGGTAACTAAATGTAATAGTGAATGCACACAAATTGCGCTTATTAAATTTTATACAATGATGCACAACATACCAAGATTCTTCATTTTTGATGGAGTTATGTTTATGTAAAAATTTCATATTAGATGGCAAATGTCAATGACGTACAGTAAATATCTAAATTTGACAATGGGGCATATTTTATCTGCTAAAAATGTGTCTAGATAAAGAGTTTTTTTCTCTTTTCTTCTGTCTCATTGTAAGACATATCTGAAGACAACAATAAGGAAGAAATAAAAGACCTGCTGAAATCGAAAATGATCTAACATTGTCATTGATATAAATCGGGTAAATTAGAGAATAGAGATCAGCTGAACCCTAGTTCTCCACCATGGGAATATGTACTGTAATGGGTATACCAAGCTATTGGATCAATACCGAACCCAACTCGAGAACATTTGGCTTGCAATTTCCATATGTTGGGTCAACTTGTACAACGTGTAACTTAACCTATCAAATATAGAAGTGGGAAATATCAAATTCTACCAGGTATGTCATGGACATTTCTAGAAGTGGTAAAGGATATTTAAATGTCATATCAGTTGCTGGGATCATTAAAAGTAACATATTTGGGGATATATCACATTTCTTGGGGGATATTTAAACATTGACAATGATGATATTTCTGTTGTAGTCAATCTTGAATAACGAATGTGTGGTGTCAAAACCTTGGTTGATTGTCATGATGGAAACTTGATGTCTCTTTAGGAGAGTAGATGTAGAATGGAGGGGTAGTGGTTAATGAGAGAAGAACAAATAGAGAGAGCAGAGGCATAAAGTGGGCAATGGTGCAAAGAGTGAAGGCTGTTTCAATATATTGTCTTCGTCAATGTATTGGGATATGAAATTGGCAATTTTGTAGAAATTATCATTTGATTCGATAATGGCAATTTCTCGGCTGATTAGGCGATATGCCGATCATATATGTCGGCCTGATAAATCACAGGTATGGCTTCTTTTTTCTAAAAGGAATTTGGTACGGAAAAAAGAACTACAGTTTTGGTTCATTCCTTACTACCAAACACCTATTAACTAAACCTTTCTTAAGAACACATATCTACTCTCTTTAATGACACACACATTGCGTTCTAGGGGTTAATTGAGTTACTAATCTTCAGTGTATTAATAATCTCCAATGAGGTAGTTGAATTTATAACACATATCTACTCTCTTTAATGACACTCACATTGCGTTCTAGGGGTTAATTGAGTTACTAATCTTCAGTGTATTAATAATCTCCAATGAGGTAGTTGAATTTATAACACATCTACTCTCTTTAATGACACTTACATTGCGTTCTAGGGGTTAATTGAGTTACTAATCTTCAGTGTATTAATAATATTTAATGAGGTAGTTGAATTTATCATAGTTTTATTTGGTTACTCTTTTTAATTTAATAATTTATTTTTTATGCGAACATATACTGCTTGATTTATGTCTTTGTTTACATTATATATCATTTCATAGATAGATGACATCAAGAGCACATCTTTCCTTTAGTTACAAAAATCTATATTTATTGAGTGTATGATTGGAATGCCTGATATGAGCTTATATCCCCGTGATACTTTTATCTGGAACGATAAACCACTATCTAGATGATTCTGGTATCCGATATTTAGAACCATGGGCTTATTGGAATTAAATCTATAATGAAATACTTTTAATCTGGCCTAAATGGAAAGGTAACTCAGAAAGATATTCTTGGTGATATTTATCTGTCCAAATATGGACAGTTGATTATGGCAGGAGATATCTCCATAGTCCGCTTTAAATAGAAATAAGGAAGAAAAACATAATAGGGGAAAAGAAGAAAAATATAAAACGAAAGATAAATAAAGGCTGCATTCTTAAATAGAAAGGGGAAATGAACATACAACTGACCTATTTAGTTGATCTTAATATTAATGCCACTGTGTGCTGGAAGTATGTTCGGTAGCAGAAATGGATTTTGATTATTCTTCAGAACACCTTGGATTTGATAGCCCTTGTAGTTAAATAGGAGAAGAAAACCAAAAGGTTCACTTTTATAGTGTCAGGGATTACTTTCATGAAGGTGAACCTGGGCATGCCCTACTGCATCTCACTTGTGCCTCATCAAGTCGTGCATCCTGTGTGGCTGCAGGTGTTGGATATATGCCACGAAGCGCTTACCTCATGTGAGGTGCATTCACGAGACATTTAATGCATTTCGTTTCCAGTTATGTTGATCACGATTGACTTGAATTGGAAAGTTTAGTAGCATTGTGCAGATAATGTGGTAAAGCACATCATATTCACTTGAAATGAGGGTTTCCTGAGTAAGCACATCGTTCTATCCATTTAACTCAGGAATCTGTACGCTGTCTCATACTATTAAAATGATCTGCTTTAATTATTAGCAAGCTTCACATACTCTGATAAAAAGGTTGTCGACTGAGTATTAGTGATTTGCATAGGCACATCATCTTGAACATTCTTTGCAAAGTTCTAAATCAGCTATGGGCGGAGCTATGTGGGGGCCCGGGCCCCCACCAAAATTTTGAAAACCCCCTTAAAATTTTTGAAATTTTTTAAAAAACCCCCTTAAATCTATTAAATTTTATTATTTGGCCCCCCTAAAAATTATGAAAAAATACCTATATATTTATATATAGTTATAGAATTTTTTCTTGCCCCCCCTGAAATTTTTTTTCTGGCTTCGCCCCTGATTCAGCGACAATGTTTTAGCAACAATATTAAATCCTTTGATGAACCTTATACTATATAATTATGATGTTTGTTTCTGCTAACATTTTGTATGAATTCCTTCTGCAGGAATGGGGTGTTGATCCAAACAAAGAGAGCGCTCCAGATCCTGCAACAGTGAAATACACTGATTTTGTGCTTGCAACTGCTAAAGGAAAAGTTGAAGGGGGAAAGGGTCTGATTGCCACTCCTTTCGAGAAGACCAAAATCGCTGCTTATGCAATAGGCGCTATGACCCCCTGCATGAGGCTCTATGCAAACTTAGGCAAAGAACTTCAAATGTTTCTTCATGATGATGGATATGAACATCTTTACAAGAAATGGATTGACTATTACTCCTCCAAGGATTTTGAGGTTTGTTTCAAATTTTCATTTCGTAGCCAGTCCCTATGTCTTATTCTTTTACAGTTAAAGCCTTAAAAGGTATTACATTTAATAGTAAAAATGATAGATGCATTCTAACATATTACATAATCCTTTTTTTTTCCCTTTGTCTGGATGGTACAGGATGCAGCTATACAAATTGAGGATTTACTTGACAAACTGAGTGTTCCACTGACAGGGGAGGAGCTTGACCTAATTGAAAAGCTTTATCGTCAAGCAATGAAACTGGAGATTGAATTCTTTTCTGCTCAGCCAATTTCCCAACCAGCTGTAGTCCCATTCACAAAACTGGTTGATCCCACTGAGCGTCTTTTCATATTTTCTGATTTTGACTTGACATGCACTGTAATTGATTCTTCTGCGATTTTGGCGGAGATTGCCATTTTAACTGCTCCTAAGACTGATCAAGGTGGGGCGGATGCTAAAAAGATTTCTTCAGATATGAGAAACTCTTGGGATGCACTTTCAAATCAATATACTGTGGAATATGAACAGTGCATGGAAAGCCTACTCCCAAAGCAAGAAGGTAACGGGAGATAATCTGTATTTACCTAAGAACCATTGACATGCCAGCACAGGAAAAACTGTGAAAAACAACACTAAAACTAGCTAGTGCTGTGTCCGGTACTTATGTTGGACATAATGTGGCTGCTTCATAGATTTTTACATTTCAGAGTTATAATTAATAAAGAAGATACCTTGACAAAACTTGCTTATGTTTCTTTTACTTTATGGCTTCTTGCAGTTGAGTTTGATTATGAATGTCTCCGCAAAAGCCTTGAACAACTTGCCGATTTTGAGAAGCGTGCAAATTCCAGGGTCGTCGACTCGGGAATGCTAAAGGGATTGAACCTAGATGACATAAAAAGGGCTGGAGAACATCTAGTTCTTTATGATGGATGCAAAGAATTCTTTCAGAAGGTCGTGAAGCAGAAGGAAATGCTCGATGTAGATCTCCATATACTCTCTTATTGTTGGTGTGCCGATCTCATAAGGTCAGCCTTTTCGTCAGGTAAAATTTCGTTTCTCGTGGATTTGTTTCATACAGTATTTCTTTTCGCTCATGCTAAGTAATAAGATTTATTTGTTCCTTGGCTATTCTATTATTAGAAAATAAAGTTGTAATGTTCATAAACCATAATTTTTGTTGTTTAATAACTAAATTTATCATAGCTTTTGAAATTCAGAAAGCTCTGATTCTTAT
The DNA here is from genome assembly GCA_017893485.1 of Hemerocallis citrina. Taxonomy (NCBI): domain Eukaryota; kingdom Viridiplantae; phylum Streptophyta; class Magnoliopsida; order Asparagales; family Asphodelaceae; genus Hemerocallis; species Hemerocallis citrina. The sequence continues at coordinate 205,176,926 of CM030367.1, read as the reverse complement.
GTGTTTTTGATATATCGGATAGAGCCAAAAGGCTCCAGCCATCAAAAAAATATATTAATCAATAAAAGCAGATAATGTACAAAACAGTAATCACTGGCTTTACAAGTTGTAAAACAGAAATAAGCATACAAAAAGGAAAACAAAAAATGACTGACTAATCCAGAATACAGGGAGACTGCGCAAGAAACGAAGCAGCACTCCGATCGGGCTGGATAAATAAAACACTAGTGGAGCCAAGCCAACTTGTCGCACTCGAGAAAGACTAGGACCTAAGCCACTGAGCCATGAGACAGGGTGCCAAAACCTCCCCACACGAAGACAATCCACTTCACTAGCGGTCCATGAGAACTATAGCAGCACAATGGCGGAAACGCATTGCCTAAGAGAAGAGAAGGCTCTCGCAGAGGGACACAATCACCAATCCACAGGAAACAGGCACCAACAAGAAGGGGGGGCCTTAAACGCAGACTACACGACTCAAAAAAAACTGAAGCCTAGGAAAAAAGGGCCCAAAGTCGGCTCAGCAAAACATGAAACACTCTAGAAGCGCGAAAAGGATAAGCCTGTCTGCCTGGACTGAGGAGGCGAGGAGGACGACGGCTCAACTGTGCACAAGCTGGAGAGACGATACGGAAGCTGCTTTCCTAGCAAGAATACGAGCACTCACACGTATCTGAACTTTATTGACAACTTTCTTGTTGTATTTCCGCTTAATGGGGGGCAAGGCTACCTGCACCAAAGGGGACGAAATTGCATCCGGGGCAGGCAAGGAATCTTCATCTTTGATGAAGCAAGACGTGGGAAAGAGAAAACTGAGGGGAAAGGGGTGCAGGAAATCCCTCACCCCCGAAAGGAGATGATGTATCCAAGATTGAATCCCTAAACCTTGATACATCGAGAAGATGCATCCCGGGAAATGTAGGGAGAACGTAGGAAGATTGGGTGAAGAGATCAACATAGAACAAGGATAATGATAATCTAAAGAAGGAACCTTTATATCAATAAATGCATTGGCAGTTGGCGCCTGAGGGACCGAAGAGCTGCGATGCAGGGAGAGCCCCATCGCACTGCAGCGCCAAGAGTGGCGCGAGGCAAAGGATTTAAACAATCCTTCGTTATAACTCGAATTCAAGATTAACGAAGATGCCACTGAAACAGTAAGTGGACGAGCCTTGTGGACACCCGATCGGGGGTAGGAGATTAGTTTCGTATAAACCTTAAGATCCTTAAAGCGATTAGCAATATTAGGAGGCTGAAGAATAGCCCTCAAATCACATAACACAGAGGAGGGTGAAGAGGGGAGCCTAGCTGGACTGGAAACAATCACTGAGGAGTCAACTCCTTTCCAGAATGAATACTAAAGTTCTTAGATGCGCAAACATGAAGTCTGCGCTTTAAGAGAGGATAGTTAAGAAATGAGAGAAGTTTGGCCGGTAATGGAAAGCCTCTGGGAAAACCAAGGAGTTCTTGGAGGAGAAAACATCGACTGCGTGAGTGACCAAACTTCTCACAGAAGAGGCACTTCATTTTGTTCACGCACTCACGTTTAAAGTGCCCTGGAAGAAGGCACCTGTGACAGGACCGTATAGGGTCGGCCTTACCAGGAGAAGGAGAAATGGTGGAGCAAGGTGAGCTAAAGGAATGATAGGTATTACCCAGGAGAGGAGAAGATAAGTCGCTATTCAAAGCCCGAACTGACACTAAACTGTTAGGTCTAGCTTTAGACTCGGTGAGCTCCATGACAGAAACCAACATGATAATACCTTAATACAACCACCAACAAGAAAGAAGGCAATAGACACTAGTACCAGAGGCACTATAGATTTTTACAAACTTCACCAACACACCACAACCGAAGAAACAAACTAGAGCAGTACTAACCGGTGCAACAACACCCACAAATTAGAGATAGAAGGGATGGGAGAAAAATTAGATAAGAGAAGAAACACTTAAAAAAGAAGAAGCGCCAACTAAAGCTCAGGGGGAGCTACAAACCAGTGAATAAACAGGGTAAAGAGAAGATAACCAGTGCAATACAAACCAGTGAATAAACAGAGCAGTACAAATAAGATCAACTCCAGAATATAATCAGGAGAATCACCTCCCAGGGAAAGCACTAACGCTCCCAGAAGAGGAAGAAGAAGTAGCTTAATAGAGAAAGCTGAAAGGAGGAAAAGAACAATGTCGAAGTAGTAACCAATGATAAACAAAGACCCCTTATAATAGAAAACCTCACCTCCAGAAGGAGGAAAAGAAAACCGCCTATGTAGTAACCAAAGATAAACAACGCTACCCTATAATAGAAACCTCACCTCCAGAATACAGAAAGCAATAGGGATACTTACAGTGATATCTTGGACAAGCACAGTAGGAAGGGGATGGAGTCGTCGCTCACCAGTGGAAGCGCACTCAGAACACAGCCAAAACACAGCCAAAGCACAGCTTGAGAAGGATGAGGAACGGAGCGGAGTCCCGAAGTAAGGAAGGCAAAATCCTTGGTAGCTGACGGGCGACTTCGCAACGGGAAGGAACGGAAGAGGTCAGTAATCAGGAGTCTGAGGATGGCTCCAGCGACAAGCGACAAGGATGCCGCTTCTGAGGAGGGCGAAAATAACCGGAGCTCGAAAAAGGGGAAACCGTGAGATGGGTGTGAAGAGGAAGATGAGATCTACAACTTTAAAGAAGGGAAGGAGATCGATGGGGGGCTGTGGACGGCAGATCTGGGCTGAGAAAGGCGGACGAGGAGGAGTTTTCAAAATCGCTTTCCAAATCGCTTTCAAAGGGGAAAGAGGAAAGTCAAACTCTTTCGAGCTGTTTTGTGAACAAGCCTGATTCTTATGTGTTAATATAGAAAATGGGAAGGACTGTAAGTAGTTAAGTTTTATAAACAGAGAAGGGAACCTCATAATTACCTGAGGTGTTTTCTTATATAGAGTGATTATAATCATTTGGTTGGACACATTATGGACGATCCATAGGGTTCACTTCAATTTTCATTTTACACTAGTTATACATATAACAATCAAATGGTTTGGAGGTCTCTTACCCATGCTACAGTTGCAAGATGAATGGTTTTGAAATAATAGAACAAATTGGATGTCTCTTACCCATGCCACAGTAGCAAAATGAATGGTTTTTAAATAATAGAACAAATTGGAGGTCTCTTACCAATGCTCTAAACAGTTGCAATATGAACGTTTTTAAATAATAGAACAAGTTGTACCTCATGAAGCATGGCCAAGAGACCTCCAAATGACTTTATTTTTTGTACACATATGCTTTACCACATAAAAATAATGGTGAACAGTGCCGATCTTTGATCAGCATTTTAATAAATGATAATTTATTCATTTATTCATTAATAGCGACACATTAATACTTGTTCCTCTCTCTTTCTTTTATTGGCTAAGGCCTAAGGGCAACTTTCCTTTTTGCAGTCTAATGATAAGAAACCTTGGGCAGTCAGGGGACTTGGTTACTTGTGGTGAATACCACTTGTGGAGAATAATTCTATTTTTGAGAAGCACACAAAGACTTTAGAAACTGAAAAGACAAAAATCAAGAGGGCTAGATTATGAACAAAAGTGATATGTTTGAAAGTATTAAGAGCATCTTTTATCTGAAAGCATCATTTGTTGTTTTGTGAACCAGTGATACTGCAACTTCCCTCTTTTTATAATATTCTCTTTAAAAGTTTGTCTGCATATGAAGATTTTGAATTTTTGTTTCTTAAGAATTTGTTAAATATGAAAAAGTCTGTCTTTTCTTTTACCATTTGAAAAAGTTTATAAGATGATGAATTTGTAATATTTGTTTTCTAATAATTATAGAACAATCTAAATTTTTAATGAAGTTTGGCTAGCCGATAGATAGTTTTTTTTCTTTACTTTTTTCCTTTTTAAAGAAAGTTTATTAAGTCATTACTTACATTGTACTTGAAGATATTAGCAGCAACGAGGAATTAAACAGTAAAAAGTAATTCAGTATTTCAGGAAATATAAGCATCTAATGTGTGAAACATATTGTTATGGTGCTTTTGAAGGGACACAATATCTCAGATAAGTTACAAAATTGTGTATGCCAAAGTACAATTTTTATAGTTTTTGCCACGTGAGGTGTAGCATGTGTCCCGTGCTGCCCATCAGTGGAAGCATGAGCAGAGTATATATAGGTTGACAGGCTGTTTGAGCCTGCCAAAGTGCTTCTGCATCTTTGCAATGCTACAATTTTGGAGAATTGAATGGAAGGAAATACTTGTGTTATTTCTTTCCCCTGCTGTAGAAAATGTGTTGGCTTCACAGGGTGGTTATCTGAATTTGAATTTTTTTTATAACTTTCTGACCTGCCCAACCTAATAATTTGATCGGTTGTTAATGTTTATTATGTCTTCAACTTAATTTATTCTGTGATTATTTCTTGAATATAATATGGTCATACGCATTATTTTCTCCAGTGGGCTGCCTCAGTGATCTCGGCGTACACTCAAACGAGTTCAACTTCGAAGAATCTATTTCAACAGGTGAAATCAACATAAAGATGCAGTCACCCATTGACAAGGTCGAAGCATTCACAGATATCCTAAACAGCCGTAGCAGCAGTGGGAAGCATCTATCTGTCTACATTGGGGACTCGGTTGGCGACTTGCTTTGTTTACTGAAAGCAGACATCGGCATTGTAATTGGAACAAGCGTAAGCTTGAGGAAAGTTGGAAAGCAGTTTGGTGTTTCCTTTGTTCCCCTGTACTCCGGCTTGGTGACTAAACAGAGGCAGCTTGAAGCAGAAGACAAGCCTGTGTGGAAAGAAGTCTCCAGTGTTCTCTACACAGTTTCCAACTGGTCAGAGATACATGGTTTTATTTTCGGAGCATAGAAATATTCTTTTAGTTCGTTAGCAGCTCATGCATTTTTACATAAAATCTTGTATATGAGGATATATAGAATTGAACTTTGGCTCATTTTAAAAGAAGCCATTGTTCCAACTAGTGTCAGTAACTTCCTTCAGACTTGCTTTAAAATAGGAAAAGCTTTGTGGTCTTTCCGCAGAGATACATGGAAGTGGTTGCAGGTAATAATCTCATTCTCTGTCACCTTGGTTTAGTTACTTGTGAAGTGAAGTGACAGTTTTCTTTTCTATTATTGCAGGACCTGATGTCATAATAGGCAATAAGCTGAAATTACCTCTAGTAGTTTGATGTATGCATCTATCTGTCTATCCTTATCTTTTCTCTTCTTGAACTTAAGTAAGACTCTTGTTAGCAAATGTAAGCAAATATAAGAGGGTATGTGGAAGATGTCTTTATCAGTTTCCAAACTATGAGAGGCCGTTATAAGGCAAGGTTAAAAAGCTTTTCAGTAAAATTTTACTGTTCCATGTTAGTTCAGCTGCTTTATATTTTTCTTTTATTCTCAATTTCTTTTGGGTCATTTTATCTCTGCTTCTGAAACCTTGTTTCGAATTTGAAGTTTATGAAAATGGTATGTGATAGTTCTACCTTGCAGGTCAGATAAGTAAATGCATATAAGTTCATGCGTATCAGACTCCCTATATAGCAGATGCGGTATAAGTAGTAATCTGATTGTTTGCTAAAGTTTGTCCAGTACATGCGATAATATAGCTGATATATGCGAGGAATTTGCTTTCCAAGAACTTCACTTGGATTTGAATCACGCTGCTTTATCTGACGGAGCATCAAAACTCAAAACATTACAGTCTTCTGCATAGGGCCATCCAGCAAATGCCTCCTCGTTACTCTATTTTAACAGAATAGCAATAGACAAGCAAAATTTACCATCCAGCACTCACATAACAATCCTCTTGCAGTAGCCACAAGCAAACTGCCATCTGCATACATACATGCAGAGATCAGTGCTCGATTGTTGATGCAACTTAGGCCCAGGCCCCAACTCAATGTTCATCAATTTCCTCTATTCAATCGGTCAAAGGGGTAGTGTACATGTAACATGCTATATATATGATAACGCCTAATCAGTTCTAAAGTTGTTAACTGAACGTGGACTGGGATTGATAATCACGCAAGCAAAGTACGGGTAATATGGCGAAGTAAATAAGGAAGACCTCTTGGTCCAACCCAGACCCGAAGCCTACTCGAATCGGGTCCACATAATCCAACCCGAAGTCAAACTCGAGACGCATGACTCAGATACACCGCCGGACCAGAATACCCTACAAGAAGTCCCGAAAATTTTGCCATGCTGACCCACTTTTTAAAAATATTTGGCGTCCAAACCCACTTCCGAAAACAATTAGCGATTTGAACCAGTTTTGGACACCTCAGTATAAACCGTTATTAGAAATAACGACATAGGTTATTTACATGCCGTTATTTCCAATAACAGCATCTACTTTACATTTTTTTTCATTCCGTTATTTGGAATAACGGCATCAGTATATTTCTTTTACAAGTGTAAATCTTCTAACTTTAAAAAATTCTAAGTATGAAAAAAATTATTGTGATAGGGTAAAAATGGCCTGAGGCCCAACCAGGGCCCACTACAAGTCTCACTCGAAAAGGTAAAAATAGCTATCTAGCTCCGCCCCGAACCACTTCAGGGTCGGCGCCGAACCTCCTGTTTGCCCTCACAGTACTGGCCTCCTCGTGCCGACGAGCCTTGGTAGTCCTCGGAGTCCGACCCGTGACAGTACCACAGGCCGTCCCCCCCTCTCCGGCGAAGCAGAAGGATGACCTGGCGCAGCCTAGGCCCTCCGATTCCCCCCCGAAGCGCAGGAGACCCACGATCAGCCACGTCAACTCCAAATACCACCAAGGGTTTAGCCACGTCAGCCCTATACCACTCCTGGTATTGCCACGTCCGCCCTAAACCCCCTGGGCCTTCTGCCACGTCAGGCCCACGGGCTTTCGGATCCAGACCCGGCCCCCAAGTGGAACCAAACCCGGTTGGAATTCTCTATAAATACTAGACCCCCACCCACCTTTTGAGGTAATGAATCTTTTGCCACTTAAATATACCTAGTTATTGCTACTCTCTCACAGAGACTGACTAGAGCGTCGGAGGGTCCGCCGCCGGGATAAACCCCGGTGTTTCAGGACCGTCTGCAGGTACACAAGACCTCGGATCCGACCCTTCCGATCCGAGCCCAGCCTTCAACATCTTTCCGAGCTCATCGTTGGTCCCAGAAGGTCAACCGAAGATCGGCAGACGAGCGGCATTCTCCTTCAATACAAATTGAGTCTGAACTCACACCTGGTGCATCCACACGTCCCCCAAAAATAAACAGCATCAGGTTGGCGCCGTCTGTGGGAAAAGCTGCTCCAGAAGCCGATCCGACCCAGACCCTCAAAGGCCATCGACAGCCGAACCCTCATGGCCTCCAAAGGCAAGGAGGCTGCTTCCTCCGTCAACCAACGGGACTCGCCCCCACCCACTGATAAAGCCAGGCCATGCACGTCGAAACACAAGGCTCCCTTTCGGGAGTCCCAAAGGAGCGTCGGCCGGCCAGCCCAGCCCGACCTCCGGGGAATAATCCTCAACCGCAAGATTATCCGCAGCAGGGGAAGGGCCGCTTCCAACCCGGTCCCGAACCATCCGAGGCCGCCGCCCGAGGTGCGAAGACCCGCGCTCAGCCGAGTCGGAAGACAGCCCTCGGACCGGCCAAACCGGGTCGAAGGAGCCCCCGTCACTCATAAGGAATTCCAAGACTTCCGAAGAGAAATTCTGGGAGCCCTCCGACGGGCCCCCAAGGAAGAAACCCTCCATTCCCAAACAGGGTCGGACGCCGAAGCCAGCGCGTCCCGCCCTTCAACGATCCAGCCGGAAGACGATGACGTACTCCTAAGATGCCTACAAGAAATGGAGGACCGCCTCGATCACATAGGGGACGGCGGCCAAAGAGTGGCTCAGGGATACAGACCTGTCCGTCCTCCCTTCTCCGCCCCCATCCTCCAAGCGGAAATACCCCGGAATTTCCGACCCCCTCAATTCGAGACCTACGATGGCGAGGGAGATCCTGCTGATCACATGGAGGGTTTCAAAACCCTCATGATGATTCACAGCGCCTCGGATCCCCTGCTCTGCCGAGCCTTCCCTGCCACCCTTCGGGGTCCAGCTCGCGAGTGGTTCTCGAAGCTCGCCCCCGGCTCCATTTACTCCTTCGACCAACTCGAGGGCAATTTTCTTGCCCATTTTGTCACTAGCCGGAAGGCCGAAAGAACCAGCGCCTCATTACTTGGACTCAAGCAGATAGAGGGGGAATCACTCAGAGTGTTCGTCCGGAGATTTACCGCTGAGGCAAGGTCGGTCTCCTCCCTCGACCCAGGCGTCGCTTCAGCGGCATTCCGACACAACGTCCGCCCCGGACAGCTGAAGGCTTCTCTGGCCAAGAGACCCCCCGTCGACTTTCCCGACCTCCTTAATAGGGTCGAGAAATACATTAGGGCAGAAGAGGCCCTTAATCCCGAAGATGCCAGGGATGCCACCGGGAAAGGAAAGCGGAAGACCGAGGAAGTCGAACCACCAAAGAAAGCCCCAAGGGACCCGGGGGCCATGAAGAAGGTCCCGCCAGTCCCCCGCTTCGAGAGGTACACTCCCCTGACGCATAACATATCCGCCATCCTCTTGAAAATCGAAGACAAGGGCATTGTCCGACTACCCCCCCGATCTAATAACAACAAGAATCGAGACCAGCGCTTTTACTGCCGCTTCCACAGAGATCACGGGCACGAAACCGACCAATGCCGAGCCCTGAAAGACGAAATTGAAGAACTCATTTCCAGAGGGTACCTCCGAGAGTTTACCCGAGAAGGCCCACGGGATCGGCGAGACGCTAGGAACCGGAGGCAATCGCCTCCGAACCCTCCTCCAAACCAGACCCAGGGTCGGGACTCCGATTCCGAGGGAGCCGCAGATATCCCTTTCATCTTGCACTGTGTCCACGGAGGGCCGATGGGAGGTGAATCAAACACTTCCAGAAAAGCCTTCATCCGAGAGGTGAACGCTGTCAGAGACAACCCCTCGCCCAAACTGCAATCAAGGCCGGTCTCCTTCTCAGGGGAAGACCTTGAAGGTGTTCGCTTGCCCCACTGCGATGCCCTCGTCATTAACCTCCACATGGCTAATTGTGAAGTCCGCAGGATCCTCGTCGACAACGGTCGCTCGGTGAATATTCTTTTCCTCGAAGCCTTCGAAAATCTCAGGTTACCCCGAGGCAAACTCAAGCCAGCCGGGTACACCTTGCACGGGTTTTCTGGCATCCCTGTCGTAATAGAAGGGATTGTTACCCTCGACGTTACCGCCGGGTCGACTCCTGTCAAGAGGACCGAATCCATGGACTTCATGGTGGTCAACGTCAATGCGGCTTACAACGCCATACTTGGTCGGCCTGGACTATGCTCCCTACAAGCGGTGCCTTCGGCTTACCATCTGAAGCTCAAGTTCCCCACCCCTCAAGGAGTCGGCATCGTCCGAGGCAGCCAAGAAGCAGCGCGATCATGCTACATGACCACCGTCGGGGGAGGTGTGTTCCCCCTCGACGCCGAACGAGCATAGATTATGGCCCGGCTAAATGTAAATCTGTTTTTGTGTAAACCCTCGTATGTAAAGGGCTGCCTTAGCGGCCCTCTCTACCTTATACTAAAAATACCCCTTTTTTGTCCGAACCCAAATGTCTCGATAGTCTCAGTACGAGTCCAGACCGAGGGTCCTTCCTAAGGCCCCACTTCGATCCCTCGCGGAGCGGTGGAGCCAGACCTTGCCTCCGACATTGCGCGCTACACTACTGGCCGGAGCGAGGAAGGAAAAGGATTCTTTGCTCATACCCCTTTATTTTCGTTCCAAAGAGAAAAAATAAAAACGAAAGAAAAACAAAGACCGTTACAAGACCGCTCCACTCATCTCAAATCAGGAAGATCAGGGCCCCTCGGGCCCAACGAGGGACGAAGAGTACTCCGACCAAGCAACTAGGGGCCCCTCTCCTCGTTGTGGTATTTCTTAGCCTCGGCCACAATCGACACTCCAGCCACAGAACTCTGGGCGTCATCCGGTCGCGTCCGCTGCAACAGCAGCAGCGCAGAGGGAACCCCCTCCGCCTGTCGACCCGCAGAGGAAGAGAACGAGGCACCCCACATCGCCTTGTAACGAGGCATCTCCATCTCCTTCTCCACAAAGACGTCGCGAGGTAACCCCCCAGAAGAGGGCCTCGGCACCAAGGTACTAAGCCCGGCCTGTCTAAGGTCCGCACCGCCGAGCTCCCGATCCCACATCGCCCTTCTCAACCGGCGCGCCTCCGCACTTAAGACTGCGGACTTATTCCGATAAAAGTTACAAGCCGTATCGGTGTCCCGAGCCCCCCTTCGATGACGAGCCAGCGCGGCCTCCAGGACCTCAACCTTACTCCGGAGCCACGCCACATAGAAACTACGGGAGTCCCCCTCAGGGAGGAGAGCCGCGACCTACAAGATAACCAACCAACTCAACACACATTCTCAAGAAGATTCAGAAATGTCCGAGGTCAAAACAACCGGCCGGTCAAAAAACTTTTCGTGCCACTATAAATCCAGGTGCTTCTTAAAAAAAATGCGGTGGCCAGTCCGCGGGAGGCAAACACAATCGAGGGAGAGAAAAAGAAAGACAAAAATTACACAACTCATTGACCCACCTCCGCGTCGACGGGCGGATCCACGGGTGCGTCGGCCGATGGGTCGACGGCAGGCCCTTCTTCGCCAGGAGTCTTCGACGTCCCCTCGATCTCCATATCATACTCAAACTTGGACAAATCGAGGGCCGGGAAGAAGTGCCTCACGTGGCTGAGGGCCTTCGCATAGCTTTTGTCCTGGGCCGCGATCACCATCAGCTGGCCCGTAGTCAGCACCTCCTTCGCCTCCTTGGTGAACTTCTTCTTCAGGGAGGCCATCTTCTTCTCCCACCCCACATCCTTGGCCTTGAGCTGGAGCTCCAGCTGCTGCTCCCTCTTATGCGAACCCTCGAGTTCGATCCGCATCTCCTTCATCTCCAGCTCGCTCTTTTCCGCTCGAGCTCGCTCTTGGGCCAGGGACGCCTCGTACAGGTTCTTTATGTTGGCCCCCTGTAGGCAAGCCTACAGCCAACGGCAGACAAAGATCAGGCCTCCGCACGAAAATCAACAAGGAGGGACAGGGTCGACAGACTTACCTGCACAGTGGCCTGCGCCAGGCGTGCGAACGCCACCTCCACGGGCTCACCCTCCATCGCCTTGCGATCGCGAGGGGTCGCTAGCTTTTCCACCACTTCAACGGCTTGGGCCTCCTCTGTCAGGCGGTCCCCCATCAGAACCGACCAGTCCGGAGCCCACCGCTGCCGCAACAACTCCACCACCGGATCCTCTTCCTCGGCCTCGACCCAGGGACCTTTCCCCTTGTCGAGAACAGGGGCCCCCGCTAGGCCCTGACCCTTCGAAGCAGCCACACCCTTGCTCGTCTCCGAGCGACCCCTCTTGGTCCTCGGCTCGAGTTGGACCTCCGAGATGATTAGGGACGACCCCCTCGGCCTCTTCGCCGCCTCCTTCTCAGCCTTCTCCTTCCTCATGGCGAGCCTCTTTGCCTTGATCGACGCCTCGTCCATACCTGCGGGAAAAACCATTAAGAGCAATGAGCAAGAAAGCAAGAAAGGACCAAGAGAAAAGAAACAACTACATACACATAACAGCTGGGCTCAGTCCAGCGCTCGCCAAATTGGTCTCCATCACCTCCGTCCAATCAATACTAGGTGACTGGCGGAGGCGCTCGACAAACCCCCATTCATCGGCCGACAGATCCCCCTGCCTCGGCGGTTGGTAGTTCGGCTTGGAGTGGTTCCATCGAGTGGGAATGTCCCATGGCTCTTCACTCCGGATCACCAAATATTTCTCCTTCCATCCCTTGATGGAATCCGGGTGGTGGCGAACGACCTTCCCCCCACTCCGGGGAGAGATATAGTATACACCCTCGGCCGACGGGTTGACCATCAACATCGCGCGGAACACATTCAGCCGCAGGGGTACTTGCTGTTCCTCGCACATCAGCACAAAGCAGATAATCTGCTTCCAAGAGTTCGGCCCGTACTGCATGGGCACCAAGGAGGCCCAGTTCAACACGTCCCTAACGAACGGGTGGATTGGCAACCTCAGGCCAGAGATAAAAGCGTCCACTGGGAAGACACAGTACCAAGCGGATAAGGGATCGGTGGGGCGCAGAGTGGAGCTCGGCAGCAGCAGTTCATAACCAGGCCCTATATGATACGCCAGCTGCAGAACCTCCAAATCCCCGTCCTCCAAAACGGTCGAGATCGCGTCCATCATCACCCTCCTCCGGCTCGGCGAAGAGGGTTGCACTCCGAAGAGCTCCCATTCAGAAAGGTCGTCGGGATACTGACGGAAATGCTTCGGCTGAACGGGCGAACCCGTCATCAGATTACGGAAAACAGGCGCCTTGCTCGAACCGCCGGTCCTCGACCCCGGTTTTCTTGGGGCCCTCTTCTCCTTCTTGACTCGCTCCGACGGTCCTCGACCCTGAACGGTGGATCTCCTCGCTATATCACCCTCGCCTCTCTCCTCATCGGAAGACAACTCCAGCACGCGAATGTCGTCCGAACCGTCGCCGGCTCCCTCCGACCCGCTACTCTCCACCACAAAGGGACGTCGGGAGCGCGACAGCCTCGTCTTGTGTACCGCTTCCCCCTCACCTACTGAGTCCTCCAAAGAAACCAAACCAGTAGGGCCCACAACGGGCTCTTCCCACGACGTCGACAGAGAGTCAGGCTTTACTTCCCCCCTGGACGACGACGCCGACGAACCGGACTGAGCCCTATCCATCTGTGCCTAAAGATAAAACAAACTTACCAAACTAACCTGGGACAGCTTCGGGAGGGCGAGCCGAGTATGGCAAACTGCAAGAACAATCGCTGAAGGGTTGGGAGATTTTTTGAAGAAGAAAGCAGCAAGATTGAAGTGGGCGAAAGGAAAAAGGGGGGGAATACTTATATAAGGGAAGAAAGGCTCCTCGACTTCCGCGATTACTATTCACTGATTGACGCACAACTGCCGCCTGGAAAATCGCGCCGCGTCCTCGAAACCTGTGCGGAGGACGTCATCAGACGCCAGACTGACAGCCCAACTCTGGGGTTGGTTCGGATGGAATACGCGACGGAGAAAACATTTTTACTTAAGGTTTAAGGCGCCGTCATATGACAGACGCCCCGGGCTCCAGCGCTCGACCAGTTCCCCTCTCACCCTCGAGCAGCCCGGGACTTACAGCTTCAGCAGCCGAAACCCCGAACAGTTCGAGGGTGGGACAGAAACCGCCATCGCCTGCAGCCCTATCAAGACGGACTGGCCGACCCCCGATGGGAGGTGGTCCCCCCATCCGAGGCCCTTCAGCCCCAAGACCGGAATACGGTTGGTGTATCTTTTCGTCCGGATCTCTCCCGGGCCAAACATCCAATACAGGGTAGTCTGACCCGAAAAGGGATCAAGACGGCAAAACCACCACCAATCCGAAGCTCCTCTTCCACCAGCACGGATCTCGGCCGTTACCCCTCTCGCCCTGATCTCCCCTGGATCTGGCGGCCATATCAAGGTCCATCAGATCCAAGAGAAGATCCGGGCGGTAGAGTAACCACCTCTCCGACGCTGCTGGGGTCGAAAAATATTAGCAAAAGACAGGCGTCCGCCGAAACAGACACCTCTGAGGGCCAATGGGCCACCCCTGTTTTGATCATACCTGCGATGGAGGGGAGAGGTATTTATAACCCCCCCCCAGGGACTAACCGTTGGGGCGCGGGGAAGGTCAATCAACGGAAAACCATACGCCATCTACATTTATTAGGCGGCGCCATTAAATGCCCCTAGGAAATTGGACCATCACACCGTTCTCGGAGAGCCTTCAATGCTCCACAGGAATGGCGGGATATCCCCACTCAATCACTCTAGGGCGCCAACCGATCGCCATCCCCCTTGTTAGCCCGTAATCCCTCCCCAGCTCGAGGTCAGGTCTAGCACCAGGGTAGTCTTCTCAGGAAGGCTTCACGGCTCGCCATCGCCTTTGCCTTCCAGTAATCCCTCGCCAAGCTCGAGGTCAGGTCTGGCACCAGGGAGGTCTTCTCAGGAAGGCCAACGGCTCGCCACCCCCCTTGTTGGCCCGTAATCCCTCGACCAGCTCGAGGTGAGGTCTAGCACCAGGGTAGTCTTCTCAGGAAGGCTTCACGGCTCGCCATCGCCCTTGCCTTCCAGTAATCCCTCGCCAAGCTCGAGGTCAGGTCTGGCACCAGGGAGGTCTTCTCAGGAAGGCCAACGGCTCGCCACCCCCCTTGTTGGCCCGTAATCCCTCGACCAGCTCGAGGTGAGGTCTAGCACCAGGGTAGTCTTCTCAGGAAGGCTTCACGGCTCGCCATCGCCCTTGCCTTCCAGTAATCCCTCGCCAAGCTCGAGGTCAGGTCTGGCACCAGGGAGGTCTTCTCAGGAAGGCCAACGGCTCGCCACCCCCCTTGTTGGCCCGTAATCCCTCGACCAGCTCGGGGTGAGGTCTAGCACCAGGGTAGTCTTCTCAGGAAGGCTTCACGGCTCGCCATCGCCCTTGCCTTCCAGTAATCCCTCGCCAAGCTCGAGGTCAGGTTTGGCACCAGGGAGGTCTTCTCAGAAAGGCCAACGGCTCGCCACCCCCCTTGTTGGCCCGTAATCCCTCGACCAGCTCGAGGTGAGGTCTAGCACCAGGGTAGTCTTCTCAGGAAGGCTTCACGGCTCGCCATCGCCCTTGCCTTCCAGTAATCCCTCGCCAAGCTCGAGGTCAGGTCTGGCACCAGGGAGGTCTTCTCAGGAAGGCCAACGGCTCGCCACCCCCCTTGTTGGCCCGTAATCCCTCGACCGGCTCGAGGTCAGGTCTAACACCAGGGTAGTCCTCTCAGGAAGGCTCCTTGGCTCGCCCTCGCTCTAACCGTCAGGATAACCCTCTCATGAAGGCCCGATGACTCGCCATCCCATTTCTACGACCATAAGCACTCCTCCACGGCTAGCTCCCGCACCCCCTGCAGGAGTGGGGGCTTGTGTGATAGGGTAAAAATGGCCTGAGGCCCAACCAGGGCCCACTACAAGTCTCACTCGAAAAGGTAAAAATAGCTATCTAGCTCCGCCCCGAACCACTTCAGGGTCGGCGCCGAACCTCCTGTTTGCCCTCACAGTACTGGCCTCCTCGTGCCGACGAGCCTTGGTAGTCCTCGGAGTCCGACCCGTGATAGTACCACAGGCCGTCCCCCCCTCTCCGGCGAAGCAGAAGGATGACCTGGCGCAGCCTAGGCCCTCCGATTCCCCCCCGAAGCGCAGGAGACCCACGATCAGCCACGTCAACTCCAAATACCACCAAGGGTTTAGCTACGTCAGCCCTATACCACTCCTGGTATTGCCACGTCCGCCCTAAACCCCCTGGGCCTTCTGCCACGTCAGGCCCACGGGCTTTCGGATCCAGACCCGGCCCCCAAGTGGAACCAAACCCGGTTGGGATTCTCTATAAATACTAGACCCCCACCCACCTTTTGAGGTAATGAATCTTTTGCCACTTAAATATACCTAGTTATTGCTACTCTCTCACAGAGACTGACTAGAGCGTCGGAGGGTCCGCCGCCGGGATAAACCCCGGTGTTTCAGGACCGTCTGCAGGTACACAAGACCTCGGATCCGACCCTTCCGATCCGAGCCCAGCCTTCAACATCTTTCCGAGCTCATCGTTGGTCCCAGAAGGTCAACCGAAGATCGGCAAACGAGCGACATTCTCCTTCAATACAAATTGAGTCTGAACTCACACCTGGTGCATCCACACGTCCCCCAAAAATAAACAGCATCACTTATAAATAATATCGTTATCCCCAATAACGACATTCAAATGACTGATGCCGACATCAGTTATATATAAATGAACTCTTGCCGTTGTTTGAAAACAGAGAGGATGAATAATAAGTTAATTTTTTTAATTTTAAAATTTACTTATTTGTGAGAGAGAATGAATAATAAGTTACTTTTTTATAAAAAAATTTATAACTGATGCCGTTATTCCAAATAACGACATCAGTATTGAGAATGCCGTTATTAGAAATAACGGCATCTGTTATAAAGTTTTCACACTTACAATTTTTTCTCTAAATGAAGACTACAAGCTGTCGAAAAACAAAATAACCTATACCGTTACTTCAAATAACGGCATGACACTTTTTTTAAAAATAGATGTCGTTATTGAAAATAACGGCACGTAAATAACCTATGCCGTTATTTTCAATAACGGTTTATGCTGATGTGTCTAAAACTCGATCAAATCCCTAACTGTTTTCGAAAGTGGGTGAGAGCGCCAAATATTTTCAAAAAGTGGGTCAGTACGGCAAAATTTTCAGAAGTCCCCCACTCCTCAATCCTCATCTTCTATGAATAGCCAAAATGTTTCCACGTAAGCAGTCCAATTTAAAATGATAACTCTCGCGGCTCAACAGAATCAAAACCCTAAACCTTTATAGAAGCTTCTAGACGCGCCCGCATTCTTTCTTGCTCCGCAAACCAGTCCCACATCTCTTAAGCCTTTTTTCTTCTCCGCCTCTCTCCCATTTCTCGAACCCCTAACCCTAGAAATCTCACATCCTCTTCAATCTCCACCATGTATCGTGCAGCTGCCAGCCTTGCCTCCAAAGCCAGGTAAGATCTAGATCAGAAATGCCGCTTCTTTCTACTTCTTCTTCTTCATCCGATTCAACTGGATTCAGCATCTCAACATTTGATTTTGATTTCTTGATCTTTTGGAATTTTCCCGGATCTAGGGCTGCTAGTGGCAACGGCCGTCAGGTAAAGATCTCGGCTTTTCTGCGATTTGATTGTGCCATTTGATCTGAATGTTGTTGGCTAATTTTGATTGTTGCTGTTGTAGATTGGAAGTAGACTGGGATGGAGTAGGAATTATGCGGCCAAGGATATCAAGTTTGGAGTGGATGCACGTGCTTTGATGCTTAGAGGAGTGGAGGAGCTTGCAGATGCTGTAAAGGTCACTATGGGTCCAAAGGTATTGCCTTTTGAACATTTTAGTTTATACTGAAATGGAATGAATTGAATATCACTTTTTTTCTTATGAATCGTAGATATACTGAATTGTTTAGCCTTGTCTTGACTAGGATTTCTTATTGATTAGGCAGTTATATCCTTTAGGAGAACAAGAATGGGTGTATATTGATTAGATCTACAAGATACATTTTTCGGTGTTGGTATTTGTAACATTATAATTTACTATGATCTTTAGTTCTCATTGATGGCACGTTGCAACTCATAAAAATTACATCTTGCCATGCTGTATTGATATGGCTGAAATTATGCTGAATGGATGCTCTGTTCGGGTTCATGTTTTTAATGAACCTGGGATGGGGTACAGCTGTTCAGGAGACTGAAGTCTAAAGGTCTTTATAAAGTTTTCAGATTGAGGGTGTGTTTGGGAACAAAATTCGTTTAACCAAAGTTTATTTTTAAGTTGAAGTAAAATTTCCCTAACTTTAATTGTCACACCTTTACAACATTCAAATGATTAACTTGTTAGGTCCATCTTTTGTTGTTGTTTGGCAAGCCATTATTTCAGAGAAAGAGAGCAAAGTTTTGCAAAGTTAAATACATTAGGTGAGTAAAAGCAGGTTATCTCACCTCCAAATGGGTTCTCAGCTGGTGCTAAGTTGAGAAAACTGGCTTTTGAGAGACAACTTGTCCTAACATATTAACTCCATACACATTCTCAAGAATGTTTAAAAGCTGTATCTTTTCTTTATGAGGCCCTATAACTGGTTTATCGTTGATATGAGTTGTATACTTATATTTTCTTCTGTAAATTTGAGAATGATTAGTTATATTTGCACTGATTTGCTGAATGTGTGATAAAACCATTCATACAACTGTCTTCAATTTTATTAGTATTTAGTTTGTCATAGTCTGAACATTTTATCAATTACATTCTTTTGATTTGAAGGGCCGAAATGTTGTTATAGAGCAAAGTTTTGGTGCTCCAAAAGTTACAAAAGATGGTGTTACCGTTGCGAAGAGTATTGAATTTAAGGACAGGGTGAAGAATATGGGTGCTAGTCTGGTGAAACAGGTTGCTAATGCAACTAATGATGTTGCTGGTGATGGTAAGTTTCTTTACTTTACTATATAATCTGGGAGTTTTTTTTTGTTTACTCTAGTTTTGTTCGGATTCTCATAATGTTTTCTGTTCACCTATATCTTATTAATCGAGGATTAAAGAACTCAGCTAAAATTAGTACACAGTTGAGCATGCATCTCCCAATTCTCCGAATATTGGAATGATGTTCTGGGTTATCATATCCATCTTCTTTAGAAATTATAGTTATTTGCATTGTTGATTTTGTTTCTTTTTTTTTTCTTTTTTAACCATCCTCTTTTTGCTCTCTTTGCCCTTTTTCTCTTCATTCTGTTGCAGTGCAGTTTGTCATTTTCCTTAATTTCTTGGATTTTTTGTGTGCAAAGTTATTAATTATGACAACTAAGGCTTTTGCTGGCATTATGTTGTTCGGATTAAAATTTTGATATATGCCTCGTAATATCTATTGTTATGTAGGAGATTTCTGAATTCTGATGTTAATCACTTAGACCTGTAATATTTTTTAAATTGTCTCAGTTATATCTGATTTCATTATTTGCAGAATGTAGTAGCTAGTAGTCATCTTTACATACTCAAGACTTTGAATTCATTTTGCTGATCTTCCTTGATGTTTATTGTATGTAGGTACAACATGTGCTACTGTCCTCACAAGAGCAATCTTTGCTGAAGGATGCAAGTCTGTAGCGGCAGGGATGAATGCTATGGATTTAAGGCGTGGAATATCAATGGCAGTTGATTCTGTTGTGACTAACCTTAAGAGTAGGGCAAGAATGATTAGCACGTCAGAAGAAATTGCTCAGGTAGTTAAGAATTTAAATTTCAGGTTTGGTTATTTTAAGAATGAACTGCGGGAAATTGTACTATCTTCCTCATTTGGTATATTTGGTTTATATCATATTTCTTTATTGCTTATTTGCACAAAATTGAACTATCAGATGTTAATGCTTCAGTATAGATAATCACATTTTAACAGGAATTTATTTCTTGTTGTTTCTTCCTTCCCCCCCCCCCCCCCCCCCCCCCCCCCCCCCCCCCTCTTTTTAGGTTGGCACCATATCTGCTAATGGAGAAAGAGAGATTGGTGAGCTTATTGCGAAAGCCATGGAGAAAGTTGGGAAGGAGGGTGTCATCACCATTTCAGTAAGTTTCACCACATAAAGCATCCTGCTAACTAAGATCATTCTTGTTTGCATGCACGATACGGTCTTGCGACAATTAGCTTGCTAAATTACTGTTTTTCAACCCCCCCCCCCCCCCCCCCCCCCCCCCCCCCCCCCCCCCCAACAACAACAACAACAAAAAGTGTCTTTCTGACATGCAGCATTGTGGTTATACAGACAAGAATCTGTGGGACTAATACACGTTACATAAGAGTATCTTATTTAATAATTGATCATTCTGTCTCTAGTATTCAAGAATTTATGCTTTTTCAATTTTTTCCTTTTTCTTTGAAGGAACTGGTGTATTAGAAACAAATGACAATAGTTGATACAAATTAATATCCTGGTCTGTGGGTTCTTTTAGTTATATTTGATGTATTCATCTTGATAAATTCTGAAGCCATCACATACAGATGACAAAGCAAATGAAAGTGCTAGGGATGAAGAGAATAAGGGAATATACATAATCCTTGTTTACTGGTGGAGGATGATCGCAAGGGCGTTGAGATCCCCTAGTCACCCTCATTTATAAGAATCAAGTCAATTGTCTTTTATAAGTTATTGTTTGGGTTTTCCCTAGAAGCATGTTTGCAAGTGTGATAACAATAATGAGGGTCGGGGTGATGTTTCAAACAAATATTTTGCTCAACTGCCATTATTACCTCTCCATGTAGATTCTCTAAATATAAAATGTGGCATATATGGCTGTCTGATTCCATATTCCATTTTGATAGGTTATTTAATCTATAAAAAGGAAATCATTACTTTGATAATGGGTGATATGTTGCTTTGCTCATGGTTCATGTTATATTATAATGCTTCAGACTTTTAAATACAACTGATTTAATCTATGGCGTTGAAGCATTATGCATGTGTTTTGGTTACATTATTTTGTGTATGAAGACTGACTTGGTGTCAAGCATCTGGCAATTTGTTAATCACATAGAGCTTAACCTTTTGAATGCATGGGCAGGATGGGAAAACACTTGATAATGAATTAGAAGTTGTTGAAGGTATGAAGCTTGATAGGGGCTACATATCACCTTACTTCATCACTAATCAGAAGAACCAGAAATGCGTAAGTAACTTTTGTGATCACCATATTCCACATGTCAACCCAATGTTGAGTTTTGATTTTTCTTTTTGCTAAATTTTTATTTTTTGTTTCTTGCAGGAGCTAGAGAATCCTCTAATTTTGATACATGAGAAAAAGATCTCGAGCCTTAATGCGATAGTGAAGGTGCTTGAACTGGCATTGAAGGTTAGAATTATTTCCTACTCGTTTAGCTTTTCTTCTGTCTCAAATAACCATTTTGGTAATATCTGATCGTGAAATATTTGTTCAGAGTCAGAGACCTTTACTTATTGTTGCTGAAGATATTGAAAGTGATGCCTTGGCTACTCTTATCCTGAACAAGCTACGTGCTGGGATAAAGGTTTCTGCTTTCCTTAGATAGAAGTCTCCGTCTGAATTTATCATTGATACTTTGGAGCAACACTAACTTTTTTGATCATGTTTATGCAGGTATGTGCCATTAAAGCGCCTGGATTTGGAGAGAACAGGAAAAATAGTCTTCAGGATCTTGCTGTTTTGACAGGGGGTGATGTGAGTTCATTCCTCTCTAAAATGTACTTTCATATTATAGATTAGTGCTACAATGGTAACTTGCTCCTGTATGTTGTTGTAGCTCATAACTGAGGAACTCGGAATGAACCTGGAGAAGGTGGAGATTGACATGCTTGGCACATGCAAAAAGGTAGGATATTTGTATCTTCCATATATCTGTCATGTTTAAAGTCTATAGCAAGTCTAATTTCACCTTGGTCACTTTATGTGGAGGTTCCAAGATGCCCCAGGTAATCTTACCCTCAATTTTTTACCCCTCATTGTTTCAGTTGCAAAGTTGAGTTTCGTGGATGATCTCTCTCTCTCTCTCTCTCTGTATCTGAAGATTCTAACACATTTATGAAATATAACTCTAGCTAAATTTTGGTGGAAGCAAAGGCATGAAATGCAAACTGCAATTCTCTACCTCCACTAAAAATTAACTGCAGTTATCATAACTCTGTACCTTTACAGGCCATATTTATATAATTCCTAGCTGTGTGCATTTTCATTATAATCTCCTTGTCACTGTTGCTGCATTTGCACACTTGGAGTTTTGGTTAACAAAACTTCGACAATTTAAATAAAAAATTTAACTTCTTGCTCTCCAAGTGCAGGTTACAATATCAAAAGATGATACAGTTATTCTTGATGGAGCAGGTGACAAGAAAGGAATTGAAGAGAGATGTGATTTGGTTTGTCTTGTTGACCCATTTTCATGTTTCTTGTTACTTCCATTTCGTTTGTGGGTTCTCTTATTGTATGGACTTTCACTTTCACAGCTAAGGTCTACAATTGAAGCGAGCACCTCTGACTATGATAAAGAGAAGCTACAAGAGAGGTTGGCAAAACTTTCTGGTGGTGTTGCCGTTCTAAAGGTACTTATTATGAAAATTATCTTGAATTTGTAAAAATGATGTCCATGCTTGATACATGATTAGAAATCTTTTAGATGAATTGGTAAATAGATATACTAAAAGCTGCAGTGTGAGTGTTCTTTCTGTGTAAACTAGATTTTGGAACTACAGGCATATACATGTTTTGAGTTTTTAAAGACTTGCTAAGTTTGGTCTGCTTTAGCTTTTGCAAAGGGTTGTACAAGTTTTATAGTAGGTTATAGATAGAAGACAATTTCCCCCCATTTTGTTTGGTAATCCATTCTGTCATGATATTCTCAAAAAAGAACAAAGAGAACCCTGAGTGCAGAGAAAGAAGGTAAGTACTTCTCCAAGCAATTTTCCCTTTTCAATGATTCTATTGCTAGTTCTTTGAAATAGTTGGTATCATGTTTGTTCATTTCCAATGACCACATATATATAGAGAGAACTTGATTTTGTAAGTTGATAAACTGAGACCCTGAGATGCTACATCTGTTCATACAGCATATATTTATTACCTTGCTCATTCCCACAAGAATTATTCCTTAAAATCTTGATAGGTAATTTTGCTTTACTAAAGGTCCAAGGGCTTAACAGTGTCTGATCATATGAGCAATGTATTGTAGATTGGAGGAGCTAGTGAAGCTGAAGTTGGTGAGAAGAAGGATAGAGTGAATGATGCTCTTAATGCAACCAAGGCTGCCGTTGAGGAAGGCATTGTACCAGGTATATCAATGTGGGGCTTTTTCTCGCCCGTTTTTTTGGAGTGAATCTAATAATCTGATATTATTCACCAGGTGGTGGAGTTGCACTCCTTTATGCATCCAAGGAGCTAAGTAAATTGTATACTGCTAATTTTGATCAGAAGATTGGAGTTCAAATAATCCAGAATGCTCTTAAGGTTCTTAAATTTGTTTAAAATTATTTATTCATACTTCCTACCTGTTCTGTTCTAAATTGAGATATATGCTTGTTACCCAATTGTAGACTCCGGTACACACAATTGCTTCTAATGCTGGAGTTGAGGGGGCAGTTGTTGTTGGCAAGCTTTTGGAGCAGGATAATTTTGATCTGGGTTATGATGCAGCTAAAGGTATATTCTTCTGCTTGACAATTTCTCTGATGAAGAATTATGTCGAGCATTCTTGGGTTTTGTTTACCTAACGCTTTTATTCATTTTGCTTGTAGGTGAATATGTGGATATGATCAAGGCTGGTATCATCGACCCATTGAAGGTGATCAGAACTGCATTAGTGGATGCTGCAAGGTAATTTCTAATAATTTGTTTTTCTGTTTATGGTATGAAATGTCCTGTATTTGTTTCAGAGATGGTATTATATGGATTTGATCTTGGAATTGGGGGATGACAGTAGGTGGCGGATCTTGCCCTTACCTTAAATGCCAATTTTCTAGGCCTCACCTTAATGAGTATTTAAAAAATATAAGCTTGCAAAAAGGATAAAAAAGGTCCTTACACGTATAGCAGTTAGGTAAAATTGGTGAATACACATATATTTCTTAAAGGTAATTTACAGTGGAAATGTTTTCCAGAGTTGGAATGATAATAGTAGAAGCAAGTTGTTAGCATCTTGTATATGTTCCTCGATAGCATCTGAAAGTAAGCCTTAATATTTAGCTTAGGTGAGGCTAATTTATTTTATGGAAATAAACAAATTTTAGCTTTTTAGGTATTAAGAAAACTAAAGCTCGAGTATAGTTTGCCTTGTAAGCAATCTGAAGTGAAGTGAAAGAAAATGTATGACTTGGGTTTTATTTCCACATATCATACCCTTATTCGCTGAATTCGTTGCAGTGTTTCTTCATTGATGACTACCACGGAGGCTGTTGTTGTGGAGCTCCCCAAGGACGAAAAGGAAACTGCGCCGGCAATGGGAGGCGGTATGGGAGGAATGGATTACTAAATTTAAATCCAAGTGTACCATTTTGGTAAACATATATAATGTTAGGATTCGGTCCCCAGTTAAATCTGTAGCTAGGTGAGTTTAGCTGTTTCTATAATTTGGAGGCAAAATCATTTTTGTATCCAGAGTTTTGATAGTGATGAGGCTTGGATATTGCTCACTTGCTCCCGTTTTTGTAACACCGACCTCCCAAGATTATTTCCATGCTACGTTGTGGAACAACTTTAATAATAAAGATCTCTATAATCCTGAACTTTTTATGTGGGTTATTAAATACCCAAATTTAGATGCTCAACAATTGTTACTTGATGTTATGCTTTTGATTTTTTTATTTTTAAAAATATATTCTTGATGCGTTTTTGGGTTGCTGTTGAGAGTAAAAGTGGCTACTTGCATATGTTATTTAAAATGTTGTTAAATATCGTATGTTGTTTTTACAGTTTTAGTTGCAGCTGGAAATGATAGGCGTAGATGGGTTTGTGTTTGTACTTGCAAACGCGTGTTTTGTAGGTTAAATTCTCTGCTTCAGTTAGGAATCGATCATACCAATCAAATTGAAACAAGCATGTGAGCATTCGACTTAAGGTAGATAGTAATATTTGCGGATGGGGAATGAGTGGAACGAAGTTGATCTGAAAACTGATATCCAAAATAAAAATCCGTATTAGAAACAAAAACTAATAAATTTGTCGCACACATTGATTATTACATTGTACGCTCGTGTTCAAAATCCCCCAAAAGTTACACTGCGTATCTTCTGGTATCTCATCTCCTCTGGACTGGATCACCGTCGTCGAGCTTGAACTAGCGACTTCTTCAATCAACCCAGCCCAGCATCCACTGCATAAAGGTTTCACTTGTTTTCAGCGTCACGGCCTTATGTTTCTCCCAACAAAGACCCACTAGCGTCACGGCCTTATGGTTCATCCAAATCTACTAATGTCTTATTCTATTCGAATTTGGATTTCGAACTATCCAATTTTCAGTACCTTGTTCTAAAGGGCAATTTAGATAATCATCTTTTAATAAATAATTATATATATACGAACATCCTTTGCAAGTATCTATAAAATGAGACTTCACCTGGTGCTAACTCAGCATTTTTCCTCCTCCGAAAAATTGGTTTATGTGCTTTTCACTGAGTAGCCTCCTACTCTTGTAGTGCAAGGATATTCGGCTGCTTAGCACTATCCTAAAACTTAAAATTCCCCCATCAGAGCGAGCACCCACACTTTCGTTTTGCTAAAATGTCATTTTATGCATTTTTTAGCTACTGTAGCCCGACACTCGTGAGCTATTTTTTCATTTTTTTGGCATTTCGCTACATTAGACAGGTAAAAATTGCAATGGATATAACAAAATGCATAGTATGCGTGACGAAACATCATGTTTCATCAAGATTTTTTAAATATATTTTAAAATAATTGGACGAATCATATTTCGCCAGAAGCAAAAAAAATTATAAAACAAAGAAAAAAACCCAGAAAAGAAAAATAAGATGTTTCGTCCGGGCCATTCTGGTCTCATTCTCTTTTTCTAAAAAAAAATTGCAAATGACCATCATTGGTTACTGGTTGCGAATATGTAAAAAGTTTACAAAATTTTAAATTGTTTGTGCAATTTTAAAAATGTTTTTTCAATTTTTAAATGTTTTTGCAATTTATTTTTGCAAAAAAAAAACCTCCTTAAAAGTTAAAACTTGGACGTTGCATTTTTTTCCTCTTGGGACGAAACATCCCGTATATTTTATTAATATTTTCTCAATTTCTGGCAATATAAATTATTTTTTTAATCACAAACAAAACATGACATCATATTTCGTCTGTTTCATGTTGAGCGAAAATATGCATTTTTTGCCTTTTGACAACTGCAGCATTTCGTCGAATTGCTAAGGTAAAATATGCATTTTGCCATTTTGATTGTGCAAC
The DNA here is from genome assembly GCA_017893485.1 of Hemerocallis citrina. Classification (NCBI taxonomy): domain Eukaryota; kingdom Viridiplantae; phylum Streptophyta; class Magnoliopsida; order Asparagales; family Asphodelaceae; genus Hemerocallis; species Hemerocallis citrina. The sequence continues at coordinate 205,151,317 of CM030367.1, read as the reverse complement.
TATTTCTTAATGGCCGGAATATCGAATTGATTGTGCAACTATTTCTTATTGTTGTTTGAACAAGTGGCCCTGTGAATTTTTTTTTGATTATACTGGGTCTCCATCCTCCTCTACGGGTCAGACTAATCCCAGTCCTCGTGACAAGGCTCCCGACCTTTGGTCGGGTTGTTGCGCCAGCCATCTATGCATAGCGGTCACTGGTCACCCCAGAGGTATTTAATCCCCAGTGGCCCTGTGAATTGCATATAGGAATCCATTTTCGCACCTGTTGTTTGCGTCATATATTGTGGATTCGACATTGCTTTGTCATGAATTGCAGCCTACGAAAACAAACAGATTGTAGGACACGATTTGCACATACAAGATGCCACCTTATCCCAAATTGTGGATCTCCGGATTTGGATCGCACAATAAATTTAACAAACACCGCCTAGATATATCATCTCAGCTTCAAAATTATTTGTCAATAATCTTTTGTTATGAAGCTATCATCCCATCGACAATATACAGTACTAGTTTTGGGACTACATCAGTACATGGACATATTATCTCTAATAATAATAACTAGTATTATACACGTGTTGCGCACGTGGGGAAAAATTGGGGGGAATGAAAAGGGCAAAAAAAAAAATTACCTGCACGTGCTGCACGGATTGGGTTATGGACAAAGGCCTTCTCCCATTATAGTAGTAGAGATATATAATCTCTAATATTATAATGACACGTGTATAATACTAGATTTTTTTTTTGTCATTTTCATTCCCTCTCCCCATTTTCCCAACGTGCAACGCACGTGTATAATGCACGTGTTGGTATTTTTTTTGTCCTTTTCATTCCCCCTTCCCATTTTCCCCACGTGCAACGCACGTGTATAATACTAGATTTTTTTTGTCCCTTTCATTTCCCCTCCCCATTTTCCCCACGTGCAACGCACGTGTATAATACTAGTAATAATAATAATATATAATATATATATATATATAATATTATAATGGGAGAAGGCCTTAGTGTCATTTGTCATTTGTCATTCTACCAACATGTGCAACGCACGTACATAACTAGTATAAAGGAGGTTTCCAGTTCAAATCCTCGCTTCGGAGTTTTTATTTTTATTTTTTGAAATTATTAAAACGTGCATTGCACGTGTAAATTACTAGTATAGATAATGAATACGTCTTGCATGTGCTGGTTGGCTTATAGTATAACTACGATGAGATCACAGTTCAAAAGTTAGTGAGACGAAGAAGAAGAGGAGCATCTTATAATATCAAACTTATAGCAACCATTTGCATGAGCACTTAGAAAGAAGATGATAATTTTATTGGCGCGCTAATCTTGTAAGCAGGCTATTAGTTGTAGCGCGCTAGCGCGCCTTCCCTCCTTCTCTCACTTCAGAAAGATTTTTCAGTATTTTATTATGATGACCTGGTCGAAAGAGTACGAAACATCGGTGTAAAAGATTGAGTGGGATCAGTGAGGTTGGTTATAGTAAGGCCTGGCCTAAAGTGCGCGGCTTACGAAAAGGTAAGCGGTTAGGTTGACTTTGCCCCCATTTTTTCCTTTTTCTGAATCGGAAGATAATCCAATTTTTCTTCCCCGCGGGATCTATGTTTCCCAGCCACTAAGGTTCCGTTCGGTCCTCAGTCTCAGCCGTTGGGTTATAAAATCTCAGATGTGAAGGCTTGAATACTTTTTCCGCACGGGTTATTGGGCCTCCTCATATATGAAAAAATCCATATCATCATTGGTTAGTCGAATGCAAAATAAATAAATTCCATACTGTGAAAGTACTTATTTGAGAAGTACACAAATAATTCTGAGATATCAACAACGTTCAAAAGGAAAAGCGAATAAATTACATGTGGAATAAATAGGGATGAGTTAATCAGCAAAAAAATGCGGAGCTTTTGAACTGAGATTAACATGGAAGGGTGAAATATATATCAAGGCTACTGCAAACTCTAGGTGTTTATGTTCAGTTCTGAAAGCAGGCTGGCGAGTTCCCCCCCTTGTGGTGAAGTTTCACGGTATCTGCGTGATAAAATTGAACTGTAAAAAACTAGCAGAAATGCAATCACCCACCAATATTTGTTTGATATATTTTGGGACAAAAATGACCAAAGGAACACTGACTTTGGTAAAATGCATTGAAATTATTCGTAAAAAAAAGTAAACAGTAAAAATAAATAAATAATAATAAAAAATCCACAATAAAGAGTGCAAACAACCAAACCTCAAGAAAACCAAACCTCAAGAAGTAAATATTCTTCTCAATAAACCTTGTGTTTCAATTTTTAAAATTAATCTATGAACATGATAAATATTTCTGAGGCATATTTGGAAGCAAAGCTTCACAGTTTTGCTAACTGTTGAAACTGATGTAGACAATTACTGAGACACGTAAACCCAACTTCAAAACTAGTACATCAAACGTCTTAGCATATTTGGAATTAAAGAAATTCAAAGTATTTCCTGTGTGTCAATTTTAATAATGAATATGTACTGAAATTTTAATAATTTAGTTAACCCAATTGTCATATGTTCAACATTGTAGTTATTAATTTAATATTATTTGAAATATATATTGTTCATTTCTGAATGGCTATTGGGCTCTCTATCAAAAGCAGATGATTAGCACATGAAATGCAGATGCTTTCTGTATCATGCTTAAATTTAGCCTAGCAGATCAGCAATTAGCCAATTAGGAAATAATGGTGAAAAAGCAGATGCAAACATGTGTGGGGATACTATTTGTTTCCTGAGAGGCCAACCAAACAAACTCCTATTATATACAAGTACAGGTTGCCAATTTCATTTTTGTTATATGTGGCAGCGAGTGGTGGCAAATAGTTGCACACTAGTTGGGGGTTATCTGTTGTAGTCCTATTGAGAAAATTGATGAATGTAGAAGAGGTGTTTACCTGTACATCCACCAATATGCTTGCCCCCTGCTGCAAATAGATAATGAAACTGAATTTTAATTACCAGAAAATAAATAAGTATTCTAAATTTGAAGTACATAAATAAAATGAGCAGAAGGAATAACAACTCACCACCGACATAATTCTTAGTTCTTTTAATTTTTTATCTTCTTTCTTTTTCTCCAACAACATCAATAAACTAACACCACATAAATGTATCTTTCAACTTGGATAAAGTTCTTAGAACCGATTCACAAAAAATGTTGTATTGGAATGTCCCTGATGATTCTTTATGCCGGGTAGGTCATTAAGCATTGAGAACCAAATACCAATAGGTTACTATTAATGTTGTATAGATGTGGAAATGAGACACTAATACGACACAAGACAACAAAACTCAAAAATATATGATCTGGGGACTTGGCTATACTGGGACAGGGCTACATGTATGCATGCATGCATATATGCATTTATGTGTCTGTTTGTATGAATGTTTGTGTGTATGTACATGTACGTATATCAGGATATATTCATGTATTCAATGTACTTTCTTATGTATAATTTGCTCATATAAGCTATTAGTCATATACACCATTCAATGTTGATTTAATCATAAGATTGCATTATTGAATTTACTCCGCTTATTAAGCTTTATCGATAAGTTACACATTAAAACAAGATGCACTTGGTAAGCGCAAGGGTGGATTCTGATAAATGCAATGGTGGGAATCAGGTACTGCAGGAATCCTCCATTACTTTGTTCAGTACTACACCATATTTCAAGGAATGTGACAGAATATACAATCCTAAGTGACAGACTAGTCTTTTCATATTTTGAGCATTCCTTTACGAGAGGGAACATTCTTATACTCTTAAGGGAATAATATCTAGTTTATCAGTTATCACCAGAATATCATTCCATGGAACCTAACATTCCTTCCAAAACCATACATGTGCTTGCAAATAAGGTAATCAGCAAGGAGAAGTGGTGTATACGAATAACACCAACCCCCCCCCCCCCCCCCCCCCCCCCCCCCCCCCCCCCCCCCCTCTGTGTAATGCTATACTTTGGTGGTTTGAATTACACTGAATAGTCGTCATCTTTAACCTTTAAACTCAAATTTACCCCCCTCATAGCCCAAACACCTTTTATGCCACTTTTCGAGCGTTTCTCTTACAACTATGATGCCTAACAAATACTGATAAGGTTAACAGAGAGATTGGAAAATATGATTGGATTATTGGAATCAAATATAACTGCATACAATGACTCCTATATATAGGAGGGAATCAAATACTAAACTGTAAAATATCTAATATGGGACTAAATATAATATCTAACACTCTCTCAAACTCACGATGGGTTGAACATTGTGAGTTTGCCCACCAAATAACAAAATCTCTGGACAGTATGGGACTTGGTGAAGAAGTCTGCTGTCTATTGTGAAGAGGTAACAGAGTGAAGTGAAATGGTCCCTGCTTCAAAGCACTCATGAATATAATGGCAATCTATCTCTATGTGCTTTGTTCGCTCATAAAAGACCGGGTTGCTTGCAATGTGCAATGCACTTCGGTTATCACAATGAAGAGCAACGCCGGTGAGAGTTACACTCATATCCTATGAAGCATAAATACGGGTATGGGGTGCAGGTACGACACGACGCGGGTACGAGGATACATGATTTTACAAAAAAGTAGAATACGGGTACATTGGTGGATACGTTAAATATAATATATATTATATTATATATATATACTAGGTATGCCCATGGGCACATGCTTACGGCACATATTCGGAACGATACAACATATGAAAAATCATGTAAACATTAAGGAATGATTTATATAGATGTTTATTTGCTAGTAGATGTTCATGTATTGATATACTTTGAAGTAGGATTATAAAGTGACCTTGATGTTTATTGGTTTGTATATTGCAGGATTATTTGTCAACAGCTCGGGATTCAAAAATAGTATTGTGAAACAACTGTAGTGAATCGGAAATTCCTTGCTATGTGTGACTTCAGCATAAGAGATTTCCTTTTTTATTTGGAGTCTAACATAAGTAGTAATTTATTTTCTAACTGCATGAGTTACGGTTAACGCCATAAACTGCATGAGTTAGTTCCTCCTTATTTGTTTTTTATGTAGTTAACCATGTATGAATTTAAAAGTTAAAATTTGATGTGATGTATACGTGAAGTAAAATTGCAGCAAAACAGATCAAGATTCAATTTTGCAGCTACAAAAATTAGAAATACAGGAATTAAGCATGGATTTGTCCAAAAAAACACGATCAAGCGAGTCAATTAAAGAATTTGCAACGATCTTTCAAAGCAGTAAATGCCCGAATATTCAACAAAAAAAAACATAATCTGAAATTGCATAATAAAAAAAAAATTCTAATCAAAATTAACTCAGTGCAGCATTCTAATCTAAAATAATTACTTAGTGAAGTATTATACAATCAGATCAAATATAGTAATTCAAAAGTAATTAAATGGAAGTGAATGTTATTGAGTTATGAAAGCATAATCCAAAGAAAAAAAACATAATTAAAATTTGAAATAATAAAAAAAAGCATAATCCAAAATTGCATAATTAAAAAAAACATTCACTGTTTTTTTTTGACATGCCTAGGTAAAAAAGAGAGAGAAGAAAGAGAAAGAATTATGAAAAAGGAGAAAAAAGGGGGAAGAGAGAGTAATAAATGAAGGAGTTGTTTTGTTTTTGGGGGAAAATTTTGAATTTTGGGGGAAAAACATTTGGGAGGAAAAATATCTTTTAGGAGCAAAAATCTAGACCGTTGATTTTCTTCCAAATGAATGAGAGCCGCTTGATAACTTTTTTTGTGTTTTATTATATATATATATATATATATTTATTTATTTATTTATTTATTTATTTGATTAAAAATGCATATATTTGAACTATTTCATAGAATTATAAGAATACATTATAATTATGAGCATTTTTAGAGAAAAAAATTGATAATCTAACAATCATAACATTGTGTATACTTATTTTGTGTTTGAGCATAAAATAAAACATCATGTTTTTGAAATTACGCTATGGACCTAAACATTCATCTACACTTAACTGTGTCCAAAAGTTACAAAAATGTATTTAAAAAATGGATATTCCTTGGGTACGCACCCGAGAGTACCCAAGGAGTATCGGCACCCGATACGCAGCCGACACGGGTACGTTGAGCATTTGGAAGTACCCGTGCTTCCTAGCTCATATCTGATAATAGCCAACGAACATGAACAGTTTCTCTAGTAGTGACTGTCATTACTCTGTACTCGGCTTCAGTTGAAGAACATGCCACAACTGCCTATTTCTTGCTTCGCCACGAGATCAATGAATCACCAAGAAATAGACAGAAACTGGTGGTAGACCGTCTGGTGGTAGGATCACCCGCCCAATCTGAATCAGAATACGCGCAGAGCTCTAGGTTGGATGTGGAGGGCATGAATAATAAGCGAGTAATAGTGCTCCGAAGATATCTGAGAATCCGAAGTGCACTATAGTGAACTGATGTAGGAGCGAAAACAAACTGACTAACAATACTGACTGCATGGGCAATATCAGGTCTAGTCATGCATAAGTAAACAAGCTGTCCAACAATCTGTCTGTATCTAGTAGGGTCAAGAAGTGGCTCACCATCTGTGGGACGAAGTTTCACATGAAGCTCTAAAGGAGTGTCGGCCGATCGACTGTTAGAGAGACAAGCAGTAGATATAAAATCTTATGTGTATTTATGTTGAGAAATAAGTATCCCACGAGACCCATGGACAATCTCTAGACTCAGAAAGTAGTGTAATTTGCCAAGATCTTTCATATGAAACTGCTGGTGAAGGTACTTTAGTGTGAAGGCAATGCCTGCAGAATCGTCCCCAGTGATAATCATATCATCAACATATAATATTAGAATGACCCTCCCCTGCGGTGATGAACGTATAAATATAGAATGGTCCTGTGAACTTTGACTGAAACCAGCCTAGGTGATAACATTATGAAAACTCAAACCAGGCTCGAGGGGCTTGTTTCAGACCATATATAGCCCGTCACAAACGGCAAACATGACGAGGAGTGGTAAGACCAGGAAGAGGATGTATGTACACAACCTCAGATAAGGTACCATGAAGAAAAGCATTCTTCACGTCCATATGATGTAATGGCCACTGACGAATGGCGGCAACGGCAAGGAGAGTACGAACTGTAGTCATCTGGGCAACCGAGGCAAATGTCTCATCATAATCAATATCATGCTCCTAAGTAAATCCTCTGGCAACAAGACGAGCCTTGTGCCGCTCAATGGAGCCATCAGGTCGATATTTGACCTTGAAGATCCATTTGCAGCTAACAGGCTGGACGCACACAGGTAGAGGAATAACATCCCAAGTGCCAGTCTGATCAAAAGCACTGAACTCCTCTGCAATAGCTTCCCGCCACTCAGGATATTGAATAGCTTCCTGGTAGGTTCTGGGCTCACATGTAGAATGTATGGCAGTGAGATATGCATGAAACTGAGGTGAGTAGGAGGCTAGGGTGGCAAAACCAAACTGGTCAGAAGGACCAATGACATCAGGTATGTATCGAGCTGGTGGGATGCCCGAGGTAGAACGTGCAGATTGACGGACCGGTTGAGGGTCAGGGTGGGGAGGTGAGATAGGTTGTGTGTGTGCATGCAGCTGTAGGGATGTAGGTAGTGAGGGGGCATGATGCTGTGGGAACACAGGTGGTGTCTCCATAGGAAGAAAAATTGGTGGAAAGGCAGTATGAGATGGGAAATGAGCTAAAGAAGTGGGATCAAATGGAATGCATGAAGGTTTGGCCGGTGAAGAAGGTCTAACAACAGGAAAGTCAAGAAAACTAGCATCCTCAAGAGAGGTCAAGTAGTAAGAAGTGTCTTCCACAAAGGTGACATGTCGGAAAATACGAATACGACCTGCCACGGGATCAAAACAACAATATCCTTTATGTTCAGGACTGAGACCAAGGTGAACGCACTTAGTAGATCGGGCGATGAGTTTCGGCGCTCGGTGGGAGGGAGGACATAACAGGTGCATCCAAAAGTACGGAGCATACTGTAGTCCGGTGATGAGAGATGTAAAGCCTCATGAGGTGTTTTACCAGATAGGACAGATGAGGGAGTGATGTTAATGAGGCTAACAGACGTCATGACAGCTTCAACCCACAAAAAATAAGAAACAAAAGAGAGTAGAAAAACGCGAGCCATCTCAAGAATATGACGGTGTTTGCGTTCAGCTACACCATTCTGCTCATGTGTGGGCAGAGGATTACACCATTCTGCTTGTGTGTGTGGACAGGATTGCTGAAAGAGTGTACCATGAGATTGGAGACTCGTTCTCATAGCAGCGGAGGTGTACTCACGAGCACCATTAGAGCGAAATATTTTGATGCGTACACCAAACTGAGTATGAACCATGTTTGTGAAGAACTGATAAATGTCAGGTATTTCAAAGCGTTGGTGCATAAGAAAAACTCGTGTGTATCTAGTAAAGTCATCGATGAAATTGACATAATAGAGATAACCTTTCTGTGAGGGTGTAGGAAATGGACCCCATATATCAGAGTGAATAAGTTGAAATGCATGAGTGGACTGAGAAATACTTTTATTGTTAAAAGGAAGGGCTAAGTGTTTTACCAACGTACAACCCTGACAAATAAATAACGAACTGAAATTAAAATTTCCAAGAACACCACTACAGACTGAAGTTTTCAAACAGGGCGCACTAACATGACCTAAGTGCATGTGCCATAAGTTGGTGATGCTGTTTGTTTTTGGGGTGTGGGGGCAAAGGTGTGAGTTCTTATAATTTGTGTAGCGGAAGATGTGTTACTGGCGTTGTTCCGATCCTGGGCTGTAGGACCGGCTCGGGAGTAGCAGGGGAGAGGTAGAGGCCGGGTGCTCGGCTCGGATCTAGTAGCTCGGCTCGGTCTTCTGTACCTGCACACTGTCTAGAAACACCGGGAGAAGTTCCGGCGACACTCTCCGACAATCTAGTCAGTCACTGAGAAAGCAACAGTAGCTAGGGTTCAGGTGGGGAAAATTTTATTACCTTGGGCAAGGAGGTGGGGTCTGGTATTTATAGGCAGGGGTAAACAGGTCTGGGACCCTGACTGGCCGGGTCAGACTCGTTTGCCTGTGGGCCTGAGTTCGCAGAAGCCCGTTGGACTTCAGTTGACCTGATGATCACGGAGGAACGGAATTTGAGGGGACCTGATGGCCTTGATGGGGCCACGTCATCTACACCATATTAGTTGGCATCAGAACTGACGACACCAGAAAAATTCGAAGTAGAATTATGAGCATGAAGAAAATCTAGGTGATATAAACAGCCATGTCTGCTAGCCCGTCCAATCGTGTGACCAGTCCGAGGATCCTGTATGGTACATCCCAAAGAAGTAAACGTAATGGTAAAACCACTATCGCATAAAGCACTAATGGAAATAAGGTTCATAGATAAATGCGGCGCATAAAGAATGAATGGCAAGGTGAGAGTGGGAGTGCGAATATATCCGGAGTGTGTAGTGTGGAGTAGTGAGCCATCAGCAGTGTATAGTGACGGTGAGTGCATGTTAAGGGAAGTGCTAGTGGTGAGTAGTGTATAGTTGCTAGTAAGATGATGCGAGACACCCGAATCTAAAAGTCAGGAAGAGTTCATACCAAGAGTAACGGAAAAAACGGGAGCAGAGAAGCCAGTATTGATAGACTAACCCGAATTCTGAAGGTCCAGCTGAGCAAGATGTCGCTGAGGAATATCATAAGGAGCAGGAGAAGGCACAGGTGGGGTAACTACCATTGCACATGGTGGATGAGAACACTGAGAGAGGAGGTAAACCATGTTGTTTCCTGCGTTACTGTGCTAGCACCAAGAGTTGTCGGTGCAGGATGAAACACATGTGATGAGTATGACCATTCCGCTGACAATGGGTGCAAAAACAGGGACGATGATCAGGAACACTGCAATGGTTAGATGCAAGAGGCATAGGGCTGGAGCAAGGTTTGCGGGAGAGAAAGAGACGATGTGCAACAGTCAGAACACTGTCATTGCCGAATGACGAGGTAGATGCTGGAGTGGAGAGAGCATCTAGTCAAGTTTCTTCAACCACAAGTTCTGCTATAGCAGCTTCAAGACGAGGAACTGGATCGCGATGAATCAACTGACTACAGAGGGACTGGTATTCTGGCCGAAAACCCATCATAAAGAACATAAACTGACGCCTTTCCCAAATAACATGAACATCAGTATCTTCGAGTTGTTGCAATTCACGCCAGATATGGTGCATAGTTGTGTAATGCTCCTGAATGCTGCGATCACCCTGATGATCAAGGACTGACTGAACAAGAAGCTGGTACTCACGAGCTCCGCTAGCCTGAACATATTGAGTAGTCAACTGACGCCAAAGAGTCTGAGCGGGACGAATACGAAGTAGATCTGCACGGAGGGAGCGGTCGACGGAGGATATAATAAAAGAAATGATAAGACGATCATGATCATCCCAAGTGGCATGGGAAGTGTTGATCAGTTGCTTGTCGGTTTCGATGTGGTATCTGCGGGATCTTTGGGACAAGGAGTGGAGCCATCAATGTGACCCCATAAGGAATGTCCGAGAAGAGTGACCTCAGCAGAGGCAGCTCAATCAGTCCAATCTTGGACAGAGGAAAGAGGGAAGTCAATGGAAACTAGAAGATACTGTCGAAATTGGGGTTCCATGGAGAAGCACAGATACCAGCAATTTTATTTTATTTTTTTTGATTTTTTTTTTTTTTTTTGCAGCTGGAAATCTAGGGGTTTGATAAGAAAATGAGATTTATATAATTGTGCTCTGATACCATGATAAGGTTAACAGAGAGATTGAAAAATATAATTGGATTATTGGAATCAAATATAACTGTGTACAATGACTCCTATTTATAGGAGGGAACCAAATACTAAACTGATATATATCCAATATAAGACTAAATACAATATCCAACAAATACAACTATCATAAATACTACAAGGACACATTGCTGACACAGGTCAGTCATGTCACTCCAAGTATAATTTTGACCAAGACACAGATTTAGCGTGTCAGGTACGCATCCTCCAAGTGATTCAGTGAGATATATGTCTGATCAGATCCCTTCTAAAGTGTTTATGCAACCTATTCACTATATTCTTGGAAAATAATAGGAGCTATCCAACTATGGTTCACAAGGGATTGTAGTGAGCTCCCTAATCTTGAATAGTTTATGATTTATCTATTCATAGAGCCGTAGAGGTTCCTTTTGCCAGACATTTCGGGGAAAATGCAGTCCAGAGGAAAAACTTTTTAGTTCCCATAAAATCACCCCTACTAGAAGAAAGAAATTGATATGCATGTACCTTAAGAATAGTATGTCATGAAATACTGAAGGAGCGTAGTACATCGGAAACCAAAACAACAAACCACATCCGGCATATTACTTACGAGACCGCTTAATCTTGGCACTCAGTAAATATAGGAAATCAACGTCAACTCTCCATGCAACTAGATGAGGGGCTTATTTTTGTTCCTGATGATATATATAGGTTGAGTTGGGTATCTCACTTTCTTACTAAAATTGAGCTTGAACTCCAAAAGAATAACCAGGAGAGTGTGGACCAACCATCCAACATATTACATAATTCAGTAAGTCTAAGTGGTGCCAATATAATTTGATTTTCTGTTTGGGTTAACCAGACATGAGTTTCCAAGCTCATGCTAGATTAAGCTTAAACCTCGATTGAAAATAACAGTGTGAATCTCCTTTATATTATGCCGAGTTCGCAGGGACATTCCTGTGTAATGATTTGTGAAGGATATGCCCATGTAATATTTTATGAACATTTAGCCTTTATACTGATCAATGATCACACTTAACCAAATTACTAGTTACTAGACACCAAAATTTGTAAGCAAGGCTTCGTTGTTGGTGATGATAACAAAAAGGTTGCAATAAGATTTGTCAAATTCATGTTGTCTGGATCATATACGAAAAAAAGTAACTTCTCTTTTTGGGAGGAGGCGGAGAGGGAGGGGATATAGATTACACGCTTCTGAGTTATGAAACAATAAAGTAGAAAAAATGACTCACTATGATACATAAAAATCCCATAACTGTACTTCTACCCGACTCAAATCTACAGGAGAACCCATAAGTAGATACAGGGCAAGAATGCCCTAAGCCGAACCCTTAGAAGAGATATATAAAAGGAGAAAGCATCATCATAAAGAACATATATGGTTCTATGTATATGCCTGTGTTGTGTGCATGTGCTCAAAAGGGGCTATGCATTTATGCAGTATTACTGCAACCTTCATATCTTCCCAAATATATTATCTAATTATTCAATACTTACACAGTATCTATATCTTGACATTTTATATTTGTTCAATCAACATACCCATGTTGATACAACCCTAATGGTGATGATGATCTTATCCACAATTTTGACTCAGGGTAAGTAAATGGTTGCTATATAATAGAAGTTTCTCTATGTAGCACATGCAATAAATCAAGTACTTAGATGTTCAACTAATATGGCAAATAGGTAATGCTGAGATATGTTATAAAGTTCATTCACGATGTATTTTGGATTTGTACGATGAATGGAAACTAATGAACATACTTTGTTCAACATTTTGCAATGTGGATACAGATTTGAAGTATCATTGGTCCCTTGTGTATGTAATCAAACCTTCTCCCTACAATCTTTTCCTCTGAGCTTGTCTTACCACATTACTTATCATGAGGGAAGTTGGCAGTCAAATTCTATAACTTAATGGCCTAGATTAAATAATGTGATATATATAGAATCTAAAGTGTTGTGTTTGGCTAAATTTGAAAAAAACCTCTTGAACTATTTCCTTTATGCAGAAAATCTCACTGAACTTTTTTGCACAGAAAACCACACTCAAGTATAGTTGCAAAAAATCCACTCTGACGGCATGAGCTTTCTGCTAAAGTTGAGTGAGATTTTTTTTAAAAAATAATGAGAAAGATGCATGATGTTTTTTTAACCAACTTACAAAGATGAATGAGGTAATCTAATACAAGCAGAAAAGTTAGATGTGGTTTTTTGAAAATATACTTCAAGTGGGTTTTTTGCAACTATACTTGAGTGTGTTTTTTTGCGCAAAAAAAAAAGTTTAGTGAGATTTTCTGCATAAAGAGGATAGTTCAAGGTGTTTTTTTTCAAATTTAGCCTATACGTTTTGATAGCACAATACATTTTCAAAGCTCAAGCTCAATTAAGCATGAACCTCAATAAAAATAAAGAATTACACCGTTATATTTTGTCGAGTTCTCGTGTATATCTGATGCATATTTCATGAAGGATATCCCCATGTAATAATTTATGAAGATTAGCCTTTATACTGATCAGGGATCACACTTAACCAATTTCGATCTAACCATATACCGAAATTCGTAATGAAGGCATAGTTTTTTATGGTCATGACAACAACTCAACAAGGTTGTAATAAGATTTGTGAAAAATTCATCATAAGTATCTTGACTTTTAATTATATAATATGCACAAATTTGTGTTGGAAATGTCTCGAACATACACAAAAAGGTAACTTATCTTATTGGGAGGAGGGGAGGGACTTGAAAATGCATAGATTAAACGCTTATGAATAACAACAAAAGAAGAAAACATATCTCACTATGATACATTACAAATCCGATACTGGTGATAAGCAAGAAAGGACTACAACTTAATACCTGGTCCAAATCTACAGGAAATTCCATAAGTAGATTTAGGGTAAGAAGTTCCTAAACCTAACCCTTTGTAAAGATATATAAGGGGAAAAAAGCATCAGCATAAAGAATATATACAGATCTATGTATATGCATGTGTGATGTGTAAGGGGGTATGAAGTATTACTGCAACCTTCATATCTTCACAAAGATATTATCTATTTACTCAATAGTTACAATGCATCCATATCCTGACGTTTTTAGTTTGTTTAATCAACATGCACATGTTGGTACAACAACCCTGTATGATGACGGTGATGATCTTAAACCAAAATTGAGACTCCAGGTCACAATATAATAAATCTCTTCCTAAGTACTTAGATGTTCACCTAACTGGCTAATTAAGAAAATCGGATTTGGTGCAGTAATGATATAAAGTTCATTCCACAAACTATTTTGGATTTTTATAATGAATGGATACTATGAACAAACATTGTTCAACCCATTCTCCAGTCTCCCGCACTCCCGCACTGCTCAAGTGTGCGACTCCGTATGAGGACCTCCTTCCCTTTTGTGGATGCACATTTGAAGTATCATTGACTCGTGTGTGCAATCAAACCTCGTCCCTACAATGTTTTCCCCTGAACTTCTCTCGCTACTTACATAACGCATAAGATAGATATTATATCTATATCTTATACTAATAGGAGAGAGAGTCTACCCCTCTCTTCTTTCTCTATTTTGAAATAGAGAAAGAAGAGTAAAAGTAGGGAATCCTATTTAACTAACACGTGCACTACGTATGATTTTTATCAAAATGACAAAAACAAAAAAAAACCTAATCCCTCAAACATAGTCTCTTCTTCTCTCACTTTCCCAATCTCACAAAATCTCACGGCTCTTCCCAAACCCACCCCCATCCCTATTCCCGCACCCCCATCTCAGCAGCTTTAGTAATATCTAATTATATAACATTATAGTTTGACAGTAATTCTCTAAACTATCAACTTATATGAGAATGATAATTAAGATTTCAGTAATTAGAGTGTGAATGATATTTATAAGTTTTTCTCAATTCTCTCATGTTTGGGAGAGTTCTGTATAATTTTATGAGTTTCTCAAAACTATTTTAGGTTGTGCAATTTGCACAGAGTAACACTAGTATGACTTAATGGCCTAGATCATATCACGTAAATACCAACAGAAATCCAATATGAAATTGAATTAAAAAGGGTTTAATAGCACAGTATTTATGTCTTACCAACAAAAACATTTGGAACTGTGAATTGTCCGGTCAATCTTTCCAATACCTTCTGCAGTTGAGGACCTTGGGGACCAGAAAGAAAATGCTTGATCATATAGGCTATTTTCGCAAGTAAATTGAAAACACAAATTCGGTGGGACAAACATATCAAAGTTTATATGTTGTTTCATCTCTAATCTCTAATACTATAATGGGAGAACCCCTTAGTCAGTAACCCAACCCGTGCAATGCACGGGTTGGGTTACTTTGGTAAATATTTTCAAAAGTGGATCTGTTTGGTAAATATTTTCGAAAGTGGTTCAGTTTGAAAATTATTTTCTTTTTTACTTATGGACTAACTTGGGGAAATATTTTCGAAAGTGGACCTGTTTTGTAAATATTTTCAAAAGTGGATCGGTTTGGAAATTATTTTCTTTTTACCCTTTTATTACCCTTCAATTTTTTCCGCGTGCACGTGTGCACGTGTATGATACTAGTTAGTAGAATGACAAAAGTCAATCAAATTAAACCTGAGGATCATCTATTAGGCTATTAGGGTTGTTTCTTTTTCTAATAAAACATAAATAAATGAATCCTAATCCAAACCAGTTCTAAAAATATGGATATTTGATTCAATGTCCATATTTGCAACCTGTATCCTGTACAACATTTAGCAATACCTCACCCACAAAACTCAAAAACTCTTAAGGCATTAAAAGCTACGATCGATGAGTGATAAATCTATTTTACAAAGTTAGAGGCGTTAATTCATGAGCAGTTCTCACTAAGACTAGTATTGTGATAAAGCTACGATCGGTGAATCTTACTAAGACTAGTATTGTGCCTATTCATGAGCAGTTCTCAGCATCGTGCAAGGATATTTCCGAAATTCTAGGTTGCAGGGTCAGCGAATATCCTTTCAAATATTTAGGAGCGCCCATTAAGCCTGGAGCTCTCCTGCACGAGGATTGGAATTTCATTATCGCAAAAATCGAAAAAAAACTGGCTGGATGGCAGAGCAGGTTCCTTTCTCTTGGAGGAAGGATAATACTACTTAACTCCGTTATTAGCGCGATCCCACTGTATCTGATGTCTATCTATGAGCTGCCAAGGTGGGTCATCAATAGGATAGATAAACTAAGACGAAGATTCTTATGGAAAGGCGCAGACGAGGGCAGTAAAGGTCTACACTTGGTTAATTGGGGTAGGGTGTGTAAGCGAAGGGAATTTGGAGGATTGGGTATTATTAATCTTGTCGATATGAATAAAGCCCTGCTCAGTAAGTGGTGGTGGAAGATGTCTCACAAGCACATAGGTTGGTGGAGACACTCTTTCGACCTCTTCCGCAAGAGACGAAAATTTCGATTCGGAGGAAGAAGCCACTCGGCAAAAGTGTCAGTTATCTGGAAGGGGATAGCCAAAGTAGGGTCTATCTTTCATGCTAATACCACCTGCAAAGTAGGCAACGGGAAATCCACCAGATTTTGGAAAGACAAATGGTGCGGTTCCACAACTCTTGAAAACCAATTCCCCCGGGCAGCTGAAGCGACTCAGAATCTAGATCTTTCAGTGGCAGACGTTCGAAAGAAAGGGAAGCTAAACTTCATAGTGTCACAAGATATCTCGGCAGAGAGCAGAGCTCAATTTGAAGAGCTGAACCAACGGATAATCCAAGAAGGTGGGCAGGCTAATAGTCTCAACGACGAAAGATGGTGGGACAGGGAAAACACAAAAGTTTTCACAGTCTCATCCATGTACAAATGGATTAATGATGGAGGTACGAGATGCCAGGTCCAGTCTGTCATTTGGGGGGCCAAAGTTCCTTATAGAGTGAAAGTTTTCTGTTGGTTGGCGCACCATAACGCGATACTATCCAAAGTTAACCTTAAGAAGAAAAATATGCTAGTTGACGTTTGTTGCGAGATGTGCCTTGCTAGCGAAGAAGACGTAGACCACATCCTTTTTCGATGTCCTAAAGCGCGACTTACCTGGGTCATAGTTTGTAGGGGTTTTGGGTGTAACGAGGTTCCTAACTCCACCATTGACATATGGGCTAAGATTAGGTCTTTGAATATTAAACAAGAGGATAGGACAGCCTGGGACATAGCAACAGCAGCCACAATCTGGAACTTATGGCTAGAAAGAAATGATCTTATTTTTCGCAAGAAAGTTATTACTCTGCATCACTCTATGAATAAAATTTTCCTCCTGATTTATGAATGGGCAGGTGCACAGGAATCGGCGAAGAGGCACAGGAACATCGAGGGAGAGTAGCACTTCAGATGGTTAGACGGGGTTGTATTGCGGAGAGTTCCATCGGTTCTTTATGCTTTCATCCCTGCGGTGTTACTATTTTGTGGTCTAGCCTAGCCTTAGCGGCTTTATGTATTTTCATTCCTGCTGGTATTCTATTTAGATGTCTAGACTTTGTTATTTTGGATTTTCGAGGCTAACTATGTCAGTGGTCATGTAATATTGGTACTTTGTAATGCTCTGTTTCATTTATCCTCATTAATGAAACGATGATCTAGGTCATCCTTTTATCAAAAAAAAAGTTAGAGGCGTTAATATAATTCCATGCATTATGTTCTCTCTTTAATGACTTTCAGGGCCGGTCCTGAGTTTCCGGGGGCCCGAGGCGAACTCTTGAAATGGGCCCCCCCATACACTAAAAAAAACAAAAAAACATGTATACAAAAAATTTGCACATTGTTTAAAGCAAAATATGGAAAATATATAAATTTGTTTTAAATCACCCAAATTTGTGTTTTTCTCTATCTGTATTTTGGGACTGCTCTAAAGTCCAAAGACTTGTACTCTGTTAAACTTTACTTTATGCTCTGTTTTTCTGCTCGGGGATTTGAATGACTCGGATAGTTGTGAGGGAGGGGACGAGGGATGAGATCATGTTGGTGGCTCTAGTAGAGGTGTACGACAGACGTCCGCTGCCCTCTCTACGGTCCACTGCCATGCCATCTCGAACTCGACTCCTCCCAAAATCTGAGCATCTCCTTCCAGCAGCTTTTGTACTCTATGCTTTTGTTTATATATATATATCATCTATGAGGTAGGACTTTCCTACCTTTTGCCAGTCAAAAAAATCACCCAAATTTAAAGTCTCAAATTCAATTCAAGTCTTCAAGCCTAAACTCAAATAATTTTTTTTAAAAAATTAAAGGCTCAAATAATTATTTTTTGGGGTCTCTAATAACAATATTTTTTTACGTACAAAATACGTGCCTATATTTACAAGGAAATTACAAATTTGGGACCCCTTAAATTACAAAAACGCCGTGGACCTAAGGCGGCCGCCTCACCTACCCTCAAGGGTGGCGCCAGCCCTGATGACTTTTAAAAAATGGAAATTTTGCAAGCGAAGAAATGTATGCTCCTGTTCCTTTTTCTTTTAAATATTTTTAATCAAACGCTTTACCCAAAGAACTTCGTACGGCTGTCTTTGCCCTTAGAAAAGAGAACTTTGCTTTATAACATGCAGTTGCATGCACATTGATGGGGGGCAAACCAATCAAGCAACCACTATGAGCTATATTACGGTGGAGGTCTCAAAGAAAATACTATGCCTATATAGCATTAACCAGGTTAGGTTCTTGGGTAGGTTAAAATATTCTAAAAATAATGGCATGCAGTTTCAACGACACTAGCGAGGGTCACTCACATTTCATAAAATGTCTTTTTGTTTACCTATAATCAAGAAAACAGTACAATGAAAACAAACCACTTGTAGATTTCATGTTAGCGTACATCCCATTTTACTTCTATATTTTATTATTATTATTGTTATTATTTTATTTTTGAACAAGATCGTAGCCACACACCCACTCCACACAAGCACGCACAAATGAACGCGCTCTCAACCCATAATAGGGAAATTGTGCATGCGGATTTTTGAACCTGACGGTCGTCTTGCTCACTAGCAAAGAGGCTTCTCACTAGACTACTAGGGCACTTGCCTCCTTTTACTTATTTAGGTAGATAAAATTAAGTTACATCAAATGACATATTGACATTCCAACAACAAAAACAAAACAAACTACTACATTCCACACCCAACAAACTCAGATACATAAACTGCTTTTCTTCATCCACCTCTGCCAGCCACGGTTCATTTTCCTTTCCCCACAAAACAACTACCAGATCCCAATTTCACATAGACCAACTCCTACTAGGTTAACAACGTACACGTACACGTGCATCGATCGACTGGTCTCCCACAAACCATCATCTCTTCTAGCACTAAACACTCAAAATCTAAGCAATCGCATAACAGTTCACATGCATTCCAATTTCCATGTTTCTAATTCTTCGCATCTACTACTCACAATTCATCGACAATCGTAACAAATATTATAAATAAGAAAATTACCGAGCTGATCGAGTTCAATCACAAGAGGCTCCACTCAAATCTGCTTAAACAACGACTTCACTTCCATCGAGTACCTCCAAATTTTTTATTATAAAAAAAAGTAATTATATTTTTTATAAAAATAATATTAAAGGAGACCTCTCTCTCATTTCTATTCAAAAAACTGGTTTTCGCCGTTGTCTTCTCCTCCCAGATCCCGTCGCCCCCCCCACTCATTTCTCTTTCTCCCGTCTCTTTTTTCCCTCAGTCAGCGATTCCCTTCAGACCCATTTCGCCATCTCCGTCTTCCCCTCGCTGGTCTTTGGTCCTCCCCTTTTCATCCCCATCCTCTTTAGGGTGGCCTGACTTTCAGCTTTAGTGCGCTTGCTGTTTGGTTTCGGTGTCTTCTCCCTAGTAGAGCTCAGCGCCTCTCCCCTTATTTCTCCACCGTTTGCGTCCTCTCGATCGTGAGCTCTGGGTTGGTGGGTTTTTCGCCCAGTAAGGCAGCTTTGGTAGCATCCCTCTCTCGTTTCTGGTCCTTGGGCTTGTGCTGCTTCTCAGCTGACCCCCCAGCAGCCCTCGTCCTCTTCGGAACTCAACAGCGAAGCCTCACTAGCCTATCACTGTAAGTGTTGTGATTTAGTTTTTCTATTTCTTTTGTTTTCTTTTCCTTCTCTTGTTTTCGGAGCTCGCTCAGAGTTGATTTACCAGTAAGATCTCGCTAGATCTAGTTCCCCGTCTCCCCTTTTGTTCTTTCTATCTACGTTCTTGCTTTTCTCTGGCTCTGAGATCTGCATGTGCGATTTGGTGACTGTTCTTTTCGTTTTTGTAGGTGTTTGGTGTGGTTGTTGTCTTACGACCTCCCTGGCTAGAGCTTACTCCTTTCCGCCTTCCTATTTCGGCATAGTTGTAGAGCATTATTGCTCGCCATTTCCAGTGCTTTTTGGGGACCGACTGATCTCTATAGTATCGATCTCTTTTAGTTGCTGACTTTGTCAACCTTTCCTTCGCCCCCCTCTTTCTGTTTTGGGCTTGGGCCGATATGGGCTTGTCATGGGTGGAGATTGTTTTTAAAAAGAACATAAAAATAAAATCAACTTTTTCTCTAACTCTGCGGTTACTGAGAGTAGCCCAGTTACGGTTATCCCTCCTCTCGTTCGGCCCAATTCGCAGAAGCTTTTAGGGCGATCGTCTTCATCCTTTTACCTCCCTTTCAGCTCCCCCGTTAATTCCCATTCTAAGCGTTCCTCATCTTCTTATTCTCCCCACGCTCTCGTTTGCCACCGTTGTCTTCAAGTTGGGCACATTAAAGCCCTCTACACCGACAACATGAAGTGCCTGTTCTGTTTGAAAGCTGGACACTCCCGTAATCGCTGCTTCTCGTTACAGCAAATATTGGGTCTCTCCTTGGGGGTTCCCATTTCTGAGCAAGTGATTGCAGCGCTTGATTTCCCCTATCTTATATCCAAGCTCGCAGACGTTCAATCCCACAAGCCTAAGAGGGAAAAGTTGTCGTCGTCTTCCTCCCCTCTCCTCCCTAAGCCTCCTGTATCGCAACGCATCTTAGCGATGGAGCTTTCCACCTCCCAAGTGCTTTCTCATCCTTCGTCTCAGTTGACCAAGCCTCGGGTCACTTTCGTGTTCATTCCCGCTGCTGAACTCTCTGAAAAAATGAACATGTTTGAGTGCTACGTTGCCGTCTCCTTCAGCGGAGGATCAATATCCAACCTTACTTTAGACTCTTTTCTTTGCAATTCATGTAATGTGCAAGACTGGGCCTGGGCTATTAACACTGTTGGAATTAATTTTTGCAGTTTTTCGGGCCGGATTCCGGCAAGCTCCGGCCACCGGCGGCACCGGAAAATGAGTGGATTGCGATCCTCTCAACGAGTACTATTCCGTAGTATACTCACTTGCCAAAAACAAATTCCGTATGAATGAGAAATGTTGATCCAAAGTTGGGTACTTGAAATGTACTAACTTGGCAACTTGGAGAAAATAGATAGTCCCATATCGGAAATTGGAAATGATTTTGTGTAGTATATATACTAGAAAACTGGACTAAAGGGCGTGGCTCGGGGGTTACCACTAACGTGTAGTGGAGAGAGGACTTAGCCAAAATGACAAACACACACGCGCGCACGCGCGCCCGGCCCGGCCCGGCCCCGGCCCCGGCTCGGTTCGGTTCGGTTCGGTCTGGCTTAAATTTTTAATTTTATTTTTGCCCAGACAGAGGCTTACATACAGACACAGAATTTTACATTTCTTTTCTTCTTCCTCTCCTCTGTGTCAAAGTCAAGTGTGAACTGAGAGTACAACACAGACAGCAGTTCGTTGTCTCTGAAGCAAGGGTGCTGCATTCTTCAGAGAAGGTACAGTTGTATCCTGGGAAGCAATTTGCCGGTAACCGTCACACTACGGGGCAAATTCTGCTTTAAGGACAGAGATTTCAAATCTCGACTCTGTACAAATTTTTCTACTTACTGTTTTTTTCTTCAATTGATTTTGATTTCTTCACAAATTTTGTTGGGATTTTTTATTATTTTATATTCAGGTTCTAACAATCTTAAAGCGGAATTTTTTCCTCACAGATTCTAACAATTTTGTGAAGTCTGTTTACAGGTTCTGTTCGGAAAAAATAACTAACAGTTTCTGTTTCAACCAATTTCAGAGAAGAGAACAAAATCAGAACATGGAGAACACACCAACTGAAGTTGCTACTGGGCTTCTCAGTACCCAAACTTCGGTGACCCAAAATGTGACTGCACAATCGGTTGCGGCACATTCGGTCGTTCTGCCCATGCAAATAACCGTGGGAGAAAAACTGGAGAAGTTCAATGGAACTGGGTTCAAAAAGTGGCAGGGGAAGATGCAGTTCTACCTGACCACATTGAAGCTGGACAGATTCCTCAATGAATCTGCCCCGATGCTGGCGCCAATGGATGCACACTCCGTTGCTGCAGTTGATGCGTGGACTCAGGGCGACTACCTCTGCAGGAACTACATCCTGAATGGCTTGGTAGACTCCCTGTACAACGTTTACTGTGTCTTCAAGACGTCCAAACTCCTGTGGGGGTCCCTGGAAAAGAAGTACAAAACAAAAGACGCCGGGTCCAAGAAATTTGTTGTCGGCAAATTTCTGGACTACAAGATGATTGACTCCAAAACTGTGGTGAGTCAAGTCCAAGAACTGCAGGTTATAATGCACGACATTGCTGCAGAGAATATGACGTTGTGCGAACCATTCCAGGTTGCAGCGTTCATTGAAAAACTTCCACCTGGGTGGAAAGACTTCAAGAACTACCTCAAACACAAACGAAAGGAGATGTCGCTTGAAGATCTAATTGTCAGGTTGCGAATCGAAGAAAAGAATCGCAAGGCTGACAGGTCCTATAGAAATCAGTCCATAGAAAAGGCCAATGTGGTGGAGCACGAACAGAAGGGCAAGAAGAGAAAGTTTCTGCCACAGGCCTCAAACAAAAAACCTCTTGCAAAGAGGTTTGCTGGGAAATGCCACAAGTGTGGTAAGCTGGGGTACAAAATTTCTGAGTGCCGCAGTAAGGACAGTAATCATTCAAAAACAGGACATGTAAAAGGGAATGAAAACCCCCCCGCACACATAGCTGAGAACTTGTCCACTGGTCTTTCTGACCTGGCCTCTGTGCTGTAGTATCAGAGGTCAATCTTGTAGGGAGCAATCCTCGAGAATGGTGGTACAATACTGGGGCCACCAAGCATATCTGCTCGGACAAGGAAATGTTCACCTCCTACCAGAAGTGCAACAAAGATGAACAGCTGTTCATGGGAAACTCTTCCACCTCCAAAATTGAAGGAACGGGGAAGATAGTGCTGAAAATGACTTCAGGCAAAGAGCTAACACTCACAAATGTGCTGCATATCCCAGACATTAGAAAGAACTTGATATCAGGTTCTTTGCTAAGCAAGAATGGGTTTAAAGTTGTACTTGTTTCTGATAATTTTGTACTGTCTAAGAATGGGGTATACTTGGGTAAAGGATATGTAAAGGATGGACTGTTCAAGTTTAATGTAATGACAGTCATCCCTAAAACTATTGTTCCTACTGTTCCCAAAGTTAATGAAATAACTCCTATTGCCTATGTTGTTGAGTCTTCCTCTGTCTGGCATGAAAGACTAGGCCATGTTAATGTAAATTCCATGCATAGATTAGTTAACATGAATTTCCTACCAAAATTTAAGTTAGATAACTCAGAAAAATGTGAAGTTTGCACGGAGGCCAAACTCACTAAAACTCCATCACGTTCTGTAGAAAGAAACACAGAAACTCTAGGTCTAATTCACACGGATCTGTGTGACTTAAAATATGTGCAGACCAGAGGTGGCAAAAAGTATTTTGTGACTTTCATAGACGATTGCACAAAATTCTGTAATGTATATTTGTTACATAGCAAAAATGAGGCTTTGGATAAATTCAAAGAATATAAACTTGAGGTTGAGAATCAACTTGGCAAAACGATTAAAATCGTTAGAAGTGATAGAGGAGGAGAATATGATGCACCATTTAACATGTTCTGCTCGGAACATGGAATAGTTCATCAGACGACTGCTCTCTACTCACCCGAATCAAACGGTACTGCCGAGCGCAAAAACCGAACTCTAAAGGAGATGATGAATGCCTTGTTGTTGAATTCTGGCTTATCCCAAAATATGTGGGGGGAAGCATTGCTGACTGCCAACTACATTCTCAACAAAATACCTCACAAGAAAACCGGCAAGACACCATATGAATTGTGGAAAGGTAACTTACCTTCATATAAATACCTCAAAGTGTGGGGGTGTCTAGCAAAAGTGGCAGTACCTAACCCGAAACAGGTCACCATCGGACCTAAGACGATTGATTGCATATTCATAGGCTATGCACACAACAGTAGTGCATATCGGTTCTTGGTATACAAATCGGATATACCGGATATCCATGTAAATACAATAATGGAATCAAGAAATGCTTCATTCTTTGAACACGTGTTTCCGTGTAAGGATACTACGTACCCCAAACGTACACGTGAACAAGGGAATGCAAGCACTTCAGTTGATGAACCAGAACATGATACTGATGAGCCTAGACGAAGTAAACGGGCTAGAACATCAAAATCATTTGGTCCTGACTTTGTGACGGCCTTTCTGTTAGAGAATGAGCCCAGAACTTTCAAGGAAGCCATGTCTATGCCTGATGCTCCTATGTGGAAGGAAGCAATCAAAAGTGAAATAGACTCCATTAAGCAAAATCATACATGGGAGTTAGTCGATTTACCTTCTGGATGTAAAGCTCTAGGATGCAAATGGATTTTCAAACAAAAATTGAAACCAGATGGTTCAATAGAGAAGCATAAGGCTAGACTTGTGGTACAAGGATTTAGGCAAAAAGAAGGCCTAGATTTCTTCGATACATATTTCCCAGTTACAAGAATAACATCCATAAGAATGTTGATAGTTATTGCAGCTCTACGTAACCTGGAAATACATCAAATGGATGTTAAAACTGCATTTCTAAATGGGGACTTAGAAGAAAAAATATACATGAAACAACCTGAGGGTTACATAGTTCCTGGACAGGAAAATAAGGTGTGCAGGCTTGTAAAATCACTGTATGGCCTGAAACAAGCTCCAAAGCAGTGGCATGCAAAATTTGACAATGTTATGATGTCAAATGGTTTCAAAATAAATGAATGTGATGAATGTATCTACATCAAAGATACTCCAAACGGATACATTCTGGTCTGTCTATACGTCGACGACATGCTCATTATTGGAAGCAATAACGAAATTATCAAACAAACTAAGAGCATACTTAGTGGCAAGTTTGACATGAAAGACTTGGGAGTTGCAGATGTCATACTAGGAATCAAAGTTTCCAGGACATCTGAGGGGATTACTTTGTCTCAAGCTCATTATGCTGAGAAAGTACTTGAAAGATTCAAGAATTATTCCAATGGGACAGCAAAAAGTCCCGTCGATCCACCTGTTCAAAAATACAGGCGAAAGCATATAACAACTGAAATATGCACGTGTAATTGGTAGTCTGATGTACCTAACAAATTGTACAAGACCGGACCTAGCACATTCGGTAAACGTACTGAGCCGATACACGAGTAATCCAGGACGAAGTCACTGGAAAGGAATAACTAGAGTATTGAACTACTTGCGACATACTCAGAGTTATGCGCTGCATTACACCAGATATCTAGCAGTACTAGAAGGCTACAGTGATGCCAACTGGATATCGGACTCAAAGAACTCAAAATCCACAAGTGGATATATTTTCACACTTGGTGGTGCGGCTGTGTCATGGAAATCCTCTAAACAAATGTTATTGGCCAGATCCACCATGGAATCTGAGTTTATTGCTTTAGACAAAGCGGCAGAGGAAGCAGAATGGCTTCGAAACTTCTTAGAGGATATTCCAATGTGGGAAAAACTAGTGCCTGCCTTATGTGTACACTGTGACAGCCAATCGGCTATAGCACGGGCACTGAGTTGTATGTATAATGGTAAGTCTCGTCATATCAGAAGGCGACACAAAACCATTAGACAACTGCTCTCAAATGGAGTAATCTCTATAGAATATATAAAATCGGCCGACAACCTAGCGGATCCATTTACTAAAGGTCTGTCGCGAGAGCAGGTTGTGAGATCATCAAGAGGAATGGGTTTAAAGCCTATGACGAAAGAGGATACTTGATGGAAACCCTACCTAGAAATTGGAGATCCCAAGATCTAGGTTCAAAGGGACAACTAAATCTTGTTGAATCAACGAAAGCACTGAGAGATTAACATCTCATACCCATTCTTAGGATGATAAAACAAGTGCTGCCTGCAAATAGTTAGGATAAGCTTGGCTTTTAATGATTCCCATAGCTTTGAAATAAAAGTGGGGTATAGCAGGATACTCTTTATGGGCAATCACCTTGTGAGTGTGAAATGGGGCCGTTTCTAGGAGAATGAAGAGAGGCTACATTCTCCAAGTTCACTCACGATTAACCAGGGATGTTCAAGGCCAAAATAAACACAACAAGAGAACTTAGTTCTGTGAGGAGATGAAACTGTGTGATAGTTATTGTCTAGGTTCACATGAACGCCCGGGTAGTTCAAGACATCATGATCATGGTCAAGTGAATCCGATAGCTAATTACTAAGGGTGGTTCAAAGTTGAAAAATTACTAACATTCCTGATGCAGTGATTTTCCGATTGTACTCTCAGAGTCTTTCTATCATGTTTTTATTTTTCTGTCGTGTCTGGATTACATGGTCTGGTAATTTTCATTCATGTGGGGGATTGTTGGAATTAATTTTTGCAGTTTTTCGGGCCGGATTCCGGCAAGCTCCGGCCACCGGAGGCACCGGAAAATGAGTGGATTGCGATCCTCTCGACGAGTACTATTCCGTAGTATACTCACTTGCCAAAAACAAATTCCGTATGAATGAGAAATGTTGATCCAAAGTTCGGTACTTGAAATGTACTAACTTGGCAACTTGGAGAAAATAGATAGTCCCATATCGGAAATTGGAAATGATTTTGTCTAGTATATATACAAGAAAACTGGACTAAAGGGCGTGGCCCGGGGGTTACCACTAACGTGTAGTGGAGAGATGACTTAGCCAAAATGACAAACACACGCGCGCGCGCGCTCCCGGCCCGGCTCCGGCTCCGGCCCCGGTTTCGGTTCGGTTCGATCTGGCTTAAATTTTTTATTTTATTTTTGCCCAGACAAACTCTTCCCCTACTGAACTGAAAAGGCTTTTCAGATTCAGTAACTGGTTTGGTCTGGCTTAAATTTTTTATTTTATTTTTGCCCGGACAAACTCTTCCCCTACTGAACTGAAAAGGCTTTTCAGATTCAGTAACTGGTGCCCATTACTCTGTAACAGCAGAGTAATGGCTCACCAGTTATGAATCTGAAGAGTCCCCATTACTCTGCTGTTACAGAGTAATGGCAGCTGCTGAACAGTCTCCAATCCAATTCCTCTATATAACCAGACAGAGGCTTACATACAGACACAGAATTTTACATTTCTTTTCTTCTTCCTCTCCTCTGTGTCAAAGTCAAGTGTGAACTGAGAATACAACACAGACAGCAGTTCGTTGTCTCTGAAGCAAGGGTGTTGCATTCTTCAGAGAAGGTACAGTTGTATCCTGGGAAACAATTTGCCGGTAACCGTCACACTACGGGGCAAATTCTGCTTTAAGGACAGAAATTTCAAATCTCGACTCTGTACAAATTTTTCTACTTACTGTTTTTTCTTCAATTGATTTTGATTTCTTCACAAATTTTGTTGGGATTTTTTATTATTTTATATTCAGGTTCTAACAAACACTTGCTCCAACGGGGAAGTTATCATTAACTGTCCTTCCCTTAAAATCCTGGAAGACCTTGTTGCCTTTAACCCTCTTTCTATCGGAGACATCAAGCTTACTATTCGCAAATGGGTGCTCCAGGGTCATCCTCCCCCATCCCTTATCCATTCTCCTGTTAAAGCCACTCTATTAGGCCTTCCGCCGTTCTGTGATTCTCATCGTGTTGTCGATGAGATGACTATATGTGTTGGAGAGTTGCGACGCATTTTGTCCTCTTCTATGTTGGCATTAGAGTGCCTCCAAGTGGATGCGGAGTTCTATTGTTCGCCTGTGAATGACAAAATTGATGCGTATTCGTTAAGGGATAATAAGTCGATCTTTTCCATTTCTGTCATCTATCAAGACCACTCTAAGGGAGGTCCAACTACAACTCCTTTGTCTCTAGGAGCTGCTAAATCCTCAGCAGCCTCACCTACTTTTCCCAATATATTCTCTGCTGAAACCTATTCTCAGTCGACTGCTCCCTCTTCCAATTGGAAGGCGTCGCACAAAGCGCCTACTAAAAAGAATTTCCCTCCTTAGCGCAGAAGTTTTATCGCCCCTTCCAAGTCAAAAATTTCGCCTTCTAAAGCCCCCAACCTGGTATGGATTAACCCGGACTAGGCTGCGGTTAAACATAATCCTACCCCTCAATCTGTTTCAACTGAGCTTCCCCCTAAGCTTCCTGTGCACCCCTCGTCCAAGCCTCACTCTTCGCTGGTTAATGTTGCTCCTGCGGCCACTTGTTCTATTCCTTCTGAGCCCATATTGGTTGATTCTGACGAGAAGTGGCCAGTTTGGGAGGTGAATCCCCATTTTCCCTCCGATTGGGACAAGTTCACTAGCGCGGTGCAGCGCTCTCCTTCCTCTGAGTCTAAATCGGTTCAACCTCCTCTTAAAACTCTCCTTTTCCACTGAAATCTGACGCTTGGATCAATCAAGATAACCTATTGGACGAAGAGGTTGCAGACCTGGACCAATCCCCTCCGCTTCTGCAGGTATTTTTTTCATTTCATTCTGTTTTTATTAAGCCTCGCTTCTCTAATTGTTGTGCTTTCAATGGTGGCTACAATTTTTGATTTGGCCTCTATTCTTCCTTTACGGCTGGTTACACTCTTGCCTATAGTCTAGATACTTACTGTCATTCTAGTTCATTTCTTTGGGATTCTGCAGCAACGCCGGTGGGCCTTCATCCACCCCGTCGCTGTAGAGCGATTCCCCTTTCTCTACCCTAATTCCCCCCATACCCCTATTTCTCCTCCCCCCTGTTCCCCTCTCCTGGTCCTTTTGATCGAATGATCATTAACTCCACCTTTTCCGACCCGATTCCTGAAGCGTCGACGATTTCAGCTGTTATTGCTCTCCCTGGAAAACAGCAGACTGCTAGTTCGCATATAAAACCCATCTTTGACATTCGCTCTAGTGCCCGCATTTGGGCTAAAAGAACTTCGAATCATTCGTTTCCTCCTCAGCCATCCCTTGCGGCTCAGATCCGCAAGATGGATATCTCCCCTCCCACGACTTCTTCGTTTGGGCAAGAACAACTTGGTTCCATTTATCAAGTGCATTTTGACACCCTCTCTAACCATGATATGCTCCGCTTGTCTAAGGAGATGGGGTTTCTGGTTAATTCGGATAACTTTTTTGATTTTGACTTGATTCGTCGCCTTGAAATCTCTAGAGCTTTTGAGACTAAGGTATTTAATGCTTAGCATCTCTTGGAATATTCGGGGTCTGCGGTGTGCGACTAAGCAATAAGCAGTGTTTCAACTGATTTCTTCCTCACATTGTGATTTGATCTCCCTTCAAGAACCGAAACTTGAGTCCCCATCCACCACCCTCTTTCGTTCGATAGGTGGATCCTTAATCACCAATTGGATTTCCCTTGATGCAGTCGTATCAAGAGGAGGGATCCTCTTTGGTTTTAAAGATTTCGTTTCTCCGTCATTTCGATACGTAGATTAACTTTTTTCCTCATTGTTCAACTCCACTAGGCCGATTTCAATTGTGATCTCACAGTTGTGACGGTTTATGGTCCGTCCACTGCGGATCGCAGTAATGTGTTTTGGAACAAATTTAACTCATTCCAAAACAACATTCAGGGCATCTACTTTTTCTGTGGTGACTTTAATGTCACGAGATTCTCCTTTGAAAGATCGGGTATTGCCTCGCCCTCTTTAGATTCTTCCCATTTTAATGATTGCATTCGCTCCCTCCACTTGACTGATCTGCCTCTCAACGGCAGATCCTTCACGTGGTTTAACATGCGATCGTCCCCGTCCTTGGCTAAGCTCGATCGTTTTCTTGTGTCATTTGATTGGATCAACTTTTTTCCACAACTCTTTTGCCTCGGCCATGCCCAATCCGTCGTCAGACCACGTTCCTATCTCTTTGTTCTCCAACTATAATTTCTCTAGACCTTTCAAATTTCGTTTTGAAAAATTCTGGTTGCAAGACCAAATCTTCGTCAATCTTATCTTGGAGTGCCTATCTTCGATCACGGACTCCTCCGGGCTAGGCCCATCCTGATCAAGCTGCACGCTATTAAATACGGTTGTAAAATCTGACGGAAAGAGAGATTTGCTAATGCAAATTTTCTTTGAAATGTTTTCCTGTCTTCCATTAATTCCATTGATAAACTTGAGGAACTTAGTCCAATTTCGGAATTCCTTCGTTCCGAACGTGCATCTTGTAAAAGAGAATATGCGTCCATTCTCCACAACGACCACATTAAATGGGTCCAGCAGGCTAAGTTTCGTTGGCTGAAGAAGGGTGATGGCAACATCTCCTTCTTCCACAACTTCGCTTCGCATCGTCAGCGATGCAATCATATCTCCTCTATCCTAGACAATGGCAATGAACTCACTACTGATTCTGAAATTCATGCTACTTTCCTTCGTTTCTTTAAAGAACTTTTGGGATCTCAGAAACAACGCTCCATTCATCTGAACTGGACCCAATTGTATGGTCAGCAGTCGCATGATCTTTCTAGTTTGGAAGAACCATTTTCTTTAGAAGAGATTAAGTTCGTGGTGTTTTCACTTAAAAGTGACTCCGCTCCTGGCCCGGATGGGTTTCTAGCCTTTTTCTTCCAACGTTTTTGGGATTGTCTTAAAGACGACCTTTTCAAGATGTTCTCTGATTTACACCAAGGAACCTTCTCCTTTGAAAGGATCAACTACGCGCACATCATTCTTGTCCCCAAAATCATAGGAGCCAACTCAGTCTCCAACTTTCGGCCGATTAGCTTGCTCAACACGACCTTCAAGATCATTATGAAAGTTCTATCGAACCGTCTGAGTGCTATTATCTCTCCTCTGATTGACCCTGTCCAATCGGGCTTTATTAAAGATCGTTTTATCCTGGATAGTGTGGCGTCGGCCCAAGAAATCATTTCCGAGTGTCATAGATCCAATTCCGAGTGTATCCTGCTTAAATTAGATTTTCAAAAAGCATATGATAATGTTAGATGGGATTTTCTTTTCGAGATCATTTTTCATCGAGGTTTTGGTCCTAAATGGATCGCCTAGATTAAATCCAGTCTTTGCGCGGGTACCTCGTCCATTATTATTAATGGATCGGAAGGACACAAATTCAGGTGTAAGCGTGGTCTTCGCCAAGGTGATCCTATTTCCTTCCTCTTATTTTCTCTTGTGGCCGATGTGTTCAGTAAGTTGCTCTGCAATGCTTGGAAGGCTGATGTTATCGAAGGTCTTGGGGGTTCTCAAAGCTACCATCGTGTGCCGAACCTCTAATACACCGACAATACTATCATTTTCGCCAAACCAAATGGGTGCACCTTACGTAACCTGAAGTTACTTCTTTATATTTTTGAAAGTGCCTCTGGTTTACCAATTAATTTTCAAAAATCTTCGGTTCTTTGGCATGGAGGGTCTCAAAACCGCCAAGTTGAAATTGCCCATTTCTTTAACTGTGCTTCGGGCTCTTTTCCTATCCAATATCTTGTATTCTATTGAGATGGGGAGCTTCATAAATCGGATTGGATGCCGATGATTGAAAAAGTTGAGTCGAGACTTAACTCTTGGTCTGGTAAGCACCTATCGCGCAGAGGCAGACTCATTCTTGTAAACTCCGTCCTCTCCTCTATTCCTTTATATATGATGTCCTTCTTTTATGTCCCGGCTTGGGTTATTAAGAGGATTGACCAGATCAGAAGGAACATCTTCTGGTCGGGTGCCGATACTTATAGAGCTGGCACTCACCTTTGTAACTGAAAATTGATTTGCACTGCTAAGGCCGCAGGCGGACTTGGGGTTCTCAACCTCAGACACCAAAATTGGCCCTCCTGGGCAAATGGTTATGGAGAATTCTGAAAAATGATCAATTGCCTTGGGCTCGCCTTATCACTCTTAAATGTTTCACCCGGCATCGGATTTGGGATTTTCACCCTTCGCTTTTCCGTAAGGCCTCTCCCTTTTGGAAGGGGGTCTGGAAAGCAGCCAGCTCTTTTCGTTGTAGTATATCCCATGAGTGCACAGATGGCACTAAGACGAAATTTTGGGATGATTTATGGTTCAGTAATATTAAGCTTGGGGTGGCCTTCCCTTCGCTCTTCCAAATGGCCTCTAACCCTTCGGCCACGGTGGCAGACTATGTTACAATCCTCAATAACCAAAAATTCTGGTCCATACCTTTCAGTAGCATTCTCCCTTCACCTCTAGTGAATGAGCTTCATGAGCTCTTTGTCAGTCTCAACCTTTATTCCTGGCATCCCACTGATGATTTCAAATGGCAATGGACCAATTCTGGTTCCTATTCGGTTAAATCCTTCTACAATTTTCTTAATTTCGGGGGTATCTTATCCAGGCGTGCTAAGTTCTTATGGAGTAGTTGTGTTCCCCTGAAATCTAAAATCCTCACCTGGCTTGCGCATAACAACAAGCTTCTCACCGTTGAGGTTCTTAATAAAAGAAACCTGGCTTTAGGTCAATTATACTCTTTATGCTCTTCTGCACACGAAGATGCCGATCACCTTCTTCTCCAGTGCACCTCTATTCAACTGTTGTGGATGATTAGTGTTTTGGTTTGGCAAGCTCCTTCTATCCACAATGAATTTTCGTCTTGTTGGATGCCTCAGGGTCTGTTTGTTTAGGGTTTTAAAACCTGTTTTTAGTTTTTTAAATTTTAAAATCTAAAAATCGCGTTTGTGTAGGTGTTTTTGGAAAATCATTTCTAATTTTTTTTTAAAACCCGTTTTTAGACAACTCCAAAAAACAGTTGTATAATTTTTTTTCTCCTTTTGTTCATCTCTCCCAAAAAACGTCATGTTCCATTTTTTCTCATTTTCAAAAAACTGTTTTCTAAAAACAGTTATCCAAACATACCCTTGTTGTTTAAAATCTCCAAAAACTCATTTATAATTTTTTTTAACAAACCTAAGTTTAAAAACTGTTTTCAAAACAACGAACCAAACGCAGCCTTAATCTCTCAGGAAAGAGTTTCGTAAATCTTGGGCCCTTTCCATTATGGCTATCATTTGGGTGGTTTGGTCGGAACGGAACAAACGTAATTTTGCTCATACCACTGCTACGATTAATAACATTATTCATGACTTTTTATTCTTCACCAAATTTTGGTCTTCCACTTTATCGCATGATAAAGTGAAAGCCTTACATTTAAGTCGTCTGCATGAGGCGATCTGCATTTTTCGTTCTACAAATATTTTCTCCATTTAGCTCTGTTCTAGTCTAATTTGTTTTCTTTTCTTTCTATTTCATTGCAGAACTGAAGTGGAGGTGGTGTTTCCTAGCCTCTTCTTAAGGAGGTTATTTTGACTCCTTTTGGTCGAAGTTGATGGGTTCGAACTGCCTCCTCGCTTCTCTGTTGATCTAGACTTGTTTATTTTGTTC
Source organism: Hemerocallis citrina (assembly GCA_017893485.1). NCBI lineage: Eukaryota > Viridiplantae > Streptophyta > Magnoliopsida > Asparagales > Asphodelaceae > Hemerocallis > Hemerocallis citrina. The sequence goes on along the minus strand of CM030367.1, from coordinate 205,117,808 downwards.
TTGATTTTGTTTTTCCATTTTGGAAGTAGCTTCTTCCTATACTGTTCGCTGGTTTAGCTGATCTTAACTTAATGGCTGATGTTTCTTGTCATATTTCTTTTGGAGGCCATTTTTATTATCTTCGTTGGTTGGTCCTTACTCATGTTTTGGTAGCAGTGTTGCTCCAGGATTGGGTAATTTTAGCTGTGATGCCTTTAGCTTTGCCTTTTGTTTTTCCTGGCCTTGATTATTTTTTGTCTTAGCTAGAGGATTGTAGCATTTAGTCGGTCCTTGGATGGCTTTTGCAGTCCTTGCTGAGCTTCGTTGGAAGAATTTTTTAGATGAGTTATGATCCGGACTGTGTTTTGGATGAGAGTCTATTTCTTCGTGTTATCCATTCTTTTTGCGTGTTTCCTCGTTTATTTAGCTGAGTTGTTTTCGTTCCTTCTCTTTGAAGCTGACCAGTGTGTAGCACTCTTTGGAGGATTCTTTGGGTGTGATCCTACCTCCGAAGCGTACATTGCTGTTCTCTTCCCCGATGTCATGCCTGGGTTGCTTTTTAGACATTTCCTGTTTTCAGGCCTTATCTCCTCGTGGCTCAGGGCTGTTTTGAGCACTTTCGATCCCTGGGGCTCAGTGATGGTTTTTTTGTTCATCCCGCCTGGGTTAGCTTGTTTCCGAATTGTTTAGGTGCTGCTTTCTCTGTTTTTGTTCTCGCTCTTTCGTGGACTATGTTTGCTGCTATGTTGGTTTGCGGCATTAGGTTCGTTGCGCCCCCTTTCTGTTGAGGTGCCCCAACGCTGTGTTGCTGTCGTTGCGCGCTGTTATTTTTCCGTCCGCGGACTCTAGTCGGTTGTCAATGAGTGTTTCTTTGTCCCGTGGCCTAGCTTTCGCTGATGTTGCTTTCGCTCCCTTGCGTTTTCTGGTTATGTGGTTTGCTTTGGCAATGTACTCTATTGCTATTGTATTCGGGTTATTATTGTGATGTTGTTGGCCTATAGTTTTACTCTTGGTAAAATTGTATCTTGGTGTAACCCCATTTTTTTATTTATATATTGGGCTGGAATCTTTTGATTCCATCCTCGCTAGTCGCTATAATATATATATATATATAAGGAAAAAGGGGTATGAACAACTTGCTCATTTAGTAAATGAGCAATTGATGATGTGGCAAACATGTGATTGGAAAATCCTTAAAGGGTTAGTTGTCCAATATATCACATGCATGCCACATAATCAATTGCTCATTTACTAAATGAGCAAGTTGCTCATATCCCTTTTACCTATATATATATATATATATATATATATATATATATATATATATATATATATATATATATATATCATTAAAAAAAATCCAAATTTAATAAAATAAATAAATAACAGATCGAGTATGATGACTCACGAGCACCAGGTCTTGGACTAGATGACGACGGGGTTTTCCGACACCGTCTTCCTCACCGAATACTCAAGCCACGATCGTCGGCGATGATGACATTGAGCACATCGATCGGACGGTTGAGATTGATCCGGTCCCTCTTCTTCTCCGATGAACGGCGGGAAGAGGAGGTTACCACACCGCGAGGGGGCGGTGGCGGGAATGATGGCGGCTGTGGCGCGCATGAGGTTGCAGCTCTTTGCCGCCATTGAAGAGAGAGAAAGAGAGGACAGGCGAAAGAGAGGGGGGGGTTATTGTACGTTTTATGCCCAGTTTTTGGGACAGGTTCATTTTGAAAATATTTTTGTCGTCATAGGCCATTTTTTGATAGTATTTGCGTTTTTGGGCCATGTCCCAAACTATTAGCGTTTGTGGGCTAGCCACTGCCACGTCAGCAGCGGCCGCTATTGGGAATAGCGGCAGCTTCATTTCGAGGTCGCTAATGGGAATAGCGACCTATGTTTTAATTTTTTTTGAATTTTTTGTTTGCCGTCGCTATTCCCACTATAATGAGATTAGTCGGCTCAAATGAATGTATTGAGACACTCAGCGATTCCTAAAAAATTTTTCCCAAAAATTTAAAACTGAGGTCGCTATTGGGAATAGCGACCAATAGATATACTAAGGTCGCTATTCCCGATAGCGACCTCAGTAGGAAACACAATCTACTTATTCTTTGTAAAATTTGCAAAATAGTTTTATAACTAAGGCCTCTACTGGGAATAGCGATCTTAGTTAATAAAGGCCTCTATTCCGAATAGCGACCTTAGTTTTAAAAAAAAATTGATTGTCATTTTTCAGAGAGCAAAAGCTCTCTAGATTTTGCTAAGTGCTAGAATACAACTCATTAAAGCTAAGGTCGCTAGTGGGAATAACGACCTCAGATGGGGTCGTAACGACTTAAAAGCAATTAGAGGGCCCATCTGAGGTCGCTATTGGGAATAGCGACCTCAGTTGGAGGAGGTCGCTAGTGGCATTAGCGATCTCCTTTACACATACTCAGCCCAATCCCCTCCCGTACTCTACCAAGTGTGGGAGTACAAATTTGGTGGGTATGAAGAGGCCGCTATTCCCAATAGCGGCCACTGCTAACGTGGCAGTGGCTAGCCCACGAACGCTAATAGTTTGGGACCTGGCCTAAAAACGCAAATACTATCAAAAAGTGGCCTAGTACGGCAAAAAATTCCATTTTGAAGCTGGTGTTGTCAACTTTCTGGTAATTTTTGGAAATTTTTCCCAAACTATCCCCACTTTTTGAAAGTTTTTCCCGAACTGCCATATTTTTTTTAAAAAAATCCAAACCGTCCTACTCCCTTTCTGACAAAACGAGTTTGGGTAAATTTCCATCGTTTTTTCAGAAAAAACAAGTGTTAGGCTGAGTTTTGCTCTTGCCCACACTCGCTTTCTCAAAAAACGAGGGGATTTATCCCACACTCATTTTTTGAAAAAGCAAGTGTCGATTGGCTCTTTTTAGCCCCACGCTCGAAATCAGAACTCACTTTCTTTTTCACTCTCTATCTTCCTCCTCCTCTTACGAGCAACTGTTAAATTTCAACTATATCGTATTCCATGTTCTCATGTATTGGCAGCTTTTGCATATCGTGCAATCGATCACAAGCCTTGTGTTGATAAATTTTACCCTGTTACTTCATTAGCACAAACATGGGCTCCCCTCTTTCATCAAACTCTAGATCCAGCATATTGGCCTACTATTGATGGGCCACGACTCGTACCTGATGCTAGTTTGCGACGTTCAAGGAAAGGCAGACCTAGATCTACGAGAATTCGCAACGATGTGATTGTGAGAGACAGGTCTAGCAGGGGTACAGAAATGAAATGTTCGAAATGTGGGTTGCATGGACACAATAAGCGGCGATGTATTAATAGAGGATCTCAAAACATTTAATTGTACTATGTTTGTAATTGTACTATGTAATTTGGATTTTGTACTAATTCGTATGAATTTAATTTTGAAGACGCGTTAGTCTCCATTTGTTATGTATGTCTGTGATTGTTGCGTGTTGAGAATTGGTTATGTATGATTTGGTTAAAGAGTATTGTAAGCAAAAATGAACATGTCATTTTTTAAGCCTACACTTGTTTTTTCAGAAGGCAAGTCTAATATGGAGCTCCTCACTTTCTGAGAAAGCGAGTGTTGAGCCTGAGTGTGCAGACCCAAGACTCGCTTCCCTTGGTGAAACGACATCACTTTCTCAGAAAGCGACTGTTGAGTAGAATGTTTTCCAGAGATCAAACTGATATCTGGAAAACAATCTACTCTACAGTCGCTTTCTGAGAAAACAATCTACTCAGAAAGCGAGTATAGTGAGATCTTATTTCGAGCGTGAAAGAGAAGGAGGAAGAAGATAAAGAGTGAAAGAGAAAGTGAGAGCGTGAAAGGAGGAGGAAGATAGAGAGTAAAAGAGAAAGTGAGATCTGATTTCGAGCGTGGGGCTAAAAAGACCCAATCGACACTCGCCTTTTCAAAAAGCGAGTGTAGGATAAATCCCCTCGGTTCTTGAGAAAGCGAGTGTTGGCAAAAGCAAAACTAAGGCTACCACTCGCTTTCTGAAAAAGCGATGAGGATTTACCCTTACTCGATTTTTTAAAAAGCGAGTAGGGCGGTTTAGGATTTTTTTAAAAAAAAGTAGGGCAATTTGGGAAAAACTTTCAAAAAGTGGGATAGTTTGGAAAAAATTATAACTTTTGGGGTAATGCTACACCTACAACCTTTACAACCTTACAATCTTAGGTGGCGCAATCTCGTTGGAGATGTGTACAACCCACTACAACCTATTCTACAATACATTCCAATGAAATTGTGCCATTTGTAAAAGAAATGTTGTAAGAAAAGGTTGTAGGTGTAGCATTACCCTAATTTTTAAAGGGAGAGGGGTGTGATGTTACGTAGGAACTGGTTAAGTGAACATGGTCCAATACATAAATGTTGAATCCTATATTAGTCCCTCATAAAAATGATATTTCCAAATTAGTTCATACTTAACTTGCAACAGTAAATAGTCAGCCGTATTAAAATTTATATTCATTGAACCAACTTTTGAGAAAAAATATTCAATGCAAGGATGCTATTCTTTGAAAATTAGTTTTTTTCTTCTATATATCCATTATGTATGAGATTTGTTTTCTCCAAAATTAGTGAATGTATCAGAATTTTCATGATGTTGCATATATGTTTAAGATTAACAATATTTAACATATATTATGTTTGATAGTCGACATGCTATACTTAAAATTTCCATCTTTTTGCTGCATGTCTCATGCTAAGTAAAAGAGAAGGAGGACTCAACTAGATATGCGGCAGACAATGTAATGAGTCAGTTATGCATGCAATGAATTTTAAAACAATTTTTTGTTTATAATAAGGCCATTAAGGGGCTAAAATGTAAATAGTGATTTGTGGGAGATATTATGACATTCTGAATATTTTGGGGGGTCTTCAGTGGGAAAGACAATTTACCGATTTTTATTTTTTATTCATTTAAAAAAGAAAGGAAAAAACAGAAGAAGAGTAAAGTATCCGATCTTTCTTCTTCGTTGTGGAATCGATAATGGCGACTCGGATCTTAAGCCGATCGAAAACCCTAACCCTAACCCTAAATCGTAGCATCTTAAACCAACCTTCCCAATTTCGCTCTCTTCATTCCCTCACCTCTTCACTTGGTCTCGGAGCGTACCAGCCGTCCGATCCAATATCAGCTCCGTCGAGATCCGTGCCGAGGTTCGATGGTGGGCTTTCACAGACCGTGTCCTCCATTCTCGGATCGACAAAGGTAATAAGATCATCGTTGTTTTTTTTTTTATAATTTAATCGAAATTTACGGTTTACTGATTTGATTTTATTTGATCCATTTATTGAGTGTTTGTTGGATAGTTTTATTAAGGAATTAAAGAAAATGATACTTAGTATTAGTTGGAATGGAGGTTAATGGGGATTATTGTTTTGAATGATTTATAATCAATTTGATTGAAGATAGTCAGATGATCAGAGGTTGATATCGTTTCATGGATATCGGAAAGGGTTGTATGATCGGTTGTCAGTTTGCAAGTTTCTAAGCATATCTGATGACGATTGGGCTTTAGAAATTGTAGTTCCATATAAGTAATCAAGGGAGTACTTTTATAAGTAGCACGCGAAAATTGATATGATTTTAGTCAATGGGGCAAAAAGGATCTGGGGTAGACCGAGATGTACATGGACGAGAGATAGTTAAGAATGATATGTTAGTTCTTAGTTGTTAATTTGGTAAAGGAAATAGAATTAAGTTTTTCTTGTCGCTTGTTTTCTTAGTAATAGTGATTGTGTGCTACCCCTCTTGATTTAATTCAAAACGTTAACCATTAACCTACCCCTAAATGGCAACATTCTACACCAACCATCTCAACTCTGTTATGGAGGTACCAGCTATGAAGTCAGAGTTTAGCTCTGTGAAAATCCATATCAATGTCCAATCTTGCAAATGAATCTTTGATGGCTCCACTAAGATGAAAGGTCTGTTGTTCTTGTTCTTCGACTTTTGGTTACTTACTTACATGTGAGATATAATTTGTCGAGTCAAATAATTATTTATCGAGTATTTATTGGCAGTTTTTTGAGGCATTATAGGAAATCATAGCTAATGCTAGCTGTCAAATGGAGATCCGGTTGGAGGTGTTCATTAATTGCTGGTAGAGTGATGTGAGCCGTCGAAAATTTTGTTTTGAGCAACAGTTGAAGGTCATTAGAGAGAAGGTCATTATGAGGAACTTAGGTTTATCAATTACTGTTAGGATTTTATTAAATTTTTCTGAACATTTGTCAATTTGAAATAAAAGGAAGTCAAATGGTTACCATTCGTTTATGATGACTGATAATTTCTCAGAGTATTCGCCACTATTCTAAAAAATTTCCTAGGCGGCCGCCTAGGCGCTAGGCCATTCCCAGCCAACTCGCCTAGTGTTTGGGCTTTTTAAAAAATCGGTTTGGCTGCCTAGGAGGGTATAGGGTGGGTCTAGGCGGGTGTGTGGGCAGATTTTTGTGTGTTAAGTGAACCGGTTCACTTAAATCTCGACATTCTCAAAACTCCTGCGATTCTCTCTCTTCCCCAAAAATCCAAATTCCGTAATAAAAAATCATCCAAATCGCTCATGGTTTGCTCAAGTCCTGAAAATCTCTCTTTTTCTTTATATATTTTGGTGGAAAACAGTGTCAGGCTACTTATGTGAATCTCAATTTCCAATATGTTTCAATATATGGAGTGGGAGGAATGAGCTAGTCTTAAAGAAAGTCGAAGCACTGTTTTAAATTTCCTCCGATACGGCCGAAATTTCGTTTCGGCTAGCTTGCCGATACGAAATCACATATTTTATACTATGTATCGTTTTGGACCGAAATATGTGGATTTCAGCCGAAATTACCGAAATATCGGCCGAAATATTGCCGAAATTGGCAAAATATCAGCCGAAATAGACACATGCTATAGTGAATATATTTAAAAAATTTGTTTTACTTTTTGCTATCTTTCAATATAGGACCTTAAGCTAAATAATGTGAGGATTTCGTATCGCTATTGTTTGTATATATGCAAAGTCAAGTAAGTTTATTAACTAATACATTTTTTCTAATCAATGCAAATTCAATTTAGTTATATACTTATATTATATTCTCTTCTATATTCTTGTTAAATTATGCAAAGATTTACCGCAATTGATTCATGTCATTAGTTACATTATACAATATTTTATATGATAAAGGACATATAGGACATATAATATCTTATTTAGTAACAAAAAAAAATATTTATTGAATATAGAAAATGAACATCCGAAATGTTCACATTTCTCCGAGATCTCCTTCGATATCTCCGATCCGAGACGAAACACCCCCTACCGAGATGAGTCCGAAATCCGAAATTTAAAACCATGAGTCGAAGAGGCAAGTTCATTAGCTAAGACAGATGAAAGATCAAATTTCTGCTTTCGTGAATCAGTAGTGCATCAAGAAAATACCTCCTGACCAGTGAGAATCAATAGTGAATCACTGAGCAGGCGAATGGGGAGTCCGATCAAATTGTATATCATACAGCTAAGCTAAAAAGCGGTCCTATGCAAGGGATTGTGTGGAGATCGACTTGCAGAAGTCTCTCACATCAGGGACCTTTCTAAGATTGACAAGGGAAGGAAAGAAAACGGTTTTTTTTTTGGCGCTTATCAAAGTCATAAAATGTATCGTTTGCGGCATAGTGTAAGTATTACATATAATATACCTAAACGCATGTAAGTATACATGCTATCACATATGCATGTTGGTTTTAAGTATACATGTACGAATTTCATAGTATAAATAGTGCGTCACTACACACGCTAGTGCAAGCATGTTAGTGTGTATGCATGGACTTCGAGTATACACACGCACCAAATAAATAAATAAATAAATAAATGAACAAATAAAACTTTACAATTGCCATGTCATCGTGTCTTTGTATAAAGCATCAGTGTATAGTGCCATTGTGTTTCTGTATAAAGCAATATTGTGCTACTTACCCTTATATACCATCCCAATCTACCGTAAAAACTAGACTGACATAATCTTTAAGTATTCAAGCTTAACTTTGCATATTAGTGATGAGGTGTGGAGTGATGGGGGAACAGGAAAGAGACAGTCAATGTGTGACTGAAGTATAAACCATATTTCCCATACCAAATCTTGTTTACAAGTTAAACTCCTAATATAAGACTTTCCCAAACAATACATTCCAACTAACAAAGGAGCCGCAGACAACTAAACTTCATCACATTATAACCATGACAGTACTTACAATCTAGAAATTCCATTTGATTCATTCCTAAGTTTCAGCTTGACCATTATGTCACGAATCAACCAACTATTGATCCCCCATTCTCTCTATGATCCCACCTAATATTGGGATTTGGAAAGGAGGTTTAATACAACTTATTAAGTAGCACCATGCGACAGCTGAATAAGATAGCAAGAGTATGTTTAACACCAAAGAGCAACCCTATGGAGGGTACAGCTTTTAGAAGATTTCAGAAATCCATGTGCTTAGATGCCTGTGTACAAGCATATGCAGCCAACTAAATGTGTTTTATTTTCGATTTGTGTGTGTTTTAATTTTTTGGGTGTGTGTGTGTGTGACACTGTTAGGCGTTGGTTGTATACACACTACAATTTTATTAAAGGTGACAGTTCTAAATATGTATATTGAAGAAAAAGTGACAGTTCTAAAGGTGACAGTTCTAAATATGGATATTTTGCTAGCGTACTGTCACTGGTCTCTCTACCAGCATACTGTCTAAGCTCTATCTCAGGCGTATCTCTAACCCACTCTTACCCATGATCGGTGTCGAAAGTCGGCTCTGATACTATTTGTAATGTCCCGAGTCCCGTTCAGCTGCGCACGCGGCTGTGTGCGAGCACGCGAACAAAATAAATCCTAACTGCCCACCATAGGCTTGTCTCACAAAATGTGTTATAGCTATTCGACAACCTTTGATCACGGGCTATTCTATATCAACACTCACACTTATCTCTCGATGTGGGACAATTGAACACCCCCCCCCCCCCACACACACACAACACCAAACACACAACACACACTCATCACTTTCTTTCTCCATGTGCAGCCAACAACACACCAAGCCGACCCAGCCCCCACCACTCATGCAACCACTTCTCATCTCATTATTATTTGGCTCGATCTACACCAAGGCCCATAGACATCCTATAGGCCCAACTACCCATTCACATATATTATTATTATTATTATTATTATTATTATTATTATTATTATTATTATATATTCAGTGGCGGAGCCAGACTATTCAAAATGGGGTCCCATTTTTTTCGGCATCATCATGATTGTTGCCAAAAAAATTCCAAAATAATTGGATCAAATATATTCATAAAATCCATAAATTTATAACCAAACGAAAAAATACGTCAATAATATGACCCAAGTTTTCAAAAATTACAATCAACAAATTTATCCCTACCATCGAGGTTTCATAGAATAAAATTCAGACATGATCTTCTCACTAGTAAAACTACGACAAATATTCTTTTCAATGTAAACAATGAGGCTATCAGCTAAATAATCATCTTTCATTCTATTGCGGAGTTTCGTCTTCACAAGTTTCATAGCTGAAAAGGCTCGTTCAGTTGTTGCTGTAGAAACTGGTAAAGTTAGCACCAAACGGATCAACCTATCAATTAGATGATAGTTAACTGATTTTTTTGTCATATATAATTTATGACATAAATCAGAGGTTGAAGACAAATTCAAGAATTCTGGATGCTTTATGACATCAAGACCATAATTGCACTATCTCTTGTTCACTGAAATCTTCGGGATAAAACTTATCCGCCAACATGCATAGCTTGTTAACATCAAATGACTTAAACTCATCCATTGGATTTAATGCTGAGCTAAGGACAAGGATCTCTAAAGGAGAATCAGAAAACCTGCTATTCAATTCTCGCAATTGGAAGTCGACTGAAGCTATAAACAAACCAATCCTCAAATGATGCTCCAATGTGATAGAATTTTGATTTCTTCTATAGTGGAGACCTTGCCCATTAGATTAAAGATTAGATAAATTGGGAATATCTATATTATTCAGTTCACAAAACGATAGAACTTTGGCTAGTAAAGGTTCCCAACCAATATCTCTCATTTTTTGAAGAAGTGATTTGCATGTAGTAACCAAATCTACAGCATTTAGGATGTCTTGAATTTGTAGTTGTAAGACTTGAGAAAGAATATTTGTTATTCCCATAATTTTTTCCATTAGATGCAAGTAAAGAATAAACTCTTAACATTCCCATCATCTTCATAGCCACTGCCGCATCACCACACACTTCATAATCTCTCCCTTCATTTTTCATATTCAAGAGAACTGTCAACGAGGCATTGTACATTTTGATCAAGCTACAAATACACCGATAATGAGAACTCCATCGAGTATCTCCAGCCCTTAGTAATGTATTAATTTGATTTGTTCCTCTTCCTGTATGAATTTTATTAGCAGCAACCAGCTTTTCAAGTTCAATAGCTTGAGCTCGCAACTCATCTTGACGTTTTGTAGAGCCTACAACAACATTAATAATATAAGTCATCTGCCCAAATAATTCATGTACAACATGTACATTCCTCGATGCTGTGACCAAGGCTAACTGCAATCTGTGAGCAAAGCAATGCACATAATATGCATAAGGACTTTCTCTACAAAATTGAGCTTGAAATCCATTCCACACCCCACGCATATTACTTGCTCCATCATAGCCTTGACCTCGTATGTTTTCAACTTGGAGGTTATTATGAGTGAGCACATAACATATACTATCTTTGAGAGTTGATGCGCGTGTGTCCTTGACATGCACGATTGCAAAGAAACGCTCTCTTGTACATCCCATTTTATCAACAAACCTTAATATGATAGCTATTTGCTTCCTTTTTGACTCAATCCCGGGCTGCATCAACAATGATGCAAAACCTAGCATTCCCAATTTCTTCAAGTATTGCATTCCGGACATTATTGGCAAAGATACGTATAATATCTTTCTGAATTGTTGGAGATGTATACTTTTGATTTTTTGAAGCATTCTCTAACACAACTTGAGCTACATCATGATTATAATGTGATAGAAGTGTTAACAATTCAATGAAATTTTCACGGCTGTCGGAGTCCTCACTTTTGTCATGGCCTCTAAAAGGTTGAGCTTGATAAAGCAGAAACCTTTACACAATCTATGGTGGCTATAAGACGTAAATGTTTATCATTCTTATGCTTCTCTGTCATTTTATTAATCAAATTATCAATATGTCCGGAATAATGCATCAAATCCTCACATTTCTTCAGTGCCATTTTATGAGGTGAATTTGGAACTTTTCCTTCATGTAATAATAACTTACATTTATCTTTGATTCCCACTTTTTTCCAATTATCAAACCCCCTCGTAGTAAATGCATCCTCTCCAAATCGTCTAGTTGGCTTTTTTGCAAAAAGATAACATGAAAGACCGAATACAGCATTCTTTTCCACTGAATACTCCAACCAACTTTGATGATTTTCATACCAAGAAGCTCGAAATCGCCGACGATTATCTGGACTCGAGGACTTATAATGTGAAAGCTTGGGTAGATATGGTCTGACATCTATGTAAGCCCGTCGAATTTTGATCCCTCTTGTTAGGTGGAATTTCCCATATGCTTGGACGTAATCTTGGATCACGTACCAAAGAAGATGCATCCATCGTTTCAGGATCAATTAATCTTGGACGCTTGGAGCTTCAGGGATTAATTTCATCCATCTTTTTACTAGCACTAGTTTGTTGATCCTCATTTGCAAAAGGTAATTGTTCAACATCCAACAATTAGTGGTACTTCTTCGACAATTTGAGTAAGAGATGATTCACTACTACTAATGGCTCTATCTCTTTTCCCAAAAAAGAAATTGTTGCTGCTGATTTTGGTGGGAGCAAACAGATGAATTTGTGGAATTCTTTGGAAATAATAAAAGCAAACCTGTTGACTTTCACCGGCGTTTGACTGGTTTCTTGCTGCTGCCGTGAACCTGCAAAAATTTTGATACACTGGGATGGATTCCGGCGACGAACCCTCCGACGCTCTTGTCAGTAATCAGGAAGATTATGAAAGATCTTTTATGTGGAAAAAGATTGATTACCTTTCTTATGGTGGGGGTAGAGGGGTATTTATAGTCGCCTTTAGAGACAGTTTAGAGATAATCATTTATCCCTATGTCCCGGTGTTTTTGGATAAGATGTAGAGTTTAAATCGTTTCATAGAGATTTGGTTTAAACCGTCTCTTAGAGATAACCATGAATTTGAATTACTCTTTAAATAAACTGGGCTGGTTTGTAATGGGTTGTCACCCTGACCCAGTAGGACAGATCCATTTAGGGGTATCAAAAAATACCATATTACCGTACCATACCGTACCATACCATTACCATACCATATATTACCGAAATCTCGGTATTGTACCATACCGAAATTATATGGTATGGTACTGGTACCCAATACTGATACCATGGTATACTGTACCATACCAAGTAATTAATATATATTTAATTTAATTTTTATATTTAAAAATCCAGGCCCAGACCTATGTCCATGCTCATTTTTCTTATTTTTTTTTCAAATTTTCACCCCAGTTATACTACTCCTTCAATTATTCTTCCTTTTTTTCCTTCTTTCTTTTTTCTTCTTTGAATCTAGGGCACATGCACTGATTGACTGACGCACTACGCTGCCGAAGCACCACACAGTCGCGATGCCACCTGCCTTCTTCAGCCCCCATCGGTACGGTATTCTTAGAGGATTTTTTCGATTAATTAGAAAAACTTTAGAGTTTAGTTAGTGTATTAATATAATATTTATCTTCTTCTTGTTCTTGTTGGGTTTTCTTGAGATATTGCGTATTATTATTCACAAGTAATTAGGAATTTAGGATGTAAAAGATCTTCTGATTTGATTTATCAAATTGATTTTTGTGTTTTTTTAGGAGTTTTTTTTACTGGTTAATATAGGTGAAATTTTATTTATGTAGTATATTTGTATCATAATCCTAAAATTGAATTATATATGAATCTACTAAATGAGATACATACTACAAAAAAAAGGAGTATAACAATACACAGAAATGAAAGAACCATCAAATATCATGAATGTTATGAAAGGAAAATAACAATACTGTTGTCATTCTTTATATATGAATCTTCTTAATTTCAGGTATTGTTGTCATTCTTTCTCTATATGCTGAAGCTATCCAATTATATCTAATCAAGCATATTGCAGAATGTTGAATCTAATAGAGTAGCATATTGAATCAATCATATTGCAGAATGCTGAAACTAATTTTCATACATAAAGATACATTATATTGAAACTTATACATGTCTGAAATTGTACAACAATAAAGTCTACAACCCTGATTTTTTGTTTGGCCTGAGTGGATTAAGGATTGGGCAGAAAAGGTCTTTAGCTAATTCTTTTATTGAGGGTTAAACTATTTAGGGGATGAGAAGGTGATGTTGATGTTTTTTTTAATCCATGATCTTAAATTTTGTGTCGATTCTTTATCACTATATCAGGTAATGTATGTTTGTTTGTGAGGATAATTTTTTTATGTGAATTTGTTTTTCGTTAATCAGTTGAACTGTAGGTTTTTGTATACTATTCGTGCTGGTGTTTCTCTGTTCTTGTATATGTTTAATTTGTTTTGAGTGAGAATTCTAGAGCTTTTTGAAAGGAACATGCCTGAAGATATTAGTTATTTCAATGGAGTTTTGTGATGATTTCTTCCTTCATTGTTAAACATAAACTTATATTATATGGTACTGCTGGTGATTGGGCTCTGGAAACACAGATGTTAGACTAAATTATGGACAGTTAGCTGAGTCTTGTTTGAGAATTGACATTGGCTGATTATTGGAACTTCTTCGTATATATATATATATATATATATATATATATATATATATATATATATATATTTAATTATTTATGTTGAAACTTCTTCATATATATATATATTTATTTATGTTGAGCTTATTTATCCTTCTTTTGCCATTTATATGAAGGTTAATTTTTTAAACTAATTGATGTCCGGTAGTACCATGGTATTACCAATACCGTACCAATATTCCGGTAGTACCGAACTCGGTAGTACCAAAAACATGGCACGGTAATGGTAGAGAAATTTGTGTACCAAGTATTCCGGTATAGTAGACGGCAGAGTAATGATGATACGGTATGGTACGGTATACCATCCCTAGATCCATTTATGGGTTATTGGGCTTTGAAGAAAGATCCAGTCCCCATTTTAGACCTGTTTGTAGGTGAAATTACCGTTTTACCCCTGAGAGTTTTAAGATTCGTGCCCGATTTGAACGATCCCGATTTAATCCTATTTTTAGCCATATCATAAATCAAGAGTTCTTTTTTGTTTGCTCATATTATATACAATGTATAACAATACAATATTATTAATCCATGCATAATATTTAAATTATTGGGCTTTGAAGAAAGACCCAGTCCCCATTTCAGACCCGTTTGTAGGTGAAATTACCGTTTTACCCCTGAGAGCTTTAAGATTCGTGCCCGATTTGAACGATCCCGATTTAATCCTATTTTTAGCCATATCATAAATCAAGAGTTCTTTTTGTTTGCTCATATTATATACAATGTATAGCAATACAATATTATTAATACATACATAATATTTAAATAATGTGTACCTCATTCACAATAATCACAACTCACAATTGATACCACAATACGCTAAGAGATGTTTCTAATTAATTCTCTATTATGGTCTAATTTCTAATTAATTGTTGCAACCTAGAAAGCACGAATACTTCCAAGCGACGTATTTGTGTCGGGTGCGTATCAGGTGCCGATACTCCTTGGGTACTCCTGGGTGCGTACCCAAGGAGCACCCATTTTTTTTAATGCATTTTTCGCAACTTTTAGACACAATTATTTATAGATAAATGCATGAGGTGAGGTCCTAGAGTAATTTCAAAAGTTTGTTGTTTACAATTATGCTTAAACACAAACAAGTCTACACAAACATTTGATAGTTAGATTATAATTTCTTTTCTCCAAAATGCTCATAATTATAATGTATTCTTATAGCTCTATGAAATTGTTGAAATGTTTGCATTTTTAACAAGAAAAAATATTTTTATATCTATAAATATAATATGAATTATTTTATATTTAACGTATCCACCAACGCACCCGTATCCTACTTTTTTGTAAAATCATGTATCCCCGTATCGTATCGTACCCGCACCCCGTACCCATACCCGTGCTTCATTGCACTTGCAACATAGAACCCATTCACACAAAAATTTAGAAATTCAATGAATCAATTGTTACGGCTCTACCTCATTCAAAAAAATTCAATGAAAAAGCCTTGCAACATAGAACTCAGTTAAACCCTAAATCACTCACTCTCACGCTCCCCATAACATTAAGCCCTACATTAAACCTACCAAAATTAAGTCTCAAATTAAACCTACAATCAAAAAATTACCAAAAAAACACCAAAATTCTAACTTGAAATTTCAGTAGATTAACCTTTCCATTTATAAATATATCTCTATACCCAAAATTCATACTTTAATAAAAAGAAATAAGAATTTAAAAATGAGAAAGTTACCTTAAGTAAAGTTGAGACTTGAGAGAATGAGATGAGAGAAAGTGAGAGTGAGAGATCCTCAAGTTTCTAAGATTCCAAGATCAAATCTCTAAGACTCTAATTGAACTTACTAGGTTTGGATTGATTTAAGAGGAAGGAGGGAAGCTTAAACTGGGGTAGGATGAAGCTAAAATGGGAAGGGGAAGAAATTGGGAATTGAGGGATGCGGGATGGGTCATGTGTTTTAATTTTTTTAAAAAAATTCATGATCCAGTGGTCAAAGTGGGATTGAATGGGTTGGGGGGGGGTCAAATAATTTTTTGGGGGGGTCCAAATAATAATTTGGGCCTATAAAAGGGGGGTTTTACAATTTTTTAGGGGTCCCATTTGTCCCCCCTAGTTTACCTCTGCTTTTGCCCCTATATATATATAGAGAGAGAGAGAGAGAGAGAATCTTCGGTTGCACACTACTTTGGTGAGCACTCCGTGAGCACTCACGAAATAGAGTTCCTATGAAAAATCTGAACCGCTCATATTGTTCTATATGCCTAAGATAGCCTAAAAATAAAAAATCAAGTAATTTGAAGTTCATTTGCCCATGATTAACATCGTCACAAAATTGTTTGGCTGAAAATTCTAACGGCATGATGGATGGGCAAATGAACTTCAAATTACTTGATTTTTTATTTTTAGGCTATCTTAGGCATATAGAACAATATGAGCGGTTTAGATTTTTCATAGGTGCTCTACTTCGTGAGTGCTCACCAAAAGTAGTGTGCAATCGAAGGGGACTCTATATGGCAAATGCTCCATTGAAAACGGGTTTGTTTTCACGGGTTGGAAAACACCAATCTGAGCCGTTGGATCACTTTTGATCGTGATCAGCGGCTCAGATCGCCTCCGCCCATCACCCTATATCACTTAAGTGGCGGAGGGTTATTTTAGGAATTTCGTCCCAAATAACTCTTCGCCTGATTCGCTCTGATAAAATGAATATAATCTAGGAGGTTATAAAAATTTGAATTATAGGCCGTTGTTTAGAACAACGGCCTTGTTTTAAATTTTTATAACCTAGGCCTAGGTTATAAAAATTTAAAACAAGGCTGTTGTTCCAAACAACGGCCTATAATTCAAATTTTTATAACCTAGGCCGTTGTTCCCAACAACGGCCTAGGTTATATCAATTTTTTTAGAATCTGTTCAGCGAAGAGTTATTTGGGACGAAATTCCCAAAATAACCCTCCGCTGATCAATTAAAACGGGTTATGGGGAGCTCGATCCGAGCCGCTGATCATGATCATGAGCGATCCAACGGCTCAGATTGGTGTTTTCCAACCCATGAAAACTAGACCCGTTTTCAATGGAGTATTTGCCTATATATATATATATATATATATATATATATATATATATAGGAAAAAGGGGTATGAGCAACTTGCACATTTAGTAAATAAGTAATTGATGATGTGGCATGCATGTGATTGGAAAATCCTTAGAAGGGTTAGTTGCCCAATGTATCACATGCATGCCACATAATCAATTGCTCATTTACTAAATGAGCAAGTTGCTCATATCCCTTTTACCCATATATATATATATATATATATATATATATATATATATATATATATAGGCTATATATATATATATATATATATAGGCTAAATTTAAAAAAACGTCACAATAGTTTGGCGCTGTTTAAAAAAACGTCACAAAACTTTGACTTTTTAAAAAAACCGCACAATGTTTAACTTTCAACTCACGGAGTTATCCAACCGTTAACTGGGTTATACGTAATGTTTAAAAAAAATCACAAAACTATTGTTTTGTTTAAAAAAACAACACAGAAATATTATTCTGTTTAAAAAACATCACAAAAGTTTCCATTTGTTTTTAAAAAACATCACATAACTATTATCCCAGTTAACGGTTGGATAACTCCGTGAGTTGAAAGTTAAATATTGTGCGGTTTTTAAAAAAAGTCAAAGTTTTGTGACGTTTTTTTAAACAGCGCCAAACTATTGTGACGTTTTTTTACATTTTGCCATATATATATATATATTATTATTATTATTATTATTATTATTATTATTATTATTATATCTTCTCAATATAATATTATATATATACTCTTAAGATACGGGGTGTTACAACAAGGGTAAAATCTAAGGAGCACAATGGTGCTCTATACATAGACACAATCACATGGAAAGTATACATGTTTTAGTTCTTCATTGTTTGTTTTTTTATTCTTTTGTGTGTTTGTGTACACAAAAATTCATACATAAGCTATCGTGGATATGCAATAGTTTGGGTCTGTGCATTGCAAGTGTTGATGTAGTATTGCTGTGAACGTTCAACCTTCTTAACTTGGGCTCGAGGTTTGGGGTTCAAATCCCAGTTGCATCAGGTTATGACCTATTTTCCAAAAAAATGAAATTGCACGTGTATATATGCTTCATAATATTATAATATGCAATACTGAAATACATGCCACAAATGACACATTCTATGACTTCGTACAAGGACACGTCTCTTCGACTTTCTATGAGAATACCTTAATAATCCCACTTCATAACAATGAAACAAATCAAAAATTTTGAAAACAATGAAACAAATCAAAAAATTGATTTACACAAGTACTTGACACCATTTTCACCAAAATATTTTTAGAAAAAAAGTATAAATAACTTGCTGCTGAACAAGTGTTAAAAAGTCATTGATAATTGTAGAAAATGTCTCCTAGAAGTGTCAGAATAGAGTCCAGAATTTGTCCAAAATTAAAAGACATAATGGCATGCACGAAGTGATGCACACAACTTAATTATGCGGATTACTATTTCTATATGGAAAGAAATGCAATTGTGGTGTAAGATAAGAAAAATGTTTTTAAGATTAGCCAAGGATATTTTGGTTTTTATATTTGAAAATTTTATTCTGGTAATGCAATGGTGGCCATCACAAGTACTAGCTTGATTTTCGTAGAAAACCTTACTGCAACTTATTAAGTAGTTGTGGAAAATTGAAGTTGCCCGGGCCTCAAAATGTTGTGGTTAAGTTGTTCTGTGATTATCTGGAACATGTGTGTGTTTTTACATTGTTACACATGATAGCAAATAGAAATACCTTTTTTCACATTTCTTGTGGTTTCTAACTTTGTCTCTTAAGCAGATCTTTGGTTCTGAGAATAGGTTGCTTCGTGGGTTTTCTGTCAATGCACAAGGCAGGCCCACTTCCCAGATTGATGATCTTGCTGGTCAGAAGGTAACTCCACTCAGTTGTCTTGATTTGTGACCCTTTTTCTTTGTTTTTTTTAATGCATGGCCGCCTACCAGTTATGCAGTTATATTTTTTTTGACTACTTTCTGAATTTGTATAAAAGTCTCAATGAAATGGTGAAAATTTTATATTAATCCCTTTCAATGTGGATCCCTCTAATAAGTAGTTTCTACTAGACTTCTCTACCCTAATTATACTTAAACCTGAATTAGGGATATTAGTTGATTTAGATACCTCTTTTCTTTGCACATTTCTTGTCTGCCTCTCGTTACCTCACTGTAGTGTCACTAGCAGGAGTGGCGGCCACATCAGAGATAATGATGTTGGCAATTCTGGGGATGGGTGTAGGCTACAAGGGTAGAGGAGTTTTGGTCAAACACTGCACTTTTGTTAACTACAACAACAACAAAGCCTTTTTCCCAACTAGTTGGGGTCGGCTAATGGGATTTGACAGGTTTTACACTTGCTGTCAACTACTTAACGCAACTCTCCTTCTCCGGTTCGAGGCCGAATTCCTGGCTTGGGACAAACAATGGCGGAGACTGCACTTTTGTTAAATGTGAACAAAATTTTCCATGTATTTTCGATGATCATTTGCCAGAAAAATTACATTTTAGTATGCCCCCATTAATCCCATAACCTCGCATTGTAGTGACTGATATGGAAATCACTGTTTTATGATACTAAGAATCTAAGATATAGATTCGGTATTTGTGTTGATTAACTCTTAATATGTAAAACTCTCTTTCTTCACTTGTATACTCCTATTTGGAACCAACTTAATGCCCAGTTAGTTTCAAAATTATGGATATAACCCTCTTTCTTAATTTGTAGCATCATTAACAGGAAATACATAAGTTACATATCACAGTTTGAAGAGCTTAGCCTTGTAATATAATTAGCCTAAGTTCGTATGGTTGGTCATAATATTGATACATAAGGGTTTCGACCTATGTGAATTTAAAGAATACAATGATATATCTGACGGAACCCAACAACAAATTTCTTTCTTCAAAAAAAGAAGAAAAAAAAAGAAGCATTATTTCATATTCGGGGCAGGAAACAGGTACATTGATCAGTGACCACCCAGAAGATTACTTTTTATCTCAATTTTGCTATACATATTCAAATTGTATAACTTTACAGGAAACAGGTACTATAATTACTGGAAGTGAATCAAAGAGGGTTGCTGAATCTGTTAACAATGTAGGCAGTAAGGGAGTCACTAGTTTCAGCCCAGTGGAAGCAATCCCTCTCAAAACAAGGAGCAGCAGTTTGGTACCGGAAACCCTGAAGATTAAGCGAATGGAGCTTTCCCAAAAGATTTCTTTTGCTCTCATCCCCGCTCTAGTTCTCCTATCAAAATCATCACTGACTACTTCCCTACTGGTTCTTTCCGTATATTGGCAAATATACGGGTACTTCAAGGAGATCTTTCTCGATTATGTTCACCAGGAAGTGACCCGAAAATGGGTCATGATATATTTCAACGTCTTCCTCCTCATCTTGATCAAGGATACTTTCCTTGATTTTGGTTTGATATAATCTCCCTTCTTAAGTTCGAGCTGAATGCTGCAAAATCATGCATGAGGCAAGCACTGGTGATCGTATCTAGGTTTTGCATTTAAATTAAATGAACCTTTTGTTTACTTCCTGGTATGCTTCTCTCTTGGTCTTGGTGGTATAAGGCATGGTTTATGAACATCAGCATTGTGTTTTGCTTAAGAATGAAAGGGGTAAAGGGTTTGTGTTTGCCTCAAAATAAGTGAATGTTAATGATTAAATTTTGTACTCTGGACAAGTTTGTTTCTTTATTATATTTGCCTCAAAATAGTGGGAATGTGTTCTGTAAATTTGTGGATGGAATGGCTGATGAATTGATTCTCGAATTTTTTTCCCAAACTGTCCCACTTTTTAAAAGTTTTTCCCACACTACCTTACTTTTAAAAAAAATTTCTAGAACACCCTACTTGCTTTTCCGAAAAAGCGAGTTTGGGTAAAACTCCATCGCTTTTTCAGAAAGCGAGCCTGGAGCTTTGGTTTTCAGAAAGCCAAACAGCCTAGACTCGCTTTCTGAAAAAGTGATGTGGTTTAACCCCCCCCCCCCCCCCCCCCCCCCCCCCGCTCTCAATCAGATCTCATTTTACTCTGACTCTATCTTCCTCCTTTTCTAACGAAACCCTAACCCACCGGCGACGTTGCTCTAATTTCGGCCATTAACCCACCAAAATACGTCGATTCACTCATAAAATTCTCACATTTCTCATCTTCTTTCGATTTTTCACTTCTCTCATCCTCATTTAAACCCAAAAAATTTTAAACCCCAATATCCAAGATTGTGTTGATTTTCGAATTTGGGGGTAAAGCTTGCGGTTGAAGTAGGCGGAGTGTTTCGAATTTGGAGGTAAAGCTTGCGGTTGAAGGATGTGGAGTGCTTCGAATTTGACCCTAAAGCTTGCGGTATATTTATCGAACTTTTCTTTTTTTATTGTTGTGTTAATCACCCAAACTTGTTGATTTTCTTTACAACTAGCAAAAATTTTGTAGGTATGTAGTTTGGAGTATATATTTTGATACGAAATATAGTTTGGAGTATATATTTGGTATGTAGTTTGGAGTATATATTTTGATACGGAAAATAGGAATTGAGTTTCAAAAAAACAACTGTAGGTTATATATGTAGATAGGTTATATATGTAGATTTGCTCTAATAGAAAATTGGATATATATGTAGATATATGTAGGTTATATATTTTGGTATAGTTAATAATGATTGTTTTTAGTTGTAGTATACTCTCTTTTATTATAAATGGCACGCACGACGGGGAATGTGGAGGAAGGAGAGAGTAGTAGATCTCCTCACGGCGATGGACCACGTACTTCTTTTGGCCCACCTCCTCGTGGTGGACGTGGTGGTCGTCGTGGTGATACCGAGCGTACTAATGTAAGTGCTTAATTGTTTATATTTGATTAGTTTGATTATCATACAATAAAATGTAATATCGGTCTTTTGATGTAAATGTTATTGTTGTGTATGTCCCAACTAATCCAAATCAGGCGGGTCCTTCTTCTTTAGCCCCTTCATCATCATCTTTATTTCCTCCGGGAAGTCCAGGTCCCCTCGACCCTACACTCCTTACTTTCCAGTCGCATCACCGTTCGAAGGATGTGTGGAAAGGTGAATCCAAGGAATGTACATTTAGGGGGGGGGGGGGGTCATCCACTGCCTATGCACCCACAGATTCACGAGATCCTACGGGACTGTGGATTATATGGTATTGCATTGATGAGCTCCATCAAATGCGATCGGCCTCTTCTAACCGCACTGCTTGAGAGATAGCGGCCTGAAACACACACCTTTCATTGCCAGTTGGGGAGATGGTCATGACACTGCAGGACGTCTCTGTACTCACTGGTCTTTCAGTTGATGGGCAGGCAGTTACCGACACAATGGACTTCGAGCCGGTATATCTAGTGGAACAGTACCTTGGTGTCGAAGTAGAAACCGGAGCAGTACATGGAAAATTTATTCGGTTGAAGTGGTTGAAGGACACATTCAAGAATCGATTGAATGAAGATTTCACTCCGGCAGAGGTGGAGTGCTATTGTAGGGCCTACATCCTCACACTATTTGGCGGCGTGATGTTTCCAAATTCGAATGGTCATTCGGTCTCCTTGATGTACCTCCTATTGATCGCCGATTTGGGAAGAGTCGTACAGTATAGTTGGGGTAGTGTCGCGTAGGCATCCCTGTATAGGAGTTTGTGTTTGTGCAGTCTTGGTTCGGTGCAGATGAATGGACCAATGATCTTACTGCAAGTCTGGAGTTGGGAGTGTATTCATGTGGGTCGGCCCGTAGTGCGGAGGCAATCACCTAGTTGGGTCCATCTCCCAGAGGACCAGCACACGTTACCTCCACTCGGTGTATACTGGTCCGGCAATCTCACATGGATGACCAATCCCCACAGATGCCTAACGTACTTCCGTGATGAGTTGGATAGGTTGGCAGATGACTGCGTCGTGTGGATGCCCTATACGGAGGCGCGTGTTGCTCGACTACTGCCTATTTGCTTGTACAGGCGCGATCTATGGTTGACTAAAGCACCACTAATCAACTTTGACACAGTTGAATTCTACTATGTGAATAGAGTGCTACGTCAGTTTGGTCTCCTTCAAATCCTGTTGCCGAACCGTTCAATGCCGATATGCATTCTATTACTGGAATGGGTCGACAACCCGGACATAATTGGGCCGCAAGCTTTTCTACGTATGTTTAGAGATGGAATCAGCACCGGTTCGACGAAATTATTGGTGACATTCCTCCGTTTGATCGATCGGTGCATGTGAATTACATGGCTTGGTACGGGAAGATGACGAGACGCTATATATCTCCGACAGTGCAGGCTCCTGCAGGTGTGGTAGTCCCCATTCGTCGACCAGCAGCCGAACCAGCAGATCAACATTCGATGAATTTGCCTATGTTCCAACCGAAGGCAACGGCTCTTCGTACAATTGTAAGTTTTTAAGTTTTGTTGTATTTTTTAAAGTTTTGCTAGTGTTTTGGTTTATATATACATTCACTGTATTTAATATTTCAACTTCTCATGTTTTGTAGATGAGCCAGACTTGGACTATGGCAAAAAAATGTGGTGCTGTGTTGAGAAGCAACGTCGCCGATCCGGTGAAGGACTTTGCACACGAAATGTTGACGTCGTGTCGTGCACAAGCTGATGCTGTGGGCGAGGGAGCAACCTTAGATGCTATTCTGACCACTTCTGCTCATCGAATAAGTGCACATGGTGTTCGTAGGAAGAAAGTTGCCTACAAACCCCCACGTCGTCCTAGAAACGAGTCCGAAGAAGAAGATGAAGAGGCTGAGATACAAGTTGAGGGGACACAACAAGTTGAGATACAAGAAGAGGATCCGATTCCGATGTCCGGTATGACACAGGCCACTCCACAACGGGGTAAAAGGCAAAGGAGACCTCCCACCTTCTTCACACCCGATCCGTGAGGCTTTTTTGTAGTAATTTTTGAACGTTCTGTAATGTATGTTTCGATGTTGTAAACACGCTATAAATTTGGAATGTAGGAAGAATGAAATGTTCGTATGGGATGTGTGAGTGTGTGATGGTTTCATTTTTTCAAAGTTTTCAACGATTTTGTTTTTGTGTTATAGTTTAGTGAATTGGTGGATTGGTGGAGTAGTTATAGTTTGGTGAATTTTTTGTTTTTGTGTTATAGTTTAGTGAATTGGTGGATTGGTGGAGTAGTTATAGTTTGGTGAATTTGGTGAATTGGTGAATTGGTGGATTTGTGTTATAGTTTGGTGAATTTGGAATGCTAGTTTGGTGAATTGGTGAAGAATGAGTTGCTGTGTTAGTTTGCTGAAGAATGGTTTTGTAATGTATTTTCCAGCGGAAGAATCAGTTGTTGTGTTATGTATACGCTTTCTCAGTGAGTAGATAGTTTTCCAGAGCTGAAGTTGATCTCTGGAAAACAACCTACTCCACAGTCGCTTTTCGAAAAAACGAGGTGGTTTCACCTAGGCTCGCTTTCTGAGAAAGCGAGTCTAGGTGAAACCACATCGCCTTCTCAGAAAGCGACTGTGGAGTAGTTAGTTTTCCAAGCTTCAGCTCTGAAAAAGTATCTACTCAACACTCGCTTTCTGAGAAAGGGAGGTGGTTTCACCTAGACTCGCTTTCACAACAACTAAGCGAAACAGTTGGAACATACATTACAAAACCACATCGCAAAATTCCAAATAGAGAGTGAGGAAGATAGAGAGTCCCGGATCATACATCTTTGGTTAATGGCTGAAATTAGACCACGACTCATATGGGTTAGGGTTTTGTTAGAAGCGGAGGAGGAAGATAAAGAGAGAATAAGAGAGAAAGTGAGATCTGATTGAGAGCGTGGGGACTAAAGGCCCAGTCAACTAAAACCCCATCGCTTTTTCAAAAAGCGAGTGTAGGCTATCGAAAACCAAAGCCTCACACTCAGCTTTTTGAAAAAGCGATGGGGTTAAACCCACACTCGCTTTTTTAAAAAGCGAGTGGGGCGTTTTGGAAATTTAAAAAAAAAGTAGGACAGTTTGGAAAAAACTTTCAAAAAGTGGGACAGTTTGGAAAAAATTCTTGATTCTCCATGACCAGAGTAGTTCAAAGCTTTGAGTGTGTGCGCCTTGCTGTCTTTTTTCGAGTAA
This sequence comes from Hemerocallis citrina, assembly GCA_017893485.1. Lineage (NCBI taxonomy): Eukaryota > Viridiplantae > Streptophyta > Magnoliopsida > Asparagales > Asphodelaceae > Hemerocallis > Hemerocallis citrina. The sequence goes on along the minus strand of CM030367.1, from coordinate 205,092,720 downwards.
AATGCCTAGATGACTAGATTTAGTGCTCAAGAAACTACATTTCCTTTCCCAATTTTCTGCTCTCTTCTTATATCGAGTGTTTACAACAAGTTCTTGGCCAATTGATCTCTCCCTGTTGTCTGTTTGTTTGGGCAAAGCCGTATCAATATCATGACTATAAATCTCCAAAATATTGTGTGGCCAAAGATTTGATTGCAGAATCCAGGTCGATCGTCTGGAGCTGGAGCTGGAGCCATCGAATCGGCTAAGAACACCCACAAACTAGGACTAGGACTCGCTCCTGATCCCACATGACCGATTAACAACAAAGGTCTGCAATTGGAAACAACAAAAAGGACATTCTGTATCAATTTTGTGCATGTTAATTTGTGAATGACAGCACAGATAATGTTTACTCTGGCACATAGTCATGGACGGGAATAGTTTCCAAAATGACCCATTTTTTGAAAGTATTTACCAAACTCACCCTCTTTCAAAAGTATTTACCAAAATGGACCACTCGCTATCATGCCTGTGCTGTTTGAGATAGCGAGTGTAGGCTTAGGAGAACTTGTTGAAAAATATCAGATGGTGAGTTTAGTTCAAAGAAGCCCGCAAGCTCAGACACCGAGTTTAATATTGATAAAATTTCCACGAGACTTCAAAGTCTCAAAAAAATCTCTACATACACAGTCGCTATCTGAGATAGCGAGTGTAGTATAATGACGCTCACTATCTGAGATAGCGAGTGTAAGTTTTTTATTTTTCTAGAGACTTTGAGGAAGAGGAAGTGAGAGTTGAGAGTGTGATTTTATAGTTAAAAAAAACGACACTCGCTGTCTCCAATAGCAATGTAGTTATGGCATTTTCAAGTGCAATATGCAGCTACAAATTTCTTTGTATATATATATGGTTCATTTCCAGATTTTCAACACAATTTCAATACTCTTTGTGGTCATCTCACTATCATTAACTAAATTAGAAACTCATCCAAACAATCAAACTAACATAATGTTAGAAATTGGTGTTGTAACACCATTTTATGAACCAGATTTGAGGCAATTTTTTGATTAAGATCCACTATAAATTAGTGAGAGATTTTTATGGATTTGTGTTCTATTTCATGCGTACATCAAAATCATATATTTACTTGCTCAAAACGGTTATGGGGTGAATGAGAACTTGTCTTCCAAAGTGAGACACCTGATGTCTTAAAATGGGTTGAGGGACTTTATTCCCATATTAGAAAAATCATAAGAATTAGAAGGGTATATATAATAAACTCTTTCTTGGCATTAAGAAAGCAAGCTAGAAGACTCTTTCTTTGAAACCCACCCCTGAATGTATTATTTTTTGCATCAAGTTGTGGACAAACAAACAATTAAGCCTACACTCGTTATCTCAAACGACGCGAACACGAATGCCGGACCATCCAAACCCCACCCAGTGTAGTTTTTTTGCCCCACCCATGCATAGATTTTTTTTTGCACCAAGTTGTGGACAAACACGTAAGCCTACACTCGCTATCTCAAACGACGCGAACATGAATGCCGGACCATCTGAACCCCACCACGTGCAGTTTTTTTGCACCAAGTTGTGGACAAACACTTAAGTTTACACTCGCTATCTCAGACGGCGCAGACACGAATGCTGGATCATCTGAACCCAACCCCATGCAATGATTATTTTTTGCACCAAGTCGTGGACAAACACCTAAGCCTACACTCGTCACCGCAGACATTTTCTCAAAACTTGCTATTTGTGGACAAACACCTTAGTCTACACTTGCTATCTCAAAAGAGCACGGGCATTTTCACCAATTTCGATATTTGAGATAGCAAGGAGTCATTTTGGTAAATACTTTCAAAAGTGGTTCAGTGTGGTAAATACTTTCAAAAGTGGGTTATTTTGAATAAATCCATGGGCGGCAGTTATATATATATATATATATATACATATATATATATATATATATATATATATATATATATATTGATGCGGTTTGTTTCTGGGACGTGTGGATGCACCAGGTGTGAGTTCTTACTCGATTTATATTTGAAGGAGGAAGCTACTGATCAGACAACCCTCGGCTGGCCGAGCGGTACCGATGACAGGCTGGAGTGGGATGAGGCTGGATTCTCGGCTTGGATCAGGTGGCTCGGATCCGAGGTCTGGTGTACCTGCAGACGATCTAGGAACACCGGGGTTGGTCTTGGTGGCAGACCCTCTGACGATCTAGTCAGCTACTGAGAGAGAGTAACAGTAAATAGGGTTTTGTGGAAGAAAGATTGATTACCTGCAGACAGGGGGGAGGGTCTGGTATTTATAGGGGATGCCAATCGGGTCCAGACCCGTTTGGGGCTGGGCCGGATCCGGTTACCTGAGTGGCTGAAGCGGTGGAAAGGCAGGCGGTATAGGGCTGACGTGGCAGGCACCGGAGTGGTTCTGGGCTGACGTGGCAGAGCTCCGGCCAGTTTTCCGGTGCTGATGTGGCAGATCTGAAGGATCAGAAAGAGCGCGTATCCTGAGGGGATCCAGTGGCCCAGGATGAGCCACGTTTATTCCTGACCCATATCACAAGCCCCACACTCCCGCGGGGCTGGGTGATCCAGTCGTGCGGGAGTGACTCTTTGCCCCTAGGGGAAGAGCAGATGTTGGGGTAAGAAGTAGGATCTGTTGTTTCCCGAAGAGGCCAGGGGGTAGGAGGAAGGGACCCTTCGTTGGATTTGCGCGGTAGGTTAAGTTTAGGAGAGAGGAGATCCAGAAGGGCGTATGTCGAGGTTTCGGGGTCGGCGGACGAGCCCTAAGGGTCGGCAGACGACCGTCTCGCTAGTTGGAAGAGCGAGGGGACGTCAAGGCCATCCGTTGGGGCTTGTTTGCCGAGCGTCATGGGTCGATGGACGATCCCGTAAGGGTCGGCAGACGACCGCCTTGCTAGTTGGAAGAGCGAGGGGACGTCAAGGCGATCCGTTGGGGCTTGTTTGCCGAGCGTTAGGGATCGGCGGCCGAGACCCTGGGGGTCAGCCTGTTGAGCGCTTTGGGATCGGCAGACGACCTCCTCGGGTCTGTGGACGATCTCCTCGCTAGTTGGAAGAGCGAGGAGAGTATTTGGTGTTTCGGGATGCGATCCGAGCGCCGAGCCTCACTGAGCTCTAGGAGAGAGATCAGCGCTCGGGATTCTATCCGAGTGCCGAGCCCCCAAGTGTCAAGGGGAGTGATTGGTGCTCGGTACGCTATCCGAGTACCGAGCCATACTGAGGCAAAAAAGGAGAGCGATTGGTGCTTGGGATGCTATCCGAGCGCCGAGCTCCTCAGAGTGAAAAAGGGGAGCGATTGGTGCTCTTGTTGCCATCCGAGCTCCGAGCCCTTACTAAAAAGGACGAAGGTGGTCTGGCTCGAGCTTCAATCCGAGCGTCGACCCCTCTGTGAGGAAGAGAAGGGGAATTTCTCGCGCTGCGATCCGAGCTCCGAGCCCCTACTGTGAAAGACGAAGGTGGCCTGGCTCGAGCTTCGAACCGAGCGTCGACCCCTCTGTGAGTAAGAGAAGGGGAATTGGCTCGTGCTGCTATTCGAGCTCCGAGCGCCAACTGAGAAAGGAGGAGGTGGCCTGGATCGAGCTTCCATCCGAGCGTCGACCCCTCTGTGAGGAAGAGAAGGGGAATTGGCTCGCGCTGCGATCCGAGCTCCGAGCCCCTACTGAGAAAGACGAAGGTGGCCTGGCTCGAGCTTCCATCCGAGCGTCGACCCCTCTGTGAGGAAGAGAGGGGGAATTGGCTCGCGCTGCTACCCGAACTCCGAGCGACCACTGAGAAAGACGAAGGTGGCCTGGCTCGAGCTTCGATCCGAGCGTCGACCCCTCTGTGAGGAAGAGAAGGGGAATTGGCTCGTGTTGCGATCCGAGCTCCGAGCGCCAACTGAGAAAGGAGGAGGTGGCCTGGCTCGAGCTTCCATCCGAGCGTCGACCCCTCTGTGAGGAAGAGAAGGGGAATTGGCTCGTGCTGCTATCCGAGCTCCGAGCGCCAACTGAGAAAGGAGGAGGTGGCCTGGCTCGAGCTTCCATTCGAGTGTCGACCCCTCTGTGAGGAAAAGAAGGGGAATTGGCTCGCGCTGCGATCCGAGCTCCGAGCTCCTACTGAGAAAGACGAAGGTGGCCTGGCTCGAGCTTCCATCCGAGCGTCAACCCCTCTGTGAGGAAGAGAGGGGGAATTGGCTCGCACTGCTATCCGATCTCCGAGCGACCACTGAGAAAGACGAAGGTGGCCTGGCTCGAGCTTCGATCTGAGCGTCGACCCCTCTGTGAGGAAGAGAAGGGGAATTGGCTCGCGCTGCGATCCGAGCTCCGAGCGCCAACTGAGAAAGGAGGAGGTGGCCTGGCTCGAGCTTCCATCCGAGCGTCGACCCCTCTGTGAGGAAGAGAAGGGGAATTGGCTCGTGCTGCTATCCGAGCTTCGAGCGCTAACTGAGAAAGGAGGAGGTGGCCTGGCTCGAGCTTCCATCCGAGCGTCGACCCCTCTGTGAGGAAGAGAAGGGAAATTGGCTCGCGCTGCGATCCGAGCTCCAAGCCCCTACTGAGAAAGACGAAGGTGGCCTGGCTCGAGCTTCGATCCGAGCGTCGACCCCTCTGTGAGGAAGAGAGGGGGAATTGGCTTGTGCTGCTATCCGAGCTCCGAGCACCAACTGAGAAAGGAGGAGGTGGCCTGGCTCGAGCTTCCATCCGAGCGTCGACCCCTCTGTGAGGAAGAGAGGGGGAATTGGCTCGCGCTGCGATCCGAGCTCCGAGCTCCTGCTGAGAAAGACGAAGGTGTTCTGGCTCGAGCTTCGATCCGAGCGTCGACCCCCCTGTGAGGAAGAGAAGGGGAATTGGCTCGTGCTGCGATCCGAACTCCGAGCCCCAACTGAGAAAGGAGGAGGTGGCCTGGCTCGAGCTTCCATCCGAGCATCGACCCCTCTGTGAGGAAGAGAAGGGAAATTGGCTCGCGCTGCTATCCGAGCTCCGAGCGCCAACTGAGAAAGGAGGAGGTGGCCTGGCTCGAGCTTCTATCCGAGCTCCGAGCCCCTACTGAGAAAGGAGAGGGTGGCCTGGCTCGAGCTTCCATCCGAGCGTCGACCCTTCTCACTTGGTGAAATTTTTTCTGTCTAGAAAAGGGGAAGGGGTAGTGGGGGTAATTTCACACTTTATTGCTGACGTCATGGCGCAAAGATCAAAGCTTGTTTAGATCTTGGTGGCCTTAGATCTTGTCAGATAAGATCCAACGGCTAGATCTTCATTTGCGAAAATCGAGGAGTCGTTTTCCTCTTTAAAAACCCCCACCCCCCTCTCATTTCTTTATTTACATTTTCATTACTCACTTTCCAATTTTCAGCAAGAGCAGGAATCTTAATCGCCGTCGGCGGATTTTCCCGTGAAAGTAACTTTCCATGCATCAGGTTAGTAATTTTCTTTTAGCCATGTCGCGAACTCAGTCTGGATCCGAGGCTAGCTCGTCCGGTCGCTCTGGGCAGGAGTCGGAGTTGGAAATGTCCTCGTCCCTGGGTAAGTACAAGGTGAAAGAGGAGGTTCTTTCCGACCCTGGCTCAGACGGTGGTGGGGATGTAGTCTTTGTGGTGCAACCGTTGAGGTCGAGGAGGCCGGGAAAGGAGCCCATGGAAGAGGGTGGTGAGGAGGACGTGGGGGACAGCGAGGATGAGGACGAGGAGGAAACGGATCAGGAGACGGGTGATGATGATGAAGAGGCGGGTGATGATGATGAAGAGGGGGATGAAGACGAGCAGGTTGACGCGGAAGGCGAAGGAGAAGAGGAGGTTGGTGAGCAGGAGGCCGGTCAGAGCATGCCAGAGGGGACAGCTGGGGTCGGAGAAGATCTTCCTCCGCTGCCCCCTTTGTCGACGCCGTCCCCCGAGCGTAAGCCTCGACCACGTCGGAAGAAGAGAGTCATGACAATTCCCCAAAGTCCCTCTTCGCCTAACGAGGATGCGCTGAGATCGGGCCTTGATGTTCCCCCGGTCACCTTCCGGAATCCCGTGTTGATACGTATGTACCCCGACGACATCAAGGATATCCAACCAATCCCTCCCGTGCCGGGCGAGAACACACGGACGAAGATCCGCGCGGATAACACCCCGAGCATCCTGAGACCGGAGTATCTCAACATCATCAGGGCTGCTTACTACAATCCACGGGAGTATGAGCTCCTCCTTCCGAGCCCAGGTATTTGCCCTATTACAGTTCTGGCCCCGGGCTACTGCATGTTCCCAGAGGATGCTTTCCTCTCGGGACTGAGGCTGCCCCTGCACCCTTTTGTGAAGAGGGTCTTGAACTGGGCAGAACTGGGCCCCATGCAGTACGGCCCAAACTCTTGGAAGCATCTTGTTTGTTTCATTCTGAAATGCCAAGAGAAGGGGGTGAAGCCGAGACTGTCGTACTTCCGGGCCATCTTCGGAATTGGTTCGCTCGGAGACCTCGAGGGGGTATTCTACTTCTCACCGAGGCCACATAAGAAGGTGGTGCACGGCCACCCAGATTCGATAAAGAATTGGAGGGACAAGTACTTTGTCGTTAAAACCGAAGGGTCTTGGGGGATTCCGACCCAGTGGAACTTTGTAAAGCCGAAACGCAGGACTCCGAAGAAGAGCGAGTTATCGGCCAAGGAGTGGGAGAAAGTGGCGGCGATAGTGGGGGGTCACAGCATTGCATGGCCCCGAGTGACCGAGATCCACCTTGCGAGGGTCGGACTGAGTCCCACCGACCCTAGTATGTTTCTTTCCATATTTGTTCATTTTTCTGCCTTCGTGTTAACGTTAGCTTTCTCTTCTTATCTTGTTGTAGGGATGTCGGCACAACAGGCACAAGCCAAGAAGATATTGCTCGCCGCGGCTGAGAAGACGAGGTTGGAGAAGAAGAAGAAGGAGGAGCAGGATCACCTAGCGGCCGAGAGGAAGAAGTTGGCGGCCCAGGCTCCGCAAGCCGGAGGGACCTCACAGGCGCCTCCTCCAGCGCCCGAGAGGCAATCGCCGGCCAAGAAGCAAAAGAAGCACCATCAGCACCCCTCCCACTCGTCGAGGTCGGCTCGAGATGCGGCGGGCGGCTCGGGGAAGACCGTGGAAGCTCCGTCCCAACAGCTTCCCCCGGTTCGACCGGGCGCCGCGGAGCTGGTGGGGAGGATGGCTACGATGCCTTTCGTTCCCGACTGGTCAATTTTAAAGTGGGACACTATCCTCGACGGACCTGTCTCGATGGAGTTCGTCTCGAAGGCCCATACTGAGCGCGATGGAATGGCCCTGGCGGTGCAGATGGCCGACCAGGCCTACATGCGGTGGGCCCAAGCCAACCTCTCGGTAAGTCGGTTGAGATCTGTTTGTTGACTTGGCTTGTAATTATTACTAATCTTGATCTCTTTGAAACAGGCGATGCTCCACGGCCAGCACGTCCACAAGTGCCTGGAGAAGGAAATTCTCTACGAGCGGAAGCAGACGGAGAAGTACCTTCGGGAGCTGAATAAGGCGACGGATGATCTGAAGGAGGTCCGGGACCAAGTGCTCGTTCACGAGGCTCAGTTAGAGTCTCTTGTTAAGATTCATAAGCAGGACCGGGAGGATCTGTTGAAGAAGGTCGCGGCTAAGGCGGAAAAAGGGAAGAAGGCCGTGGCGGATTTGGAGGCGGTTTTAGGGGAGACCTTGGTGGCAGCGCACAGGACGAGGCGTACGAACAGGCCGAGTCCCATTTTAGGTACATCTACCCCGAGTGCAATGTCGACCACCTCTGCTTCGGATGGAAGGCGGACTTGCCTCCGACCCCTGGCAGCGATGGTGCCGAGGAAGGCCAAGGTGATGACGAGGTGCCACCCGGCCCCCAAGAATAGATGTTTTTGTATTTGTTTTTTGATGTAAATGCCTTCGGCGGACTGGCCACCGCGATTTTTCGTATCAAAATTTTGGAAATGAAAATATACTTTTTTGGGCCGACCTTTCAACACTTGCATTTTTGTGATGATTCGTTTTTATCTTTTGGTAGAGGCGTAGGACTCGGGACCCCAACCCCGTTCTGGACCACCGACGAAAGCTGGCTCGGGACCGAGAGGCCGCCAAGAATTATTTTCTGAACAAGTCAAGGGAGCTCGGTCTAGAGGTCGCTCGTCTGAGGAAGGTCGTAGCCGACCGGGACTGGTGGGTAATCGAGACGGACTGGTCTGCCTCGGACGCCTCTAGCGGGCGCTCGGCTTCGGAGTCTTTTCTTCGTGAGACAGTTGTGGAGAAGGAATTGGAGATTCGCCGGCTGAAGCTCATATTGGGAGCGGGTCTGGTCGAAGAGGCGAGCAACTCGACCCCGGGGCGGTCTCTGCCGTTTTCGTTGGTTGAGGCCCAGCTGGACGATGCGGGGAGCTCGGTGGCGGGAGTGTCTTCCCTGATCGGTCTGACCGATCGCGAGAGGAGCCCTGAATTTGAGTTCCCCAGTGAGCGTGAGTGATTTGTGAGCCTTCTTTTTTCTTTGTATTTGTACCGACGTTCATTGAGTTGTAAGCAATGAGTAATCAATAAGAACATTCGTTTCCCGTAACCGTGGTTGCCTCGGATGCCGATGTTGGTCGGTGTCATAGATACGAAGGGTCGCTACTGACGCGACTGCGTCCTTAATTGCGACATTTTGCATTTCCATGAACATTTATGGCGACGTTTCGCCTTCTGCCGTTTCGCATTCCCAGATGCAATAAATGAGGGCCTCAGGGGGCTACATAACCCCCACACTCCTTGTCATTTGTCAAGAAGTGAGCCATCTGACTCGGGTGCCTGCCAAAGGCGGGCACCCAGAGAATATAATATTTCCGATGTGTGGCGGCTCTCCTGTCGCCCGGGAACAATTTGGGGTTTCGGGCTTGTCAAAGCCGTAAACCCCGAGTTGTTCTTGGGCGAGAGGAGGTTCAGCTGAACAGCTCGAGGGCTCAGAGCGTTTGAACCCTGATGGTGGGAGCAGCGGGTCGATGGCCCCTCTGCCACCCTCGAACAGTTCGGGGTTTAGGCCGGTCAAGGTCATAAAACCCTGAGTTGTTCGCGGGTGAGAGGGTGGTCGATAATTCGACACGAGGCTCGGAGTGTCTGCCGAAGGCAGACACTCTAAACCTTAACGAAATTTTGGCAACATGGCCGAGCTCGGAGCTTTGGTTCGTCGAGCCCCCGAGTTTGTGAGAACCATTTTTTGAAGAGTGTCGAGGGTCGCCGCCGAGCGTCAAGGTCGCGGTGCCTTGGAGAAAGCACCCGCCTTGCTCGGGGCCGACGCCGAGCTCCTGCACATGTTCTCGGGGAGAGACAATGTGGGCGTGGTTGGCGGATGTCGCCTCGTACATGGGTTGATGGGCTGTAAGGAGCCCCAACCGAGCGAGAGACGGATGCCGAGCCCCCATATCGGTGAGAAAGGCAACTGCAGGCGTAGCGGAGGGTCGCCGCCGAGCTTCAAGGTCGGGGTGCCTTGGAAAAGGCACCCGCCTTGCTCGGGGGGACGCCGAGCTCCTGCACATGTTCTCGGGGAGAGACGGTGTGGGCATGGCTGGTGGATGTCACCTCGTACATAGGTTGATGGGCTGTAAGGAGCCCCAACCGAGCGAGTGACAGATGCCGAGCCCCCATACCGGTGAGAAAGGCAACTGCAGGCATAGCGGATGGTCGCCGCCGAGCGTCAAGGTCGCGATGCCTTGGAGAAGGCACCCGCCTTGCTCGGGGTGGACGCCGAGCTCCTGCACATGTTCTCGGGGAGAGACGGTGTGGGCGTGGCTGGCGGATGTCGCCTCGTACATAGGTTGATGGGCTGTAAGGAGCCCCAACCGAGCAAGTGACGGATGCCGAGCCCCCATACCGGTGAGAAAGTCAACTGCAGCCGTAGCGGAGGGTCGCCGCCGAGCGTCAAGGTCGCGGTGCCTTGGAAAAGGCACCCGCCTTGCTCGGGGGGACGCCGACCTCCTGCACATGTTCTCGGGGAGAGACGGTGGGAGCGTGGCTGGCGGATGTCGCCTCGTGCATAGGTTGATGGGCTGTAAGAAGCCCCAACCGAGCGAGGGACGGATGCCGGGCCCCCATACCGGTGAGAAAGGCAACTGCAGGCATAGCAGAGGGTCGTCGCCGAGCGTCAAGGTCGCGGTACCTTGGAAAAGGCACCCGCCTTGCTCGGGGGGGCACCGAGCTCCTGCACATGTTCTCGGGGAGAGACGGTGTGGGCGTGGCTAGCGGATGTCGCCTCGTGCATAGGTTGATGGGCTGTAAGAAGCCCCAATCGAGCGAGGGACGGATGCCGGACCCCCATACCGGTGAGAAAGACAACTGCAGGCGTAGCGGAGGGTCGTCGCCGAGCTTCAAGGTCGGGGTGCCTTGGAAAAGGCACCCGCCTTGCTCGGGAGGACGCCGAGCTCCTGCACATGTTCTCGGGGAGAGACGGTGTGGGCGTGGCTGGTGGATGTCGCCTCGTACATAGGTTGATGGGCTGTAAGGAGCCCCAACCGAGCGAGTGACGGATGCCAAGCCCCCATACCGGTGAGAAAGGCAACTGCAGGCGTAGCGGAGGATCGCCGCCGAGCGTCAAGGTCGCAGTGCCTTGGAGAAGGCACCCGCCTTGCTCGGGGGGATGACGAGTTCCTGCACATGTTCTCGGGGAGAGACGGTGCGGGCGTGGCTGGCGGATGTCGCCTCGTGCATAGGTTGATGGGCTGTAAGGAGCCCCAACCGAGCGAGGGACGGATGCCGAGCCCCTATACCGGTGAGAAAGACAACTGCAGGCGTAGCGAAGGGTCGCTACCGGGCGTCAAGGTCGCGGTGCCTTGGAGAAGGCACCCGCCTTGCTCGGGGGGACGCCGAGCTCCTGCACATGTTCTCGGGGAGAGACGGTGTGGTCAGTCCGAGCCGACCGAGCTCTGAACCCTTAGGCTTGTAAGAGAAGCTGTACTGGCTCGCGATTCCGTCCGAGGGCCGAACCATAAGCTTGTGGGAGAAGCTGTTCCGGCTCGCGATTCCGTCCGAGGGCCGAACCATAAGCTTGTAAGAGAAGCTGTTCTGGCTCGCGATTCCGTCCGAGGGCCAAACCATAAGCTTGTAAGAGAAGCTGTTCTGGCTCGCAATTCCGTCCGAGGGCCGAACCATAAGCTTGTGAGAGAAGCAGTTCTGGCACGGGATTCCATCCGAGGGCCGAGAGCGGAATGTTTTCTTCATTGGTAACAAAATAAGGAGCCATGCCTTATTTTAAGAAAAGTGGCATATTTACAATATATTTGAGCTATTACAAAAGACTAGGCACGACGTGCCGATTACAATCACGATAATTTACAAGGATATGGAGGCTACTCCTCTCCCAAGAACTTGATCAGGTGCTCCGCGTTCCAGGGCCTTTTGATGGGCTTGCCTTCGGCGCTGGTCAGGCGATACGTACCGGGACGTACGATTTCTGATACCTTGTAAGGGCCCTCCCAGTTTGGTGCCAACTTTCTTTTCTGGCCGGGGTTGGATACCGCCAGCTTTCGGAGAACAAGGTCTCCGAATTTGATGTCAGTTGGGCGCACCTTCTTGTTGTAGAACCTCTCGATCCTCTGCTGGTAGATACTCCTTCTAATGGCCGACTTCTCCCTGACCTCATCAACGAGGTCCAGGTCGGCTCATAGCTGTAAAGAGTTACTTGCCTCGTCGAAGGCCATGATCCGGGGAGAGGGGATCCCTATCTCCAGGGGAATGATGACCTCTGCACCGTACGTCAGATTGAATGGCGACTCCCCTGTCGGGATCCTCTTCGTCGTTCGGTGGGCCCAAAGAACACTTGGCAGCTCGTCGACCCATAATCCTTTGGAAGAATTATCGAGTCGCTTCTTGAGTCCGTCGAGGATCTGACGATTTGCGTTCTCCGCCTGCCCGTTGGACTGGGGATGACATACTGAGGAGAAGCGCTGCTGGATACGGAGATCTTCGCAGAACTTGCGGAAATGCTTGCCCGCGAATTGGGTCCCGTTATCTGTGACGAGCACTTGAGAGATCCCGAACCGACAGACGATGTGTTTCCAGAAGAATTGCTTAGTCTGTTGCTCGGTGATCGTTGCTAATGGCTCTGCCTCGATCCATTTTGTAAAGTAGTCTATTGCCACAATGAGAAACTTTCGCTGTCCCGTTGCCTTGGGAAAGGGGCCTACCAGATCCATTCCCCACATGGCAAAGGGGGTCAGACTGGCCATCGAGCGGAGGTTTGCGTGCGGGGCCCTTTTGACGGGCGAGAACCTTTGACAGGGGCCACATTTCTTGACAAGGGTTAGAGCGTCCTGCAACATGGTGGGCCAGTAGTACCCGTGGTTCAAAGCCTTTCGCGCGAGCGAGCGACTTCCCATGTGGCATCCGCCGATCCCCTCGTGTAATTCCTTGAGAGCATATTTGGCTTCATCGGGAGTGAGGCAGCGGAGATAGGGTCGACCGTCCGAGGTAGTGTAAGACCTTTTGAAGAGTGTCGAGTCGATTATTGTGAATCTTTCCGCTCGGGCCCTGACCCTTCTTGCTTCTGCTCGGTCTTCGGAGAGCTCTCCCTTGACGAGAAATCGCCTAATAAGAGTGGTCTAGTCTTCGGGGGGAGCTCCGCCTTCAATGCACAGGACCTCCGGGATGTCGATGCTTGGTTTTAACATGACTTCGATCAGGACCGTGCAGTCGAGACCTTCAAAGGAAGAGGAAGCCAGCTTTGACAGGGCATTAGCCTGGACATTCTGTTCCCGGGGGATCCTCAAAACAGCCGACTCGTCGAAGGACATCAGTAGGCGTTGAACTACAGCTCGGTACCAGACCATGCAATCGTCTCGGGCCTCGTACTTCCCGGTGATCTGGTTGACCACGAGCTGGGAGTCGCTAAAAGCCCTGATCTGTCTGGCACCGGCCTGATGAGCCAGGGTGAGCCCGGCGATCATGGCCTCGTACTCGGCCTCGTTGTTGGAGGCCGGGAAGTTGAGGCGGAGGCAGTATTGTAGAAGAAAACCGTCTGGGCCTCGCAGGATGATGCCAGCTCCGCTGCCCGCCTCGCAGGAGGAACCATCGACGTAAACTTCCCACGTCTGGTCGCTTTCCTTGCTTGCAGGGTGCTCGGAGATGGTGCACTCCGTAATGAATTCCGCGAGTGCCTGCCCCTTGATGGCTATTCTGGGTTGATAGCCAATGTCATACTGGCTGAGCTCAATCGACCATTTGACGAGTCGACCCGAGCTCTCCGACTTGTAGAGTACGGCCTTCAGGGGTTGGTCCGTCAGTACCTGGACCAAATGAGATTGAAAATATGGGCGGAGTTTTCGCGAGGCCATGACCAGGGCGTACGCTACTTTCTCCATCCGAGAGTATCTGGTCTCGGCGTCGAGCAGGACCTTGCTGACATAGTACAGAGGCTTCTGTGATCCCTCTTCCTCCCGAACGAGAACGGCACTGAGCACCTTCTCCGAGGCTGAAAGGTAGAGCCAGAGTGGCTCTCCTGGTTCGGGCTTGCTGAGGAGGGGAGGGTTTGCGAGGTACTCCTTCAAATGGGCGAAGGCCTCTTGCTGTTGGGTACCCCACTCGAACCCTCCGGTGCCGCGCAGGGCTTTGAAGAACGGAAGAGACTTCTCTCCAGACTTGGAGAGAAAACGGCCGATGGCCGCCAGTCTCCCCGTCAGCCGCTGGACCTCTTTGATGTTCCTGGGAGGAGCCATGTCTAAAATGGCCTGGATCTTCTCGGGGTTCACCTCGATGCCTCGCTGGCTGACAATAAAGCCAAGAAACTTTCCCGCGGAGACGCCGAAGGCGCATTTGGCCGGATTGAGCCTCATATTATGGGTTTGAAGTACCCCAAAGGCCTCCTCCAGATTGGCGACGTGATCCTCCCCCGCTGGCTCTTGACGAGCATGTCGTCCACATATACCTCCATATTGCGCCCGATTTGCTCCTTGAAGACCCGGTTGACAAGTCTCTGATAGGTGGCGCCCGCGTTCTTCAGCCCGAAGGGCATGACCCTGTAACAGTACAGTCCCTAGTCTGTAACGAAGGACGTCTTGGTGATGTCGGGAGGGAACATGCGGATCTGGTTGTAGCCAGAAAATGCATCCATGAAGGACAGGAGCTCGTGACCCGATGTTGCATCGATAAGAGCATCGATTCTGGGGAGGGGGAATGGATCCTTCGGGCACGCCTTGTTGAGGTCCGTGAAATCTATGCAGATCCTCCAGCTCCCGCTCACCTTCTTGACCATGACGACGTTCGCCAGCCACTCGGGGTAGCTGACTTCTTGGATGAAGCGTGCGGCCAGGAGCTTGTCGACTTCCGCATTCACCGCCTGCTATCGCTCCGGAGCGAACTTACGTCGCTTTTGGACAACCGGCTTCGACCTGGGGATCACGCTGAGTTTGTGCATGATGAGATCCTCGAGAATACCGGGCATGTCAGAAGGCTTCCAGGCGAAGAGGTCGACATTGCGGCGAATGCAGGTGATGAAGTCGGACTTAATGTGAGGGGTGAGGGAGCGACTTACTCGAAATTGCTTCGACGGATCCCCTGTCTCGAACGAGATATCTTCTAGCTCGTCTGCCGACTCCGGCTCTGGCTGGGTCCTCTGGGGCCGCATCTCGACGGCGTTGAGGGAAAACACACCGCTCCCGATTGCTGTCATGTAGCATGAGCGAGCAGCTTCCTGGTTCCCCCGGACTACTCCCACTCCGGTCTTGGTGGGGAACTTCATTTTCTGGTGATAGGCCGAGGGGACAGCCTGGAGGGAGCACAGGCCCGGGCGACCGAGTATCGCATTGTAGGCTGCCTTGACGTTTACCACCATAAAGTGCATGGACTCGGTTCTTCGATTTGGGGTCGTACCTGCCGTGACATCCAGTGTGACGATCCCTTCAATTGTTGCAGGGACGCCCGAGAACCCGTGCAAGGTGTACCCCGCCGGCTTCAGCTTATTGCGGGAGAGCTTCAGGTTCTCGAAGGCTTCGAGTAACAAAATGTTGACCGAGCTTCCGTTGTCCACAAGGATTCGCCGAGCATCAAAGTTGGCCATGCTGAGGTTGATGACGAGGGCGTCGCAATGCGGGAGCCGCACCCCTTCCAGGTCTTCCCCCAAGAAGGAGACAGGGAGTTGTTGAATCTGAGGGGGGAAATGACCTTGGATGGCGTTAACATCCCGGATGAACGCCTTGTGGGAAGTGTTGGACTCCCCTCCCATGGGTCCTCCGTGGACGCAGTGTAATATGGCCTGGCCGTCAAGCTCATCGAGCTCATGCTCTCGTTCGAGGAGCTGCAGGGGAGCTCGAGGAGGAGGTGGGGTTCTCCTGTTCCTCGTGTCCCTCTGCCCTCGAGCTTCATCTCGCTTGTACTCCCGAAGGTACCCTCGTTGAATGAGGGCCTCGATCTCGTCTTTTAGGGCGCGGAAGTGATCCGTGTCGTGCTCGTTGTCCCGGTGGAAGCGGCAGTAGAACTGCTGATACCTTTTCTTGCTGGTGTTGTTGGACGGACGAGGGGGGTACTGGACGAGATCCCTGTCCTCGATTGCCAAGAGTATGGAGGACACATTTTGGGTTAGCGGGGCATACCTCTCGAAGCGAAGGACCGGCGGGACCTTCTTTATGGCACCCGCGTCCCTTGGAGCCTTTTTTGATGGCTCGACTTCTTCGGCCTTCTGCTTCCCCTTCCCGGGGGCCTCCCTGGAATCTTCGGGGTTCAGGGCCTATTCTGCCCTGATGTACTTTTCGACCCTGTTAAGGAGGTCGGAAAAATCTATGGGGGGTTTCTTCGCCAAAGAGGCCTTCAGCTGTCCATGACGGACGTTGTGCCGAAATGCCGCGGAGGCGACGCCAGGATCGAGGGAGGATACCGACCTCGCCTCTGTGGTGAACCTTCAGACGAACACTCTGAGTGACTCCCCCTCCATCTGCCGGAGTCCGAGTAAAGAGGCACTCGTCCTCTCGGCCTTTCGGCTGGTGACAAAGTGGGCAAGGAAATTGCCCTCCAGTTGGTCGAAGGAGTAAATGGAGCCAGGGGCCAGTTTAGAGAACCATTCACGTGCCGGACCCCGGAGTGTGGCAGGGAAGGCTCGGCACAGCACGGGATCCGAAGCGCTGTGAATCATCATCAGGGTTTTGAAACCCTCCATGTGATCAACAGGATCCCCTTCGCCGTCATAGGTCTCGAACTGAGGTGGTCGGAAATTCCGAGGTATTTCCGCTTGGAGGATGAGGGCGGAGAAAGGGGGTCAGACAGGTCTGTACCCCCGAGCGGTTCCAAGGCTGCCGTCGCCTATGTGATCGAGGCGATCCTCCATTTCTTGGAGGCGCCTTAGGAGTTCGCTATCGTCCTCTGCCGGGATTGTTGATAGGCGGGACACGCTTGCCTCGGCGTCCGACCTGGTTCGGGAATGGCGGACTTCTTCCCTGGGGGCCCGTCGGAGAGCCCCAAGAATTTCTCTTCGGAAGTCCTGGAACTCCTGGTGAGTGACTGGGGCTCCCTCGACTCGGGCCGGTTGGACCGGAGGTTGCCTTCCGACGCGGCTGAGCGCTGGCCTCCGTCCTTCGGGCGGTGGTAGTGGATGGTTCGGGGCCGAGTTGGAAGCGGCCCTTCCCCCGCTGCGACTAACCTGCCGGTTGATGATTACCCTTCGTAGGTCGGGCTGGACTGGACGGGTGGCGCTCTTCTGGGGTCCCTGGCAGGGAGCCACTTGCTTAGATGCGCGTGGCTCGATGATGGCAAATGGCGGGGGCAAGTCCCGTTGGGGTGCGGAGGTAGCAGCATTCTTGGCTTTGGGGGCCATGAAAGCTCGGCTGCTGAGGTACCTTGGCGGTCGGGCTCGGGCCGGCTTCTGTAGTAGCTTTCCCACAGACGGCGCCAACCTGATGCGGTTTGTTTCTGGGAGACGTGTGGATGCACCAGGTGTGAGTTCTTACTCGATTTATATTTGAAGGGGGAAGCTACTGATCAGACGACCCTCGGCTGGCCGAGCGGTACCGGTGACAGGCTGGAGTGGGATGAGGCTGGATTCTCGGTTCGGATCAGGTGGCTCGGATCCGAGGTCTGGTGTACCTGCAGACGGTCTAGGAACACCGGGGTTGGTCCCGGTGGCAGACCCTCCGACGATCTAGTCAGCTACTGAGAGAGAGTAACAGTAACTAGGGTTTTGTGGAAGAAAGATTGATTACCTGCAGACAGGGGGGAGGGTCTGGTATTTATAGGGGATGCCAATCGGGTCCAGACCCGTTTGGGGCTGGGCCGGACCCGGTTACTCGAGTGACTGAAGCGGTGGAAAGCCGGGTGGTATAGGGCTGATGTGGCAGGCGCCGGAGTGGTTTCCGGGCTGACGTGGCAGAGCTCCGGGCGGTTTTCCGGTGCTGATGTGGCAGATCTGAAGGATCAGAAAGAGCGCGTATCCTGAGGGGATCCAGTGGCCCAGGATGAGCCACGTTTATTCCTAACCCATATCAATATATATATATATATATATATATATATATATATATAATAAAGATGACATTATCAAAATTAACAAAAAATTAAAGAAACAAAATTTATTATATAATAAAGATGACATTATCAAAATTAACAAAAAAATTAAAGAAACAAAATAATACATGTTATAAATCTAATAATCAAAATCCATACATCAAAAAAGCACTAAAGAAGATACAACTCTCGACACTACAGCAATGGTGAAGCTATAGCAACAGTGCAGAAAGGACGGCTGTTGGAAACAAGGAAAGGACATTTTGCATCAATTATGCATTTGTTAGAGACAAGATCACAAAACTATCTACAGTTTCCTACGTCCATACAGAACCAAACCACATGCACATCTTTCACATGTACCTTCATTCCATAAATTGAGCTTTGCTGGCTATTAAACTGATTCATTCAAGGGATTCAGAAAAATTTACATTGCCTCATTCATCACCCCAGTTTCTGTTGCAATTTATTTATCCTCCACATAAGCCCTTGAGATAGATGGGTGCAGGATACTAATGAGATTTTATGGCAGTGGAGAAGAGCTTGATGAATTAATCACTTTTTTGTCTAATTCATTTTATTTTTGAGAATTTTCCTCTTTCCTAAAGCTGCATGTACGAAATTTGCACACAACTTTTTACTCCACAATCTGATGCAAGAGCAGTTGCTTCTTCCTAGAGCTGGTATCGGGTCCTATCGGATCGGGTCCTCCACTACCCGGATCCGGATCTGGTACCTCACGGGTCCGAAAATTGGATCCAAACCTGGGACCCGAACCTGTAAGAATCAGGTCCGGGTCCGGGTCCTAGTTAAAAAAATTACCCGTCGGATCCGATAGTGGAGAATAAATATTTGTACTTAAGTATTTTTGTATCCGATTCCCTACGATTCTAACAATTTTTGCACTTAAGTACATGAATTAACATTATATTTACACATCTATTTTCAACAATTACTTTTATATGTATATTCCTATAACTCTATTATTCAAATTCTATATGTTTGGGGGTATTTTTTAACGGATCCGGGTCCGGATCGGTTCTATTTTGAGCGGTCTCGGACCCGGACCCGGACCCGGACCCGAAAGTGGATCGGGTCTTATTTTAAGACCCGGACCCGGACTCGTATAGATCGGGT
Organism: Hemerocallis citrina; assembly: GCA_017893485.1. Classification (NCBI taxonomy): domain Eukaryota; kingdom Viridiplantae; phylum Streptophyta; class Magnoliopsida; order Asparagales; family Asphodelaceae; genus Hemerocallis; species Hemerocallis citrina. Next base: position 205,074,153 of record CM030367.1, on the reverse strand, counting down.
CGGTTCCGGTCCAATGCCGGGATCGGGTCGGGTCCGAATATCGGGTAAATGTGACAGTGCTACTTCTTTCTACAAGTTAAGGTAGTTAACTCATGTTTATTTTATAATAATTAAGATAAATAGTCTGTTAGCAAATGCATAAATTTATGCACTGCAAATTCATATTTTTCTTCGGTACATAAATTTATGAGATAGTAACATAACCTAGCCAATTGTGTGGTTGATAACACAACAAAACTATTTACAGTAGAGTAATGCTACATCCACTACCAATTTCACTACATTTCTCTTCACTACTTTAGGTGGCACACTCCAATAGGTAGGAAAAGATAGAGTAGGTGGGGGAACTCCCCAATAGGAATCTGCCACCTAAGATAGTGAAGAGAATGATAGTGAAATTAGTAGTGGCTAAAGCATTAATACCATCTTAAAATAAACCAATCAAGGAATTCAGTAACAATATCAACAAAAGGACAAGGTAATTAAAGTTTCCTACATCATTACTAAACTACAATGCACATATACATAAATTTCATAAATCAAGCTTGTTGGGTGTTTAAAACATCATTCAAGAAATTCATGGACATCAATACTAGCTCATTTATCCTCTTGTCTTAGTTGCAATTCATTTCCTTTCACAACTCTTCAGATTTGTTAGATAGATGGACCCAGGATACAGAGGACCCAGGATACAGAGGAGATTTTATGGTACATAATGGTGAAGAATTTAATGAATTAATCGGTCTTTCTATTTCTCGGGTAATCTAATTTATTGCAATTGCTTGAAATTTGGTTTATCACATTCAACGAATTTGATTTTCATTTTGAACTGTCTATTTTAGAATTTGACGTGGAAACAAAATTGAGAGTAGTACTCAAACTAGTAATCCATCTATATGAGTGATAGACAATTGGTTAATTTACATTTATTTTAGGGTGGATTTCATTGGACCAGCCTCCCGATACATGAAATGGCAGTTGTCTTTGATGTTTGAAGTCATCATTCAAACCCTCTGCGGATTATTTTTTTCTCTCCACTAATTTTCAGAGCAAGAAAAAGATGGATCTCATCAGATATTTCACATTAAACTTCTCCGAATTAAATGATAAAAGAGTCATTTTACCTTAGCAGTAACTCTTTTTTATTAGAAAGAGTAAGAGGTGTTCAGTTGCCAACTAAGGGATGAATCATTTTTAAAAATTAGAGAGATATCTACAAAACTGTGAAAACTAGATAAACATCCATTACTATTACCGGTAGTTTACACATACGCATGTCTTTATATATATTTATATTTAAAAAAAAAATCCGACATTATCTGGCATTGAACCTAAGACCTCCATTATATTAGTTATTCATGTGCATTGCACGTATTTGTTAGGTTAAAATACACGTGTTTGTTTGGTTACAAATGAAGTTTGTTTGGTGACAAACTAGCCCATTAAAACAGTAGAGATTATTATTATTATTATCTCTAATATTATAATGAGAGAATGCCTTAGTGTCATTTGTAAATCTATCAACGAGTGTGACGCACGTACATAACTAATATGAAGGAGGTTTCCGGTTCGAGTCTTCACTACGTCAGAGTTTTTATTTTTTATTTAATTTTTTTTTATTAAGACGTGTATTGCAAGTGTAGATTACTGGTTATTATTGAGCAGAGAAAGCTAGAGAACCTTGGCCCTTTATTATGGGGGAGAAAATTTTCGATTTTTTTTATATTACCAAATGTATAAAAAAAATTAGTGGAAAAGGTGGAATATGACCACCATGTTTCATTAATCAGAAATTAACAAAACAAACCCAGAGTACTAAGCCAAAGTATAAATTACATACATAAAATATGAAGTAACATGTAAGAGACCCGTCTAACAACCTTGGAGGGTGGGCTGACAAATCGATAGTTATTACACACTATCGATGTAACCCCTGTTTTCCTAAATACGTATTTTCTGAATATTTTTCGTATTTTGATTTATTATAAATTCAGTATTATTTTAAACTCGATTTGTGCTTTCTATTAAAAAAATTTCAAACCGGAAATTGTATTTTCTTCGAATAGTAGTATATTCTAACTTTAATGTTTATTTTCTAAGTGATCGGCTATTGGTATCTTATTTTATTACTATTTAGATTTTAATAAACTTGTTTATCTCAAATCTCATTTTGATATGTATATCAAAATTATTATTGTTGTTATTAATATTATTATATTTGATTGTTGAATTGAAAATTTATTTCTATTGTATTTAGTAGTATTTGAGTATTAATTTGATGCACACAAATTGATTTATTTTGTTACTATATTATTATTGATCTATTTATTTATTTATTTTTCTCTAATTGTATATTTTTCTTATTGGATTTTTTAATACCCATTTTAAACCCCAACCCATTATAATCTCCTTAAACCCATTTTAACCAACCCATACCCGTTAGCATAACCCTAATATTATTGTACTTATACCCACTGTTACCCCGTTCCTATCGAACCCTAACAGCCGCTTATCTTCTAACCCATCCCTCTCATCTCCTGCTCTCCCGCTCTCCTCCACCTTCGACCCTGAGTGCAGACCCCCGACCTGCATCCCCTCTCCCGACCCACTGTCCTCCCTGTGCTGCGCCCCCACGATGCCGCGAAGCTGCAGAAAATGCCGCACCATCCCCTGTGTCATGCCGCTGCCTCACCTCATCGCCAGCAGCCTAGGCGACGCAGCAACGACTGCAACGTCAGTCGACCACCTGCGCCACCTTACTCCCCCATTCTGTAGCGCCGCGACAACACCTACTCTCCCGGTGTCTCTCCCTCGCGTCGCTCCGCTGTCGCGACGCGCCAGCCAACACCCACTGCACAGCCAGTCCCTCCTGGCACCTCCTCTTGACAGCCGCAAAGCTCCCCTTGCGCTGTCCCTGTGCTGTCCCCTCCGACAGCAGCACGAAAACACCTCCGTTGCCGTCCCCGCAGTGCACCGTCCTCCACCGCCAATCGCCAAGCCAGAGCCAAAAGCCAATGGGTTGTTGTTGATATTGAGTTTTGATCAAATGCATTGTGGGCCATCTGATCGATTGATCATCATGATGATCAGCTTCTGATCTGGACCGTCAGATCGCCTTGGCAATCTTGATCATTATCAAGATCTTGATTTCCAGATCTGATCATCATCTTCCCTATCTTCGATCTCGGTCGTCGATTGGTTGATCAACTTGATCTCGGCCATTGATCGTCTCGTTCGTCTTCTACTTGGTGAGTTAAACTTTTGATCCACTTTTTATTCTTATTCATCAATTGTCAATCATGGTATAGTTACTCTTTTGGTACTCTTCTAATTCTTATGTGTTTTATTTTTGATCTCGACCGTTGGATTCGCTTGATCTTCATCTTGATCACCATCTTGATCATCGAGATTCGTGCCTGATCGTAATCATCGTGATCGTTTGCTCGGCGCCATGTCACCAGGATTCTGATCCCGTTATCCTCAATATATCGGATCTAACATTATCTAAAGGCAAGTCATTCTTATCGAATAGTTATTATATCATATTCGAGATTTTTATTGAATCCCGCAAGTAGATAGAAATTGATTATCGTATACTGCTTATTGTATTCTATCGTTGGGATACCACGAATTTATACGAGCGAATCCAAGTGGTAGTCTTGACATCGTGCCGTCTTTTTGCCTCTAATATATAGAGATCTTACATGCACTCATGTAGTTAGTTATTGAATATAAGAATAGAGAATTATTGTTGCATTTCATCTCATGACATTATACACAACTATTGTAGATCGTATATTATGGTTGATAGTTCATGTGATTGATAATGATAAATTAGTTGATTGCAATTAATAGAGTTATGGACATTATATATCTTAATACCATGTTCACATAGGAATGGCTTTCTGTGATTTATGATTGTTAAACCCCAATTCATCGTTCTTAAAATTTTAATCGTTTTATTTAAAAAGAATATGTTGACACCCTGAAAATTTACGCCAACCTGAACATTTTCGTACTGTTTCAACCTAGATAATGTCATTAAAATCAGTCACTTTCTGAATATGAAACGTAGCCCTAAGTGTCTAGTTATCAATAACATCCAGTTTTCGATTTCCGACTTATATTGCATGAGTTACGCCCCTTTTTGCTACTATTGCGCTGTAATTTCAGATTCATGTACATACCATGTTAGGCTGATGAATTAAGTGAACTAATGATCAAAATTTATCATGATAAATTCCATATTGGTAGATAACATGCTTAGGGTGATAAAAATTATTTTTTACTGATTTTTTACAATAAATATTTACTGCCCTTACAACTGAAATTAGTCAACGTCGAAAACCAGTCAGAAACTAAAATCTGTAAAGAAAACTGAATTTTACCTACCTACCATTGTCGGAATGTAGACGTTAAATATGCGTTGGAACCGGGTATGAGTCTAGTTTCAAGAACTTCTGACGGATCTGCATTTGCTATCCTGTAGCAACGGAAATTCTGATTTTAGTACAGCAACCTACTGCTGTCCAGAATTGGGTTCCTATGTTTAATAATATGGAATTGAATCTATAATGTTATAATTGGTGCATTTAATTATATAGAGTATATTGCATGATCTTAGGATTGTTTTGTCATCTTTCTAGTGTCCCTTATTAATCGCACTATTGTATGTTAATGGAATAAAGAATGTTAATCAAGTCGGGGTTAAGGGTTGACTAGGGTAGTTGACAATATAGTGACTGTACTCGGATGATAGCCAGTGATTATTATCGTTATCGGAATCGTGTAAGAGATTATACATGTCCAGTGTTTTACTGTTATCGGCATCGTGTAAGAAATTACACATGTCCAGTATTTTATCGTTATCGACATCGTGTAAGAAATTACACATGTCCAGTGTTATTACCGTTATCGTCATCATACCCAGTACATGAACTATAGAATCTATCACCTTGGTGTAAACGAAATTGATTGTATGCATCGAACCTGTGGTACGGCACAAATGGGACACAGTAGCACGTGCATTAGCTAGGATTAAAAATGAATAATGGACTTAAGACTTTCATCACATTGTCATTGTATATTGTTATCTTTATTGAACAGTGTTATCGTTATTGTTACCATTATTATTATTGTTTATCGTTATCGTGATAAATCATCGTTATTGCATATTGTACTGTTATCGCTTTGTCACTGTTCAACACTATTGATTTCATCGTTCATTGAATTCATTACAATACCGCCATTGTCATTGTTTCTCTGTATCTCTACTTACATGTCCACAGCTTGCTCTAAGGATATTTTTTCCTCTCTTTAGATGAACAACTTACAGGTAATCAAGAAAATTTACCTGACGGACTAGGAGAGCAACAATGGTGAAGGAGATATTTTGCTATGCCGCTTAAATAAATGTTGCTTTATTTGAGAACCTTAATAAATTGAACAAATGTTGTTTTCTTTGTATTGTGGGCTTCGAACCGAATGTTGTTTGTTAAATTTCATATGTTGGGTTATTTTGATGTTGGTTATTTTTATGCTTAAATTCCAATGTTGTTATTTATGTGATTATCCTTTCATTGCATGCGTGGTTGTTTTACTTCTTGTTTATATTGTTGAGTTGGATCGATAACGGCATATGGATACCGTAAGTCATTCGCTGGGCCGTGTCACGTGCTTGCATTCCGTACTTTTGGGAAGTGGGATGTGACAAGGTTTTTAGTGGTATCAGAGCCAGGTTAGACTCTAACTAGTTTGGGGTTGGACCCTGATTAGTTTGAGTTTAACCGGTTTGACTCAACAATATGTACAACACACTTGAATCACATAAATAATTGATAACCAACATATAATATCGATTCCAATATTTTTGACCCACTTTTTGATTCCATCATATCCGGTTCCTTCATTTCTTAGTTGTTTCATCCCTTCCATTCATTCACATTCATTGATTACTTACTGGGTATAATTTAATTCTTTGTGCCCATATTCCTTTGATTCTGTAGTTATCCATTCTTTTCTTCCCGCTTGGTTCGTCGATCGACATCGGTGGATCTTCAACGACATGTTAGGGGCTTGTTTAATTCCTACGTTAATGTATATATTTTTTTTAAATTTTATGATATATTTATTGTGTAAATTTGCTACACTGTATATCTATTTTCTCATTCACATTTGCATTGTGATTATGCATGTATTTCATTCCGTTTTCTCCCTGTTTTTATAAATCGTTTTCACTACTACTATTTTGTACTATTGTGATCGATATTTATAACCTATACATCTATTTTGATATTCCATTGTGTGACTTTCAACTCAATTTCTTACTTTTCTACTATTTTTATATTACGAATTTCAAAATAGAACATTATACTTAAATTAAATGTCCCATATCCCTGTGCATTTGGAAGGTTACATCTTCCATTTCACCATTTCGGTGCAACCTAATGTCGAGATGGCAAATATGGAACTCGATGTCAATTGAGACAAATTGCAACTGGATGTCAGGGAGGCAAAATGTGCAACCGAATATTCAGACGGCAACCTGCAACCTGATGTCGTGAAGGCAAACATGCAACTTGATATTAAGGAGGCGAGATTTTCCTACCTATTTACTAATTGATATTTCAAGACTTTTTACCTATATAATGAAACTAATATTTTCTTTATGACATTTTGTTTATACAATTACACTTTATGTTTCCATACAATTTGAACTAGTATAGTTGATTTTACTCTATTTTTGATAGAATTAGAGATAGGAAAATATTCTTTATTATTGATTTTTGATTAAACTGAGTACAATGTGTCTCCTATATATAGGAGAAAAGAAAGACTAAACCAATACATTATTCAATATGGGAGTAAACTAATCTCTGGCATAATATAATATATAATATCTTAACACCCCCTCTCAAACTCAGGTTGGTTCAAACAACATGAGTTTGGAATATTGACTCAGTTGATGTGACATGGATGGCAAACAGTGATGCAAGAACGACGCTCAAGTAGATGGTACAGGGAAGGCGCTCAATGACGCACTATTGGTGCATGTTGGGATCCCACCCCTGACTTAATAATTGTCGTATGTTGTGAAAGAAAGTGGTGCACTATTGCGCATGTTGGGATCTCACCCCTGACTTGAGAATTATCGAATGAAGAGAAGGAAGTGGCACATCTGACTTGGGAATTGTCCCTGAATTGAGAATTGGATGCAGAAGACGGTCTTTGGTCGACGAAAGATGAGGGAGACGGAACTGTGATAATGTTGATATCTCCCCCTCTCAAACTCGGCGTGAGTTTGTTGACGAAAACTGTAGAGGGTGAAGGACCTGCGAGATGATTTTTTTTTAATTTTTATTATTTTTTTTGAAAAGAAAACGGGTTTCGGGTCGGGTTAGGATTTTGGGTCTGGATTTTTGGGTTTAGGGTAAGAGAGTAATAGGGTTTCGGGTATGTATTGAAAGTGGGTTCGAGTCGGGTTTGAAATATAGGGTATTGGGTTTGTGGGTTTAGGGTAAAAAAATTTGGATCTGAACAACGGTAGATGCCGGCTAGGGTTTGAGAGGAAAAGGAGAAAAAACGGACAGCTAGGGTTTTCGTATTGGAGGAAGGCGGCTAGGAGAAGGGAATTGGGATGACGGGATTTTGGGGACTTCGGGATTGGGATGAGGAAGGATGAGGGTGCTGACGACGGCGTGGGTGCTCGAGCAGAAGGAAGGGGCAGTCGACTGTGGGTCCAGGGGACGAGGATGAGGGACGAGGATGACCATGGTGGATAAGATGGGGTGAAGTCGATCGGGGTGACGGTGGAGCAGGCAAACGAGGGCGAGGTCGATGGGTGAGCTCGATGGGATGGATGCGATGGGTTAGGGAAGACGAACAGAGGAAGGAAAGACGGAACTGTGATAATGTTGATATGGTATGGATTGTGCCAGATTAATGTTGATTTGGTAGGCATATTAATGACCCTACCAATAGACCAAAATTTCGAAGTTGTGGTAAGGGTGAAGGTTTTAATATTTATATTCTAACACGCCTCCGCAGGTTAATGGCCATCCTTTTGGACCAATACCTGGACTATACGCAGCGATATTATTTTTTTAATTCGCATTTAAATTGCGCAGCCAGTGAGATTCGAACCTGGAATGCTCTGATACCATATTAATGGCCATACCAATAGACCAAAACTTCGAAGTTGTGGTAAGAGTGAGGGTTTTAATATTTATATTCTAACAATTTTGTGTTTACAATTTTTTTTTCATTTATGTTAAGATTGAGTACATTAACTATGGTCTAAGTTTTCGTTCCTTTGTGAATTACTATTTATTGCCACCGTTTTCCAATTATTTAACATTTTAGATTTCTCACTTACTTTCCTTTCTACGTCCTAATTAATGATTTGACGCTTACTTTTGTAATATTTAATGAACTCTTTTAAGTCTTCTTGCATATATATATTTTGGTCTATTTTGCTCGTTACCCTGTAATGTATTTTTCGAGTATTGATTATAATGTCAACATTCACTAATTATTATATGTCTTTTACATTTATTGTTATTAATATTTTCTTTATTTAGCTAAATTTATTCGTATTTCTATGTATCTTGACTAGTTATTTTCCCAAAACTATTTTTTTATATCACCTTTAAAGTTGTGTTCCTTGGTTGTTTATATGTATTATCATTATTATCGGTACTGTTAACATTTTTAATTTTATTATTATTATTATTACCAGTATGATTATGATGATTTTTATTACTGTTAATATTATTGCTATTATTATTTTTAATATTATTGTTATTATTGTTATTATTATTCTATTATTATTGATATTATTATTTTTATTATTAATATTTGTTGTTATTATTATTTCATTAAAGCCCATTAGTTTTGATCTATAGCATATCTTTTAATTATTTAAATTGAAGCCAAACTTTATATTCTTTTTGCATTATTTATTATATCTATCTTGAGCCCATGCTCTCCTTGATCCTGGTGTCTCATTCTTGTCTTCATGCTCGGTTCGTCGATTGGTGTCACGTCGTCTACAACGATATGTCTGCAGCTTGGAATGTCGCCATCAGAGTGGCGCAGCGGAAGCGTGGTGGGCCCATAAACCACAGGTCCCAAGATTTCCTTATTGCTCTTTTTCCTTGTATTGGTTTTTTTTCTCTATTCCTTTCAATCATCCTCTTCTATTTACTTGTTATTTAATTCAATTCTTCCCTATCCATTCTCTCTTTGATTCGAGTTCTACCTGCTCCCTTCTTCCTTGGTTATCTTGTATTGTTTCTTTCCTTCTGATATTGTTTATTTTCTTTCATGCATTCCACCTGACATCGTTGTTATCCACTTTCTTCTTTTCTGCTATAGCCACTGCCTTGTTCCTTCTCCTTTAGTTCTCTGTTTTGATTACCCCAAGTTAGTTTGCTTTTGCTTTGTCCTATGTACCGCCTAAGCAAATTTCGAGGACGAAATTTTGTTGTAAGGTGGGTAGGATTTGTAACCTCTGTTTCCCTAAATACGTATTTTCTGAATATTTTTCGTATTTTGATTTATTATAAATTCAGTATTATTTTAAACTCGATTTGTGCCTTCTTTTAAAATCTTTTTGAACTGGAAATTGTATTTTCTTCGAATAGTAGTATATTCTAACTTTAATGTTTATTTTCTAAGTGATCGGCTATTGGTATCTTATTTTATTACTATTTAGATTTTAATAAACTTGTTTATCTCAAATCTCATTTTGATATGTATATCATAATTATTATTGTTGTTATTAATATTATTATATGTGATTGTTGAATTGAAAATCTATTTCTAGTGTATTTAGTAGTATTTGAGTATTAATTTGATGCACACAAATTGATTTATTTTGTTACTATATTATTATTGATCTATTTATTTATTTATTTTTCTTTAATTGTATATTTTTCTTACTGGATTTTTTAATACCCATTTTAAACCCCAACCCATTATAATCCCCTTAAACCCATTTTAACCAACCCAGACCCGTTAGCATAACCCTAATATTATTGTATTTATACGCTCTGTTACCCCGTTCCTATCGAACCCTAAAAGCCGCCTATCTTCTAACCCATCCCTCTCATCTCCTGCTCTCCCGCTCTCCTCCACCTTCGACCATGAGTGTAGACCCCCGACCTGCATCCCCTCTCCCGAACCACTGTCCTCCCTGTGCTACGCCCCTACGAAGCCGCGAAGCTGCAGAAGCCGCCACACCATCCCCTATGTCGCGCCGCTGCCTCACCTCGTCGCCAGCAACCCAGACGACACAGACTGAAACCCATGATAAATTCCATATTGGTAGATAATATGCTTAGGGTGATAAAAATTATTTTTACTGATTTTTTACAATGAATATTTACTGCCCTTACAACTGAAATTAGTCAACATCGATAACTAGTCAGAAACTAAAATCTGTAAAGAACACTGAATTTCACCTAGCTACCTTTGTCGGAATGTAGACCTTAAATATGCATTAGAATCGGGTAGGAGTCTAGTTTCAAGAACTTCTGACGGATCCGCATTTACTATCCTGTAGCAACGGGAATTCTAATTTTGGTACAACAACCTACTGTTGTCCAGAATTGGGTTCCTATGTTTAATAATATGGAATTGAATCTATAATGTTATAATTGGTGCATTTAATTGTATAAAGTATATTGCATGATCTTAGGGTTGTTTTGTTATCTTTCTAATGTCCCTTATTAATCGCACTATTGTATGTTAATTGAATAAAGAATGTTAATCAAGCCGAGGTTAAGGGTTGACTATGGTAGTTGACAGTATAGTGACTGTACTCGAATGATGGCAAGTGATTATTATCGTTATCGGCATCGTGTAAGAAATTATACATGTCCAGTGTTTTACCGTTATCGGCATCGTGTAAAAAATTACACATGTCCAGTGTTTTATCGTTATCGGCATCGTGTAAGAAATTACACATGTCCAGTATTATTACCGTTATCGTCATCATACCCAGTACATGAACTATAGAATCTTCCACCTTAGTCTAAACGAAATTGATTGTATGCATTGAACCTCTAGTACGACACAAATGGGACACAGTAGTACGTGCATTAGCTAGGATTAAAAATGAATAATAGACTTAAGACTTTCATCACATTGTCATTGCATATTGTTATCTTTATTGAATAGTGTTATCGTTATTGTTACCATTATTGTTATTGTTTATCGTTATCGTGATAAATCATCATTATTGCATATTGTACTGTTATCGCTTTGTCACTGTTCAACACGATTAATTTCATCATTCATTGAATTCATTGATTTACCGCCATTATCATTGTTTCTCTGTTTCTCTACTTGCATGTCCACGACTTGCTCTAAGAACATTTTTTCCTCTCTTTAGATGAACAGTTTACAGGTAATCAAGGAGATTTACCTGACGGACTAGGGGAGCAACAATGGTGAAGAAGATGTTTTGCTACGCCACTTAAATAAATGTTGCTTTATTTGAGAACCTTAATAAATTGAACAAATGTTGTTTTCTTTGTATTGTGGGTTTCGACCCGAATATTGTTTGTTAAATTCCAGATGTTGGGTTATTTTGATGTTGGTTATTTTTATGCTTAAATTCCAATGTTGTTATTTATGTGATTATCCTTTCATTGCATGTGTGGTTGTTTTACTTCTTGTTTATATTGTTGAGTTGGATCGATAACAGCCTATGGATGACGTAAGTCATTCGCTGCGCCGTGTCACGTGCTTGCATTCTGTACTTTTGGGAAGCGAGTCGTGACAATCGAAGAGGACAAACCTTTCCCATCTTCGGCCCTATCTCCTCTAATATTGTAATGGACCCCATCTTGGGCCCAATCACAATGCTTGGCCTAACATAATTGTTTGTACGTCAATTTAGCTTCGTGCACCGCCTCCATAGCACACACACACTCATCTGAAGCTAGTCAAGCGGGATTTTGTCATCCTCCGAATCTTGCCGTCTCCTCTTCTTCTCCTACATAGTCGCAAATAACATAATCACTCACCCCAACCAAAGTCACAACCAAAGAGAGAACCGTAAAGAGGATACCTTCACCTTTCTCCCGCTCTTGTTCTCTTAGGCGATAGCTCACACATACACAGACCAGGGCCGGCCCTACCCTAGAGGCGAATAAGGCGGCCGCCTTGGGCCCCCGGAGATTTTGCGATTTTAGGGGCCCCAAATTTGAACTTCCCTTGTAAATATAGGTACGTACTTTCTGCGTAAAAAAATATATATATGTGATTAGGGGCCCCCATGTTGGAAGTTCGCCTAGGGCCCCCGGGAACTCAGGGCCGGCCCTAACACAGACATACACCAAAGAGAGTATTGAAGAGCAACCTCCTCCTTTCACTGTTGCTCACACACACACACACACACACACACCCAAAAAACCCCAAACAAACAACAACAAGTGAAGATCACCTTCTTCTCTCGCCACGACGGGCGGTGGCGTTGCCGATATCAGGTTTGGTGATGAGGAGGAGAGTGGCAATGTCGCGATGGCTGTGGCCATCGGGGGAGGAGGCTGCCACCACTGCCGAGGCCGATCGGTGGCGGCGGCCCAAGCGACGACGTCTCTGCCGTCATCGCGAGCTCCACACCAAAGAAGCTCGCTAGCTCCTCACCGTCGTTCTACACTGAAGAAGACTCCGCTGCCGCCATAGCTGCCACTCGTTCTGGTGCGGCCATCCTCATTAGTGGAGATGACGACAAGGTGATGAATCGACGGTGGAACTCAGATTCATCGACGGGATGATGAGTCGACGGTGGCTAGTAGGACGGCAGGAGAATCGCACCACAGATGCGGTCGAAGACAAGGCGGTTGGGACCCACTCCGCCTCCACGAGCTCCTCAATGTAGGAGCTCGCCACTCTCACCAAAGCTCGGAGTAGGCCGATGCCGGTGTTGCACGCGGGAGGAGATCTTCGGAGGAGAGAGAGGTGGCTGATTGGCGAAGAACTGGGCGAACAGGGAGGGGCGACAAACCCTAGCCACCGCCCATTCCAATCTCAGATTTAGACTAGGATTTTTTTTTCTGTTTGGATTTTTTGGGAAGAGCTTCTCTCTATAAATTATCTAGAGAGAGAAACTCCTTCTTGAGAATGGGTCAATGGTGAGGGATGTTAAATGTATAAAAAATTGAAGTTACTTTCTTACGACTTTCAAATTTTCTTACAATTCTTTATTTATATATTTTGATGCAATAGAGAATGCTTCTAGATGGCCAACCTCATAGAATTTCCGATGATATGCTTTAAGATACGTATACCTAGCATCCAACGGCCAAAATCCCAATCCATACAAAATCCCATACACGTAACCCCATACAAAATCCATCCCTCCTCTCTCTCCCCTCATGCAATCTTCATGATCGAATAGTATAATATAGTGATTTATTTAATATGGTTGTTACCAATAATATTATTCTAAACACCAACATTTAAACTACACTAATCCTAATTAAAAACTAATTAAAAGGCACTATAACTATAATCATATAATGGATAAAATCTTGGCTTCACGTTCTTCTTCACTATTCACTCTATCACTCATCGCAAAAAAAAAAAAAAACAGAGAGGAGAGAGAAACCAGAAGAAGAGAGAGAAACAATCAAATGTAGCTCAATCCAAATCCATTCAAGGTAAAGTTTGCTTTTTGATCGTAGGTTCTTACTTAAATAAGTTGATTCTCAGTCAAGATCCGGTTTGATTTTGGAACGATGGTTCGATCGAGCTAAATTTCTGATTTGTAGACCATGAAATGCTTTGGTTTTCGAGCTATTGGGGATAAAAATCATAAATTTCTTGCCTTTTTGGTAGAACCCAGTTTGGAAATGTATTTATTTTGTGCCCATTTCCATTTTTTTGCAGTATATGGATCTTGTAGAATCTGTGGCATTCAATGGGTTCTTTTTGTATTTGCAGATTTTTGTTTTTTGTTTTTTTGGGTTTTCTTGAATTTGGGATGAAATGATTAGGTTGTCTCTTTCTAAGTGGAATCTGTTCAAAAAGGGAATCTTTTTTTTTTTTTTTTTGGGGGTGTGATAATTGTTGAGAGTATAAGCAAAAAGTCTGCAAAAGAAACCAGGGGAACAGGGAAAAAGTGATCTTTATTTGTCAGTTGATTGTCATGTCACAGTGTAGGAATCTTTTATGATTATACCCATAACTCACTGGTGAATCTTTTTGTAGTCTTTTGAAGTGTGGAGAGTTGGTGCTTCGAGTATGTGGAGAAGATGGTCTACAGTATAATTGGGGGTGAGTAATAATTGTAATGTATGCATATTGTTCTTCTATTCATTTGGGGTTGAAGGAATGTAGATGAGTTTTTGCTTGTGAATATCTTGAGTAGGTGAGAAGATGAATGGGTTTCAGCATAGGAAGGGGGAGGACTTACAGAAGCCTTTCCCGGGTTGTATGGGGAGGATGATCAATATATTCGATCTTACCAGCGGAACGCCGAGAACGAAGCTACTCACTGAGAAACCACACCGAGATGGTAATTGATTTTATGTATATTGTTTTTCAGTTTATGGAAGTATATTCATCTTTGAATAGAGAGGAATTTCGTAGTGAATATCATGTCATTGTGGGAAAGGATCTATTTTTGTGCTTTATAGTTGATGAAGATCCACGAGAATGAGCTAGATTTAGTTGTTATGTCGTCGGGAATAGGGTTAGTTTTGATACATGAAAACCGGTTTTCGGGAGAAGTTTTTAGTGCTCATCTTTGTAGTGCTTCGTGAAACTTGCGCGTTTTTTTTTTCAGGAGAATGACTAGGTTTTTTTTTTTTTCTCTTCTCTCGAATGTTGGTTTTGTATGTATACATGGCGTGGTTTTCTCCCTATAACAAAATGAAACCTCATCTCATTATTAATTTGGTGAGCTAAAGGTTAAAAAATCCCTATATGAAACTTGGTAGTAACAATGTATCCTTTGGTGAGTTTCACAATTCAATATCCAAATTAGTTTTACAATCCAAGAAAAATGGGGATTTTAAGAAGTTTAATGGAACATTGTGATACTTGGTTTCGTGGTTGCAAGAGATTTCGGTAGGTAACTGAAGCCAAACCAAGCACTCCTTAACCCTTAATGATGACAACAAATTGCGATACTAGGGGAATGGTAGTTCTTGGACCTTGTGTTATTCCTTTCACTCAGTATCCCTCTCAAGTGAAACAAAAACTTTCATTTCTCTGTTTTTTATTCTCCTATATATTTGTACATACGCATAAATATGGGTACATATGTATACACACACATTGATGAACCTACACTAGTATTTAATCAAAATGTATATCTTGGTTTAGATTTTCCAAAAACAATTTGTAATATTCGTCATTTGGTGCTTCTACTTTAGTGGTTCAGACAAATTTTGTCTAGTGGGCCGACTCCGACAATTTGGGATAAAATTTCTTCTTGTGTTTTCCGGCTAATTTTCTATCTGTTTTGTTCTTATTTGTAGTTGTTTGGCTTTGCTAAGCAATTGCAAGCTATTAATGGCGTAAAAATTTGATTATGCAGCGGTCTCCCCTATTTGTAGAAACCATCCAGATGTAGTTAAGATGAAAGCAATAGATAAATTTGGAGCTCTGAAAGATGAATGCACAGTAAGTATTCTATAATCTTTTAGGCAAAGCTTAATTATTTTCCCCCACATATTCTGAAGAAATTGGTGTGTTTATAGAGTTATCCGCAGATAAATAGAACCAGTAACCTCTGGAAGAGTTCGACTAAAAAGGTCAATGGAACCCCAATGAAGATGCTTATAGCACAAGAGATGTCTAGAGATGTCGAATCTAAGCAGAAGCCACCGAATGTCGTCGCTAAGTTAATGGGGCTTGACCCATTGCCCATGCAACAACTGGATCTAACTACAAAAAAGAGCTCACAAGAACTAGCTAGAGAACTTCAAGATTATCGACAACAAGAAGATACCTCAAAATCTTCTGATTGTGACCACCAATGTCGAGATGTATATGAAGTTTGTTCACAACCATCGCGAGATGCTCAGTTTAAGGACAAATATCCGCCAAATATCATAAACAACGAAAGTCCTGCCGACAAGAGATTGGCATTTGTCCACCAAAAGTTCACTGAAGCGAAACGTTTGGCTACGGACGAGAAGCTTCTGCAGTCCAAGGAGTTCCAAGAAGCACTTGAGGTTCTTAGTTCAAACAGAGATTTGGTCCTCAAGTTTCTTGAAGAGCCAAAATCTCTGTTCTCAAAGCATCTTCCCGTGCTCCAAACTACTCCAATATCGCAGACGAGGCACATTACTGTACTGAAACCATCAAAAACAAGTGAACCGAAAGGCGCAGCACAAGTTAGAAGGCATCTACATACAGTTCTAGAAGATATTGATCACAACAAAAACATAAATCGGAAGGCTGAAAATGGATCTCGACCCACCAGGATAGTGGTTTTAAAGCCTAACCCCAAAATGCCTCATGAGACAACATCAAAATTGCTGGAAAAAAGAGAAATTATTGGAAATATAGAACCAGATGAAGCAAAAGAAGCAAAAGAAGTGGCAAAGGAGATTACTCGTCAAATACAGGAATATGAAAGGAACAACCGGAAAGATCCAACCCCATCTTCGTCCTCATCAAACGGGTATGTTGCAGATGAGAGTTCTTTCAATAGATCGGACTGCATAGACGAAGAGTGTGGAAATGCAAGTGATTTAGAAACCCTAACTCCAACTTCACAACATTCTTGGGATTGTAGCTTCAGATTAGGCAGTCCTTGCTCTATATCAACTTTAACATCTCATTCACCCGAGGCATCAGTGATCAACGAAGCCAAGAAACGTCTTTCGGAGAGGTGGGCGGTGGTGGCATCAAGTGGAGTCAGTGAAGAACCCTGTCATACCCGAAGGAGCTCAAGCACATTAGGTGAGATGCTCGGCATTGATGAGATAAAGAAAGATGAACTGATTGATACCCATAGTATTTCGAGTAATAATTCTCCTCATAATTTAGCAAGGTCGAAATCTCTTCCTGTTTCACCTTCGGTATATGAAAACGAATCTGATTCTACAATTAGCAAGTCCATTGTTCCTAGAGAGATTCCAAAGTCGAAGAGTGGGATATCATCTTTGAAGGGAAAACTTTCAAGCTTATTCTTGTCTAAGATTAAGAAAGCAGCCACAGAGAAACAACCTATTGCAATCCATGGATTTCAGTCTGAAGCTTTGTGTAAGAACATTGATCCTTCATCAGAGTTTTTTCACCATTGTAATTCCGGAGAAAGTAATTCAATTTCTGAAGAGAAGACCGGAAAGGTTTCGTCAATCAATGGACCAAAACAAGGCAGTTCATTGTTAATGGTAATTCTTTTTCAATTACTAGTTATCAGATCAAATGATTTTATTAATGCATTCCAAAGTCGCCTAAATTTCTATTTCCCCCCTCTTTTTCCGTGGATATCGGTACAAGGATATGCATGAAAATTACGAAATGATAAGGAAGAAACTTGTATGTTCCTAGAATTAAACACTAGATTGTATATGAGATGTTAGGAAAAAGGAAAACTAGGTTGTACACGTTAGTACCCCTAATTTTTTTTCCCTTTAATATTATCCAAAATTATTTTCTTGAGAATGTCCACAGTGTAGTAAATTTCTTATATATTGACTCAGTTTTGCTACTTACAATGTGATTTACATTTTGGCAGGCTTGTCTTTCATTTGAGAAACCTAGGGCATCTGAAAACCCAAGGAATACCCAGGATCAGCCCAGCCCCAATTCAGTTCTAGAACCACCTTTTGAAGATGAAGGCAGCAATATCCCCGCCCTGCCCTCAGCTAGTGCCATTTCTCGACATCCGCGTAAGTCTTCTACTTTAGCTTTAATTGATGAATATCTTTACTATTATTAACTAGAGACGAAAGCAAACACACACTTCAGGTGTCAAGCCTCCATCCATACTTTGAATTTTATTGAACTTTACACTAAGCATCTAACAATTTTCTTGTAAAGCATTAATTTTCATACAATGAATTTCATACTAGTATCTATTATCTTAATACATTATTTTTAAACTTTATCCTTCACATTGCATGCCTTCTCCTTTTATATTGCATTTTTCGGTCAAGTAATTTAGTCTGCATAATTTATTGTCTAAATTTGTGTATATTTTATTAATAGAAGCATTGTCACGGTCTCCACCTATCGGGTCTATTTCTCGTACACTTTCACGAGAGCATCCCGGTGAGAAGCCCGCTCCAAATTCCTTGAAGCTCTCTATGTTTTTGTCAAGAGAATGTGAAGAGCAAGAACGATCTCTAATTGTTGATAAATTGCTAGCGGGTGCCAACTTATTAGATGCAGAAGATTCCAGCTCAGTTTTAGCGAAATTTTATTCACTTGATAGCCCCTTGGATCCAGTTCTTCTGGAGGAGTTCTTAGGCAGGAAAGAAGAGGATGCTAAGTACAGAGAGAAGCGATCAAAGCATAGGCTGATATTTGACTTTGTCAATGCTGCCCTATTGACCATTGGCGAAGCGAGCTTGATGGGCATTTACCCGTGGGCCCAAGTCAACTGGAGGACCCGGAAGGATGATCGAAACTGTGGGCCTGCTGCACCTGCCGCAGTGCAGGTTTCAAAATTGGTGTCAGATTTTTTTTCTATGGAGAAGTGGGTTTCGGGGGAATCTGAGACCCAATACCGAAACAGAGCAGTGGATGAATTGGTGAGGGATGATGTTGGAGGGAAGGGAATATGGGAGAAACATTTGTGTTTGGAGGTTGATGAATTCAGTAGGGACATTGGAGGGCAGATTTTAGAGGAGTTAGTTGAAGAGGCACTGACTGATTTAACTGACGTGTATTTGCGATGAAGTTCATGATGACAATAATAATTCTCTCATATCATTATATGTATACTGTTATTATTGATGTGGGTAATAGTAGTATAATCTAATGTATGTATTGTTGCCCAATCCTGTAACTTCTTGTGTATTGTTTGACAATTGATTTTAAACGCATAATGAATGTCTTCTCCATTTTGTTCTATGCATAAATATACATCTGATCTTTCAGGCTTGTGAACTCAGTACGATGTTACGCCTCTTCGTACTTACAGGAAACTAACTGGTCATCATTATTAGGTGCAAAGTATTTAATAATGCTTACTAAATTTTAATGCATGTATGAAAAAGAGGCGGTGGTGCAAAGTATTTAATAATGTTTAATGCATGTATGAAAAAGAGGAGGAGGTGTAATTCTCTATACATACAAGGAACATTTCTAATTCTCGACGTATACATATGTATACATATGCGCACTGGAGAAAGTGTACATTTGAAGGAGAAACGCAATGAGTGTGTCAAAATTATAATATATGATGGTATACAATTATTGATGTACTTTTGAGTCTTGGACTGCAAGCAAGCTAGTCTATCCAAATGAGCAAGTTGCTACCTGTTTCGTTTTATCTTAATGCTTGATTTTGATTGTTATGACCTAAATGAGGCTGGCTTCTTCTCATTTTTATAAGGGAAGAATACAAGAGTCCAAGTTGGTTTGTTGGCTTCCAAAATAGTATATATATATATATATAATTTTTGTTTTTTTAAGGAAAATGTAGAGTATGGCTACATTGTTTCATTAAAAAGAGTTTAACAAAATAAACACAGAATACTTGGCTCAAATACAAGAACTACTAAGCAGGAAAAAGTAATAATATAACGCCCCCAACAAAACCCTGGGGGTGGGACCAATCTAAAAATCAGAGTGAATAAAGTAACGACATAAAGAGTATAAACAGAGGGAACAAATATAATAAAGAGTTTCTCTCTCTAGAAATCTAAAGAGAGAAGCTTCCCAAAAACCCCAAAAAGCAAAGAGAGAGAAAACGAAGCTCGATCGGGGAGGGGGGAGGACTCCCTCGTCCTCCTCAGCCTCCCCCCCTTCTTCACCGATCATACTGAGAGCGCTGGAGGGTGGTGTGGTTGTCGATTTGGCCGGGGTTGTTGTCGGCTGGGTCTTTTAGGCACGGTGTGGATTGGACGGCGCAGCAGGGATGTTCGGCTTCAAGAGGTCAAGGTTGACGGCGGGAACGGCGCCGCCCTTAGAGGACAAGACTTCGGTGACGGGTCATCGGGCTCTTTCGGCGTTTGAGCCCTTGTCGACAGCTCTGAGGGTTGCCGTTGAGGATTTGGGGTTGTTTTTGGCGATGGAGAGGTGTTGGAGGAGAGGGAGAGGCGACGGTTTGAGGGTGAGGAAGAGGCGGTGGCTGAAGGGATTAGGGTTGCGGGGCGACGGAGCCGGTGACAGGCGAAGCTGGCACCAGGGCTGGTTCGAATTCGCGCTCTCATCGACAGCATAAAGGGCTGTCGAAGAGGGTGTAGAGAGGGGTGGAGGTGGCTTTCCTTAGGGTTGGGAGCGTCGGTCTTGGCTCAGCAATTGGGTTCATCAAAGGTCTAAGTAGGGCTTAGAGCGCCGGTGAGTCAAATTCGGGTATGGCTCATCGACAAAAGGTCTAGGACTTGACCCGCGGGAGGGTGATGAGCAGGTTGCTGGTGTCGAGCGCGACTAGTCCTACTGATGACGATGACAATGGCGTTGGCGCTGTGTTGGCAATGGAAGAAATGGAGGAGGGAGGTGAGGAAGGGTTGGGGAGTAAGGAGTGAGACTTTCGAGGCGGGAGTTGCTAGGCGGAGGTGATCGCCGGCAGCGACGGGGTGTTGGTGCCGCCGGTGGAGGATGTAGGAAGGGGGGAGTGTGTTTGAATTTTAAATTTCAATTTAGGATTTTGAAATTCAATTTTTGAATTTTGAATTAGGGTGTGTTAGTCAAAATGAATTTCGAATTAGGGTTTCGAAATTCAAATTTGATTTCGAAGTGTGGTGATTCCGTAAATTTTGAATTTCAATATAGATTTTTGAAATTCAAATTTTAGTTGGAGACAGTGAGGAGAATTTTTGGTGTAATTTGAATTTCAAACTAGATTTGGTTTGAAACTCAAATTATAATTGGTGGAGTGAACGGAGAGTACAAGCGTCTCATTTGATAGGCGGTGGTGTTCAGCTACTGTTGAGAACTGGATTTGACGCAATCGAAAAATGGCGTCGCGGTGAGGTTAGTTTGGCGGACACACGACGACAACATCGTAGGCAGGGGAGTAAGCATGCCAGCAAGAGACGGTGGTTGTGGTAGCTGCCACGGTGGACGTTTGGGGGAAGGTAGACGGATTTTTTGGGGTGGAGAGTGTTCGATGGATTTTGAATGCCAAATTAGATTTTCTCTGGAATTCAAATCACAACTGGAGGGTTAGGAGGGAGAACAAGGTGCAGATGCCTCATCTACAAGTTTAGCTAGGGGAGGGACTAGTTAGGATTGTAGACTTAGCTTTGTAATCGTTCTCTACTGGTCTGTTCTAGGAACAGATTGATGTATAATTATTGTACTACTTGTTTCATTAATGTTTTATTAGTGAAGCGGTGACGATGTCACTTTTTTTCTAAAAAAAAAAGAGTGCAAACAGAGACCGGGGTTCCCTCCAACACAACCCTGGAGGGTGGGTAGCAGTGCACCGATCAACTGAAAGTAGGGCCGATCACAATCTCCTCCAGGAAAGCTCCTCCTCCACCAGGAAAGCTCTGACGATCCTTCCTACAGGCCCTGACGCCGCAGCTGTAGTCCAAAAAAAATGAGATGCATTATATGAGTTAGATTACTAGAAATACTATTATATATCTCACGAAAGTAAAAGTTATTTCTGTCTAGCCATAAAATCCACGTCGTAGCGGAGAGTGTGGATATGTCGTAGTGCTGGAGGCTCTAAGGACCTCGGAAAGCACAGATCTGCTCCAATGACATTCAAGGAAAAGGTGGTTTCTGGACTCTAGGTCAGCACTGTAGAGGCCACAGTTGGTTCCAACATGGGGAAGCCTCTTAACCAGATTTTTCCCGGTTAAGATAGCATAGTTTAAGACTAACCACAAGAAAACTCTTAACTTTCGTGCGGGGGGGGGGGGGGGGGGGGGGGGGAGGGCTTTCTCTGACCAACTTGGTCAACAACCTCTAAAGTGAATGCGGTTATAAAAGGAGCGGACAGTGAAGGACCCCGACTTCTCCAGTTCCCACGATTTCCGATCTGGGCTTGAAGCACCTAACACCTAAATGTGAAATAAACTTCTGTAGAGTAACTAATCTTGCTTGGGATCCCTGGGTTAGGCGGGATCTGAAAGAGGGCCTCCACGACCTTCTTTTTTAAGTCTTGGCTACAGATATGTGAGGTTGGGTGGCAATCTGATAGAGGTTCGCGAAAAGTTCATGTAAGGAGTGAGTTCCCCACCATTTGTCCCACAAGAACTTAGTCGTCATGCCATTACCAATGAACGATGTAACTCCACTATAGAACATGTCATGAGCTTTTGAAACGCCTCTCCAAAACTACGAGACCCTAGGGCCCACCCTGAACCCCCAATTACGTGAGCCTTTTTCTGGAAATAAAATTGGACGAAGTCTTGCCAACCTTCATCGTTCGGAAGATATGTTTTCCACCACCATTAATTAAGGAGAGCTAGATCCATCTCTCTTAGGTCGATAAGTCCCAACCCACCATGAATCTTCTTAATGTGGATCTTCTCCCACCTGATAAGATGGTACCCTCCCCAGTCAGCATCAACACCTCTTCAGGGGAATCTCTTCCGAACTTTATCAATCCGCTGGATCACCCATTTAGCCAAAATAGTATATTGAATTGATGCTTCCTTTACTCAATAAGAGCATCTGTAGTCGTTGAATGTACAATTATCCATATATGGATAAATGGAAATAGAAATCCAACTTTTGCTGCAGTCGTGCAAAGCTATTTTTTAGCTAAGACAGCACATGAAGTGCCGTCGGAAAGGTAAAAAAATTAAAAAATAGTAAATTTTTGACGGACGGCACTTGAAGTGCCGTCGGAGCGCACGTGAAGAAAAAATAATATATTTTAAAGAGTCGGAGAAGGAAGAAAAAAAAAAAAAATTCAAAGCAAATGGGACGGACGACACTTCATGTGCCGTCCAAGAGCCCAGTAGGCATTTTTTGTCCTCTTCCATTTTTTGGAAATTGCAAAAAAAATTCATTAATCACAAAAAATTTTCAAAAAATTACGAAAATATTTTAGAAATTGCAAAAAAAATTTAAAAATTGCAAAAATATTTTCAAAAATTGCAAAAAAATTTTTAAAAATACAAAAACCTCCGGACGGCACTTCAAGTGTCGTCCGAGGATTTCGGCAGCGGCCGCCTTCTTAGCAATAATTTAAGCGATTAATTAATTAATTTTTCAAACGGACGGCACTTCTTGAAGTGCCGTCCGACGAATAAAAAATTATTTTTTTTCGTGGGACGGCACTTCGGATGCCGTTCCTCACTTATCGATAAAAGCTATATCGATTCTCATTTATAGCAATCGACTGTAGCGATTTATCGATAAAATGGATATTTGGCAAACGAGTGCAGCACGTTCGTTTGCCAAATATTCATTTTATCGATTTTTGGCAAACGACTACAGATGCTCTAAGAAAGAGATACTATTGT
Source organism: Hemerocallis citrina (assembly GCA_017893485.1). Classification (NCBI taxonomy): domain Eukaryota; kingdom Viridiplantae; phylum Streptophyta; class Magnoliopsida; order Asparagales; family Asphodelaceae; genus Hemerocallis; species Hemerocallis citrina. The sequence continues at coordinate 205,050,586 of CM030367.1, read as the reverse complement.
CTCTACTCTACTCTTGTTGAGTTATTTAAGTAGTATTGCAGGTATTTTTTGTATAGTTTAGTGGAGTATTTTTGTACTGATGGCAGCTTGATATAAGGATCATGTTTTTTGGTTAGTATCTTTATGCCTTATAAGCCCAGCTTGTTTCTTTCTTTTTTCAGCAAAAAGCTACAGTGTCCCTACCATCGACGAGGACTGAACATTTGAGGTGGCTTTTCTTCTTCTTTACTAAGATTGATTCATGCTAATAGTCTTCAATAAAATTATTTCCCAAAATTAATTTTGTCGTATGCATAATTCCAAAACAATTCTAATTCATATTAAGTGCGAGTGCTTAAAAAAAGAATAGCACATGAAATACACTTGGAAATGGTCGTGTCGACCCTTCACTAACTGGAGAAGCTTCCCCTGCCCATCTGGAAAGTCGGGAATTCCGAAATTTAAACTTCACATCTTGACCAAACAAACACTTGAGACGTGTAAAAGAGGAATGTTCATATCCAAATTCACGACAATCTCAACCGAGACAACTGCATTTCTTGCAATGTCTATTGATCCCAAGGTTGGATCCAAAACCAAACAGTTGTTACGACAGAAATCCATAGAATTTGTAAATTTAGTTTCGTATACCTCAGAACTGAATAGGCAATGATAGTCTACACATGTTAGATGATATATTAGTTTAGTCTCTGATATGGGTTGAATGACGTGGCCCCTCCTGAGCCACAGGATCCCCTCAAAATGCGCACACCTCCAGATCATCCAGGTCCGCCACGTCAGCACCAGAAAACCGCCCGGGCCTCTGCCACGTCAGCCCAGAAACTGCCCGGGCCCTGGCCACGTCAGCCCTATACCGCCCGGATTTCCACCGCTTCAACTCCACGGGCAACCGGGTCCAGACCCGGCCCCAAACGGGTCCAGACCCGGTTGGGTTCTCCTATAAATACCAGACCCCTACCCCTTGATCCAGGTAATCTATCTTTTTCCACTCAAACCCTAGTTACTGTTACTCTCTCTCTCAGTAGCTGACTAGATCGTCGGAGGGTCTGCCACCGGGACCAACCCCGGTGTTCATAGACCGTCTGCAGGTACACGAGACATCGGATCCGAGCCTCCCGATCTGAGCCGAGCATCCAGCCTCCACCTCACTCCAGCCCACTTCCACACCGTTCGCCCGGCCGAGGGTCGTCTACATAGGAGCTTCCTCCATCAATACAAATCAAGTAAGAACTCACACCTGGTGCATCCACACGCCTCCCAAAAACAAACCACATCAGGTTGGCGCCGTCTGTGGGAAACTCTCTATTACAGACACCGACCCGAGCTTCGCCGTCAACGGTGTACCGTCAGTCCGAGCTCACATGGCGCCTAAAGCCACGAAAGCTGTTACCTCTGCACGTTGGCAGGACGTCCCTCCACAGGGCATCGCTACCGACGCTCAAGGATCCAATCATCCGGGGGTCAGTCACCCACATCACCCGAGTGCCTCCCGTCCGGTCCAGCCCGACCTGCGGGGGGTAATCCTGAACCGACAGGCTACCCGTGGTAGGGGAGGAGCCGCTTCCAACTTGGCTCCAAACCGTCAAAAACCTCCGTCCCACGGGCGGGGGCCGGCGCTCAGCCGTATCGGTCAGCAACAGTCCGCTCAACCAAACCGAGCCGAGCGGGCCCCGGTCACTCAACAGGAGTTCCAAGACTTCCGGAGGGAAATCCTGGAGGTCATCCGAGGGACCCCTGTCGATGAGAACATCCACCATTCTCATGTCCGGTCGGATGCCGAGGCCAGTGTGACTCACGTCCCGTCCATCCAGCCGGAGTATGACATTGACCTCCTGAAGCGCTTCCAAGAAATGGAAGACCGACTCGACAACTTCGGCGACGGCGGCCCAAGGACAGCTCAGGGTTATAGGCCCGTCCGACCTCCTTTCTCCGCCCTCATCCTACAGGCGGAGATACCCCAAATTTTTTGTTCTCCCCAGTTCGAGACCTACGATGGCGAGGGCGATCCTGCTGATCACATGGAGGGCTTCAAGACCCTCATGATGATTCACAGCGCATCGGATCCCCTCCTGTGCCGAGCCTTTCCCGCCACCCTTCGGGGTCCGGCTCGGAAATGGTTCTCCAAGCTCACCCCTGTCTCCATCTACTCCTTCGATCAGTTAGAGGGCAACTTCCTTGCCCACTTTGTCACCAGCTGAAAGGCCGAAAGGACAAGTGCGTCCTTACTTGGCCTCCGGCAGAAGGAGGGGGAGTCGCTCCGAGTGTTCGTCCGGAGATTCACCGCTGAGGCAAGGTCGGTCTCCTCCCTCGACCCCGGCGTTGCCTCAGCCGCCTTCCGACACAACGTCTGTCACGGACAGTTAAAGGCCTCCCTGGCAAAGAAGCCCCCGGAGGACTTTCCCGACCTCCTCAACCGGGTAGAGAAGTACATCCGAGCCGAAGAAGCCCTAAACCCAGAAGAACCTAGGGAGGTTCCCGGGAAGGGAAAACGGAAGGCCGAAGAGACCGAGCCAGCAAAGAAGGCTCCAAGAGACCCGGTCACCATGAAGAAGGTTCCGCCGGTCCCTCGCTTCGAGAGGTACACCCCTCTGATGCAGAATGTATCCACCATTCTTTTGGCAATCGAAGACAGGGATCTCGTACAGTTCCCCCCTCGACCATCCAATAACACCAGCAAAAAGAGGGACCAGCGGTTCTACAGCCGCTTCCACCGGGACAACGGGCACGACACAGATCATTGTCGTGCCCTGAAAGACGAAATTGAGGCCCTCATTCAATGAGGGTACCTCCGAGAATTCAAAAGGGAAGGCGCCCGGGAACAGAGGGACGCCAGAAACAGGAGGGATTCCCCTCCTCCTCGAACACCCCGACAGCGCCCCGAGCGGGATCTGGAGCCCGAAGAGCCTGAGGGTCAGGCAATCCTGCATTGCATCCACGGAGGGCCCATGGGAGGGGAATCCAACACTTCCCCCAAGGCATTCATCCGGGATGTCAACACCGTCCAGGGCCCTCTCTCCCCCCAGGTCCAACAACTTCCTGTCTCCTTCTCGGGAGAGGATCTGGAGGGAGTCCGGCTCCCTCACTGTGACACACTTATCATCAGCCTCAGCATGGCAAACTTTGGGGTCCGGCGAATCCTCGTGGACAACGGGAGCTTGGTCAACATTCTATTCCTGGGAGCATTCGAGAACTTGAAGCTCTCCCGTGAGAAGCTAAAGACGGCCGGATACACCTTACACGGATTCTCCGGCGTTCCAGTGACAATAGAGGGGATCGTCACCCTAGACGTCACGGCGGGCACGACCCCGAACAGAAGAACCGAGTCCATGGACTTCATGGTTGTGAATGTCAAGGCAGCCTACAATGCTATACTCGGCCGTCCGGGGCTCTGCTCCCTCCAGGCGGTTCCCTCGGCCTACCACCAGAAAATGAAATTCCCTACTAACACTGGTGTCGGAGTTGTCCGCGAAAATCAAGAAGCAGCCCGTTCGTGCTACATGACGGCATTCGGATAGCATCGCGAGCCACAAAAGCTTCCCTTACAAGCTTGAGGCTCAGCATTCGAATAGCATCGCGAACCAGAAAAGCTTTCCTTACAAGCTTGACCCTCAGCGCTCGGATATCATCGCGAGCCAGAAAATCTTCCCTTACAAGTTCGGGACTCAGAGCTCGGATAGCATCACGAGCCACGAGAGCTTCCCTTACAAGCTCGTGGCTCGGCGCTCGGATAGCATCGCGAGCCAGGAAAGCTTTCCTTACAAGTTCGGGACTCGGAGCTCGGATAGCATCACGAGCCATAAAAGCTTTCCTTACAAGCTTGTGGCTCGGCGCTCGGATAGCATCGCGAGCCAGAAAAGCTTTCCTTACAATCTTAAGGCTCGGCGCTCGGGTAGCATCGCGAGCCAGAGAAACTCCACCTACACATCTTCCTGAGAACAAGTGCGGGAGCTCGGCTACGCCTGCGACTGGCTTTCTCACCGGTGTGGGGGCTCGGCACCTGTCCCTAGCATGGTTTGGGCTTCTTCAAGCCCATCAACCTATGCACGAGGCGACAGCCGCCAGCTACACCCGCGCCGTCTTTTATGAGAACAAGTGCGGGAGCTCGGCGTCGACCTCGAGCAAGGCCGGGGCTTTCTTCAAAGCACCTCGACCTTAACGCTCGGCGACGACCCTCGGCTATGCCTGCTACTGGCTTTCTCACCGGTGTGGGGGCTCGGCACCTGTCCCTAGCATGGTTTGGGCTTCTTCAAGCCATCAACATGTGCACGAGGCAACAACCGCCAGCTACACTTGCGTCGTCTTCCCTGAGAACAAGTGCAGGAGCTCGGCGTCGACCCCGAGCAAGGCCGGGGCTTTCTTCAAAGCACCTCGACCTTAACGGTCGGCGACGACTCTCGGCTACGCCTGCTACTGGCTTTCTCACCGATGTGGGGGCTCGGCACCTGTCCCTAGCATAGTTTGGGCTTCTTCAAGCCCATCAACCTATGCACGAGGAGACAACCGCCAGCTACACCCGTGCCGTCTTCCCTGAGAACAAGTGCGGGAGCTCGGCGTCGTCCTCGGGCAAGGCCGGGGCTTTTTTCAAAGTACCTCGACCTTAACGCTCGGTGACGACCCTCTGCTACGCCTGCTACTGGCTTTCTCACCGGTGTGGGGGCTTGGCACCTGTCCTTAGCATAGTTTGGGCTTCTTCAAGCCCATCAACCTATGCACGAGGCGACAACTGCCAGCTACACCCGTGCCGTCTTCCCTGAGAACAAGTGCGGGAGCTCGGCGTCGACCCTGAGCAAGGCCGGGGCTTTCTTCAAAGCACCTCGACCTTAACGCTCGGCGACGACCCTCGGCTACGCCTGCTACTGGCTTTCTCACCGGTGTGGGGGCTTGGCACCTATCCCTAGCATGGTTTGGGTTTCTTCAAGCCCATCAACCTATGCACGAGGCGACAACCGCCAGCTACACCCACGCGGTCTTCCCTGAGAACAAGTGCAGGAGCTCGGCGTCGTCCCCGAGCAAGGCCGAGGCTTTCTTCAAAGCACCTCGACCTAACGCTCGGTGACGACTCTCGGCTACGCCTGCTACTGGCTTTCTCACCGATGTGGGGGCTCGGCACCTGTCCCTAGCATGGTTTGGGCTTCTTCAAGCCCATCAACCTATGCACGAGGCGACAACCGCCAGCTACACCCGTGCCGTCTTCCCTGAGAACAAGTGCGGGAGCTCAGCGTCGTCCTCGGGCAAGGCCGGGGCTTTTTTCAAAGCACCTCGACCTTAACGCTCGGCGACGACCCTCGGCTATGCCTGCTACTGGCTTTCTTACCGGTGTGGGGGCTCGGCACCTGGCCCTAGCATGGTTTGGGCTTCTTCAAGCCTATCAACCTATGCACAAGGCGACAACTGCCAGCTACACCCGCACCGTCTTCCATGAGAACAAGTACGGGAGCTCGGCGTCGACCTCGAGCAAGGCTGGGGCTTTCTTCAAAGCACCTCGACCTTAATGCTCGGCGGTGACCCTCTGCTATGCCTGCTACTGGCTTTCTCACCGGTGTGGGGGCTCGGCACCTGTCCCTAGCATGGTTTGGGCTCCTTCAAGCCCATCAACCTATGCACGAGGCGACAACCGCCAGCTACACCCGCCCCGTCTTTCCTGAGAACAAGTGCGGACTCGTCGTCAATCCCGAGCAAGGCCGCGGCTTTTTTCAAAGCCGCTCGACCGATACGCTCGGCTACGACCCACCGCCACGTCGGCTTCAGCAAAAATTTCCATTAAGGTTTAGAGCGTCCGCCTTCGGCAGACACCCCGAGCTTCGAGTCGATTGGTTGACCCTCCTCTCGCTCGCGAACAACTCGGGGTTTACAGCTTTCACAAGCCCGAAACTCCGAACTGTTCGAGGACGGTAGGAGAGCCACCGACCCTCAGCTCTCTGCGTCCCTGAAAGACACCCTGAGCTTCGAGACCATTCGTCGACCCTCCTCTCGTCCGCGAACAACCTGGGGTTTACAGCTCTTACGAGCCCAAAAACCCCGAACTGTTCGAGGACGGCAAGAGAGCCACTGGCCTCGGCTCTCTCCGATCCTCCGAACCGATCGATCGGCCCACCACTCACCAACAAACAACCCGGGGTCCCTCGACCCTCAAAACCCGAACCCCGAATTGTTCGTGGGTGATTGGTGTGCCTCCAATCCGGAGCCCTCGGAAAAATATTATGATCAGGGCGCCCGCCCTCGGCAGGCACCCAAAGTCAAGCGATTGATATAAGCCACTCATTCCTTAACAACCAGCTGGGGGGGGTGGGGATTATATAGCCCCCTGGGGGGTGTAATTAATGCATCTGGGAATGCAAAACAGCGGAAGGCGAAACGTCGCCATAAATGTTCATGGGGAGGCGAAACGTCGCCATTAATGACTTTTCAACAGGCGATACGCCACTGCATATGCGTCCGTTGCACCAAGTCACCTTGGTGGCGACCCTTCGCAACAAGCACGGTAACCACCTTCGGCGACCGAGACAATCAAAGTTCAGAGAATCAAATGTTCTTATTATTACTCATTGCTTACAACTCAATGAAAGTCGGCACAAATACAAAGAACAACTTGCGGCTCACTCACACTCGGCTGGAAAACTCAAACTCGGCACTTCCTTCGAGGCTCCTCTCACGTTCGGCCGGCCCGACCTGGGTAGAGACCCCGGCCACCAAGCTTCCTACGTCATCTGGCTGGGCTGCTTCAATTAAAAACGTCGGAGACCGCCCCGACGTGGAGTTGCTTGCCTCCTCGATCAGACTCGCGCCCAACACCAACTTCAGTCTTTGGATCTCCAGCTCTTTCTCAATCACAGCCTCGCGAAGGAAAGACTCCGAGGCCGACTGCTCACTCGAGGCATCTGAGATGGACGAGTCTGTCTCGATTACCCACCAGTCCCGGTCGGCTATAGCTTTCTTCAGACGAGCCACCTCCAGACTGAGTGTAACGCCCCGAATCCCAAATACACTGAATTCGAGATGTTCTACAGGATCTTTTCACTTTCTTTGGTACAATTTTACAAGAAAATTTAAACTTTTCTCTTTACATCAGAGTTTACATCAATGTTACACTTTTCATTTGCACAGCGGAAGTAATATTTACAATAATTAAATAAATGTACAACAACATGGTATGATCTTTAAGCATCCATTCATCTTTACTCTTTAACATGTCATTTACCTGCATATAAGACTGTGGGTACGTCAGTTTATTCAACCGACGATCATTATACACGGCTATCCTCTCTATGCCGAAAATAGTATAACTTAATTTTCCATATTTAGCAAACACAAACTTGTCACATTTCAAACAAAAGGGACTACCCTATTGATGTCGTGTTGTGATTGTGCACTCAGTCCTTAATGCAGTTATTTATGTTACATGACACTAATGCGCACTTGTTCAGATTCTATGCATCCCATACTACATAGGTCCGAGGGCAAGCCTCTTAATCGTTCTTCATCTTTGTAGGGTTCAATCCCTCGCCATGACTTAATCTACTGCTGTAACTACAGTAGGTGTCCTAGATGATCTATGAGTGCAAGCACGTGTACAGAAAACCTGGAGGAGAATCCCACGTCATGTCACGACTCATCGTGAAGAACCTGTGGCAATTCAGCCTCCTTCATGGCACACAATCCTCATGCAGTCACCAAACATCCCACAAGTGTCACCACCGGGACGGTACCCTGGAGCAGTATTCACGTCATGTCACGACGCATCGTGAAGAACCTGTGAAATACTCTCCGCCGCCACGGTACCCTGGAGCCGTATCCACGTCATGTCACGACTCATCGTGAAGAACCTGTGAAATACTCTCCGCCGCAAATCCAATGGCCCTCACTCGTGTTTTTCTCCTACTTTCATCACATCTCCATTATGTACTAATCCTTAGTTTTTATTAGAATCATGAACAAAATCAAAGCTCTAGTGTTAGCCTTTCCACTAAACCGGACTTATTCATTCATCTCAACATGACCAACCTTGGTCTTTCTTTTCAATAATTCATTTCAATTCCAAATGCCGGGGGAGACTTAGCTACTCTTTCATTTCAATTCCAATCCACAAATTCTAACATAATCTGAGCATTTCCAGCTCATGAGTTCATTTTTCATAATCATGATAGATTTTCTTTTTCATGTTCATAACTTTCACATTCATACAACTTTGACAAGTTCTAATAAATGATCCACTTCATGTAAGTTCACGTAAAGACAAATTGAATTTACTGTCATAACCAAATAATCAACATAAGATTCATAACCTTTATTATAAACCAATCATAGAGTTTCTGATATACCAAAAGTATTTCTGAACAGTCGACTTGGAGCACATCCAGTCGACTTGTTCGGTCAAAATAAGTTATTCAATAATCGCTCGGAAGAGTCGACTGCTGCACATGGCAGTCGGCTGTTCTGCAGTATTCCAATTTCAATTATCATCCTCAGGACAGTCGACTGTCGTTCAACACAGTCAGCTGTTCTGCAGAGTTCAATTATGTAATTTCTCAGGTTCAATACAGTCGACTGTTACACACATTTGGTCGACTGAACAGGTTAAAATCTCAAATTAAGGAATCACACTTCATAATTTGTCGCACTATTCTCTAACGAGAATAATTCATATTTCCTGGTTATCACATTGTTCTCAAAATAAGAAGTACTAACGAATATTCACAATTCATATTTTCATACATCTATCACATAATGTCACTTCAATCTTTACTATACTAATCTTCTTCATTTCCAGTTCTTTTGCAAGGTATACTTTTCCAAAAATACACATGTCAGAATCATAGTTCTAATTACACCTTTTATCCTCAAATCACATTTTATTTTATGCAACAATTCCCAAATTATCTTTATAAAGTCTTGTGTATTTTTAGAAGAATGGAACATTCGAGTTTATAAACATTTCATCAGTACCAGTCGACTTATACTGTAGTAAGTCGGCTGTCCAGGGAAAACATCCATGATTTTAAGAAAGATAGATTAAGCAAGAAGTTGACTTATAAAGGCACAAGTCGACTTAAATGAGCATATAAGTCGACTTACAAGGTCCTAAGTCGACTTACCAGAAGAATTCCTTTTCGACATTTCTCAACAATTAATGCCACTAATCTCTTTATTAGCCAATTACACATTCATGGTTATAATTAATCCATACCAACTTAGATTTTTACTAATCCAATCACATACAATTTCATACTCACATTCCAATCCATTCATAGGTCAATTTTCCAATTAGAAGTGTACTCTTATTAGGATTTTTCATGCATCATTACTCAATATATTACTAGCATGATTCCTAATTGGAAATAAGGAAAATTAAACCCACCATCATTCATTCATTCTAACAAGCATTTCTACTTTAGAAATATGGAGAATTTTACCCACCTTGTATGGAGAGAACAACACAATAGCAACTAAGTCCTTTGCAAATGAATGCACCTCCTCCTAGACGCGCGCACACAAACTCCAAAAGCACCAACACCGAAAGTTTCTTCCTTGAATAGCCGGCCCTTCTCTTTGGAAAAATGCAAGCACAATCCCACTCACCACTCAATCTTTTTAACTCACAACTACTATTAATTAAACTATAGATTTGGAAGGGATATTAAGCACAAAAATAACTAGCCATGGGAGGGGGGTATTTATACTAAAAATCAAATAGAATGGAGGGCTAGGATTAGTTGGTTGGTTGTAGGATGGAAGGCTAGGATGAGAGTAGGAGTTACCACAACTACCCACATTCAAATAACTACCACACCATGACCACCACTAAACTTTTGAATCTCCCTCCAAAAGTCCACAACCGGCCATGAAGTAAAGTGCATATTGCACGTGTACGCGTAGTGCACGTGCATGCAACTAGGCCAAAAATTGTGCATTTGATTTTTACATAAAAATAAAATAGACTTTTTAAATAAATTAATCCATGGGCTTTAGTTTTATGAGCCAAAATAGTAAAAATAAATAAAAATACATTTTGGGCTTTAAGAAAGAGGCTTTAAAATATGGCTTTCTATTTATTTAAAGAAAAGGCTTTTGTATAAAATAATTTGAAAACATATATTTAAATATTCATACACATCACAATAAAACAATTATAAGATTTAATTCAACCAAAATATTGCACGTGCACACTACGTGCAAAATAAAATAATTTTTCATTAATTGAAAAATCAAGGTATTACACTGAGCTCCCTAGACTTGTTCTTAAAATAATTTACAGCGGCCACTCGATCACAAGCCTGTTTTCGCTAGCGAGCTAGAGCCACTCCCAATGCCTCCTTCCCGGCTCGGACCCGAGATACCTCGGCAGAAACCGGGCCGGCTCCCACGGTCTCGTGCGTCTATCCAAGGACAAGAAACAAACAGTCACAAGGAAAGCTAGGAAAATGCACAAGTCACAAAGCCTCGGCCCAAAAAAGTATATTTCATTTCTTTCAAAAAATTGATACAAAAGCCGCGGTGGCCAGTCCGCTCGAGGCATTTACATCAAAAATAAAAAGAAAAACTAATCTATTCTTGAGGGGGGGGGGGGGGTGGCACCTCATTTCGGCCGGGACGCCCCCCGCTTCGTCGCCCCCCGGGGTCGGCGGAAGGTTCGCCTCCCAACCATAGTAGAGGTGGTCCACGCTCTGCTCCGGATATATCTGCTTGAAATGTGCCTTGGCCTGCTCATACGCTTCGTCCTGCACTATAATCAGAGCTTCCGCCGAGGCCGCCTCCATCCTCTTCAGGGCCTTCCGCCCCTTCTCCGCCTCCTCCTCGATCCTCTCCTTGAGGCGATCCACGTCCTCCTTATGAATGTCGCAAAGTGAGGCCATCTGCGCCTCATGGACGGTGACCATGCTCTGAGCCTCCTTCAGATCGTCGATCGCCTTATTCAGCTCGCAGAGGTACTTCTCTGCGTTCCTCCTCTCTATGTAAATCTCCTTCTCCAAGCACTTTTGAAAGTGCTGACCGTGGAGTATCGCCTGTCCGAGGGGGAAAAAGATCAGAAAAATCCACCAAGTTCAAAACCAGGGGAAAAAGTGGAGCCAAAATAACTCACCGAGATGTGCGCCTGGGACCACCGCATGAAGGCCTGGTCCGCCGTCTGCCCCGCCAGAGCCATCCGATCGCGCTCAGTGGCGGCCTTCGTGACGAATTCAATTGCCACGGGTCCATCGAGCAGAGAACCCCCCTGCATGATCGACCAATCAGGGGTAAAGGGCCGAAGCCCATGCTGGCTCACCATCTGTTCGGCGGTAGGCCGTGGTGGTGGAAGCCTTTTTTCCGGGGCTTCGACGGTCTTGCCCGAGCTACCCCAAGCATCCCGAGCTGCCCTCGACGTATGGGGGTGATTCTTCTTGGCCCTCTTCGCCGGAGAAGGCTTCTCGGTTACCGGGGCCGGTCCCTTGGCGGACCCCCCGGCCTGGGCAACCAGCTTCTCCTGCTCGGTCGCCAGCTTCTCCTGCTCGACCTTCTTCCTCTTCTCCGCCCTCGCCTTCGTGGCAACGGCCAGCAAGGCTCACCTCTCGTCCACCTGTTCGGAAGTCATCTCTGCAAGAATGAAAAAGGAGGCTAAAGTTAACACGAAGGCAGAAAGATGAAAAATTGAAAACGAAACATACTAGGGTCGGCCGGGCTCAGTCCGGCCTAGGCAAGGTGTAGCTCGGTCACTCGAGGCCACGCAATACTGTGCCCCCTACTATCTTCTCCACTCGCTTCCACTCCTTTGCTGTCAAGTCACTTCGTTTCGAAGGTTTATGGTACGGCTTGAAGAAACTCCACTGGGTCGGTATTCCCCAAGCCTTCTCACTCCGCACCACAAAATACTTCTCTTTCCACCCTTTGATAGAATTCGGATGGCCGTGCATGATCTTCTTGTGCAGCCTGGGTGAGAAGTAGAAAATCCCTTCCTGATCTCCGAGCGAGCTGATCCCTAGGATGGCTCGGAAGTACGTCATCCTCGGCTTCACCCCCTTCTCTTGGCACCTCAGAATAAAATAGATCAAGTACTTCCAAGAGTTCGGGTCGTACTACATGGGGCATAGCTTCGCCCAATTCAAGACCCTCTTAACAAAGGGATGCAAAGGCAGCCTTAGGCCCGAGGCGAAGGCATCCTCAGGAAAAATACAATAGCCCGGCGCCAGGACCGTGGTGGGTCGAATGCCTGGGCTCGGGATGAAGACTTCGAACTCCCGGGGAATGAAATAAGAGGCCCTCAAAATGTGGAGGTAGTCCACCCTCAAGATGCACGGGATGCTGTCCATTCGAATCTTCACCCGGCCCTCTTCACCTGGCATGGGAGGGATGGGGTCGATGTTCTTGATATCATCAGGATACGTTTGGATCGACCCCAGATTTTTGAAGGAGACTGGGGGGAACTTGAGCCTCGGCCTAGGTGCATATTCATCTTGCGGAAGAGGACTGTCTGGGATAGTTAGCTTCCGCTTCTTTCGGTGAGGACGAGCTTGACGGCGTCGACAAGGGTGGGAGAGGTGGAAGGTCATCCCCGACCGACCTTCCTACCGTGCCTTCGCCATCACCCTCTTGAGCGTCCTCATCCTCATCATCAACAGCACCCTCATCCTCCTCGTCCTCACCATCGGTATCTGGATCCTCCTGATCCTCCTCCTCCTCCTCCTCTTCGCCTTCGGTGCCCTGGTCCTCCTCGTCATCTCCTTCCTCCTCTTCGCCCTCGGCACCCGGATCCTCCTGATTCTCTTCATCCTCTTCGCCCTCACCTACAGGCTCCTTCCCCGACCTTCGGGATTTCAGTGGCGATACTATGAAGACTACGTCGTCACTACTAGCCGACCCAGGATCTGTCAGGACCTCCTGCTTCACCTTATACTTGCTAAAAGATGAGAACGTCTCGGACTCGGACTCCTTCTCCGAGCGGCCCGACGAGCTGGCCTTGGATTCGGACTGAACGCACGACATTACAAAACAGAGAATACTAACCTGAAGAGTTTACCGAACGATCACTGGAAAAAATCACCGACGGCAGGTAAAAACCCTGTTCTTGAAGTAGTGGAGAGTGAGAGCAAAAGATATGAAGAAGAAAAAGTGAAGAGGGGGGAGGGGATTTATAAGGAGAAAGTGACTTCTCGATTTCCGCAATTAAGATCTGACCGTTGGATCTTAACCATCAAAGATCTAACGGCCGCTAAAGATCTGGAGATGCTTCGATCCTTGCGCTCCTGACGTCAGCAGTGAGCGTAGAATTACCCAAACTACCCCCAAGCCTTTCTTCCCCATACATTGGACTTTCTCAACAAGTCAATGAAGCTCGGGGGTCGGATGGCACCGCGAGCCACAATTGCTCTTCTATTTCCACAGAAGAGTCGACGCTCGGATGGCACCGCGAGCCACAATTCATCTTCTATTTCCACAGAAGGGTCGACGCTCGAATGGCACCACGAGCCACAATTTTCTCTTCTATTCCACAGAAGGGTCGACGCTCGGATGGCACCGCGAGCCACAATTCTTCTTCTATTTCACAGAGGGGTCGACGCTCGGATCGCACTGCGAGCCACAATTCCTTTTCTATTTCACAGAAGGGTCGACGCTCGAATGGCATCGCGAGCCACAATTCCCCTTCTATTCTTCGCAAAAGGGTCGACGCTCGGATGGCATCGCGAGCCACAATTCCTCATCTATTTCACAGAAGGATCGACGCTCGGATGGCATCGCGAGCCACAATTCCCCTTCTATTCTTCGCAAAAGGGTCGACGTTCGCAAAAGGGTCGACGCTCGGATGGCATCGCGGGCCAAAATTCCTCTTCTATTTCCACAGAAGGGTCGACGCTTGGATGGCACCACGAGCCACAATTCCTCTTCTATTTCACAGAGGGGTCGACGCTTGGATGGCACCGCGAGCCACAATTCCTCTTTTATTTCACAGAGGGGTTGACGCTCGGATGGCACCGTGAGCCACAATTCTTCTTCTATTTTCACAGAGGGGTCGACGCTCGGATGGCACCGCGAGCCACAATTCCTCTTCTATTTTCACAGAAGGGTCGACGCTCGAATGGCATCGCGAGCCACAATTCCTCTTCTATTTCACAGAAGGGTCGACGCTCGGATGGCACCGCGAGCCACAATTCTTCTTCTATTCTTTGCAGAAGGGTCGACGCTCGGGTGGCATCGCGAGCCACAATTCATCTTCTATTTTTTCAGAAGGGTCGACGTTCGGATGGCACCGCGAGCCACAATTCCTCTTCTATTTTTACAGAAGGGTCGACGCTCGGATGGCACCACGAGCCACAATTCCTCTTCTATTTTTACAGAAGGGTCGACGCTCGGATGGCATCGCAAGCAACAATTCCTCTTCTATTTTTACAGAAGGGTCGAGGCTCGGATGGCACCGCGAGCCACAATTCCCCTTCTATTCCACATAAGGGTCGACGCTCGGATGGAACCGCGAGCCACAACTCCTCTTCTATTTTTACAGAAGGGTCGACGCTCGGATGGCAACGCGAGCCACAATTCCTTTTCTATTTTTTCAGAAGGGTCGACGCTCGGATGGCATCACGAGCCACAATTTCTCTTCTATTTTTACAGAAGGGTCGACGCTCGGATGACACCGCGAGCCACAATTCCCCTTCTATTCCACAGAAGGGTCGACGCTCGGATGGCACCACGGGCCACAACTCCTCTTCTATTTTTACAGAAGGGTCGACGCTCGGATGGCATCGCGAGCCATAATTCCTCTTCTATTTTTACAGAAGGGTCGACGCTCGGATGGCACCACGAGCCACAATTCACCTTCTATTCCACAGAAGGGTCGACATTCGGATGGCACCACGAGCCACAACACTTCTCCTATTTTTACAGAAGGGTCGACACTCGGATGGCATCGCGAGCAACAATTCCTCTTCTATTTTTACAGAAGGGTCGACGCTCGGATGGAATCGCGAGCCACTATTCCTCTTCTATTTTTACAGAAGGGTCGATGCTCGGATGGCACCGCGAGCCACAATTCCCCTTCTACTCCACAAAAGGGTCGACGCTTGGATGGCACCGCGAGCCACAACTCCTCTCCTATTTTTACAGAAGGGTCGACGCACGGATGGCACCGTGAGCCGCAATTCCTCTTCTATTTTTTACAGAAGGGTCGACGCTCGGATGGCACCGCGAGCCACAATTCCTCCTCTATTTTTACAGAAGGGTCGACGCTCGGATGGCAACGCGAGCCACAATTCCTCTTCTATTTTTCAGAAGGGTCGACGCTCGGATGCCATCGCGAGCCTCAAACTCCCCTCTGTATTATTCAGGAAGCTCGAAGCTCGGATGACGTCGCGAGCCTCAAAACAGCATCCCCTATTCACAAGGGCTCGGAGCTCGGATTACACTGCGGGCCCCAGAGTCCTCCCCTACTTACAGGGGACTCGGAGCTCGAATGACACCGCGAGCCTTAGAGTCTCCCTCAATCCCACAGGCAGGGGGCTCGACTGCCGACCCCAGAGCTCGACAAACCGAGCCCCATCTCACCTAAACCTCGACGTCATCTCGCTCTTCCAACTAGCGAGAGGACCGTCTGCCGACCCTCTGAGCTCCTCTGCCGACCCCAGACGCTCGACAATGCCGACCAACGCCAGCCGTCAGGACTCCTAAAGCATTAAATACAATGAAATCATCCAATTGCTACTACCAAGTATAGGGGCTCGGACCTCGGATGTCACCGCGAGCCCCAGAAGCACTCCCCTATTCACAAGGGGCTTGGAGCTCGGATGACACCGCGAGCCCCTACAGCCCTCCTCTATTCTCAGGAGGCTCGGAGCTCGGATGAAATCGCGAGCCCCAAAAATTCTCCTCAAGCGAGGGGCTCGCCGACCGACCCTCTATGCTCGGCGAGCCGATCTCCAACCCAACAGGCGTTGGCATCCCCTTGCTCTTCCAACTAGCGAGTGGGTCGTCTGTCGACCCTCGAAGTTCGTCCACCGACCCTCAACGCTCGGCGAGCCAATCTCCAACCCAACAGGCGTTGGCATCTCCTTGCTCTTCCAACTAGCGAGGGGGTCGTCTGCCGACCCTCGAAACTCGTCCACCGACCCTCAACGCTCGCCTACCGACCCTCTATGCTCGGCGAGCCGATCTCCAACCCAACAGGCATTGGCGTCCCCTTGCTCTTCCAACTAGCGAGGCGGTCGTCTGCCGACCCTCGAAGCTCGTCCACCGACCCTCAACGCTCGCCTACCGACCCTCTATGCTCGGCGAGCCAATCTCCAACCCAACAGGTGTTGGCATTCCCTTGCTCTTCCAACTAGCGAGGGGGTCGTCTGCCGACCCTCAACGCTCGCCTACCACCCTCTATGCTCAGCGAGCCGATCTCTATCCCAACAGGTGTTGGCGTCCCCTTGCTCTTCCAACTAGCGAGGGGGTCGTCTGCCGACCCTCGAAGCTCGTCCACCGACCCTATATGCTCGGCGAGCCGATCTCCAACCCAACAGGCGTTGGCGTCTCCTTGCTCTTCCAACTAGCGAGGAGGTCGTCTGCCGATCCTCGAAGCTCGTCCACCGACCCTCAACGCTCGCCTACCGACCCTCTATGCTCGACGAGCCGATCTCCAACCCAATAGGTGTTGGCATCCCCTTGCTCTTCCAACTAGCGAGGGGGTCGTCTGCCGACCCTCTAAGCTCGCCGACCCCCCGAGCCAACTCAAGAAGAAGAAGAAGAAGAAGAAGAAGAAGAAGAATCCCGACACCATCAACCACCGTCGCTCTAATCCCAGACAACTCCGTTGTCGAACGCAACCAAGAATTCAATCCGAAATCGAAATCGAAATCGAAAATCGAAATCGAAGAAGATGAACACTGACACCATCAGCCTACACATCTCGAACCTTCACGCCATCTTCGTCTCGACGTTGACGCAGTCGACCTCACCACTTCTTCCCCAAAACACCCATCATCGATAGCCAAGGATCTGGATCCCCATCAGACTTCCGATGCCTCAACTTCGCCCTCTTCGATGCCCTCAAGATCCGCTCCACCTGAAGACCTCTGCATACCGACTTCGACCTCCCGATCTTGACCTCAACATCTTGCCGTCGACATCTTGTCTACCTCAACATAGCGGCATCAACATCGACCTCCACCCGAACACCTCAACATCCCATTCCCAAAATCAACCTCGGCATCAACATCCCATCATCGAAATCCCACCCCGAAACCTCACTGCCGAACACCACAAACCTTAGCCGCCACCTCTTCGAAACCCTAGCTGCCATCTCCTTCGAAATCCACAGTCACCATCCACTCCAAAACCCTAATCTATCTGTACCCTATACTCCAAACCAATACCCAACTCCAAAACCCGACCCCCAAACCTTCTTATCCTAATATCTCAAACCCGTTTAACCTAATACCCAAACCCTCCTTTCCTATCCACAACCCTCCAACCCGACCCGTTTCTCCAAACCAAACCCAAACTCATTTTCTGTTTTTTCCAAAAAAAAAAGAAAACTTTCTTTCATGTTCTTGTGCTTCTACATCTAGATTGTTAACTCACTCCGATTGATCGATCGTTGTTGATTCTTGATTTTGATGATCACAACACAGTGCAACATGTGTCTATGTTATACAGCTAACATTGCAGTGCAGAGACTAAAGACATTTCTAGCTGAACAAACAAACAAGCTCAAAAAGATACAGATGAAGAGACAAGGATCAAGATTCAATTCAAGACTCAAGACTCAAGACTTCAAGCTCAAATGTGTTATATTATTTTGTCTTGTAAACATTGTATTTTATTTCTTGTTGAGTCTTAGTCTGATGTAAAGCCTTGTCAACACACACACACACACACTTACTCAAAATTTCATAATGTGTGTCTCTCTTAAAAATCCAAAAAAAAGTCAAAACAGTTTGAAGAATTTTAACTTTTAAGTACCAGTCGATTTAAACTTTTGTCAGTCGACTGATAAGTACAAAATTGTTTAAAATTATTCAAACTCTGATCAGTCAACTCATATGGCAACCCAGTCGACTGTTCGAGAGCTTTTGACCGTTTTCTGATTTTCAAAATCAAATTTTTTCAAACTCAAAAGTTCTGATCCGTTGGTTGACAGTTGTGTAACTGTTTTCCAATGTTCAGGAGATCAAAACTCCTTGTATAGAGTTTCATATCTCACTGAAAAGAACAACTTGATTTTTTATATACCCGAGCATTCTTGTGAAAAACTTTTTAAGAGATTTTCTGTGAGAAACAAAGCTTTCAAAGTTCATACACTTTGGTTCTCTACATTCAGTCCAGTATAGCATTGAATTCGCTCTGGACTGAGTATAGAAGTCAACCTTGTGATTTAGCCTCGTGCATCAACACATACACCAACAAGGCTATAGGTTGATTGTAAAAATTCTTCTTGTACTTTTGCTCTCGGTTGGAGAGTGGTTGTTGACTCTTGGTTGTAGAGTCGGTGTCTTTTCACTCTTGGTAGTAGAGTGGGTTGCTTTCTCTGGTTGAGAGAAAGGACTACGGGTTAGACAAGGTTGTTGTCGTAACGCCGTAGGGTATTCTTGTAATTTTTCAAGAATAGTGGAAATCTCGAGTGGGTTGCTTGGGGACTGGATGTAGGTCGGGAGGACCGAACCAGGATATATCTTGTGTACTCTGTGATTGATTGTCTTGTGTTTGCATTTACTTTTGCTTGTTTAAGTTCTGCAAAACTTGTCTGGCCAGTCGACTCAGTTTCGTATCAGTCGACTGATCAAATCTTGTATTAGTTGTTCTCTTTGTTTCATCAGTCGCCTACCTTATCTATAAGTCGACTGCATTGAGAGTTTAAATTTTCGTTTATTTTGGCTATATCAGTCGACCGGTTCACCACTAAGTCGACTGTGCCGAGAGAAATTATTTATTCCGCAATTTATTTTTGATAAACACTATTCACCCCCCCCCCTCTAGTGTTTGTTGCTTCGCCTATAGGATCCAATACTTGGTATCAGAGCAAGGTTACAGGCTATGACAACTACTTCAAATACAAATCAGTACCATGAAGGCCAATCTACACAACGGCCACCACTATTTGATGGAACGAACTACAATTATTGGAAGTGTCGAATGCGAATCTATCTTCAATCAATCAACTACGAGATATGGCAAATGACAGAGACGAAATACACTGCCCCTACCATTCCATATGCACAATGGAATGATGATCAAAAGAATCAGACTATGAACAATGCCAAAGCAATGAATGCTTTATTTTGTGCACTGACGAAGGAAGAATTCAACCGTGTATCCAATGCTACAACCGCACATCAAATTTGGCATACACTCGAGGTAACACATGAAGGAACGAATAAAGTAAAAGAGTCTAAAATTTCTGTTCTTGTCCACAGGTTTGAGATGTTCAGAATGAAGGACAATGAGACTGTGTCTGAGATGATTACAAGATTCACAGACATCACAAACTTTCTTGTGGCGCTTGGAAAGACTTATACCCAAGCAGAGATGGTCAGAAAAGTCCTACATGCACTCACTCCAGAATGGGAGAAGAAAACCACAGCAATAGAGGAGGCGAATGATTTGTCAACACCTACTCTCGAGAATCTTGTTGGTAATCTCATGGCATATGAGGTCCAACTTGAAGATCGAAAGAAAGATACTGAATCACACCAAGCAAAGAAGAAATCATTGGCTTTTAAAGCCATGACTGACTCAGAAGATGAGGAAGAAGATGAAGAAGAAATAGCAATGTTCACTCGGAAATTCAAGAAGTTCTTAAAGAAGGGTAAGTTTCATTCAAAAGTTAAAGATTCTAATGATCCTCTTACATGTTTCAAGTGCAATAAAATAGGTCACATGAAAAAGGATTGTCCCTTAGAAAATGCAAAGAACAAGGAAAAATCATCCAACTTCAAGAAGGACAAATATCCAAAGAACAAATTTGCCAAGAACAAAAAGGCCTATCAAGCTACATGGGATGATAGTGATTCATCTTCCGAAGAAGAAACGGATGAAAATAACGAAGTGGCAAATGTGTGTTTTATGGCTGCACAAGAACATGTAAGTAATGATTATGATTCCGAAGATCTTCTTGATGCTTTTAATGAAATATTCCAAGAGTTAAAGAAAGAAAAGATTAGAGTTAAGAATCTTGAGAAAGTGAATCAAACACTTAATCAAGAAAATCTTAACCTTGATAAGGAAGTAAAATCCTTAAATTCTCGCATTGCAAGTTTAGATACTGATCTTGAAACTCTCAAAAAGAATTATGAAGAAATTTCAAAGAACGTATCTAAGTTTAACAAAGGCAAAGAGAATTTAAATGATATGCTTCATCATCAAGTTACATCTAGTCAAAAATTTGGACTTGGTTTTAAAAAACCTTCTGTAAAAGAATCTCCTGTTTTAAACACTAGTAAGAATAAATCAGCATCTATTTCTAGTGTTACACACAAGTTGTATGATTTCTTTGCAAAACCAAAGGTTGTTAATTTCAGTGATAAAAGCAAAACTAACGTTCGGTTAAGTCGACTGAACCATACAACCAGTCGTCTGTCCAGAGAAAGTGGATCTTATTCGATGAAATCAAAACCTCTTATAAGTCGACCTAGTGTATCCACCAGTCGACTGATGTACACCAACAGTCGACTGCATAACACTGGTAAGTCGACTGGACAGAACAAACTAGTATGGGTTCCAATCAGTCTAAATCAGAATGATAGAATTGCTTATATTCACTCATATATGTTAAATGTGTGTAATTCTATTTATTATATTCCTGCTTATGGAGGAAGATCAAACTCTTCATGGGTTTGGTTTCTCCCAAACTAATGTGTTTTGGACCCAATAAAAAGGGTACCATATTTACCTTAAAATTTTTATAGGTACCCAAGAAAGAACGCTGGATATTAGACAGCGGATGTTCAAAACACATGACAGGGCATGCCAACCTACTATCCACCATTCAAAGTATAGATGGAGGAACCGTCACCTTTGGAGATAACAACAAAGGCAAAGTCATCGGTATTGGCATGGTCGGTAAAATATCTAACCCTATTATAGAAAATGTGCTATTGGTTAATGGTTTAAAGCATAATCTCTTAAGCATTAGTCAATTGTGTGATAAAGGTTATAAAATAGTTTTTAATTTATGATTCTACTATGCAAAGTGTTGTTTTTCAAGGCTTTCGTAAAAATAATATTTATGAATTGTGTTTGAATGCAATTGATTTTTCAAATAATTTTTGTTTAATAGCCTCTAACAATGAATCTTGGTTATGGCATAGAAGATTTGGACATGTGAACATGAAAAATCTCTCAAAATTATCTAAATATAACCTAGTTAAAGGACTGCCAAAACTATCCTTTAAAAAGGATAAGTTATGTGATGCATGTCAACTAGGAAAACAAATCAAATTCACTTTTAAAACAAAAGACGTAATCTCTACTAGTAGGCCACTTGAATTAATTCATATGGATTTATTTGGCCCTACTAGAGTTGCTTCTTTAAATAAAAGTAGATATGTGTTTGTTTTAGTAGATGATTTTTCAAGATTCACTTGGACATTCTTTTTAAAACATAAAAATGATGCTTTTGAAGAGTTTGCACATTTTTGTAAACGTGTTCAAAATCAAAGATCTCTAACCATAGTCACTATTAGAAATGATTATGGTGGAGAATTTGAAAATGAAACATTTACAGAATATTGCAACAAGAATGGTATAACACATTCATTTGCATTTCCTAGAGCTTCACCACAAAATGGAGTGGTTGAAAGGAAAAATAGGACTTTGCAAGAATGCGCACGTACTATGCTTGTTGAAAGCAATCTACCAAAACATTTTTGGGCTGAAGCTGTTGCTACAGCTTGTTATGTTTTAAATAGAATTCTTCTAAGACCTAAACTAAAGAAGACTTGTTATGAGTTATTTTTTAATAAAATTCCTAAAGTCTCTTACTTTAAGACATTTGGTTGCAAGTATTTTATTCTAAACACAAAAGATAATTTAGACAAATTTGATCCTAGATCTAATGAGGGTATCTTTTTGGGATACTCAAATAGGAGTAAAGCATATAGAATTTTCAATAAGTCTACAATGACTATTGAAGAATCAATGCATGTTACATTCGATGAATCCTTACCTTCATCAACATTAAATAAAGATGATGAAACTGATTTATCACCGTTAGATAATGTGATTAAATCCTTAGAGCAAACTAATCTATCTGATAAGTCGACTGATAAGGTCTCCCAGTCGACTGACGTAAAGCAGTCGACTGAAGAACAAGTCAAGTCGACTGATCCGATTGAGATATCTTCAACTTTACCAAAGTCATTTGTTGAAGTTAAAGATCATCCTCATGACTTAATAATTGGTGACATCTCCCATGGTATTCAGACACGTTCACATGTTAATATGATCTCTCATACAGCATTCTTGTCAGATTTTGAACCGAAAAATATACAAGAAGCTTGTGAGAATGAATATTGGATGAATGCCATGCAAGATGAACTAAACCAATTTATAAGGAATGATGTATGGGATTTAGTTCCTAGACCTCCTGATCAGACTATCATTGGTACCAAATGGGTATTCAAGAATAAGTTAGATGAATCAGGACAAGTTGTAAGGAACAAGGCTAGATTAGTTGCCCAAGGATATAATCAAGAAGAAGGTATAGATTTTGATGAAACATATGCTCCTGTTGCTAGACTAGAATCTATTCGTATTTTATTATCTTTTGCTTGTTTTATGAATTTTATACTTTATCAAATGGATGTGAAAAGTGCTTTTCTTAATGGGTTTATTAAGGAAAATGTTTATGTTAAACAACCACCAGGCTTTGAACATGAACAATTTCCAGATCATGTTTATAAATTGAAAAAGGCTTTATACGGTCTTAAACAAGCACCTCGTGCTTGGTATGATCGTCTAAAAACTTTTCTTTTAGAAACAAGATTTGAAATAGGTAAAGTAGACACTACTTTGTTTATCAAAAGAGTTAAGAATGATATCTTAATCATACAAATATATGTTGATGATATAATTTTTGGTTCTACTAATAATCATCTATGTCAAGAATTTGCTAATACCATGAAAAATGAATTTGAGATGAGTCACATGGGTGAACTCAATTATTTCCTTGGATTGCAAATTAAACAGTCCTCAAATGGCATATTTATCAATCAAGGCAAATATGCAAAGGAATTACTCAAACGTTTTAACATGGATAGTACTAGTAGTAAATCCACACCTATGGCTACTACTACTACTCTTGACAAAGATTTATTAGGTAAGAGTGTTGATCAAAAACTCTATCGAGGTATGATTGGTTCACTCTTATATATTACTGCAAGTAGACCAGATATTATGTTCAGCGTATGTTTATGTGCTAGATATCAATCTAGTCCTAAAGAGTCTCATTTAAAAGCAGTGAAACGAATTTTAAGATATATTAAAGGCACATCTGAATATGGTTTATTTTATCCACGCACCGATAATTTTCAACTTTTGTCTTATAGCGATGCCGATTTTGCTGGAAGCAAAACTGATCGCAAGAGTACTAGTGGTACATGTCACTTTTTGGGACATTCCCTAGTATCTTGGTGCAGTAAAAAGCAAAACTCCGTATCCCTATCAACCACAGAAGCTGAATACATCGCTGCAAGTTTGGCATGTGCACAAATTTTATGGATGAAACAAACCTTATTAGATTATGGTATTTCATTTGAGAAACCCTCAATTATGTGTGATAATACCAGTGCAATTAATCTATCTAAAAATCCGATTCAACATTCACGTACGAAGCACATTGATATTCGACATCATTTTCTACGTGATCATGTTTTAAAAGGAGATATAGCTTTAGACTTTATCTCTACTGATAAACAAGTAGCAGATATATTTACCAAGCCCCTTAAAGAAAATACTTTCATTAAATTAAGGAGAGAACTTGGTATTTGTGATTTTATTGATACTTGTTGAAGATGGCTTCTGTAAAGTCGACTATCTTTTTGAATAAGTCGACTGAACTGTTTTTTAAACATACCAATTTTTTCTCTCTGACCAGTCGCCTGGCTTCTCAACCAGTCGACTGATTAGTAGACATAAAATATTTTTTTTCTTCTCGACTCAGTCGACTGATCTCCCTACCAGTCGACTGTCGCGAGCTAAATCATCTTCAGCGACTATTCATCGCGTCTTTTGAGATGGAATCACTTATCTTTTCACCCGTGATCCTTAATCCTCACCGTCGATTTCATCTCTCTTTGATCTCAGCCGTTCCCTCACAGTTAAAATCCCTTTCACCAGCCGTATTTCACTTCTTACCATTCTCAAGCTTTTACCCCCAAATTTCAAAACCCTAGTTTTGGAGAAGAAGGTGATCAGTGCTGCTTGTGCTTGCTCCTGCTCGATTCTCAATCTCTCTTTTCTTAGGTATAAACCCTTTCGACTCTTTACTCATGGCACCCAAACGATCGAAAAGATCTCATGAGGGTACTTCTTCTTCACAAGAGTACACCCAATATCTTTTGAGTCCCGATCTTCTTGATCGTTGGTATCTCTTTTGTACCATTCAAATCTTCCCTGGAAGATTTGTAAATTTTGGTGACTTAGATCGTTTTAACCTCATTCCACTTTTTCAAAATTGCAGTCTTTATGACTTTCTCTCATTATCTAACCAACCAAATTACTATCCCCAACTCATTTATTTGTTTTATACAAATATGAGCGTTGTTCAAAAAACAAATGGGGATGTCTTAATCCGTTCGTCAGTGAAAAATATTAAAATGACTATAACACCGACTAGGATTAATGCGATGTTGGGTATAGATGATGGTGGAATTCCTCTTGATGAAGTTATTTTAGATGATGCTTCTATATTGTCTAAAATTCTTTTACCTAATTCCCGACTTCCAATGACAAGCAGAAATCTAAAACCAATTGCTAAGTTTGTCGGTAGAATATTAGCTTATAACATCCTTCCTAAAAAGGGGAGTTATGACCAATATTCTATTGAGTTACAAAAAGCTATATATGCAATTTTTGGTAGGATAGCTGTTAATTGGGGTCAAGTTATCTTTTCCAAACTTTATCAAGACCACACTCATTTTCTACCCTTTGGAGGTTTTCTTACTAGAGTCTTTACTGCTTTTAAAGTTGATCTTGAGTCAAAGACAAATGTTGTTTCTAGATATGAGTGTTTCGATCGTGCTAGTTTGGCACGAATGAAACTCCTTGATGCTCCTACTCGATCACCCCCTAGGTCTCCTCCAATGTCCCAAGCTCCCTTAGGTTCATCTTCTAGACCTAGAGCCTCTCAACCTTCTACATCTGATGATCCACCTCTCCCTCAAGCCAATTATGATGACCCTCGTACCATGTACGACTGTGTGTCCTACCTAATGAACCACTCAGTCTCTGTAGATACTCAACTCCATACCCTCAACTCCAAACTAGACAACCTAACTCATCTCTTCACTTCTCAGTTTCATCCTCCTTCTCAAGATGATGACGAAGACTCGGAAGAAGATGATTGAAGATTACTTCTTTTTTATTATTATTTATGTAATTTTCCTTTTAATGCATTTTGTTTCTATGTATTAGATCTTCTCTCTTTTAATGCCAAGCAATTGAAACTTTATGCTTTTTGATGATTCCAAAGGGGGAGAGAAAGAAAGCTGAGTCTGAGTTATATTTTATCTATGTGTTACATTTTGTATGTGTGTTATGTTCTATCTGTGCTACATTTGTTAAACATTGTTACACTGTTTAGCATAATATTTTGAGTATTCAAAATATCTCTCTGGTCAGTCGACTTCCCCAAGGATACAGTCGACTGCTGCTGCAGCTATGATACTTGCTGCATCTGTGATATTTGTTAAACTGCTTTCATGTTCTGTTCAGTCGCCTGATCTATTTTCCAGTCGACTGATACATTCTATATATCAAGATTTTACTCTATGTATGCATATTGTGTTTTTAATAGGGGGAGCTTTCAAAATCTATGCTTGTATGTCTGTTTATAAACGGTTATCAGCTATTGTGTTGTCATCATCAAAAAGGGAGAGAATGTTGATTCTTGATTTTGATGATCACAACACAGTGCAACATGTGTCTATGTTATACAGCTAACATTGCAGTGCAGAGACTAAAGACATTTCTAGCTGAACAAACAAACAAGCTCAAAAAGATACAGATGAAGAGACAAGGATCAAGATTCAATTCAAGACTCAAGACTCAAGACTTCAAGCTCAAATGTGTTATATTATTTTGTCTTGTAAACATTGTATTTTATTTCTTGTTGAGTCTTAGTCTGATGTAAAGCCTTGTCAACACACACACACACACACACTTACTCAAAATTTCATAATGTGTGTCTCTCTTAAAAATCCAAAAAAAAGTCAAAACAGTTTGAAGAATTTTAACTTTTAAGTACCAGTCGACTTAAACTTTTGTCAGTCGACTGATAAGTACAAAATTGTTTAAAATTATTCAAACTCTGATCAGTCAACTCATATGGCAACCCAGTCGACTGTTCGAGAGCTTTTGACCGTTTTCTGATTTTCAAAATCAAATTTTTTCAAACTCAAAAGTTCTGATCCGTTGGTTGACAGTTGTGTAACTGTTTTCCAACGTTCAGGAGATCAAAACTCCTTGTATAGAGTTTCATATCTCACTGAAAAGAACAACTTGATTTTTTATATACCCGAGCATTCTTGTGAAAAACTTTTTAAGAGATTTTCTGTGAGAAACAAAGCTTTCAAAGTTCATACACTTTGGTTTTCTACATTCAGTCCAGTATAGCATTGAATTCGCTCTGGACTGAGTATAGAAGTCAACCTTGTGATTTAGCCTCGTGCATCAACACATACACCAACAAGGCTATAGGTTGATTGTAAAAATTCTTCTTGTACTTTTGCTCTCGGTTGGAGAGTGGTTGTTGACTCTTGGTTGTAGAGTCGGTGTCTTTTCACTCTTGGTAGTAGAGTGGGTTGCTTTCTCTGGTTGAGAGAAAGGACTACGGGTTAGACAAGGTTGTTGTCGTAACGCCGTAGGGTATTCTTGTAATTTTTCAAGAATAGTGGAAATCTCAAGTGGGTTGCTTGGGGACTGGATGTAGGTCGGGATGACCGAACCAGGATATATCTTGTGTACTCTGTGATTGATTGTCTTGTGTTTGCATTTACTTTTGCTTGTTTAAGTTCTGCAAAACTTGTCTGGCCAGTCGACTCAGTTTCGTATCAGTCGACTGATCAAATCTTGTATTAGTTGTTCTCTTTGTTTCATCAGTCGCCTGCCTTATCTATAAGTCGACTGCATCGAGAGTTTAAATTTTCATTTATTTTGGCTATATCAGTCGACCGGTTCACCACTAAGTCGACTGTGCCGAGAGAAATTATTTATTCCGCAATTTATTTTTGATAAACACTATTCACCCCCCCCCCCCCCCCCCTAGTGTTTGTTGCTTCGCCTACAGGATCCAACAATCGTGAGTTTGAGATGGGGTGTTATCAGCATCCACTTCTCAGTTCAGGGATGATATCCTACCACATCGACAATTCTTAAGTTCAGGGTGAGATCTCATCATCGACAATTCTCAAGTCTGAGATGAGATCCTATCATCGACCATTCTCAAGTCAGGGGTGAGATCCAATCAGTCTACTTCTCAGTTCAGGGGTGAGATCCCATCATCGACATATCTCAAGTCAGGGGTGAGATCCCATCACAGATCGGGATATGGAGATCCCACCACTATTCGAGGTGAGATTTCAACAGTACACCACCACTACTTCCTTCTGCAACACTATACTTCTCAGTTCTGTCACATGCGCCATCAAGCGCCGTCACTGCACCACAGTTTGTCGTTCCTTCCACATTAACATCGTCAGTATTCCAAACTCTTGTTGCTTAAACCAACTTGAATTTGAGAGAGGATGTTAAATGATATATTAGTTTAGTCCCATATTGGTTATGTATCAATTTAGTCTTTTATTCTCTCCTATATATATGAACCATATTGTATTCAGTTTATTCAATCAATCAAGAAAAATTATTCTCATCAAATAATCTTAACACCACCTATTCCTTCAAAACTCTTGAACATAGATAAGATACATAAATTCACCCAAACACGAGTAACAAACAAATATGGTACTAATGATGATGACAATGATTGTAATAAAGTGCACATGGAATCAAATGTCTTACCCTGCACCAAATTTTGGACTAAAGGCAAAAACACAAAACAATGGACTGTCTCCCCTCATCTTATCAACTACAGAAAGAACCACATGAAAGACAATGAGACAGAGACTCCCGCTCTCACTTTGTGGCCCTCAAACAAACAGCCAGCAAAACTCAGCTGCCACAAAGTCATATTCTTGAAACACCAGGAATCTAACGGTGAAAGAGCAATCTGACAGCTGTAATGGATACCAACCACTCATATAAAAGATTTATCTCAATTTAAAGATTCAAAAATTTGCCTCTATTTGAAGAGAGAATCAATGCATATACCTCTATTTGTCAATTCTGTCATTGCAGAAAAAGAAACATGAAAAACCTTGGTGGTTTTAGATAAAGATGAATCGGCTGCAACTATATTTCAAGAAAAAAAAAATATGAATCATTTAATTTTCTATCATACAAAACCAACCAAATAAGTTGCTGGATATTTACATTGTTTCAGAAAGGGATGACTTAGAGTAGCCCCACAAACGTACAGAGAACAGGAGAATATTAACAATGGTAGGGAATCAAGTAAGTTACTACGAACCCAACCAAACATAACTGTAGGTGAGAAGAAAATACAGCCGGAATTTGTACCTAATACTGTTACAGAGCATTATCACCTTCTGCTACTGCACAGCTTTGGTGTTGTGGATAATTGAATCTCTCTAGGTCCCACTTGCTTTAGAAGAAAACTAATTCTGGTTCGATCCATACTGCATCAAATTAGAAACACATAAGAAGACTGATAAATGAAGACGAGTCTATTCCGTTATAGAGTAACGTCAGTTGTACAGTGTATTACAAATTTTGTACTACTTTGATGCTATAAACAAACATATGGTTCCCTCGACTTGAAGAGTGTTGATACCAGTAAAATCCCATATGCGTGAATCTTGTAGTGCAAAAATAGTACAACAATTGTACACCATATGCAACAGCATTTTTAGTTCCGGTAATGTAGAACAGGAAATTCATTCTAAGTTATGACTGTGACCAATCAACTACTACCCGCTGTCAAAACCACGAATTTCCCACCATTATACCTATTTAAAATAAATCCCCAATATATGAGGTGGTTCAAAATAATGCATGAATTATGCATTGTATACCCACATGATATAAAAATGCAGTGCAGCAGCGTCCATTTGGTTCATTTTGTGTGAAAAATGCTTAAGTGCACTAAACACTTATTAATACATATTTTAAGTTTATTTGGAACTGCAGTTGGATAACTGCCTTTTCAAAGGCTGTTTTGATACTTTGACCCAACTCTTGAACAAAGTCTTTGCTACACTTCAAAATCACGGTTACAAACTCAAAATTTTAAAAAGTTATTGAGTTGCTAGCGAAATTTTTTCCCTAAGAGCTTCCACAGTCGATTGCTTTTTTGCCATTTTTTGGAACACTACTTTGCTATATTTGAGAAAGAATTTGGCAATTCCCATATTATAGGGTCCCTATTATTTTATTATTTTTTCAAACAATAGGACGAAACAAGATGTTTCTTCCGATGGAATTTTTTTTTTCGAAGGAAAATTTTAATTTTAAATACTAATGTGTTTAGTTAGATAATTAGTTTAGTTAGATTAACTAGTTAGATATTGTGTTTAGTTAGATAATTAAGTGGTTAATTAGTTAGATAATTAAGTGATTAATGGAAAAATGGGTGGGACGAAACATCACCACCAACAAAAAAGAAAAATTTTAAAAATTTTAAAAAAATATGAAAATATTGAAAAACCTTTAAAAATTAAATTGATTTAGACGGACGAAATATTTCGTCTGTTTAATTTTGTCAACTAAATTGCTATATCTTACATTTAACGACTGCAGCAAACAACGAAAATTGCCAAATTCTACTTTGCCATTTTGCCATTTTGCCATTTTTACGACAAACGATTGTGGATGCTCTAACTGGAATAGTTCTCAAAGCATAGGGCAAATATTATTTTGGCCAGAGTCATAATTTAGCTAAATATGTGTTAGGGAGCTGCAGGTGCTAGTGAGGGACCGGGAGTTGGTCTAGATTGGGTCTCTGAGTTGTAATAGTTTGAGTTGGTTTGAGTGTATCTGTTTGGGTTTGTTTAGTGTATCAGTCTTTTCTGTTTTGGCAAATGTACGTGCAATGTGCACATTTTTCCTTTCATAGTGGGTTTGGCGGGAAAGTTGTTAGCGGGGAAAAATTGAGTTTTTAGCTCACGTGCTACGCACGTGATCCCTGTAACTGCCTTGTAACTGTCTATAAAAGCTTCTAGCTGCTATGAATGGAAACTAGTCTTTGATTCAAGAAAACCTCTCTCAAATCTTCTCGTTTCTTCTTCCTCAACCTCTCATCTTCTCTCTAATTGCGCGATCCAAGCAGACGTTCACCGGAGTTCCTAACACATTGGTATCAGAGCCAACGAGTGATGATTCTGATTCGAGGGATGTCGGAAGCACCTCGTCGATCGAAGTGGAGGTTCTGGAGCTGAAATCGACGGTGGCCAAGATCGCTGAGGCGATGGCGTCGTTACCCGAAGCAGTGCAAACCTTGGGTGAGCAAGTGAAAGAACTGATGATGATGAATCGCAGTTCCAGTTTTGTGCCAAGATCGCTGAGGCGATGGAGGCGATGGCGTCGTTACCCGGAGCAGTGCAAACCTTGGGTGAGCAAGTGAAAGAACTGATGATGATGAATCGCAGTTCCAGTTTTGTGCGAGGTAATATGGGAATCTCACAACCCCAATTACATAAGGAGGTAGAAATTCCTAACTCTAATCCAATTTTGCCAAATCCTTTTCAACCTACAAATCCCTTCCATTCTAATAACTCTGTTAGTATGGGAAGTAAGACGAGGAGTGAGTCGATGAATTTCCCCAGAGCTCCTTTTAAAATGGAGTTTCCTATCTTTCAAGAAGGAGATCCTACGGAGTGGGTGTGTGGAGCTGAACAATTCATGGAGTTCTTTGAGATTGAAGATACCCAGAAACTGAAGTTTGCTGCGTTGAATTTGAGGGGTAAAGCATCGCAATGGTATCGGCGGCATATTAGGCGGAAGAGAAGTAATTTCTTGGCAGGAGTTTGTTAGTGAGCTAATGACGAGATTTAGTCCTTTTGAATTTCAAGATTATGAAGGTTTGTTAACGAACTTGAGCCAAAAAGGGGAATTAGAAGTTTATATACAGAAGTTTGACAGGCTTTCGAATTTCGTGGGAGATTGGACAGAGAAGCTCTTCTTGAGCACCTTCGTGAGTGGGTTGCGTGATGAGATTCGATGGGATGTCAAAGCACAGAAGCCCAAGACGGTGAATGAAGCGATGGGTTTGGCCAGAGGCTATGAAGAGAAGGTGTATCTTACTAAGAAATGGAGTAAACCTGCATTTGTAACCCAAAACTACTACCGATTCCTTATCCAATCCTGCACCTAAGGGCAATGAGTCCACAACTACATTCACCTTTGTTCCTAAGAGGTTATCACCAATTGAATTACGGGAGAGGAAAGCTAAGGGGTTGTGTTTTAATTGCGATGAGCAGTAAGTCCAGGGGCATCGTTGCAAGACACAGAAGTTTTACTTCTTGGAGAGATTTGAAGATTAAGAGAAAGAAGAGGAGGATATGGAGGAGGTTCAAGCTGCAGGAATGAGTATGGAGGGAAATTTAATGCAGATCTCCTGCCATGCCTTATCAGGTTCTTCATGCTATCCTCATACCTTGAGGGTTAAAGGATCCATAGGTGGAAGGTTGGTGAACATTCTAATTGACACAGGATCTACTCATAACTATATCAACCCTCATACTGTAATCAAGACTGGATTATCTTGAATGAACCTCGATAAAATGTGAAGGTTGCAAACGGAGAGATAATGCATAGTCAAGGAAAAATTGAGGAGGCACACTTCATTGTGCAGGGCATTCCACTGTCAGCAGAGTGGTTGATCTTACCACTAGGCCCTTCTCAAATGGTATTAGGAGCACACTGGTTGAAGTCGATGGGTAGAGTCACCATGTATTTCACTCTTTTAACAATGGAGTTCAATGTTCAAGGAGAGAAAAAAGTGCCACAAGGTTTTGTTGAAGGGCAGCTACAGATTATAGATGTGGAAGAATTACCAAAGGCATTAAAGTCTTCTAATCAAATGTTCTTGCTGCAACTGCAGTGCACTCCGGCAGTGAAGATTCCATCTGAGTTTGATACTACTTCTCCAACAACCCCAGTACAAATTCGGCAAGTTCTACAACAATATCCTGAGGTGTTTTCTCCAAACATTGGCATGCCACCTCAGAGAGAGTGGATCATCAAATTCCACTAATTGAAGGTGCTAAACCCATCTGTGTTAGACCCTATAGACACCCTTATTACCATAAGAATGAAATAGAAAAGCAAGTAAAAGAGATGCTAGAGTCGGGTTTGATCAGACACAGTTGTAGTCCCTACGCATCGCCAATAATTCTTGTGAAGAAATCTGATGGCAGTTGGAGGTTATGCGTCGATTACAGGACTCTCAATTCTCAAACTATAAAGGCCAAATTTCCCATTCCAGTCATAGATGAGCTATTAGATGAACTCCACGGAGCAAAGTTCTTCTCCAAAATAGACCTAAGGTCTGGGTATCATCAGATCAAAGTAAGAGCATCCGACATTCATAAAACAGGCTTTAGAACTCATCAGGGACATTATGAGTTTGTGGTGATGCCGTTTGGCCTTACTAATGCCCCAGCAACATTTCAAAGCTTGATGAATAACATCTTTCAAGACTACTTGAGAAAGTTTGTTCTTGTATTCTTTGATGATATATTAATCTATAGTGCAGATTTGAAGAGCCATATTGAGCATTTGAGTTTAGCTCTAGCAGTATTGAAGAAGCATCAATTGATTGCCAAAGCTAGCAAGTGCAGTTTTGGAACAACAGATCAAGTGGGTTATCTTGGTCACATTGTCAGTGCGAAGGGGATTTCGGTTGATCCTGCTAAAATCTCAGCAGTTGAAGAGTGGCCAGAACCTAGAACTGTCAAACAACTAAGGGGATTCCTTGGATTAACAGGGTATTACCGAAAGTTTGTGAAGGGGTATGGTAGTATAGCTGCTCCTCTTACTCAATTGTTGAAAAAGAATGGATTCAAATGGTCTGAAGCTGCTACAGAAGCTTTTAAAACTCTCAAAGTAGCCATGACTATTACTCCTGTGCTGAGTTTGCCAGATTTTTCAAAGCAATTTACGGTTGAAACTGATGCTTCCAAGCTAGGAATTGGAGCTGTGTTGATGCAAGAAGACCATCCCATTGCTTACATGAGTCAAGGGTTGAAGGGGAAATCACTCTATCTGTCGACATATGAGAAGGAAGTCCTCGCTGTTCTCTCCGCAGTAAAGCATTGGCGTCAGTACCTCTTTGGGTAAATTGTTCATCATCAAAACTGATCATCAAAGTATCAAACACATTCTTGATCAAAAGATTAGTCCGGAGATGCAGGAGAAATGGTTGTGGAAACTTTTGGGATTCAATTACAAGGTGGAATACAAAAAAGGAAAAGATAATGTAGTTGCTGATGGTTTGTCTAGGAGAGAAGAAGATCAGGCTACTCAATTTGTCATTACTATGATAGTGCCACAGTGGTTAGAAGAAATAAAAGCTATGGTGATGAATGATTCATCTTTTAAAGAGTTAGAAGAAAAGGTAAGAAAAGGTGAAGTACTGCTGATACTTACAAGTTCCAAGATGGGGTGTGGTACTGGAAAGGGAAGATCCTTTTAAGCCCTCAAGCTGAATTTCGAAGAGAGATTTTCTTAGACTGCCATTCGACCAAAACTGGAGGCCATGCAGGTTTTCACAAAACTCTTCATCGCATCAAAAGGTCATTTAAGTGGTCAGGAATGAGTAAAGATACTAAGGCTTTTGTTAGAGTGCATGGTGTGTCAAAAGCACAAAGGAGAAATGGTTAGCCCTGCAGGTTTGTTGTCACCTCTGCCTATTCCTGACTTGATTTGGAATGATATTTCCATGGATTCTATAGAGGCATTACCAAAGAGCATGGGTAAGTCTGTGATTTTTGTGGTAGTTGATCGACTCACGAAATATGCTCATTTTATGAGCCTTAGTCATCCCTACACAGCTCTCACTGTGGCGCAATTGTTCGTTGAGCATGTCTACAAGTTACATGGAATGCCTTCTAGCATTGTAAGTGATCGTGACACCATTTTTCTCAGTACATTTTGGAAAGAATTTTTTAACTTGCAAGGGAGTAAGCTGAAGTATTTTACTGCCTATCATCCTCAATCGGATGGACAAACTGAAATAGTGAATAAAGCACTTGAACTATATCTAAGGTGTATGTGTAGCCAACGACAGAAAGATTGGGTCAAATGGTTATCTTGGGCAAAAATCTGGTATAACACCAATTGGCATGCGACGACGGGCATTACTCCATTTGAAGCTGTGTATGGACGTAAACCTCCAAGCCCTTCATTGTATATCACTGGCACGGCTGCTGCTCAAGCAGTTGAGGAAGCTCTTTGTGATAGGGATGCAGTTCTCACATTGCTCAAAGATACCATCAAGCTAGCTCAAGATAGGATGAAGCAGTTCTATAATAAAAACAGAGTTGATCGACAGTTTGAGATTGGGGATATGTTTTTCTCAAGTTACAACCTTACAAACAAGCGTTGGTGAGAGGGTCGTTGCCACACAAGCTGTCTCCCAAGTTTTTTGGTCCTTTTCAGGTGCTTGAAAGGGTCGGAAATGTTGCATATAGGCCAGCTTTGCCTACAAGGGCTCAATTGCACCCAGTTTTTCATATCTCGAAGTTAAAAAAATGTCATGGAGATCATACACCTGTGGTTTCAGAAGAATTACCCCATTATTGGGCAGCGCCAGATGTGCCAGAGCCTGAGTTGGTACTTGATAGAAGGGTGTTCAAGAAAGGGAATAGAATGGGTATACAGGTGTTAGTGAAGTGGACAAATGCAGGAAATGAAGATGCTACATGGATGGATGTCGATGAGTTACGAGTGAAGTATCCTTCCTTTGAACTTGGGACAAGTTCAGGATAAGAAGGGGGGAGTTGTTAGGGAGCTGCAGGTGCTAGTGAGGGACCGGGAGTTGGTCTAGATTGGGTCTCTGAGTTGTAATAGTTTGAGTTGGTTTGAGTGTATCTGTTTGGGTTTGTTTAGTGTATCAGTCTTTTCTGTTTTGGCAAATGTACGTGCAATGTGCACAATTTTCCTTTCATAGTGGGTTTGGCGGGAAAGTTGTTAGCGGGGGAAAATTGAGTTGTTAGCTCACGTGCTACGCACGTGACCCTTGTAACTGCCTTGTAACTGTCTATAAAAGCTTCTAGCTGCTATGAATGGAAACAAGTCGTTGATTCAAGAAAACCTCTCTCAAATCTTCTCGTTTCTTCTTCCTCAACCTCTCATCTTCTCTCTAATGGCACGATCCAAGCAGACTTTCACCGGAGCTCCTAACAATATGTATGCACGTATTTCAGGAAAAACATTTAAGAACCATGTTGGACTCTTGTAACAAGGTGTTCTTTTTAAAAATATATATATATAATTAATTTTTTCCCCTCTTTTTTATAAAAACAATTCCAAAGGAGAATTAAAGATTAAGATGGATGCCACAGTAAGACCCAAAAGGAAACATGCAAATATTGGTGCAGCACAGTAGTTTACTCAGGGAAAAATTAAACTATGTTAAACCTGCACTTGAATATCCAATGAATTTTGGAATTCTAATTAGTTTAGGATTTAATTTGTAGAGTTTTAGGGCCTAATACATTTGGAAAAGCTGTAGGACCCAATCATATGATTATTAAGTTTGAAAGTGTTTAGGAAACTTTGAATAGTAAGTAGGTCAAAACTATGCTGTCTGATGGAAAGGTCTAATGACTGGAAGAAAAATGCTTTGCTAAATTTCCGAAGGGGAAAGGTAATGTGAAACTAGAAAGTAGTGAATTATTGCAGGTATAAATGTAGGATCCAAATTATTGAACCGTGGGAGTGCAAAAACTAAGAAAATAAGCAGTTGCTTCTTCAAATCAATTTGGTCTTATCCAGCAAGTTGAAAGAAAAATTTGCAAAGAAGCAATCTAAATGTGGTTTGATTGTTTTGAAAAAGGGATATGCAGTTCCTAAGAAGATAATGTACTGGGTTTTACCAAAGAAACACAAGTGTTTTGAAGTCTCATTGATCATTGATCATTGATGTAATATGGTATGTAATTTGTAAATGAGAAATCCTACATTTCAACACACGCCTCCAACCAACATGGTAACTTGAGAAAGGATTTTTTCCCCTCCAGGTACAGGCAAGGGGTTGGTTATAATGGAGTAGAGAACTAGAATAGAAACAATTGGAAGGTAGAAAATCCATTCTCCATCACCAAATGCTTATTTTGAGGATTGAGCACAAGTCCTTTATCTCTTGCACTATATTATGGAAAAACTGGCATTTTTATTTGGTGGTTACACTTGCAAAGAAAGAGTACTAAATTAAAGAGAATGGAGAATTGACAAGTACCAATGCAGAAGGTGCACAGAGGCTTATATCTAGGGGGCTTAGAATCATAAGTGTAAATACAGAGAAATTTGAGAAAGATTGACATAGATACCCAAGCATGACCATTTAATAGACTTAGGATAAATCATTCAGCATGATAGTAAATGAGGAGGAATCAATTTTGCCCAACAGCCCGATAACCTGAATCCAACATAAACTTTGAGTATGGATCCTTCAAAGTCGATCCTTTTCCTTATTGAAATGAGCATAAATCCTAAAAATACATCCAGCTTTTAAATCTAGATATGGATCCAAATCCGATAGCCGAAGCATAAGACTTGCATATGTTAATTTAATTATATTATACTCATAAGCTGGTATGGAAAGGCTTCCTTCTCGGCTGACTTACATGTGCGTTAGCATCGAATCACATTCCCAATAGCAAATTTATCAAAAATTTATCACCTTTCTCCTTCTAGACTATTTTCCTTTGTCTTCGAGGATTTGGAGGATGGCAAGTGGTCTTTATAGAACTATGGTAAACCCTTTCTTATCATAGTTTTGGACTCTCGCCATCAACTAATTAGAGAGGGTTGACATCCATAGACATAAAACTTTGTCAAATCTTCTAAGAGCTCTTCTAGCAGCCTTGACTCCTTAGCCGATCCCCCTTTTAATGGGATAGGCTTTAGATGATGCTGATGCTGATGATGCTGATGATACTCATAAGCAGATACAGTCTATAATAGTATAATACATTATTATTTTCCTTTTCTCCAAGCTTGATAGAAACAATTTGTATAGATAAAGTAAATCTAAATATGTATTGAGATGAATATACAATTTAGTTATTGTTATACATACACAATCAATTTTCAATTCAGTTACTAACAGAGTAATAGTTTGCCCTTAATTTTTTGATAAGTTAAATTTATGGCTTAATAGAAGGATCTCAATCCTATGCCATAGCTTTTGCTTACATGTTTAAAATCATTTTCAAACCGTAGTAAACAAATTAAAAAATAAAAAATGGTGGGTTTAGATCTGTGTGTGTGTGTGTGTGTGTGAGCGCGCGCGCGTGTGTGTGTGCGCGCGCGTGCGTGCATGCATGTGCACGCGCCTGCATGTTTGTCTCAAGTTTCAACATTGTTCACCACTTGAAAAGCTTATCACCCAGATTTAAAATCCTCAATCCATTTCATCTGTACTAGAATCCAGTAATTTATGTACTAAAATCCTCAGCCTCCATATTAACTAGATGATATCAAAGGAATGATGGGTAAGGTAGAAGACATATTAGCAAAGTAAGATACCTTCTGTCTCATCCATGAGCTCCAAATGTCTGAGTGATGCCCTCCGCTTTCTGCCATCGTTGGTGTGTAAGTTAAGCCTCCCTGATGATTAAGGAGAGGCCTTCTAATCACAACAAAATCTTCGTCGCTGCCATAGTCCAGTCTTCTTGGAAGCATGCCACGCAGAGTAATTGCTAATAGAAGTGATAATACCTAAAACCAAAACCAAAAGCAAGGGAAGTATATAATTCAATCCAGTACGTGTTTCTCATCTCAATCTACAAAACCCAATTTTTCGCTATGCTAGTAACTTCTTCAATTTGTGGCGTGTGGACAGTATCTCCTAACAAATTAAAAAAATACAATAAATGAATAAATATAAACACAAAAGAGGCATACCGTTGAATACTTAAATGGAATTATCATGAGCAAAAGGGCAGTAAGTTTTACACAACATCACAAGAGAGAACAAAAATAACAGTAACTTCGTATATGCTCAGGTCAGAGAATGGCACTTCGTGACACTCAACAATTCATCATTTTATGATCAATTATATCAAATTGCAGGTTTTGATTGGGCAGATAATATATGTTAAGGACAAACATGTAGCTATGCACAAACACAAAAGCATATTAATATCCCGCAAAAAGGTTCTTAATATGTTACCATGCTGTATACTTTGCAGGTATTGCCCATGTGACCATGTCATCTATAACTTTTCCAGAAATATAAAACCCGGATGTCAATGTAATGTCAGAGATAATTTGCAGAAAGATAGAAAGTTGAATGAGTATTAGGAGCAGTGTACCTGAATAACAATTATCGCCACAGCAACCCACTGACATACATCTATATTGCCCTCAATAAATGCTCGAAGCCTATTCAACTCTCCGGTAGAATCATATGGAAGATTCTGTTCAGATAACGCAGTTGTTATTTGACAGTGTATGGCAAATAAAATATACACCACCTAAAAGATTAGAATCTTGGTTATCTTCCACAAGGTACAAACTAACCTCTTCCCAGCACTTGTTGAACACTACCTCCCCTAACAATGCAGCCTCCAGTAAAATGAGTATCATAGTCAATATTGCATACTGTGATTGATCAAAGTTAAGAAAACTATAGGGTTTACAAAAAAAATTTCGACAAAAATTGTTGAAGGAAAAAGACGAGACTCTTCGTGTATAGTCCTGGGATCCATAACTGAAAAAAAGACCAACAAAATGCTAAAGACAATTAAGTGTGACAATTATATCTGTAAGGTTCTCTTTTAAGCACAAACAAATTATGATGAATATCTAATAGACCTACTGATAATTTAGAATGTCAGTCATTTATTAAGTTTGTAGTAATTTTGTACCTTCCAGATTAATGCAAGTTCCTATATCAAATTTATACCGTTTACTTGGCAATAGACTCTCTGCTAGTCTAGACAATCTGGAGCATTGATTGCACGAGCCTTAAGTGCATAACTATAAAAGGTAAGTCTACCAACCTGCCAGATGTCTATCATGAACTATTATCCCCATCTAAAAGTACCCACACCAATTCATAAGAGGGTAACCACAATGCTTAACTGGAACTTTTGGGCTTTTAAATGCACTCAACATTTGTATGAGAAGGAGTAGGTGATGGAAACATACTTGTCATTTACTAACACTTGCTAGAATATTTAGCAAAGAAATTACAAGCTTGCTTTC